>CM053029.1:29598437-30328718 GCA_028564925.1 Lithobates sylvaticus | reverse complement strand
CACCTGATGCCGCATACACACGATCGGTGTGTGGGTGTGTGGGCTCCATCGGACCTTTGCTGTCCAAAAATCTGACGGACTTTAGAACATGTTTCAAATTTTTCGGCCGGAACTCCGCCGGACCCAGTTCCTATTGAGAAATCCATTCGTGTTTATGCTAGTCTGATGGACTAAAACCGACGCTAGGGCAGCTATTGGCTACTGGCTATGAACTTCCTTATTCTAGTCCGGTCGTACGTCATCACGTTCAAATCCGTCAGACTTTGGTGTGATTGTGTGTGGCCAAGTCCATTAATTCGGAAAGTCCGTCGGAACTCTGCCGAAACTCCGTCGGACCTAGTCCGTCAAAGTCTGGTCGTGTGTACGCGGCATGAGAAGTTCTCAGTGGAAGCGATGGCTCCCTCCACTCATCTGCACTCACTGGGTGACATTCTGCTTTACTGATGTTGAGCCTCTCGTTTACTTTCTTCCTCTTCATTTTCAGGCACCCAGGTATTCCCCACCTTCCTCATGGCTTGAGCTGTGAAGGAACATTCATGGAAATTGATTCTCCCTGACTGTGGTCCTTTCTCTCTATGCTACTTGTGTTCTCTTCTTCAACATCTGATACAATTAAGTGATTCACTTCCTCCTACAGTAGTTGACTGGTGGTATGGCCACATAATTCATCCAACCCCTCAATGCCAGTTTACGGAGCTATAGTATAGTGGTATTAGATGTTCAAGAAGAGGAAGAAGAGGATGCATTTTCAGCTGCTGATGACATTGTGCTAATCTGTGAGTGAGAGAAGCATAAGGATGGTGATGAAGGCTTGGTTATTCACTTCACCACCTCCTTCACGTGCTTTGGCTGTAAAGCACGCCCACCTCCAGAAAAGAAAATCAGACACGACCTGCCTCTCAAAAGGTGTGGCCCAACCCCCACTTTGGCCTGTGGATGCACAACCTGTTAACCCCCTACTAACTGCACATGAAGAACCTCTGCCTCTCCCTTTAGGCCTCCCAGGCATGAGAACAGTAGGGGATTGCCTTATTTTATTCACGTCTCTAGCAATATATGGCAAAAGGCAGGTTAAGGATGTGGTGCTTTTTTTCACTTGACACTGTGGTGATTGTGTGCACTAAACTAGACCACAAAGGGCAGCTTTGCCAGTGTTACCAACCAAGTTCTTGCTGATGACTTTGGAAAAAAAAATAATCAAAATAATAATACTAAAAATAAAATATATCTACCTCAAAAAAAATAACTAAAACCCCAAACACCACCTCTAAAGCAATAAAAAAAACCAAACACATATAGTGTAGCGCCATAACCCCTGCGGGCGGCTATGAATTTTCTCGTCGTTCGTTGTCTAGGGGTTCCCAGGGTTAGTACCCAGTAATTTCAGAGGCCGATACTCAAAAGTCCTTTTTGAGTATTTTTATTTGCAAAAAGTAATCGTTCAAACATAACACAGTCTCTTAGTTGGGGATAGAGGGCATGGGTGATAAAGCTCAGGCACTTCAGAACTGCTGTCATCAAGCAAATGTCTCCTTAGATAGCACAGAGAGTAGCCACTCGCAACTGGGCTCTTCACTGTTGGATAAACCCTTGTCTGTAGATTTAGCAGCCAACAAGTGATTCAGAATTAGCAAAAAGTCTCTGCCACAGACTATGTTGTAACCGAAGGATGAGTTAGGAACTTTTCCTATGGTAACTGGATCTTCTAGCTGTTTCGGCGATACGGTAGAAAATGCGGATTCACTAGTGTCCATACAATCTCAGCTCCCAGGCTCTTACCGAGCAGCCAGCTTCTTGGCCCTTCTCCGAAGAGTCCTCCGCTGGTCGCTTGTACGAGTTGCTGTGCCTCTCCAATCCTGAGAGCACTCCGGGACACCTCAGAATCCTCCCTCAGTTACTCGGCCTCGAACTAGCCAGTTCCGAGGCTCGGGAATGGACGGATCCCCACCCCAGACCATGAGGGCCTCTGGGGCTGGTCAGGGTGACCAGGCTTATGGGGGCAGCAGACACTCCTGGGTCCGGGACCCCTCGCGGGGTTGGTCCGGACTGGAACCAGGAATCAAAGAGCAAGCCGAACACTGAACACATGACTTCAGAATCTAAAATACCCCTTCCCGTAATACACAGCGAGGCCAGACGCGCTCACTTATTGGCTCTGAGAAAGACTGGTACCTAACACGTCCAACCAGGCTGCGTTCTCAGCCTTTCATAGGTGGTCACATCACCTATGACCAGGCAGAACTCCAGTACAGCCCAGCCAAACCGATGCCAAAGTAAACACCTAAACAATTAACCCCCAGAACTCAGTTACAGTTCTGGAAAAACGAAATTTACAAAATAGCGCACACTTTAGAAAAGTGTCGGCGCTACATGGTATATTTATTGTGACACGTCGGGGTTTCTTAGCTCAATGATAGTGCCAAAACAACAAGGATTGAAACAAACCGCACATGTCTAACTTAAATTGACTTCTGTTAAATGAAGCCGCAATGAAATCGGAGGTCCAAATTGCACTGATCTGAAGTAGCGCGATTTCAAATCTGCACTAGTTTGAACCAGGGCTCGATTGAATGTGCAGTATGTATTTATTATGTGGTGTATGTGTTGTTTTTATGAAGATAGTGTTTTTATGAAAGGTATGTGATGTCTTTTATTGTGAGGTGGCTGCATCTGTATTTCATTTTATTATTTTTATTGTAAAATGATAAGAATTTTTTTTCTGATTCTGAGGTGTCAAAACACCAAAGTGTAAAGAGTCTTGAGAAAGAATGCTTCATATTAATGTCCTTTTATGTAAAGCAAACATACATTTTACCAGCGTGTTTCGGGGGTCTCACAATGGCTACAGTGAAAAAATGTGTTGTGAGTTTGGAGACTGTACCTATAGACAGAAACCTCACCTATTGTTACAAGTGTAGTGTTGAAATATACATATATATTGCCTGAAGACCTTACGTAGAGGATTCCTCTGGTTTGAATAACTACACACGCCCTTCTACTGAAAAACGATCCTGTCATTATCTGAATAGGTTGAGGCTTCTTATTTTACTCAGCACTTACAGAGATGGAAGTCCGTCTACTTTTACCTCTCTTCCTTCTACACGCGGTCATCTTGTTCTGTCCAGTGAGTGGTGACAATGAAACGGAAGGTAAGTACCCATAACTGATCTAATCAATCTGACTGCAACAGATCACCAAAAATGTCCAATAGCTATGCAGAATGAGCACCTATCTAAGAAATCCATGCACATCATATCCAACCAGGAACATGCTACTCAATGGTTGGCAAATATTGTTGACCTCACAGGTTGAATCTAAAATTAAATTTGGCAGAGCATAGCCATGATTATTTAGAAAGGTTCTCCGCAATCATGAGAACAGGTGGTCATATGGCTTAAAAATTCCACCTATAGGGCAAGAGGTACCAAGCAATGTGTAAAAATCCCAAGAAATGTCCAGTTCCTGTTTATATTGCTCTGAATTTGGTAGACTACAGTGTTGGCCATCACTAAAGAGGAAAAAGATTTAGGGGTACTTTATTTCAGGTGATTGCAAAATGAGCAAACAGTGTGACCAGGCAGTGGAGAAAGGGAATATAATTCTAGGATGCATCACTAGAGGGATCACCAGCAGGAGGAAGGTGGTCCTGATTCCTTTATATAGATCTTTATATGTCTAGAGTAGGGATGGGCCCGGTGCTCGATGCGAACCCATGTTCGCATCGAGCACCGGGTGTTCGCTCGCTCGGCGAGCCCAGAACTATTTTGGCCGCTCGCATCACGTTCGTGTGATGCGAGCGGCCCCGCAATGCATTGCGGCCGGCGCGGCCGGCGCAGTGCATTGCTGGCTGATGATTGGCCAAGCATGCACTGTGACCCCGCATGCTTGGCCAATCACAGCGCCGGAAACTCGAAGAGCCATAATTGGCTACAGGCAGGACGCCTGTAGCCAATTACAGCTCAGGGGCTTTAGTACACGCCCCCTCTTATAAAAGGCCGCCACGCCGTCTGCGCCGGTCACATGCTGTTCCGGCGTAGATAGAGCAGGATCGTTCTGTGTCACTCTGCTGGATTTAGTTAGAGAGATTTACTTAGAGAGATTGAGTTAGATAGATTCATTTAGAAAGATTGATTTAGAAAGAGGGGCTTGTAGTGTGTTCGTGGCAGGCAGGCACTGGCAGCAAACAGAGCTCCTGTATTTTGTTCCCAGAAGCACCTATAGGACTTGTAGTGTGTTCGTGGCAGGCAGGCAGAGCTCCTATATTTTGTTCCCAGAAGCACCTATAGGACTTGTAGTGTGTTCGTGGCAGGCAGGCAGAGCTCCTATATTTTGTTCCCAGAAGCACCTATAGGACTTGAAGTGTGTTAGTCCCATCCCACAGAGCTATATTTTCTTCCCAGAAGCACCTATAGGACTTGAAGTGTGTTAGTCCCATCACACAGAGATCATATATTTTGTTCCCAGAGGCACCTATAGGACTTGAAGTGTGTTAGTCCCATCACACAGACCTACATTTTCTTCCCAGAAGCACCTATAGGACTTGAAGTGTGTTAGTCCCATCACACAGAGATCATATATTTTGTTCCCAGAGGCACCTATAGGACTTGAAGTGTGTTAGTCCCATCACACAGACCTATATTTTCTTCCCAGAAGCACCCATAGGACTTGAAGTGTGTTAGTCCCATCACACAGAGATCATATATTTTCTTCCCAGAAGCACCTATAGGACTTGAAGTGTGTTAGTCCCATCACACAGACCTATATTTTCTTCCCAGAAGCACCCATAGGACTTGAAGTGTGTTAGTCCCATCACACAGAGATCATATATTTTGTTCCCAGAAGCACCTATAGGACTTGAAGTGTGTTAGTCCCATCACACAGACCTATATTTTCTTCCCAGAAGCACCTATAGGACTTGAAGTGTGTTAGTCTCATCACACAGAGATCATATATTTTCTTCCCAGAGGCACCTATAGGACTTGAAGTGTGTTAGTCCCATCACACAGACCTATATTTTGTTCCCAGAAGCACCTATAGGACTTGAAGTGTGTTAGTCCCATCACACAGAGATCCTATATTTTGTTCCCAGAAGCACCTATAGGACTTGAAGTGTGTTAGTCCCATCACACAGACCTATATTTTGTTCCCAGAAGCACCTATAGGACTTGAAGTGTGTTAGTCCCATCATACAGAGATCCTATATTTTGTTCCCAGAAGCACCTATAGGACTTGAAGTGTGTTAGTCCCATCACACAGACCTACATTTTCTTCCCAGAAGCACCCATAGGACTTGAAGTGTGTTAGTCCCATCACACAGAGATCATATATTTTGTTCCCAGAAGCACCTATAGGACTTGAAGTGTGTTAGTCCCATCACACAGACCTATATTTTCTTCCCAGAAGCACCTATAGGACTTGAAGTGTGTTAGTCCCATCACACAGAGATCATATATTTTCTTCCCAGAGGCACCTATAGGACTTGAAGTGTGTTAGTCCCATCACACAGACCTATATTTTCTTCCCAGAAGCACCCATAGGACTTGAAGTGTGTTAGTCCCATCATACAGAGATCCTATATTTTGTTCCCAGAAGCACCTATAGGACTTGAAGTGTGTTAGTCCCATCACACAGAGATGCTATATTTTGTTCCCAGAAGCACCTATAGGACTTGAAGTGTGTTAGTCCCATCACACAGAGATCCTCTATTTTCTTTGCAGAAGCACCCATAGGACTTCTAGTGTGTTAGTGGCATCACACAGAGCTCCTATATTGTCTTCTCAGCAGCACCCACAGGACTTCTAGTGTGTTAGTGGCATCACACAGAGCTCCTCTATTTTCTTTGCAGAAGCACCCATAGGACTTCTAGTGTGTTAGTGGCATCACACAGAGCTCCTATATTTTCTTCTCAGCAGCACCCACAGGACTTCTAGTGTGTTAGTGGCATCACACAGAGCTCCTCTATTTTCTTTGCAGACGCACCCACAGGACTTCTAGTGTGTTAGTGGCATCACACAGAGCTCCTCTATTTTCTTTGCAGAAGCACCCATAGGACTTCTAGTGTGTTAGTGGCATCACACAGAGCTCCTATATTTTCTTCTCAGCAGCACCCACAGGACTTCTAGTGTGTTAGTGGCATCACACAGAGCTCCTCTATTTTCTTTGCAGAAGCACCCATAGGACTTCTAGTGTGTTAGTGGCATCACACAGAGCTCCTATATTTTCTTCTCAGCAGCACCCACAGGACTTCTAGTGTGTTAGTGGCATCACACAGAGCTCCTCTATTTTCTTTGCAGAAGCACCCATAGGACTTCTAGTGTGTTAGTGGCATCACACAGAGCTCCTATATTTTCTTCTCAGCAGCACCCACAGGACTTCTAGTGTGTTAGTGGCATCACACAGAGCTCCTCTATTTTCTTTGCAGAAGCACCCACAGGACTTCTAGTGTGTTAGTGGCATCACACAGAGCTCCTCTATTTTCTTTGCAGAAGCACCCATAGGACTTCTAGTGTGTTAGTGGCATCACACAGAGCTCCTATATTTTCTTTCAGCAGCACCCACAGGACTTCTAGTGTGTTAGTGGCATCACACAGAGCTCCTATATTTTCTTCTCAGCAGCACCCACAGGACTACCGACTACAATGGCTGGAAGACCGCCAAGGGGAGGCAGAGCGTGCAGAGCCAAGAACACAGGGCAGGCAGGCTCTGTTTCTAGTGGACGTGGCCATGGCCGTGGACGTGGTCGTGCATCGTCATCAGCACGTGGCCATGGGACACGCGCGTCTTTGTTTTCGGCAGCTGGACATGTGGAGCCGCATCATGCTGAAGGCTTGGTAGAATGGATGACCAAGCCCTCCTCATCCTCCTCATCCTCTCTCACCCAGGCTTAGGGTACTGGCAGAGCAGCTGCCAACACGTACTCAATGGCATCATCAGCCACCCCTTCCCTAGACCCACCATGTCCTCCTGAGGAGTCCCCCGAACTCTTTGAGCACAGTGTTGGGTACATGCTCCAGGAGGATGCCCAACGATTCGAAGGCTCGGATGATGATACCCAGCTTGAGGAATCTGACAGTACTGTTCCACCAGCTGCAGCTTACTGCCAGGTTTGCTCTAGTGGTGAAGAGGGAGGGGATGATGAGGTCACTGACTCCACGTGGGTGCCTGAAGGGAGAGAGGATGAGGAGGAGGAAGAGGAGGAGGAGGATGCGGCGTCACATGTCCAACGAGGCAGGATGCCCCCTGGAGGCCAGCTAGAGGCCAGCACAGCAACTGTACAACACCGCAGAGCTCCACCTGTGCAGGGCGCTGCCTCTGCACGTTATCAGAAAAGTTCTTTGGTGTGGGCCTTTTTTGAGACGAGTGCATCAGATCGCACCACTGCTATTTGCAATATTTGTCTCAAGCAAATCTCGCGTGGCCAAAACATCAGCCGCTTGGGCACCACAAGCATGACCAGACATATGTCGACCTGCCATGCAGCTCGTTGGCAGGCACACATAAAAGACCCACACCAAAGAACTAAGCGGACCTCTCCTTGCTCCTCATCAGCTGGGATCTCCATCCCCACTACACCTTCAGTCCTCTCTGAAAGCTGCTCTGAGAGGACTGAAGGTGTAGAATTAGGTGTGTCACAACCAAGTACTTGCAGTACACCGACGTCCGATTGCAGCAGGCAAATTTCCCTCCCCCAGCTGCTGGACCGTAGAAAGAAGTACACTCCCAGCCATCCACATGCCCAGCGGTTGAATGCTAGCTTGGCTAAATTGCTAGCACTTCAACTGCTGCCTTTTCAGTTGGTAGACTCGGCCCCCTTCCGTGAGTTTGTTCAATGTGCGGTTCCTCAGTGGCAGGTTCCCAAACGCCACTTTTTCTCACGGAAGGCGATTCCGTCTCTCTACCGGCATGTGGAAGGCAATGTCCATGCCTCGCTGGACAGGGCGGTCAGCGGTAATGTGCATATTACCGCTGACTCATGGTCCAGCAGGCATGGACAGGGACGGTACCTTTCTTTCACGGCCCATTGGGTCACTCTATTGGCAGCTGGGAGGGATGCAGGACAAGGTGCAGTAGTGTTGGAGGTTGTTCCGCCACCACGCCTCCAAAACGCTACTACTGCTACTGGTTGTGACACACCTCTCTCCTCCACCCTCTCCTCCACCCCCTCCTCTTCTTCTTCCTCCAGTGCTCTGTCCTTGGAACCAGCGGTGCTCCGTAGGCGTACAAGGGGCTACGCAAGTACGCAGGCAAAAAGATGCCATGCCGTGCTTGCGCTGGTGTGTTTGGGGGACAGGAGCCACACTGGGCCAGAGGTTCTGGCAGCTCTGCAGGGGCAGGCCGAGAGGTGGTTGACGCCACGTCAGCTGAAGCCAGGAATGGTCGTTTCTGACAATGGCACCAACCTCCTCTCCGCCCTGCGACAGGGGCAGCTCACCCATGTGCCCTGCATGGCTCACGTCCTCAACCTGGTGGTGCAGCGGTTCTTGGGCAGGTTCCCAGGCTTACAGGATGTCCTGAGGCAGGCCAGGAAAGTCTGTGTGCATTTCCGCCGATCTTATAATGCCAGTGCTCGGCTGACTGAGCTGCAAAAGGAGCTGAACCTGCCCAAGAACCGCCTAATATGTGACATGCCCACCAGGTGGAACTCAACGTTGGCCATGCTGCAGCGACTGCACACGCAGCAGAGGGCCATCAATGAGTACCTTTGCGACTACGGCACCAGGACAGGGTCAGGGGAGCTTGGTTTTTTTTCCCCACGTCAGTGGAGCATGATCAGGGATGCATGCACTGTCCTCTCACCATTTGAGGAGGCCACGAGGATGGTGAGCAGTGACAGTGCATGCATCAGTGACACTGTCCCTCTTGTCCACCTGTTGGAGCATACGCTGCGTGGGATAATGGACAGGGCACTTGAGGCAGAACAGAGGCAGGAAGAGGAGGACTTCCTTGCCTCTCAAGGCCCCCTTTATCCGGACAGTGTTCCTTCTGTCCCACCCATCACACAGGAAGAGGATGAGGAGGAGGAGGAGGAGGAGGAGGAGGAGGATTGTGTGAGCATGGAGGTGGAGCCTGGCACTCAGCATCAGCAGCAGCAGTCTTTTAGGGATGATGTACAGTCCCAACAAACCAGTGGACTTGTACGTGGCTGGGAGGAGGTGGCTGGCGATCATGTCATCCTCAGTGACCCAGAAGACTCCGGACCGAATGCCTCAGCTAACCTACGCTGCATGGCCTCCCTGATCCTGCAAAGCCTGCGGAAGTATCCTCGTGTTCTTCGGATCAAGGAGAGGGACCATTACTGGCTGGCCACTCTCCTTGATCCGCGGTACAAGGGTAAGGTTGCGGACCTTATCTTGCCGTCGCAGAGGGAGCAGAGGATGAGACATCTCAGGGAGGCCTTGCAGAAAGGTCTGTGCAACGCGTTCCCAGAAACTGGGAGGTTACAAACTCCTGGTCCTGGGCGACGAGTTGCTGAGGCTTCGGTCAGTAGCAGAAGGAGCGGTGGGGAAGGTGGACGTCTGACCGATGCGTTCAGACAATTTTTTAGTCCGCAGCCCCAAGGTATGATCGGTTCCAGCAACCATCGCCAGCGTCTGATATACATGGTGCAGGAATACCTTGGGGCAAGGTCAGACTTGGACACCTTTCCCACCGAAAATCCTCTGGCTTACTGGGTCCTGAGGATGGATCACTGGCCAGAGCTTGCACAGTATGCAATTGAGCTACTGGCCTGTCCTGCCTCCAGCGTTCTTTCCGAACGCACATTCAGTGCTGCTGGAGGATTTGTCACCGATCATAGGGTGCGCCTGTCCATCGCCTCGGTTGATCGACTGACCTTCATCAAAATGAATCAGTCTTGGATCACCACCAGCTACCAGGCACCTGAGGCGGATATAACCGAATAATTTTTAATGTCACATCCCTTCAAGACTGCCTATGCTGATGCTGAGTGACTGTCCTCTTATGTTCACTGACTATCCTCTTCCTCCTCCTCAATGATCCATGCCACCACACCAGTGCCTAAGGCACAATTTTTCAGCCCCTGTTTAACAGGGGCGTGTACATACAATTTTTATAAAAAAATGCTTCGCAACACGTGTGACTGCTGTGCTCCAAGTACAGTATCTGTGAGGGGTTTGCAGTGTTGTGGCACCAGCACCAGTGCCTAAGGCACAATTTTTCAGCCCCTGTTTAACAGGGGCGTGTACTTACAATTTTTTTAAAAAATGCTTCGCAACACGTGTGACTGCTGTGCTCCAAGTACAGTATCTGTGAGGGGTTGCAGTGTTGTGGCACCAGCACCAGTGCCTAAGGCACAATTTTTCAGCCCCTGTTTAACAGGGGCGTGTACATACAATTTTTATAAAAAAATGCTTCGCAACACGTGTGACTGCTGTGCTCCAAGTACAGTATCTGTGAGGGGTTGCAGTGTTGTGGCACCAGCACCAGTGCCTAAGGCACAATTTTTCAGCCCCTGTTTAACAGGGGCGTGTACTTACAATTTTTATAAAAAAATGCTTCGCAACACGTGTGACTGCTGTGCTCCAAGTACAGTATCTGTGAGGGGTTGCAGTGTTGTGGCACCAGCACCAGTGCCTAAGGCACATTTTTTCAGCCCCTGTTTAACAGGGGCGGGTAATTACAAATCTTGATCTAATAGTTCACAGCAGGGCCCATTCCTGCGCCCACCAAGAGTAACTATGAGGGCCTACAGTCTTGTGGCAACACCGTCCACCACCACCGCCAAAGGCCCAATTTTTCTGCCCTGTTCATCAGGTGCTTGCAATTACAAATCTTGATCTAATAACTCACAGCAGGGCCCATTCCTGCGCCCACCAAGAGTAACTGTGAGAGCTTACAGTCTTGTGGCAACACCGTCCACCACCACCGCCAAAGGCCCAATTTTTCTGCCCTGTTCATCAGGTGCTTGCAATTACAAATCTTGATCTAATAACTCACAGCAGGGCCCATTCCTGCGCTCACCAAGAGTAACTATGAGGGCCTACAGTCTTGTGGCAACACCGTCCACCACCACCGCCAAAGGCCCAATTTTTCTGCCCTGTTCATCGGGTGCTTGCAATTACAAATCTTGATCTAATAACTCACAGCAGGGCCCATTCCTGCGCCCACCAAGAGTAACTGTGAGAGCTTACAGTCTTGTGGCAACACCGTCCACCACCACCACCACCCCCAATTTTTCTGCCCTGTTCAACAGGTGCATGCAATTACAAATCTTGATCTATTAACTCACAGCAGGGCCCATTCCTGTGCCCACCAGTCTTGTGGCTACACCAACATCTAATAGGGCAAATTTCTGCAGAGTATATACGCCAGGCCCCTACTTTCAAACATCCAACTTACAAACGACTCCTACTTGCAAATGGAAAGAGAAAACAGGAAGTGAGAGGAAATCTACCCCTAGGAAGGGAAATTCTATCCTGTTAGATTTAATTTGGGAAAAAGGTATCTCCTCTCTACTGATACTTTATCACCAATCCTTGTTTCAATTAAAACCCCACTTTTTCCAAAAACATTTGTCATTGGGACGGAAAGTGAGGTGACATGTTCTGAACAGATGTGCAAAGACAGCAAATGTTACAGGGGTGATAACCCCTCCCTATGTTCTCCAAAAAGCTTAAAAATAGATTTTTTTGTGATGGAGCTACACTTCATAATGTACCTGTTCAGATTCTACTTAAGAACAAACCTAAAGCCGCAAGTGGTTTTAAATGGCTTCTTTTTTTCCTTTACAAATGTCATTTTGTGCAAGGACAGTTCTAAACACGGGAAACACATGCCACTTCACAGGCATACTTTAGACACCCCCCAGGTACCATATTTAAAGGAAAATTTCACTTTTTTTTTTTCACTTTATGCATCATTAAAATGACTGCTCCCGAAAAAACGTTAGTTTTTAAAAGTTCTTTTTGCATTGATATATGTCCCCTGGGGCAGGACCCGGGTCCCCAAACCTGTTTTATGACATTAACATGCATATTGGCCGTTGTAATTAGCATTTTTGATTTCGAACGTTCGCGTCCATTATAACGTATAGGGTTCGAAAATTCGCGCGAACTTTCGGTCCGTTCGAAGGTTCTGGTGCGAACCGAACGCCGGGGGTGTTCGGCTCATCACTAGAGGGGTCAACAGTAGAAGGAAGAAGGTCCTAAATTATCTATATAGATCTTTATATCACTAGAGAGGTCACCATCAGGAGGAAGGAGGTCCTGATTTCTCTATATAGTTCTTTATATTACTAGAGGGGGTCACCAGCAGGAGCAAGGATGTCCTGTTTCCCATATATATATATATAGATTTTAATATCACTAGAGGGGTCAACAGTAGAAGGAAGAAGGTCCTGATTCTTTCATATAGATCTTTATATGTCTAGAGGTATCGCCAGCAGGACAAGGAGGTTCTGATTCACCTATATAGATCTTTATATCACTAGAGGGGTCGCCAGCAGGAGGAAGGAGGTCCTGATTCCTTTATATAGATCTTTATATCACTGGAGGAATCACCAGCAGGAGGAAGGCTGTCCGGATTCTTCTATATAGATCTTTAGTTACCATTAGAGGGGTCACCAACAGAAGGAAGGAGGTCCTGATTCCCCTATCTAGATCTTTAGATATAATTAGAGGGGTCACCAGCAGGAGAAAGGAGGTCCCGATTCCTCTATGTAGATCTTTATATCACTAGAGGGACCACAAGCAGGAGAAGGGAGGTCCTGATTCCTCTATATAGACCAGTGTTTCTTAACTCCAGTCCTCAAGGCACCCCAACAGGTCATGTTTTCAGGATTTCCCTCAGATGAAACTGCTTTGGTAATTACTAAGGCAGTGAAACTGATCAATTCACCTGTGCAAACTAATGGAGAGCCTGAAAACATGACCTGTTGGGGCGCCTTGAGGACTGGAGTTGAGAAATACTGATATAGACCTTTATATCACTAGAGGAATCACCAGCAGGAGGAAGAAGATCCTGATTCCTCTATATCAATCTTTATATCACTAGAGAGATCACCAGTAGGAGGAAGAAAGTCCTGATTCCTCTATATAGCTCTTTCTATCACTGGAGGGATCACCAGCAGGAGGTCCTGATTCCTCTATATAGACATTTTATATCACTAGAGGAATCACCAGCAGGAGGAAGGAGATCCTGATTCCTCTATATAGACCTTGATATCACTAGAGAGATCACCAGCAAGGAGAAGGGGCCCTGATTCCCCTATATATATATATATATATATATATATATATATATATATCTCTTTAGTGATACCTAATTTAGAATACTGTGTCCAGTTCTGGAGACCGCACCTACAAAAAGATATTGATAAGATAGAACAAGGCCAAAGACAGGTAACAGTGATGGTGAAAGGTCTGGTGGGATAAAACACCTCTGGTCTGGTGAGACAGTAAATGGTTTCAAACATGCATGGGACAAACCTAGATCTATACTAAAGAAATGGGCAGGATCAATGGACCACTTGGTCTTTTTTCTGCCGTCACTTTTCTATGTTTCTTTTTACTGTATGTAGCGGGGTCGTACCCCTTTTAGGGGAAAAGACTACATTCCCCATAATCCCCCAGGCTCCCGGGCTGCTTGTTTCCGCCCGAGAGGCTGCTGGGGGAGGTTATAAAAAGGAAGAGGAGAGACCGCCTCTTCCTCTTCTGATGCCTCCTCTTCTGATGCCTCCTCTTCTGATGCCGCTTCTGACTGGGTGTCCTCTTGTGACTGATCTTCCTCTGCTGACTGAGCTTGTGACGCGGAGACTGGTCCCTGAGGAGACACCTGTGCGGACCGGGACTGCTGAAGGCCTGAAGCCTGGGCCTTGCAGCAGGTGGAGAGAGACTCTCATCCCTCAGAGTCAGCAGCAGCGGAGCGGAGACTCTTCACTACAGACGGTCGGTCGGAGCTGAGGACCGGAGCGCAGGGGCTGTGACGAGGAGACCGGACACCGCCATTGAAGGGACCGGAGCTGAGGACGGTACCCCAGGATTGGTGAGAGAGCTGAAAGGCTCATCCTGCATTGCTATACACACGTTTATGCCTATTGAACTGCCTAGGCACAATTTACCTCAGAGCAGCAGATGTTACTTTCTGTGGATTACAAATACACCATTTAAAGCTACATGTGCACCACCTCTACAGATCTATTGCCGGTGAAGAACACTGTACTTGTACAAGGACTGAGCTCTATTGCTAGGGATCAGGCCTGGTCCGTTAGGTAGGCGCAGATAGATTTATTGCACCTCAGGGGTGCATAGCAGACGGTCGCTACACTTGGCGCTCCGTTTCCCCATTGCTAGTTTGTTACATATATGTGTACATGTTTAAGTGCATATTGCAGGGACCTGCTAAAGTATTGTAAGTCATATGTTTAAATGCATGTTACTATTTCTTTTCCTTACTGCCAAAGTAAAGACAGTTATTCTTATCTCAGCAGTCTGCTTGTGAGTTCATACCCATTACACTTAGAGTATAAGTGATATTATATGTGCATAGATACATACCCCTTTACTAACTGTGCCAGAGCGGGTAGAGCAAATTGCCGGGGGTTGGTGGAGCTGTACTCAGGGACCCAAAACAAACCAGCGGCTCTCTTAACTGGGGGTAGCGCTACACGTGGGGGCTCGTAATCCGGGATCCTGAGTCAGCGGGAAAAGCCGCCAGAAGGTACCGGCATGGACCCAATAGAAGTGGGACGGTGGTCCGCAACATGGGCCACTGACCCAGCCGCAGCAGCAGTCATTGAACTGCCAGGGATATGGCAGAGAGAGGCAGTCAAGCAGCTCATAATGTCCCTATCCCCATGCCAAAAGTCATGGATAATGGACATGAGAAATGATGCTGGGTATACATACGCCCTAATAGAATGGCAGCAAGAGACTCCAGAGCAGTTCAGGAGCCAAAGCATACAAGCACCGAATGGTCAGGCCTATCAAGTGCTGCATGCGCTGCCGCGCAAGGGAGACTGTTCTCCAGTGAAAACTATGCTATCCCCAAAGAAGGAAGAGCAGAAGGGCGCGGAAAGTCCCGCACCCGCACAACCTACTCTTAGCGCAGAACTGTGTGCTGTCCTAGGAGAGATTGTGACTCAGTGCAGAAGAGACCCCGGGGATTACCCAATGTCGGGATACAGGAAACTCCGGATGTTTTCAGGGAGGACACCTGTACCCTCGGGAGAAGAGAGATTTGAAGAGTGGTTAGATGGTGCCACGCAGGCCCTAGAAGAATGGGAGGTCCCAGAAGGTAGAAAGAAGCAAAGGATTGTTGAGAGCCTAAAGGGGCCTGCCTTAGAGGCCATACGCAATCTGAAGACAAGCAAAAAGGATTGCACTGCCCAGGACTACATAGACATCCTGGAAAGTGTGTTTGGTGGGACAGAAAAAGTCACAGAACTTACCTATCAACTGGAACACTGTTACCAGAAGACAGGGGAGAAGCTGTCAGAGTATATGGGACGTATAGACAAGATCCTGCATAGGATTATCCTGAAGAAGGGGATAGATCCGGGGAAGGTAGATGAAGCCCGTGCACAGCAGGTGATGAGGGGAGCCCAACCCCTGGACCCTGTTGCACTAGTACTACGTACCCGGCAGGATGGGAAGAGCCTGGACTACCCTGATCTCATTCGAATGGTCAGAGAAGAAGAGGCCATGTTGGAAGAGAAACGGGAGAAGCAGGTGATGGGGTCTACAAAGCTTCCAGTGGCCACGGTCAGGTCGGCCTTAACCCCTGAGAGAGAGACAGAGGTAGATGCCCTGAAGTTGCAGATGTCCCAGATGATGGAGATACTGACATCTCTAGTGGCGAAAGAGATGCCCAGTCCCAAGAAAGAAACAAGCAGGAGGGAATTGTTTCCAACTGTTTCAGCACCAGCATCCCCACCTGACTATGGAGAGATGATCTGTTTTAATTGTGGAGGAATTGGCCATATTGCAGCTGTATGCTCCAGTCCCAAGAAGAAGAAGAAAACAGATAGCCGCCAGCCGGCGGGAAACGCCAAAGGGCCCCGGTGAAGGAGTCAACCGGGTGCCCATCGCCTGCAGTGAGCTCCAAGAGGTATAACGGGAAGAGAAAGCGAGGAGATCAAACCCCTCGGAAGGAACCCAGGGATCCTCAACCAAGGTACACTCCAGAGAAAGGGGGCAAGACCCCTCCGAAGAAACACAGCACCCCCAAGCGTGAACCCTTAAAAGTGAGAGATAACAATGTCCCTCAACGGGTTCACACTCCCACTAAGAGGGAGAAAATTAATGCATACCAGGCTCAAGAAAGGATCAAGCGCAAATCCAGTGCTTGTAAAGGAAAGAGTCCAAAGAAGAAGGTAGCATTAACTCGGCCCTACCCAGAAGAGCTGGTTGGCCCATCTCCTACTGTACCCATCCAAGTGGAAGGGGTGTACACGAAGGCCCTCCTGGACACTGGAGCCCAAGTGACCCTATTGTACAGGGACTTCTACGACAGATACCTGAGTCATCTGCCAATACAGAAGATAGAAGAGTTAGAGATAAGGGGATTGGGAACTCAGAGTTTCCCCTATGATGGATACTTACCCATACGGCTGACGTTTGACCCATCCGTAGCTGGGAAGTCTGAAGTGTTCGACACCTTAGCAGTGGTGTGTCCCCGCCCACCAGGAACCAGCAAGACGTCCCTGATTATAGGGACGAACACGGACCTAGTCAGAAGGCTTCTGACCCCCCTGGTGAAGAAAGAGAATCTTTCAGCCCCCAAGATCCATCCCATGCTGAAGGCAGCCTACCAGCGGTTGGTCCTAGAGCAGAAGACCCCAAGTGAGGGGATAGGAAGGGTATGGAGGATTGGAAAAGAAGCAGCGGTGTTACAGCCTGGAGAGGTGACCTGCATGAGAGCCACGGTGAAGCTTAATTGGGAGCAGCCTGGCCCCTTTGTAATGTTGGAACCCGACCCAATGGAGGGTCACTCAGGTCTGGAAGTGATACCAGAAGTAATCTCCTTGAAGGACCTGAAGAAGGCAAGAGGAAGAGTCCCTGTCAGTGTGAGGAACCCCACGGAGCAGCCCGTGGAGATCCCTGCCAGGATGCTTCTGGGACAGGTGAGTCCTGCTGTCCCAGTTGGCTGGTCAGAAGTGAAGGGAACAGGTACAGGAGAAGATGTTTGGAAGAAACTCTCCATGGAAAACCCAAACCTACCTGGAGCTTGGAAGGAGAGAGCCAAGGCCCAGCTGACCAGATGGGAGAAGATTTTCTCTAAAGATGAGTTTGATGTGGGGTGTGCGAGGAGTGCCACCCATCGAATCCGCATGCAAGAGGACAAGCCATTCAGAGAAAGAGTCAGGCGAGTCCCGCTAGCAGATCTGGAGGATCTGAGGGAGTAGCTTGCGTAACTGAAGAAGACGGGAGTGATTAGGGAGTCCAGAAGCCCCTATGCCTCCCCAATTGTGGTAGTCAGGAAGAAGAATGGGTCATTGAGGCTCTGCATTGACTACAGAACTCTCAACAGGAGGACCATTCCTGACCAGTACACCACGCCAAGGATAGAAGATGCCTTACAGAGTTTATCTGGAGCTAAGTGGTTCAGTGTGATGGACCTCAAGAGTGGGTATTACCAAATCCCCATGCATCCAGAAGATAGAGAAAAGACTGCCTTCATAACCCCAGTAGGATTCTTTGAGTTCAACAGGATGCCTCAGGGCCTATCTGGAGCTCCTGCTACGTTTCAACGCCTAATGGAAAGGACGGTTGGAGACATGAACCTCATAGAAGTCCTTGTGTACCTGGACGATGTCATTGTCTTTGGAAAGACCTTGGAAGAACATGAAGCCAGATTGGAGAAAGTACTGAAGAGGCTCAGTGAAGAGGGACTCAAACTTTCCCCGAGAAGTGTCGGTTCTATCAGTCTTCTGTGAACTATCTGGGACACATAGTGTCTGAAAAAGGAGTGGCTACAGACCCTGAGAAGTTGGAGGCAGTTACTTCGTGGCCAAGGCCCACAACAGTTACAGAACTTCGGTCTTTCTTGGGGTTCTGCTCCTACTACCGCAGGTTTGTGGATGGGTTTGCCCGCATTGCCAAACCCCTAAACGAACTGCTTAAGACAGAAGGAGAGGAAGATGGATTGGGGCCTAGGAGGCCCGGTGAGTCGGTTCAAGACCAATGGAACTCAAGGTGTGAAGAGGCTTTCAGAACCTTGAAGAGAAGTCTCACTACAGCCCCAGTTTTGGCCTACGCTGATCCCACTAGACCATATGAGCTACATGTTGATGCCAGCCATGAGGACCTAGGTGGAGTACTCTACCAGGAGTATGAAGACCAGCTACGACCAGTGGCCTATGTGAGCCGGAGCCTGACCCCCTCCGAGAAGAACTACCCCACCCACAAGTTGGAGTTCTTAGCCCTCAAGTGGGCAGTAGTTGACAAGTTGAAGGACTATTTGTATGGGGCCGAGTTTACTGTAAAGACAGATAACAACCCCTTGACCTACCTATTCACCACCGCCAAGCTGGATGCAACTGGACACAGATGGTTGGCGGCGTTGTCTGGATTCAATTTCAGCCTCAAGTACAGACCAGGGGCTGGAAATAGGGATGCAGATGCCCTGTCCCGAAGATCCCATGTCATGGTCGATGACTGGGCAGACTGGACCCAAGTGGCACCAGAAGGAGTGCGAGCCCTTTGTCAGGGGGCTGAACTTCAAGCCAGAGGAGGATCCAGAGCTGAAGAGATAGGAGTTACCACAGTGGGAGTCCCAAAGTGTTACTGTGGGGTAACTCAACTAGAAGAAGAGTGTCTACCGAAGCTGTCCAAGAAGGAGTTAAGGTGTGACCAATTGGAAGATCCCATGGGGAGATTGGTCCTGGAAGACAAGAGTCCAGAGGGACTTCGCCTTCACCCTTCCAAAGAAGCTCGCCTACTGAGGAGAGAGTTGGACAAGTTACAGGTGCATCAGGGGGTAGTCTACCGAAGGGGCCCCTCTGATGGCCCAGAAGACAAGTGGCAGTTGTTTCTCCCAGAAAAGCATCGAGAGACTGTGCTGATTGCCTTACATGACCAGCATGGTCACTTGGGAGCAGAGAGAACCTTCCAACTTGTCAGAGACCGGTTTTATTGGCCCTGCATGAGGACCGAAGTGGAGGAGTATTGCCATTCCTGTGCAAGATGCATTCAGAGAAAGACTCTACCCCATCAAGCTGCCCCAATGGGCCACCTACAGAGTCAAGGCCCAATGGATCTGGTATGCATTGATTTTCTCTGCCTCGAACCCGATTTGAGTGGATTGGGAAATGTTCTGGTGATAACCGACCATTTCACCCGTTATGCTCAGGCTTTCCCAACCAAGGACCAGAAGGCCTCTACAGTAGCCAAGGTACTTTTGGAGAAGTACTTTGTTCACTATGGACTGCCACAGAGAATCCATTCAGACCAAGGAAGGGACTTTGAGAGTCGCCTGATCAGGAAGCTACTAGATTCTCTGGGAGTAGAGAAGACTAGAACCACACCATATCACCCTCAAGGTGATGCCCAGCCTGAAAGGTTCAACAGGACCCTATTGAACATGTTGGGAACTTTGGAAACAGAGAAGAAGCAACATTGGAGTCAACACATATCAGCTCTGGTGCATGCCTACAACTGCACCACAAGTGATGTGACAGGTTTCTCTCCCTACCGACTTATGTTTGGGAGAGAAGCAAGATTGCCAGTGGATTTGGCCTTTGGCATTTCCTTAGACCATGCCTCTGCTGCCTCCCACAAAGGATATGTGGACAGATTGAGGCACAGTTTGAAGATAGCTTATGAGAAAGCTCAAGCGGCCTCTGACCAGAGGGGGGCCCGAAATAAGAGGAACTTTGATTTGAAAGTTAGAGTACAGGACCTACAGCCTGGGGACCGTGTGCTGTTACGAAATCTAGGGATCCCTGGAAAACACAAGCTTGCTGATAGATGGAGATCAGAGCCATATATCATCTGTAGGAAACTTCCAGGATTGCCTGTCTACAAGTTGAAGCCAGAAGGAAGAGTGGGGCCTCTGAAGACCTGGCATAGGAATCATTTGCTCCCACTCACTGAAGCAGTCAGAATGCCTCCAGCGAGAGACTTACCTGAATCTGTTTCCATTCTGGATACCCCCAGGCCTAATACTAGGTCTCAGACCTCCCAAGTTAGGGGTGGACAGGACCCCCAACCTGAAGAAGAAAGAGGAGAACTTGAATGGTTATGGCCTTCCTCAACTCCAGGAAATTCCGCCATAGATCTTCCACCTACTGAGGATGTGAAAGATGAAACATTGAACCCAGAAGCCACAGAATTTGTGCCATTCAGTGTTGTGCCTGAGTGCTGGGAAGATATCCCTGGTCTCTACTCAGAAGAAGAAGTAGATGTTCCAGAACCAGAGATGTTGCCAGAATGTGTTCCTGAAGAAGTCCCAAGAGAACAGAGAGCTCGCAGAGTTGTGAAGCCTCCCAAGAAGTTAACTTACCCCAAGATGGGAGAAAGTTCAGAGGACTCTGTTACCACAGCAAGGAGAAGTGCTGAAAGCCCTGACCCATCCACTGTTCATTTGGTGGAGGGCAACCCCAGCTCACTCTCTGGCACAGTTAAACAGGTCGCCCACACTGAGGTGACCTGTAGACAGGACAGCTCCCCATCTTATGCTAATTGGTGGGAAGCTCCCCTGTCCAAATTATGTGGAAGTGTTGTTCCCGAGAAAGCTTGTGATTTAAACACTGTCTTTGGGGACCAAAGATTCAAAGTGGGGGGAGTGTGTAGCGGGGTCGTACCCCTTTTAGGGGAAAAGACTACATTCCCCATAATCCCCCAGGCTCCCGGGCTGCTTGTTTCCGCCCGAGAGGCTGCTGGGGGAGGTTATAAAAAGGAAGAGGAGAGACCGCCTCTTCCTCTTCTGATGCCTCCTCTTCTGATGCCTCCTCTTCTGATGCCGCTTCTGACTGGGTGTCCTCTTGTGACTGATCTTCCTCTGCTGACTGAGCTTGTGACGCAGAGACTGGTCCCTGAGGAGACACCTGTGCGGACCGGGACTGCTGAAGGCCTGAAGCCTGGGCCTTGCAGCAGGTGGAGAGAGACTCTCATCCCTCAGAGTCAGCAGCAGCGGAGCGGAGACTCTTCCCTACAGACGGTCGGTCGGAGGTGAGGACCGGAGCGCAGGGGCTGTGACGAGGAGACCGGACGCCGCCATTGAAGGGACCGGAGCTGAGGACGGTACCCCAGGATTGGTGAGAGAGCTGAAAGGCTCATCCTGCATTGCTATACACACGTTTATGCCTATTGAACTGCCTAGGCACAATTTACCTCAGAGCAGCAGATGTTACTTTCTGTGGATTACAAATACACCATTTAAAGCTACATGTGCACCACCTCTACAGATCTATTGCCGGTGAAGAACACTGTACTTGTACAAGGACTGAGCTCTATTGCTAGGGATCAGGCCTGGTCTGTTAGGTAGGCGCAGATAGATTTATTGCACCTCAGGGGTGCATAGCAGACGGTCGCTACACTTGGCGCTCCGTTTCCCCATTGCTAGTTTGTTACATATATGTGTACATGTTTAAGTGCATATTGCAGGGACCTGCTAAAGTATTGTAAGTCATATGTTTAAATGCATGTTACTATTTCTTTTCCTTACTGCCAAAGTAAAGCCAGTTATTCTTATCTCAGCAGTCTGCTTGTGAGTTCATACCCATTACACTTAGAGTATAAGTGATATTATATGTGCATAGATACATACCCCTTTACTAACTGTGCCAGAGCGGGTAGAGCAAATTGCCGGGGGTTGGTGGAGCTGTACTCAGGGACCCAAAACAAACCAGCGGCTCTCTTAACTGGGGGTAGCGCTACATGTATATAGACTTAATTCTGATTGGTTGATGAGGGTTACAAGACTTTGAGCATTGCCATAGGACTTATCACTTTTTACACTAAACTTGCAGTGCGAGGGGCTTTCAAACATGTGTTCAGAGAGGAATATACTGCCTCCCAGCTGCTTGTCAACGTCCTCCACCACAGTAAACTCTACAGCACATATAAAGCCTTCGGGTCACCATACACGTTACAACCTGACCATGCAATCTTTGTACATACAACTTTAGATTTACCAGAACTATGTAATATGAAGATTTAACTTATCTATCACTTGTATCCAATCAATTTGTATCCCATCTGGCAGGCTCTTGTACTACATCGTTTTTCGTAGATTTAACAAATGAAACCACCAAGCTCCTCATTCACTCCCTTGTCATCTCTCGCCTTGACTATTGCAACTCCCTTCTCATTGGCCTGCCTCTCCATAGGTTCCTCCCCTCTTCAGTCTATCATGAATGCTGCTGCCAGACTTATCCACCTTACCAACCGCTCAATGTCTGCCAACCCTCTCCTCAAATCCCTACACTGGCCAATCACCCAGCGAATCAAATTCAAAATACTAACCACAACATACAAAGTCCTTCACAACTCTGCGCCAAGCTACATCACCAATCTGGTCTCCAAATATCACCCAAATTGTCCCCTCCGCTCTTCTCAAGACATCCTACTCTCAAGCTCTCTCGTCTCCTCCTCCCATGCTCGTCTCCAGGATTTCTCCAGAGCCTCTCCCATCCTCTGTAACTCGCTACCTCCACCGGTCCAGCTATCCTCTACTCTTGCTACCTTTAGGCGATCCCTGAAAACTCATCTCTTCAGGGAAGCCTATCATGTCTCCAATCCCCACAGTTACAAACTTTTGTACCACCTGCCCCACCCTATTAGATTGTAAGCACTTCTGAGCAGGGCCCTCTTAATCCTCTTGTATTTTATTGTATTGTAACTGTATTGTCTCCCTTTTTATATTGAAAAGTGATGCGTAAACTGTTGGCGCTATATAAATCCTGTATAATAATAATAATAATAAAGGAGATTATACAATCAGATTAAGCTTTAAGCTGGCGGTAAACCTTTGTGAATTGAGTCTTATGCCCTTGTTACATTTTAATAAACTGTGGTTAAAGGGGTTGTAAAGGTAAAAGTTTTTTCACCTTAATGCATTCTATGCATTAAGGTGAAAAAACATCTGACATTGCCGCCCCCCCCCCCCCCCGGCCCCTTGTTTTACTTACCTGACCCCTCGAAAGTACGCGCTCGCCCCCGACGTCCTCTTCGCCGCTCACCCTGGCCGTTGATTGGCTAGAGTGGATGGATTCAAAGCAGCGCAGCCATTGGCTAGCGCTGCTGTCAATCACATCCAATGATGCACCGGGGGGCAGGGCCAAGTGATACAGCGAGCGGCTATGGCCGCCGGCTGTATCACGGGAGCGCGCCCGCAAGTACTCCACACCATGCGAGGGAGCTCCCATTAAGGTGAGAAGTACTTGCGGGGGGAGCCGAGACAGCCGCCGAGGGACCCCAGAAGACCAGGTTCGGGGCCACTCTGTGCAAAACGAGCTGCACAGAGGAGGTAAGTATAACATGTTTGTTATTTAAAAAAAAAAAAAAAAAATCTCCTTTACAACCCCTTTAATATGTAGCAGCCATATATTTTGGGCTTTGTTTTTCTATTTTTCTCTATTAGGTTCAGAAATAAGAAATAATATAAGAAACAATCACTTCAAATTCAGGCCGTTTTAAAATGGCCTAAGGATGTGAAGTGGATAAAACAACCTCATGGCTGCAGCTATGGGGTGTGATTTTTTTATTTTTTTTCCATGGAAGGAGTGTGATGAGAACTTTCTGAATTTTTTTTCTGACTTGCTCTGAGGATTTGTTATATGCATGTACACAAGACCTTCACAGATGGGACTGGTATGATTATGTTGTAATTTATTTATCCTTTATATATATATATATAATTTAACTGACAATTGCGTGGTCGTGCGACATTGTACCCAAACAAAATGAACGTCCTTTTTTTTTTTTTTTTCACAAATAGAGCTTACTTTTGGTGGTAGTTGATCACCTCTGCGCTTTTTATTTTTTTGCGCTATAAACCAAAAAAAGAGCGACAATTTTGAAAAAAAAAGCAATATTTTTTTACTTTTTGCTATAATAAATATCCCCGAAAAAAATATAAAAAAAACAAATTTCTTCCTCAGTTTAGGCTAATATGTATTATTCTATATATTTTTGGTAAAAAAATGCAATAAGTGTATATTGATTGGTTTGCACAAAAGTTATAGCGTCTACAAAATAGGGGATAGATTTATGGCATTTTTATTTATTATTTTTTTTTTTTTTACTAGTAATGGCGGCGATCTGCGATTTTTATCGGGACTGCGACATTATGGAGGACACATCGGACACTTTTGAAACTATTTTGGGACCGTTGTCATTTATAAAGCGATCAGAGCTACAAATAGCCACTGATTACTGTAGAAATGACACTGGCAGGGAAGGGGTTAAACACTAGGGAACGATCAAGGGGTTAAGTGTGTCCTAGGGAGTGATTCTAACTGTAGAGGGGATGGGCTCACTACAACATGACACAGATCACTGCTCCGATGACAGGGAGCAGTGGATCCCTGTCATTTTGCTAGGCAGAACAGGGAACTGCCTTGTTTACATAGGCACCTCCCCCGTTCTGCCTCTCTTCACCACAATCGCAGGCCGCCAGCGAACATCGAGTTTGCGGCACCCGGGGGCACATTCCGGCAGCGTTAGCACACCCGATGGAGGTGGCAAATTCAAAGGGACGCACAGGTACGCCCATTTGCCTGCCTGTGCCATTCTGCCGACGTATATGTGTGTGCAGTGGTCGGCAAGTGGTTAACTAACAAAATATGGTTGGATGTGCCCCTTAAAACGACTCCAACCCCATACTATATATATATATATATATATATATATATATATATATATATATATATATATATATATATATATATATATATATATATATATATATATATATATATATTGTAACCTGGGGGACAGGTAGCAGGTACAAAGCTCACGGGGATGGGCTGTTTAGTAAGGCACAGATACCAAATCCACTTGAGGTAGTGAAAACAGTGCTGGGTTTATTTGATCTAAATACAAGTCCATACACAGGTGCTGCACAGTCTTCCAGAAAACGCATCAAAACAGAAATAACCAAACAAACGTCCTAGCCGTGTCTCGGCTCTAACTATAACATACACCGTCTCTAACTATCAAGCTGAGCAAGCCTACCGCTTGTCAGCTTCTGTAAAGAGTTTTTAAAGGGTTTTACCAACCTTTTGGCTCCTCACAAACCATCCCTGTTTGTGTGTCCCAGGAAGAGAGCAAAGGCTGTTTGCTCAGGTGAGCTTAAATTAGCCTGGAGAGGAGGACTAAGATCCGAACTGGATCATGTCTCAGAGACCTCTGAATGTATATGAGAGGAGCCTGGGAGATGTATAAAACCCGAACAGGACTTCTCCTGGCTCTCTCTGGGACGCTCTGCTACAATATATATATATATATATATATATATATATATATATATATATATATATATATATATATATATATATATATATATATATATATATATATATATATATATATATATATATATATATATATATATACCAATATTGCCCGTGGAACTTCATATGAGGTGCAACACATTCAATAATAAAATCAGTAAAGTAAAGATTTATTGGTAAATACAATTTCCAACAGATCAACAGTCACATAATTGGCATATAGTCAAGCAGATGGGTCAATATATACATATTAATTCTGTAGCCAGGTACAGTCTTTCAAAAATTAATCCATAATAGGTGTGAACTTGCATCTATGTAACCCGACGTTTTTAATGACATAGCGTCACTTCCTCAGGGGTTGATGCACACACAATTGTCTATAAAGTAGAAATAGTTTAGAAAGATATGACACATAATACAATGTAATCTTGCAAAGATTGGATATAAACCATAAGGGGACCCATACTTACAAATCTGCAAGACATCACATGCTCATGACCTAATGGTAGTCACCTGGAAATGTCTGACCCGGGAACTGTGGGTGTGGGATTCGAAGGGCCCAGCAGTGCAAACAAGACAAGATGGAATGGTGGGCATGGACAGCATGGTACAGACGTGCCACTTTACAGGCAGACTAAGGGGACCCCCCAGGCACTATATTTAAAGGAATTGTTCATTTTTTTTTGTTTACTTTAATTAGTTGCCGACCAGCCGCCGTTGTTATACGACAACAGGTTGGCTCTCCTGTGTGAATCACTGTAGCTGTACAGTGGCTCGCGCAGGCGCAGTTGCATGTGGTGCACGCTGCGTTAGTGTGCCCACAGGTCGGGGGACTAGATGTCTGCCGGCGATCCGCGATCGCCTAGTACAGAGGCAGAATGGGGATCTGCCTTTGTAAACAAGGCGGATCTCCGTTCTGACAGGGGTCATGTCAGAGATCTACTGTTCCCAGTGATCGGGAACAGTGATCTCTGTCATGTGCTTGGCAGCCCATCCCCCTACAGTTAGAACATGCTGAGGAAGCACAGTTAACCCCTTGATCGTCCCCTAGTGTTAACCCCTTCCCTGCCAGTGTCATTTTTACATTGATCGGTGCATTTCTATAGCACTGATCAATGTAATAAAGTCACTGGTCCCCAAAAAGTGTAATTTGGGGTCAGATTTGTCCGCCGAAATTTCGCAGTCCCGATTAAAATCGCAGATTGCTACCATTACCAGTAAAAACAATAAAAATAAATAAAAGTCCCTAAATCTATCCAATAGTTTATAGACGCGATAACTTTTGCGCAGACCAATCAATTGCGATTTTTTTTTCCTAAAATATGTAGAATAAAATTTATCGGCCTAAACTGATGAATACATTTGTTTTTTTAATGTATTATAGCAGAATGTTTTTTTATTCAGAATTGCCAGTCTTTTTTTGTTTATAGCGCAAAAAATAAAAACCGCAGAGATGATCAAATACCACCAAAAGAAAGCTCTATTTGTGGGGAAAAAAGGAAGTCCATTTTGTTTGGGTACAGCGTCGCACGACCGCTCAATTGTCAGTTAAATCGACGTAGTGCCGTATCGCAAAAAATGGCCTGGTCATTAAGGGGGGAAAATTCTTCCGGTCCGTAAGTGGTTAAGCATCGATAAAATCACTGCTTTTAAAACTCTTTTTGCATTGGTATATGTCCCCCCCCCCCCAGGGCAGTACCCGGGCCCCTATACCCTTTTTATGGCCAATAACTTGCATATAAGCCTTCAACATTGGGACTCATAGACTTTAATAGGGTTTGCTGCACGGTCTAAACTTTATCCATGTTCGGGAGTATACTGTATACTGCCAAACAATGCCATAATGGTATAGGTATTCATAGAATATTAAGTAGTGAAATGCAGAGGCTTAACTAGAACCTTCAGGGCCCCGGGGCAAGAAAAATATGTTCCGTTCTCATGTAAAAACTCCAAAATTGATTTAATAATAAAAATAGCAAAATATTACAAAAACAGTGTCAAAATGTAGAATATAAAAATAGCATCGATAAGCTTCTTATTCTTGAAATGAAAATTGTATATATGTATCTTTGTGTGTGTCTGCGTGTAAGAAAGTTAGTCAGTCTCCTTTCATGTCTCCTCGAGTCTGCCCCCAAGCACGTCTCCTTTCTGACCTTTTACAAACTTACTCCAAGTAAGTTAGCCCCCACCCTTTTCTCAAATAAAGATGGTTTCAGGCTGCTCAGAATGCTCGCGAATTTTGAATAAGCATTCTCTCTCTCACTTCATAAAACAGGATGTTGAAATACAAAACCGTAACATTCCATTGGGATGGCAAAACTGCCTTGTTTTAACTATAAAAATACAAGTTTCCTATCTTCTATACCAAAATACTACATATATCAGTAGATACATTATATACGTTTAAAATGTAATGAACTTAGTCATAATCCTAATCACGAAATATTATAATATAGAGAAATAACTTTTGTTTTTAAGATAACATACTTAAACTGTGTCTATAGGTAAGGATGTAACCTAATCTCTTAAAATGGGGGGGGATGGTGAATGGTCAATTCAATCCAAATTACAAACATATGTGAGAAGTATATAGAACTGCCCAAGAAATGTATTGAAGCTTCAAACTAATCTTTACATAAATATATGTAAAATCTCTATATATTTCACTTTATCCATATCTAGAATATATGATTATGCATATAAGCAAGTCAATTATTTTCTAACAATTCCCTCTCAAAATGAATGATTAATCAATCTGTTCATTTTAATCCATATCTATTTTTCATATTTAATCCATATCTAAATCGAATTCTAAATCCATTCATACCTCAATCGAATCGCATTTGTATCCATTCATTCAATTAAATCTTAAGATAATTTGCTTGAATATACATTTTCAAATTTGATTCTATATAAGGAAAATTGAATTCATAAACCTTTTGCTTCATATACCATAAAAAATTTTTTTACCCTTATTATATCCTTTTTTCTTTTACCAAATAAATCAATCCCCTTAATTCCATAATTCATAAATGTAACATTGTTGTACAATACTTTGAAATATTAATATCACTTCAAAAATGTATGTTTCATATTTTTTTTTCCTCCAAATTATGTTTAGCATAAATCTATAATCCATAAAACCTTTCAAATAACCTTGTCAAAATTAAACATAAAATATGTTTCTTAACTTCAATTAATTCATATATATGAGATGATTTTAAAACTAAATAATTACATATTACAATTAGGGTTGAGCGAACCCGAACTGTACCGGACTTTTGGGTGTCCGGGTCCCGGACCCGAACCCGAACTATTGACTGTATGTTCGGGTCCGGTGTTCGGCGATGTATTGGCGCCTTTTACAAGCTGCAGGGCAGCCAATCCACACTAGTTTCACTAGTGTGCCCTTAAAAGCCATCACAGCCATGACTACTAATGGCATGGCTGTGATTGGCCAGTGCAGCATGTGACCCAGCCTCTATATAAGGTACAGGCACACAGCACAGCACCTCACTCTGCTATAGACAGGTTCCTGTGCTGCTAAGAGAGGATTTCATTAGGAGTTAGTCTGATACAGTCAGTCAGTCCACATTCCTTAAATTTTCTTCAAATTAGTTATATCAGTGAGCGATCTACATAGCTAGAGTAGAGACTAGAGTGTCTTTATTAACCACTACAATACTGTGCACTTTCGCCCCCTTCCTTCCCAGACCAATTTTCAGCTTTCAGCGCTCTCGCTCTTTCAATGACAATTGCGTGGTCACGCAATGCTGTACCCAAATGACATTTTTACTATTTTGTTTGCACAAATAGAGCTTTAGTTTGGTGGTATTTATTCACGACTCCGTTTTTTATTTTTTGCGATATAAGCGAAAAAATTGCGGAAATTTTGAAAAAAAAACAATATTTTCTCCTTTCTTTTTTAAACGAAATCCAATAAAATCTAATTTTGTCATAAATTTAAGCCAAAATGATTAAGCCAATGATTGCCTAGCAACCGGCTGTTTGCTTACATCACATGACGGCTGTGATTGGACACGGCCGTCATGTGATCAGGAGGGCCAATCACCGAGCCCTCCTGCCGATCCGAGATGCGCTGTGTCCGGGTGACACGGCGGCATCGGGATCGCGCCACTGCGCGGGCGCGCGCGCAATCCCGTTACTTCTAAAGGACGTTCCGGAACGTCCGATCAGAAGTAGACGGCTCCCACCCGGCCGTATATATAGAGTGGCCGGGTGGGAAGTAGTTAAAGTGGTGGGACACCCTGAAAATGAAAACTTGAAAAAATTTTAGTAACAATTTAAAATAAAAAATGTATTTTTTATTTTTACTGAAATGGCTGTTGCTAGGCAGATTGTCCTAATCTGCCTCCTCCAGCGCCGCAGTGTTCTTCTCTTCTACCGTCTTCAGGTGAATGGGGCGCGGTGTGTTATGGGAATAGTGTCCCACAACACATTGCGTTCCCCATTCACAAATCCCACTCGCGCATGCGCAGTAGGCCGCGCGCCGACTCGCGCATGCGCAGTAGGCCGCGCAAAGCCATTTCCCTTACTGAGGATGGCGGCGCTGGATCCGGAACGCCGAGGGACATCTCAGCCTCCACGAACGGCATCGCGGGCGCCCTGGGAGGGTAAGTGTACTTATTAAAAGTCAGCAGCGACTTTTTTTTTAGCTGCTGACTTTTAAATTTTTTTTTTTTTAAGCTAAAACACCGCTTTAAGGAAAAGAGGCAGAGAAAATTATTCAACAGATTCCTAAATCAATTGTACCTAACAGTGCCATGAGGCCAGTGCCAGACAAAATATAACTTTTACCTGCAAGCTCAATGCAGCATCACTGCACTGCATATTTTACTAAGAGATACACCATACTCTGTGTGTATTATGCTATTGCAAAAACATTGCAAAAAAAATAAATTTTGCTGTGATTTGTGCATGTTTTTTTTTTTCCAATAGCATTTTCTGCATGTTCATACACGTTTTAGACACTGCGTGTATTCTGCTATTGCCAAAAAATAAAATCTTTCAGTGCTTTGTGCATGTGTGCAGGAGTGTGACATACAATCCATCGATATTTCTTCTATTGTGCTATTCCAAAAAATTGTGAAAAAGTGAAATAGTTTTTTCATAGCATTTTCTGCAGTTTTGCAGTTTGAGATGCACCCTGTACATACTGTGGGTGTTTTCTGCTATTGCAAAAACATTGCAAAAAAATAAAATTTTGCAGTTTTTTCTGCATGTGTGCAGAATAGACACGTATACCGGTGTTCTGACAAAAACTGTCTGGCCATCGGATAGTGTCTGGCCACTTACTGCGCAGGCGCAGTGCTTGCGCAGTACGGAGGACAAGGAGATTCACAAAATCTCCAAGGATGAACGTCGCCTGCGCAGTGATTGCAGGTTCAAGCCCCACCATCCAAGTGGACATACGGTAGCACATAGTAACAGGGCCCCTCACGGGCTCGCTTGGCTAGGCTTCAACTTCGGATGATGTGGCTTGAACCTGGAGTCACGGCGCATCGTCTTCGGAGAGTTTCGAAATCCCCTTGTCCTACGTACTGAGCAAGCGCAGTACAGGGCGGACACTATGCGACGGGGGACAGAATTCGACACATCATTCACCACTAGCCTTACCCAGCCATTGTTGTATTTTTGAACCAGTGTTGGCTACCTCGTCCTCCTCCACCGCCGCTTCCACCTACACTGCCACATCCACCGCCACCTCAACCTCCTACTCCATATGGACCTCGTCCTCCTAGGTCAAGATTATAATTTTTTCATTTTTTTAATTTCCAAGTATTTTATATTCCCACTATCTTATCCATTAAATTGAATAATTTTTTCCAGAAAGTGCGTATTCTGGGGTATTCCCACCATATGTGCGGCATCGTGCCGTTGAGTTTCTGAGGTTCTTAATGACTTCCTGTACCTCTTCTGCTGAGAAGGGGGCCTCCAGCATTTTATTTTAATTTTTTATTTTTTTATGTTATTTCCCTATCCACATTTGTTTGCAGAGCACTTGCCATGCTCTTAACAACATTTTGCTGCCATTTGCAGCCCTCTAGCCCTTTCCATTACCTTTTTACAGCCGTTTTAGTCTTGAAAAGTTCGGGTCCCCATTGACTTCAATGGGGTTCGGAGTTCGGGGTCAAGTTCGGTCCCGAACCCGGACTTTTTTCCGAAGTTCGGCCGAACCCGAACATCCAGGTGTCCTCTCAACTCTAGTCATATGCTCTTTTACTGCTGTACTGGTTTCCGGCCTTTCTACAGGAGCTATGTTTTTTGGCATATCTGGATTTTTGGCTTTCCAAGAGGAAATTGGGGTCCCCTCAACAATGCTAATCATCTTCGAAAGAAGATGGATCGCATGTTCGTTGTCCATTTTTTGGAAGACTTTACGTACAATCCACTTCTTTTGACCTCTTGGAAACTCCAGACTTTTTCTTTCCACCAAAATTTCTTCTCATTTTTCATCTATTTTTTTTTTCTGGAATAACTAAAAACCATTATCTTCAATACCAGAATTTGCTTCCACAAAAAAAACCCCACATCCGCCGTAGGGGGAATTGTTGGGTTTCGTGAGATTACGTCTCCACCCGCATTGGTGAGCTGCTCTATCTTATTTTGTATTTTATGTATACTGCTTGTTACTTAAAATTAATTTTGGCTGTTTATATGAAATTATGCTCCATTTCAGATATTACTCCTGAAGAATCGGTTATACCGCGAAACCGGTTGAGGAACCACTCCCTCACGTTTAGACTAACACGAATTTTGCGGGCAAGCCCAGCATGTATTTGTAGTCATTTCTATGCGTCTAGGAGAGGTTATAAGCTGATTTTAAACTGAATTGATTTGTACATTGTACATCTTTTATTCATGTATGTGTTTTTCTATTAAATATCATTTTTGTTATAATTTTTGTATATCATTACTGACCCGTTACAAGTACCAAGATAGTCCAAATCCCCCCTTTTTTTTCCCCCAAAAAAATCTTGTGGGTAACAAATGTAATAACCCAGCATCAGCACTTGCGTCTACACTCCAAAAAAAACCTTGTTTCTATAAATGACTCTTATGGATGATGGTACATGATAAATAATTTAATTAATCAGATTACTTGACACTATACTCATGATTTCACTATATATTTTTCAGTGGTTGATAGTCATTATCTAATGCCAGTGTGTCAATTTGTTCCCACAAATTGAATATCCAATTTTTTGTCAATTATGCGATCCAAACTTTTGGTAAATCCAAACTTCTCCATAGCAACCGATGAAGTTGTTTGTGACACCTGCACTAATTCAAAGTCCACAATTTTTTTGGAAAAGAGATCCATGAAGGTGTACGTGGAGTATTTGGCTGAAAAACCAGGGCTGTCACATTGACCATCCCCAACAAGAAAAATAGTTTTTTCAGTCAAATCATCAATCACATTTGAAATTTCCTCTTGCCAACTGTGATCGATAGCTTTAAAGATGTATACATTTTGAGCTCGGTTGTACGAAGAGTTTCCAAACATCTGTATGTAGGGGGAGGCCGAGAGAGAGAGAGGGGGGGGAAGGCCGAGAGAGAGAGAGATAGAGAGGGAAGGCCGAGAGAGAGAAAACTGTAATTTTAAAATGTAAAATTATTCCCTAGCACTAATTGTCCATATTAAAAGGACAAGTTTTCTTTCTATATTTTTGCATTTTATATATTTTTTTTAAATATTTTTTATATTTTTTTTAAATCTAATTACTTCTTAGTGATGAAATAAAATTACAGAGAAGTAAATATTTTCACTTTATATTTTTTCTCATTTTTTACTTTTATTTTGTATCTTCTCCCAATTATTTTTAACATGAATGGTTAAAATCAGTAGTTGGGCTACATACTTTATGGGAAAACAGTAATGAAATTGAATTACTGGATTTATTCCCTAAAATATTGCAAATGATCTTTCTTGGTTAAACAGAAATTACTGAGATAACAGAAATTAAAAAAAAAAAAAAAAAAAAAGATAAATTATACCCTATCATTAAATGTCCAAATTTAACGGATACGTTTATTTTCTATATTTTTGTATTTTATTCTTCAAATCTAATTACTTCTTAGTAATGAAATAAAATTACTAATAAGTGAATACTTTCATTTTTTTTTTTTTTTATTATTTTTTTTATCCTCTCCCACTCATTTTTAGTTTCAATAGTTTTTATTTAAGAACAAACATAAACAGTAAAAATGCGCGCAGCGCCATTTGTTGTTGATGATAACAAATACATACTATAGGCTGCGATTCAAAAAAAATACAGAGATAGTTCAAAACAAAAGAAAAGAGAGTATACATAACGGTATACCTAACGGTGCTGCACTGAAGAGTCGTGTTATAGACATATATCTTTCAGGTAAATTCACATCATCTTTTCGGCGAAGACATTAATTTTGAGTCCTAACGTTTTTCATTGCTCACATCTAAATATCTCTTCCTGTTTGGTTAAGTATTATCTAATAGTTTGCATCCGGTGTGCCCTCACCGACGGGGGCCCCAAAGGGAACTAACTGCGCCCACCGGAGAGGCCCACCAGGTCTGTTTTAACAGGATCTGTTTTCTTTGTACCATTCTACCCATGGTTCCCATACTTTGCAACTCGATAAGTACTGTCCCTGTGTGGCTGCGAACATTCGTTTGTAATTAATGTGGAGGTCAGTGATTTTTATTATTTCTGACAATGATGGTACCTCCGCAGCTCCCCACCTTCTCACAATCGCTAGTTTAGTGCTGGTTAGGATATGGAAGACAGTTTTCCTATGTGAGCTGGGGAATCTTTCCATGTCTATTGATGATAATGCTAGTGCAGGGTTGTTTCTGGTGTGTACTTTAGTGATGTTGCTTATTACCTCAAATACTTGGGTCCATAGTTTAAGTAGGTTCGGACATTCCCACATTATGTGTAATAGTGATCCCCTATGACCACACTGTCTCCAGCAAAGAGGTGACATTTGGTGGTGGAATCCTGCAATCCTAGTGGGGGTCAAATACCACCATAGGAGAAGTTTGCTGGCTAGTTCCCATAAATTGGCGCATTTGGTAGCTGCGTATGTGATCCTTATTGCATTTTGCCATTGTTCTAGAGAGAATGATGCTTTTAAGTCTATTTCCCATGTTTTCATGGATGGGAATTTAAGAAACTCCAATTTTGAGTTCAAAGTGTTGTAAAAGAGCGAGATGCCCTTGATAGCTGTGTTGGGATAGTTAAAGTACATGTAAATCCTGACTGGTAGATTAATCTGGACTGTGGGTATTGATGCTAGGAGGTGGGAGATTTGTCTGTAAGTATATACGTCTCTCATTTCTAGGTCATATTCTAACTGGAGCGCTCTAAATGTTTTGACTGCCGGACCTACCATGAGGTCCTCGATCGAGACTATGCCTTTCTCTATCCAACTTTTAACGTTGAGATTGGGTATCAGCAGTTGCAAACTCGTGATATTTACATGTAATGATTTAGTGGGTTGAGTAGACGGGAGTGTACTCAAAAGTGTTTTCCACGCACTAATCGTGGCTCTCATAGGGGGTGATATCTGTTCTGTCTTAATGGGATTGAATGTACTAGTCACTAGTAGGTCGTATGTGCTGTTGTTTTTACATTGGGCCTTTTCTAATTCCAGCCATCTAGGAGAAGGATTGTTTGGAAACCACTGCTTAGCCTGTGCTAAGATTGCAGCTAGGTAGTAGTCCTTCAAGAGGACATGTCCTACCCCACCTGCTCTCCTTGAAGCTATTAGTTTCTTGAATGCGCATCTGGCCCTTTTCCCCTGCCATAAAAATGTATTAATCTTTGATTGGGCCTTAGAGAAGAATGATTCTTGAATTACAATTGGTAATGTTCTAAACAGATATATGAACTGCGGGAGCACCATCATCTTAAATGCCGCCAATCTGCCCGACCAAGACAATTCATTCTTGCTTATTGAGGCAAGTTTGTGATCCAAATTTTCGAGGAAAGGCAGATAGTTAGCACCACTCAACTTGTCCAGCCTTTCTGTTAATGTTATGCCGAGGTATTTTATCCCCCCGGGGTTCCATGTATATGGGAGTTGCTAAAATCTGCAATTCAACCTAAAAATGCAACATAAATAGGGTGAATCAGTAGCGCTAGTGAACAAAATGGTGAATAAATACTATGCAAATAAATATTGTGCAAATATATAAACAGTGCTATATAAATATCAAAGTGCAAAAATAGTAGTGTATAATTGACTCAACGTATAACTTAATAGCAGCAGTGTATCTATTTCTCTTAGTGACAAGTGAAAAAGTTCATAAACATATAAAGTCCAGACTGTAAATAAATAAATAAATAGGTAAGTGATTTTCCAAGTGTCTTCAAACAAAGTTTCAAACTTGAGTCTTCTAACTGGCTTGAATCTGCCACCACACCACGTGTTTGTGATCACACTCCCTCTGAAAGGCCCACTCACCAGCTCACAAGGCCTCACACTCTCGTGTTTGGCAGCAGCGTGTTTTACCCACTTCAGGGGTTAATATAGGACAGCTTGCTTGATCCGTTTAACTCTCAATGCGATTCCATATGCAAAACAATGAATAAAACACTCCACATAGTGTAAAAAAGTATGATAAAATTTATTCACGCAAAGCACTCCAATGGTCACACTCACATTTCAAAGATTAAAAACAAGCCTCCAATCCAAAAGCACGGCAAACCAAACAACGCTGTTAAAAGTATAAAAATATGCTGCGGTCTCGGCGGACCAAGAGAAAGACCCTGGTGGTGGTATAGTTGTAGTCCACAGTGGCGTAATATATAAATAAATAAATACAATCTTTACTTTTTGCTCTGTAGCCTCATTCCCGACATGTTTCGTCGCTTGGACTTATTCATGGGTATGGCTACACAGCCCATTTCAAACTAATTTATAGTGATAAGGGGGCTAGTCACATGAGTGGTAAGCTGGTCATGTGACATGCTATGAGCAATCAGGTGTGAACTATTACACATGATAGTGTCCATTCCCCCATCCTAACTTGCGAGAAAAGACTATTGGTGGTGTCACTAAATAATGCAGGAAAAGTGTTACTATCGGTTTAGTGCAGCATTTACCTAAGCCGTTTATCCCTAGATACGCCCTCAAATGAGTATATTTGTATACATGGTGAATACTATAGGTATTCAGGGTGTAGGGGTAGCAATCTCTGCATTACCTTAGGACTTCCTGGGTTGCTGTTTGCAGGGGTTCCCAATTTCACCAGGGTGTTGTTGGTGTAGAGTCATTATCCTATTTAGATCTTCTGTGTTATGATCACTGTTTAACTGGTGTGGGTGACGCTCCATCCATTACTCTGATGGATGTCCGTTTGTGCTTGTTTATTAGCTGAGTGCGCGCGCATGTCATAACAAACAATGCGCGCGCCTCACACGTCCTCAGTTGAGGCTGAATGTCCCTTTGCGCCTATCTATTTAGCTGTGTGCGCGCGCATGTCATAGCAAACACTGCGCGCGCATCACACATCCTCAGTGATGGGTGGATGACCTATTGGTCAACTGTGTGTGCGCGCGCATGTTCTAACAACCAATGCGCGCGCAACAAGCATCTTCAGCCGTGGGTGGATGGCTATCCACCAGCTGAGAAGGCCAACCAGTGTGCGCGTGCGCACTGGCTCTGTGCGCGCGCATGTTGAATCAGAAGATGCGCGCGCACCCCTCAGCACACCACACAGGCGGGTCATCGTCCTATAGTAAGACGCGGCTTGCGCCTGCGCAATAGGATTTAAACAGCGGCTCAACGGTGCGTTCTAGGTGTCCCCTCAGCCTCCATATAGGTCCCGGAAATGTGCCCCTGCAGTCAAAAAAAGGTGATAAATCTCACAGAGGGCACATCTTTAGCAATATCATAGCACAAATCATCTCCCCATAACACATATTATTAAAAAGTGTGTGATCATAGCTCCATGATTAAATAAGTAAATATATTAAACCATCACAATTGAGCACTCATTCCCTGAATTTAGAGGTGCAAAAGGCTGTATCATAAATAACAGACATTGCATATAACGGGGATTGGTGATAGAACTACATTAAAGAATTTGAAAAATTCGATCACACTATTAAATTAAAATAAAATAAATAGTGTTAGGCACATTATTAAAAATATTTCATAAAGAGTACTTAAAAATTCTTTAAAAAATAAATATATATATATATATATATATATATATATATATATATATATATATATGTATGCAATTAATCTCATTAAAAACTGCATGTGTGCACATGCGTTTTTCAATGAAAAAATGGATGAGTAATATTTATTATGGTAAATTGTCCGTATTCAACACATTTTTTGTGGTCGCCACAAACCCTTTTATACTATCGGGTATGTTTGTTTCCTGAGAGATATTTTCTAAAAATTTCCTATGATCTAAAATAATTAAAATTGGAGTTAAGAAAAGACTAGCTATCACATAAAGATTTGATTGATGAGTGCCACAGCCGCCATTGTCGCTACTGGGCATTTTTTGTTTTTTTGAAAATATTCATCACTCTGAGGTTCCTACTGTAGTATACGGATTAGAAATTATTAATGAAGCAGTTGAGGTCCAATTCTACGTTTAGCCCCCGCGGCGTTAAGCTCTTTAATAAAAAGATCCAGCGGGTTTCCCTTTGACTGAGGTCTCTGACCCTATTAGAACCTCTCCAAGAGGGGTGAATGATGTCTATTCCGCAGAACTGTAGAAGTGTTGGATCCTGATCATGTTTTTCTTTAAAGTGTAATGAAACACTATGATACTGAAAACCTTTCCTTATATTGGCCAAATGCTCCGAAATCCGAATTCTCAGTAGTCTTTTTGTTCTGCCTACGTAGAGTAACCCACATGGGCACCACATAAGGTACACAACATGGGTTGAGTTACAGGTGATGAATTCATCTATTTGGAAAACCTCACCATCTCTGTTTGTGATTTCTGTTTTGCCCCTATTGTTGACACTCGTGGTCCTACAGCAGATACATTTCCTGCAAGCGTAAAATCCTTTTAAATTTATTCTCAGGAATTGTCGGTTTGGAGGATCTAAAAGTTTCTTGACTATTCGGTCTCCAAAGTTTGGAGCTCTTCTATAGATAAATCTTGGTCGATGATTTAAAATGGCTCCCAAATGTCTGTCCCTACATAGAATATGCCAGTGTCTCTCATAAATGTTTTGTACCTCTTTGTACTAACAATGGAAATCTGAAATAAAGTTCACTTGCTGTTGTTCATTTTCTTGTTTGCCTTTCTTCCTCAAGCACATCTCTCTTGGAATTAGAGCGACGTCATCAATGATTTTATCTAAAGATTTTTCAGTGTAGCCCTTTTGGGTGAACTTGTTCTTTAAGATCAGTGATTGTTCATAGTAGTCTTCCGTCTTGGTGCAGTTCCGTCGGATCCTCAACATTTGTCCCTTAGGAATGTTTTTGATCCAGGCTGGGTGTTTATATATTTTAAGTAGCTGCTGTTTGTTCTATTTATATTTTTACACTTGCACTTTTATACCTTCACTAATTTTATAGCCTACACACCTGCGGCGCGGTGGGGGTAGATGATACAGAGGGCAGTCTTCCACAGTTATATATCATTTACCAACAGTACATACTATTTTAATTCCTTTACCTACTGCAGCCATGGAAGCTATAAATTTCCTGTCGAACAGACAGATGGTCCCTGAAAACATCTTCACAAGCAACCATGATATGGCTGATTGTGAGGAAGATATTACCAGCACTTTAAGATCATTAGAAAATCTTTTAGAAAAACAAGTTAAGACTTGGTGGGACATTTTTACATTTGAGCACTATGAGAGGGAGAATTTGATTTTTAGAAGCCTGAGATGGGAGGTTTCCCCACAGGATGGTCTAACTGACCAAAAATATATGGATGAGTGGTTGGAATTTTTCAATAGAAGAGGTAGAGAATTACAAGCCCTGGTTCTAAAAAGAAAACACATTAACTTAAGTATTGTAAATCAAAAAATAAAAGATATACAATCCTTATTAGAACCTTTGAAGGATTCCAACCAAGTTTTAGAATTTAATACCAACATGAAGAGAAAATTGGAAAAGATTGACCGTGAAACACAAAAGAAAAAAGTCAAAAAATACACCAGAGATTCAAATGACTTCCAGACAAATAATATATATGTCTGGCAGTCCCTTATTGCTGAGAAAGATGAATGTTCTCAGACATGCGAACAGACATCATCTGCAACGGAGAAAGAAGAAAAGAGCGCAAATAACCCTAAGAAAATGACACATAAAAAAGCTCCCTATGAGAAGGAGAAAACTAATAATGGCACGGGGCGGAAAACTCAGCCCGCAACGAATAGGACTGAACCTCCTATACAACCTCCGTACCAGACGAGAACCTACACACAGGATAGAGGTGGTGGATATTTTCCCCACTATCCAGAACCCCGCACTCCTCGAGGTGATTCCCCATACCAGTATCAGTCGCCGAGAATGAATAGAGGGAATGGACAATATGGAAACAACCATTACCCCCCATATGAACAAACACATTGGCACCGCCATCCTCCACCACCCCCAAACCAATATTGGGACCAAAGAGGAGAAATACCTATGCATAATAGATACCAAGCACTGGCGGAAGACAACTACTATGGTAACCCATATCAACAACCCCCCCCTTTTTTAGGTCAACGGGGGAGGGGTGGGAGAGGAGGAGGGACACCGAGGAAGAATGCCCAGGCGAACAAGGGTGGAGAGAGAAATCAACCCCCATATTACCAGAACAAAGACAAAATGGCGCCCCAAAGAGAAGAAGGGGGTGCCGATCGGGACGCAGGGCACAATCCAAAAAAGCGAATGCGGGACAACTGAATAGCGGAATATACAACCTAAGTAAAATTGAGCTGAACCAAAAAGAACTAAATATACTAAATCTTGGACTAAAATGTGCCCCTAAAAAGAAGTTTAACAAGTTCGACGTGTTCATTGACACACATAAATTTATTAGAACACTTAATTTAAAGAAATATTTTTTAAGTGCTCCCACAAATTTTAAGCCAGCAGTCTCTTACACGGTGGAGAAAGTTGACAGCGGTCTAAGAAACAAGTCAATCTTCAACCCCCAAATCTCAAGCAATCACTTCATTGAGGTGTTTAAGAATTTGGTTTTAAAGGATCTGGAAGAATTAACTCCAAAAAAACATATTAACCCAGATTACATTAGAGAAGGTATTCGTTCATTAGAGGAACAAAAAGAGATCATCATACGTCCAGCGGATAAGGGTGGGGGCGTTGTGATAATGGATAAAACCTTCTATACTAACCAACTCAATGAACTTCTAGCAGATTCCCAAACATATAAAAAGCTTAAAGTAAACCCGACCGAACCGTATAGGAACCAGTTGGACCTACTCATTGAATGGGGATACCATACCAAGGCACTAAACCTCAAGGAGAAGCGATACTTGGTCCCTAGTGCGTGCAGAATACCAATTATCTATACGCTTCCGAAAGTTCACAAAAATGCTGAAATCCCCCCTGCCCGACCCATCGTAAATGGTATTGGGTCGGTAACTGCGAGACTCGGGGAATACTTAGATAAGTTTTTACAAGCTAGCGTCACTAATACAAGAGCATACTTGAAAGACACATCGGACTTATTGATGTTACTTGATTCGATCCAAATAAGTACTACAAATCACACCTTTCTAGTCACAGCCGATGTATGTTCTTTATACACCATAATCCAACATGAAGACGCTGCCTTGTCATTAAACTGGGCACTCAGCAAAAGAGACGATATATCGGACTCCCAAAAGAGATTTATAGGGCAAGCGTTGGAATATTGTATGACGCACAACTACTTTTGGTGGGACGACCAATTCTTCTCACAGCAGGTTGGCGTGGCTATGGGAGCAAAATATGCTCCCAGCCTCGCCAACCTATTCATGGCCGAGTGGGAGGACAGATTCATCTTTAGTAAAAATCTCCCGCAATTGAAATTTTATAGGAGATTTATTGATGACCTCCTATTGATTTGGGAGGGCTCCAGGGAATCGGTTATAGAGTTCCTCGAGGCCTTGAATGTGAATAATAATAACATCAGACTTGAGTATCAAGTAAGTGACACATCCATCAACTTTTTAGATGTGACCATAGAGAAGGAAGGTGCTAAATTATACACTAAGGCATATTTCAAACCGACTGATCGTAACAGCTATTTGCCTATCCATAGTGGACACCACCCAACCTGGATCAAAAACATCCCTAAGGGACAAATGTTGAGGATCCGACGGAACTGCACCAAGACGGAAGACTACTATGAACAATCACTGATCTTAAAGAACAAGTTCACCCAAAAGGGCTATACTGAAAAATCTTTGGATAAAATTATTGATGATGTCGCTTTAATTCCAAGAGAGATGTGCTTGAGGAAGAAAGGCAAACAAGAAAAGGAACAACAGCAAGTGAACTTTATTTCAGATTTCCATTGTCAATACAAAGAAGTACAAAACATTTATGAGAGACACTGGCATATTTTATGTAGGGACAGACATTTGGGAGCCATTTTAAATCATCGACCAAGATTTATTTATAGAAGAGCTCCAAGCTTTGGAGATAGAATAGTCAAGAAACTTTTAGATCCACCAAACCGACAAGTCCTGAGAATAAATTTAAAAGGATTTTACGCTTGCAGGAAATGTATCTGCTGTAGGACCACGAGTGTCAACAATAGGGGCAAAACAGAAATCACAAACAGAGATGGTGAGGTTTTCCAAATAGAAGAATTCATCACCTGTAACTCAACCCACGTTGTGTACCTTATGTGGTGCCCATGTGGGTTACTCTACGTAGGTAGAACAAAAAGACTACTGAGAATTCGGATTTCGGAGCATTTGGCCAATATAAGGAAAGGTTTTCAATATCATAGTGTTTCATTACACTTTAAAGAAAAACATGATCAGGATCCAACACTTCTACAGTTCTGCGGAATAGACACCATTCATCCCTCTTGGAGAGGTTCAAATAGGGTCAGAGACCTCAGTCAAAGGGAAACCCGCTGGATCTTTTTATTAAAGAGCTTAACGCCGCGGGGGCTAAACGTAGAATTGGACCTCAACTGCTTCATTAACAATTTCTAATCCATACACCACAGTAGGAACCTCAGAGTGATGAATATTTTAAAAAAAACAAAAAATGCCCAGTAGCGATAATGGCAGCTGTGGCACTCACCAATCAAATCTTTGTGTAATAGCTAACCTTTTCTTAACTCCAATTTTAATTACTTTAGATCATAGGAAACTTTTAGAAAACATCTCTCAGGAAATAAACATACCCGTTAGCATAAAAGGGTTTGTGGCAACCACAAAAAATGTGTTGAATACGGACAATTTACCATAATAAATATTACTCATCCATTTTTTCATTGAAAAACGCATGTGCACACATGCAGTTTTTAATGAGATTAATTGCATACATATATATATATATATATATATATATATATATATATATATATTTTTTTTTTAAAGAATTTTTAAGTACTCTTTATGAAATATTTTTAATAATGTGCCTAACACTATTTATTTTATTTTAATTTAATAGTGTGATCGAATTTTTCAAATTCTTTAATGTAGTTCTATCACCAATCCCCGTTATATGCAATGTCTGTTATTTATGATACAGCCTTTTGCACCTCTAAATTCAGGGAATGAGTGCTCAATTGTGATGGTTTAATATATTTACTTATTTAATCATGGAGCTATGATCACACACTTTTTAATAATATGTGTTATGGGGAGATGATTTGTGCTATGATATTGCTAAAGATGTGCCCTCTGTGAGATTTATCACCTTTTTTTGACTGCAGGGGCACATTTCCGGGACCTATATGGAGGCTGAGGGGACACCTAGAACGCGCCGTTGAGCCGCTGTTTAAATCCTATTGCGCAGGCGCAAGCCGCGTCTTACTATAGGACGATGACCCGCCTGTGTGGTGTGCTGAGGGGTGCGTCTTCTGATTCAACATGCGCGCGCACAGAGCCAGTGGTTGGCCTTCTCAGCTGGTGGATAGCCATCCACCCACGGCTGAAGATGCTTGTTGCGCGCGCATTGGTTGTTAGAACATGCGCGCGCGCACACAGTTGACCAATAGGTCATCCACCCATCACTGAGGATGTGTGATGCGCGCGCAGTGTTTGCTATGACATGCGCGCGCACACAGCTAAATAGATAGGCGCAAAGGGACATTCAGCCTCAACTGAGGACGTGTGAGGCGCGCGCATTGTTTGTTATGACATGCGCGCGCACTCAGCTAATAAACAAGCACAAACGGACATCCATCAGAGTAATGGATGGAGCGTCACCCACACCAGTTAAACAGTGATCATAACACAGAAGATCTAAATAGGATAATGACTCTACACCAACAACACCCTGGTGAAATTGGGAACCCCTGCAAACAGCAACCCAGGAAGTCCTAAGGTAATGCAGAGATTGCTACCCCTACACCCTGAATACCTATAGTATTCACCATGTATACAAATATACTCATTTGAGGGCGTATCTAGGGATAAACGGCTTAGGTAAATGCTGCACTAAACCGATAGTAACACTTTTCCTGCATTATTTAGTGACACCACCAATAGTCTTTTCTCGCAATTTAGGATGGGGGAATGGACACTATCATGTGTAATAGTTCACACCTGATTGCTCATAGCACGTCACATGACCAGCTTACCACTCATGTGACTAGCCCCCTTATCACTATAAATTAGTTTGAAATGGGCTGTGTAGCCATACCCATGAATAAGTCCAAGCGACGAAACATGTCGGGAATGAGGCTACAGAGCAAAAAGTAAAGATTGTATTTATTTATTTATATATTACGCCACTGTGGACTACAACTATACCACCACCAGGGTCTTTCTCTTGGTCCGCCGAGACCGCAGCATATTTTTATACTTTTAACAGCGTTGTTTGGTTTGCCGTGCTTTTGGATTGGAGGCTTGTTTTTAATCTTTGAAATGTGAGTGTGACCATTGGAGTGCTTTGCGTGAATAAATTTTATCATACTTTTTTACACTATGTGGAGTGTTTTATTCATTGTTTTGCATATGGAATCGCATTGAGAGTTAAACGGATCAAACAAGCTGTCCTATATTAACCCCTGAAGTGGGTAAAACACGCTGCTGCCAAACACGAGAGTGTGAGGCCTTGTGAGCTGGTGAGTGGGCCTTTCAGAGGGAGTGTGATCACAAACACGTGGTGTGGTGGCAGATTCAAGCCAGTTAGAAGACTCAAGTTTGAAACTTTGTTTGAAGACACTTGGAAAATCACTTACCTATTTATTTATTTACAGTCTGGACTTTATATGTTTATGAACTTTTTCACTTGTCACTAAGAGAAATAGATACACTGCTGCTATTAAGTTATACGTTGAGTCAATTATACACTACTATTTTTGCACTTTGATATTTATATAGCACTGTTTATATATTTGCACAATATTTATTTGCATAGTATTTATTCACCATTTTGTTCACTAGCGCTACTGATTCACCCTATTTATGTTGCATTTTTAGGTTGAATTGCAGATTTTACATGTTTATATATTTTAAGTAGCTGCTGTTTGTTCTATTTATATTTTTACACTTGCACTTTTATACCTTCACTAATTTTATTGCCTACACACCTGCGGCGCGGTGGGGGTAGATGATACAGAGGGCAGTCTTCCACAGTTATATATCATTTACCAACAGTACATATGGGAGTTGCTGTTGCAATTTAAGTCTGGTGGATTCGCTAATGCCCAGTCCCAGTATTTGTGATTTGCTTTCATTAACTTTGTAGTATGATATCTTATTGAACATTATCAAAGCCTTATGTGCCTCAGCCAAGGAAGTCTCCACATTTGTTAAAATCATAATCACGTCGTCGGCAAACAAGCTAATAGAATGGGAAGTGTCAAGTTTTTTGAATCCTGATATGTTGGGATGCGATCTGATGTGTATGGCAAGGGGTTCCATCAAAAGGTTGAAAATTAAGGGGGATAGGGGGCACCCTTGTCGGGTCCCATTAGTGATGGGGAATGGTGCCGATAGGACGCCTGACGTGTATACTCTTGCTGATGGTTTAGAGTATAAGGCCATAATTGCTGTTGATATTTTTCCAACAAAACCAAAAGCTACCAGGACTTGCTTCAGGTATTGCCAATGAATTCGGTCAAAGGCCTTCTCTGCATCCAAAGATAGAAGCAGAGAAGGCCTTTTCTGCACCTCAGCAAGGTGTAATATATTTATCAGCCTCCGGGTGGCATCAGAGGTTTGCCTGTGTTTAGTAAAACCCGTTTGATCAGGATGGATCAGTGTAGGCAATATATCGACTAGCCGGGTTGCTATCAGTTTCGCGTAGATTTTTAGATCGCTGTTCAGAAGAGAGATAGGTCTAAAATTTGAGGGCGAGTCTGGAGTCTTCCCCGGCTTAGGCAATGTTATAATAGTCGCTTCTAACATTTCTGGAGGAAAAGAGGCAGAGGCAGTGGCCGCGTTAAAGATTTTGCATAAGTACTGCTTGAGTGTGTTCTTAAACTCTTTATAGTACTCCCCGCTGAATCCGTCTGGGCCTGGAGATTTGTTTAGGGGTAGATGGTCAATTACTTTAAGTACTTCTGTTTCGGTGAAGGGGGCGTTTAGCTTGGATAGTTGCGTCTCAGTCAATTTGGGGATTTCTAAGCGTGATAGAAAGTCGTCTATTTCTTTTGGTACCGGCTGGTATGTTTCGTGGTCATTTTTTAGGTTGTACAATGAACTATAGTAGTCGCTAAACGCATCGGCTATCTTTTTTGGGTGGCTTTCTTTATTTTTGGTGCTCGGGTGGATTATATAAGGTATCTTTGTTTTGTACCTAAGGCCCTTTATGTTTTGCGCCAAAAGTCTACCTGCTTTGTTTCCATTAGAGTAGTATTTCATTTTCAGTCGTTTATTATGTTTTTCAAAATTTTCTAATAGTAGTACTCTGAGGTCATGTCGTAGTTGGGTAAGTTTACTTGTTGTAGAGCGGGAGGGATTGGTCATATTGTCTTTTTCCAAACTATTAATATTTGCCACAAGATCGTTTAGCCTCTTCTGCCTCTGTCTCTTATTCCTCGCCCCCAATTGTATACATATGCCACGCATAAATGCCTTGTGGGCGTTCCATAACATGAAAGGGTTTTTCACAGATCCTGCGTTGTCAGAGAAAAATTCATTCAGCCTGTCCTGCATCACTTTCCTACATTCTTTTTGTTGCAGTGTATAAGTGTTGATTCTCCATAGTGGCCTCGCGTCAGCCGACGACGAGTCCCCTATGGAGAGCACCACTGGCGCGTGATCAGACCAGGTTATAGGGTGTATCACAACTGATTTAGTCCGAAGTAAAGATTGTTGGTCTAATAGAAACAAGTCTATTCTAGTATATACTCGGTGTGGCGGAGAGAAGTACGTGAAATCTCTTTCTTCGGCATGGAGGCATCTCCATGCGTCATAGAGATCGTGCTTGTTGATGGAAGGAAGCAGGGCCAGGCTGGCTCTTTTAGAGTTGGAGGTTGAGTCCATGCTCGGGTCCGGGGTGAGATTTAGATCACCACATACAATCAGAAGTCCCTGGCGAACCTTTGTTACTTTCTGTAGGAGCTTATTAAAAAAGTGGACTTGATGCTTGTTGGGGGAGTATACATTCACTAATGTGTAGATAGTTGAGTTCAATTCACAGATTAAGATTATGTATCTGCCTTGCGTGTCGGTAATGGAGTCTAGAAGCTTGAATGCTACCAAGTCCTTGATAGCTATAAGTACTCCCTTCCTTTTTGAGGGTGCGTTCGCTGTGAAGATGTGGGTAAAGTTCTTATGCCAGCACTTGGGAGGGTTAGAAGCTAGAATGTGGGTTTCTTGGGCGCAGACTATATCACAATGATGCGTATTGGCTTCTTTCCATAGTGAGTTCCTTTTCATAGGGTGATTGAGCCCTTTGGCATTAATGGTTAAGATATTCAGCGTCATCTGACTACTTCAGAGAGGATTGGTGTGTTGCAGCAGATAATGGGGCGCAGAAAAAAAAAAGTCTTCCATAGTATGGTGGTAAATGTCTCTGTGTCCTGCGGTTTCATCGCACGGCACAGAGAGGTCAGTATTAGTGTGTATATCAAAGTACTCACTGTTGTAGCAGAGCCCTTGCAGTGCTGTGTCTGTTTAGGTGAGGTTCTTGAATGCGATGCTGTAGATGAAGCATGTCTTCTGATTGGTTGATTCAGCAGTACCGGGGGCTTGGTGTCGACGTCGTCAAATTTTCTTGGCAGCATGAGAAAAGGAGAAAAGAAAAGGGAAACAGAAAAGAAAAACAAGGCAACCGCGCACTGTTTCAGTGCGAACATTAGTGCAAATCAAACCTGATGAGTGCACTAGAGTCAAACATGTACAGCGTGTATCGCTGTATGTAAATTGGGGGGTAAGTTCGGCCCTAATCTCCCTAGGGACGGAGACATGGGAGCTTAGGGAGATGAAATACTGGACATCCAACTTTGTTAAGCGTGCGACTTAGCGTTTTTGGCTGTCGCTACGTTCCAATCCCGGTCAACTTGCCGCGGAGTGCTAGTGTCAGGGGCTCCTGGTTCTAGTTCCGGGATTATGTCCCAACTTTTGAGCAGCTCAATTCCTCTGGTCAAGGAAGTAATTGTGTAGGTGTGGTTGTCTTTAGTTACAGATAGCTTCGTGGGGTAACCCCACTTGTAGATAATCTTGTTATTTCTCAGAGCTTTTGTGATCGTGTTCAGGGCCCTTCTCTTCTGTAGTGTGTGTTGGGACAGGTCTGCGAAGAATTGAAGGTGCTGTAATTGTGGGGGGACCTGTTCTTTTTTCCTCATTGTCAGCATGAGGTTTTCTTTTACGTGGAAAAAGTGTAAGCGGAGCAGAACATCCCTGGGGATATGGTCTGGTAGATGTGCTGGTTTGGGAAGGCGATGGATTCTATCAATTGTGACGTCCAGGTCCGATAAGTCAGGCACAATTTGCTTGAAAATGTCAGCGGTATAGGTGTGAAGGTCAGATTGCTGGACTGATTCGGGGATCCCCCTTATCTTCACATTGTTCCTCCTGGATCTGTCCTCAATGTCTGCTAGCTTATCTCTGATCCACTCTGCCTCCCCTTCTTTTTCCTTGTTAGCGTCCACCAGATCGTTTATGGTGTCTGCATATTCCCCCATTTTGGTTTCTATATGGTCTATTCTGGATCCCATGGCATTGATTTCCTTGGCGAATCTATGCATGCATGATGCCATGTCAGATTGGATGGTGCTGCGGAGGGACATTAACATATCCTTTAAGACTGTATCCAGAACAGGCTGGTTCTGAGTGGGGAATGAATCTATGGGTTCGGGGAGTTCCCTCGTATCATCATCAGAGTCTGTGGCCGGGCTGCCCTCAGTATGCAATCTATTGCCATCCATCCTAGGTTTAGATTTTACAGGACTGCCAGTGGATGGGGATGGAGGGTAGGAGTGGTGGTGGATGTTGTGCTGGGTATCGTGGTGTTTGGCATTACCTTGTTTGAATGCCGGTCCGCGTTGCACCGCTCCGTCTGTGTTGTAGGCCCGGGCGCCATCTTGGATCCTTTTGTCAGGGACTCTGGCGTAGAAGTCTGTAAGCCGCTGAGGCTTTCCAGCAGTCCTCCGTTTGCTGGGCATGTTGTCGGGTGCTCAGTAGGGGTGTCGCTTCTTTTCAGGGTGATTTTCGTTCGTGGATGTGCCCGCTATTAGCCGCTAAAGATCTCAGTCTCCGGAGCTCCGGGATTAAGCGTCCATCCGGAACTCGCGTCAGGCCACGCCCCCTCTCCCACTCATTTTTAATCTGAATGGTTACCTTTAGTAGTTGGGCTGATTACTTTATTTTATTTATTTATGTATTTTTTGTAGCACTTTTAGCTACAATTGTTGAGCAACCACCCTTGTTGAGAATCATTTCTAAAATGATACTTCAATGTATTACTCTATAATTTAAACATAATATTTTCTTTTCTGGACCGCTTTTGCCCCACACTTTAGTTTATTTTTCTCGTTATATCCTCACTATGGGTAGACTGGTCCTCTTATTCCCTATTTTTAATTTATTCTTATGTTTATTTTTTTTATTTGTTTCTTCTTCAACATAAATGATCTCAACAACAAACAATTAATTATAATCCTTAGTCACCCACCCCCCTTTTTTTATATATATATATATATCCTAGGACGTATATCCCACAAAATAATATTAGTCCTCAACAAATCTACATTAAGAGGACACACTTCCCTATAATTTTATAATGACAAAACTTATTTTCTTGAAATGAACCACTGTTTTTTTTTTTTTTTTAAGGCGGATTCCCCATACACAGGTTTAACATGTGCCTCACCTGGCTTTCCTCAGTTCCCCATAAGAAATTGTGGGGATCTGACGAAGGTCTTCTGTCCCCTGCTGGGGGGTTTCTAACCCCAACACGGGTACTTCACCAATCTTTTTATTCTTACATAATATTTAATTGCTTTATGACTTCTACTATATTTTACTCTCTTTTTAAGTTAATCCACCCTACTTCTGGATACCTTTTCCTTTTCTTCATGTCCGTGAAGGCTAGGCCGAATAGTCACTGCACCTTGACAACTAGTAAGTATAGATTGTTGTTTCAGCAGCCATGGCTCCTTTAAATATTTTATCCTTAAATGTACAGGGTCTCAATGTGCCACAAAAACGTATAAAAGCCTTACGATCATTTCGAGCTAAAAAAGCGCATATAGTATGTCTACAAGAAACCCATTTTACCCCGACCTCAACTCCCAAATTTTTCAATACTTCATATCCACAAGTATACACAGCCTCAGCACTAACAAAAAAACGTGGTACTCACATCGCATTCCACCATACCACTCCATTCACTAAACACTCAGAAATAAAAGATCCGGAAGGCCGTTACCTAATCCTACCAGGATATATTATGGACACAGCAGTAACTGTGGTTTCTTACTATGCTCCAAATTATCAACCTTTACCCTTTTTATCACATCTTTTCCAAGTCATAAAAACACATAAAATGGGATCAATCTTTGTATGTGGAGACTCCAATCAGGTTGTCTTCCCATTTCTGGACAAAACCCCCTACACCTCTTTACACTCTCAGAACAAAAAATCTTTATCCCAACTCCTCTCTAGACACAATTTGATTGACTCTTGGAGAGAATCTAACCCAACAAGAAGAAATTACACATATTTCTCAAACCCCCACCAATCGTTTAGTCGCATAGATCACATTTTTATAACAGGGATGGTACCTGAAATAATCGCATCCAACATTATCCCCATACCTTGGTCTGACCATAATGCTGTCTTTACCTCAGTGGCTTCTATTATGCCCAAGGGGCGTGACCCTACATGGTATCTACCTGACGTATTGCTTAAACATCCCTCTCACTGCCTCACAATCCAACAGGCTCTAAAAGAATACTTAACACATAACACTAGTACTGACATTTCTTCTCTTACACTATGGGAGGCCCACAAACCTATCTTAAGAGGAGTTATCCAGCGACAGTCAGGAATACTTAAACGTGAACAAATATTGCTTATGCGACAACTAGAAACAGAGTTCAACTCATCATTTTTAGCTTTTCAAAATAATCCTACCCCTAAGGCAAAAAACTCGTTTAGAAAAAGCACGATTGGAATTCAACCTTTTTCTAACCGAATCAGCTGATAAATCACTACGGAGAACCAAACATGCATTCTATAAGAATTCTAACAAACCAAGTACATATTTATCAAGGGCATTAAATTCTATTAATAAATCCTTTAAACCGATTAGTCTTAAAATAGCAGACAATACGTACACCAACAATCCCCTTAAAATTGTACTAAAATTCTGCTCTTTTCTGAAAACCCTATATATAAAATCTAATACATTTAATATTGATACAGCTGATTCCTTTTTCTCAAATATTAATTTACCCCAAATGACTGAGCCCCAAATGATGTCACTAGAAAAACCCATCACCGGAAACGAGGTAGCAGAAGCTATTAAATCACTAAAAATTAACAAAAGACCTGGTCCAGATGGTTTCTCGGCCCTCTATTATCGTACTTTTTCAGATTGTTTCTCCCCCTTACTCGCAGAAGCTTTCAATGACTTATTAAAAAACAAATCTTTTAGACCTGAATCTCTATTAGCTATCATTTGTATGATACCTAAACCCCAATCAGATGATACTTTATGCTCAAATTTTCACCCCATTTCAATGTTAAATATAGACATTAAAATATTAGCAAAACTTCTAGCATCTCGTCTGAATAAAATCATTGGTACCCTTGTGCATAGAGACCAAGTAGGCTTCATACCCTCCCGACAGGCTAGTGATAACGTACGTAGAGCGATACTTCTAGCACATATAGCCAAAAAACGCTGTATTCCTGCTTGCTTTCTCTCACTTGACATCAAAAAAGCGTTTGACTCTATATCATGGCCATACTTGAATTATACACTACAGAAATGGGGGTTTGGCGCAAACTTTACAAATTGGATTATGGCATTATATAATGAACCAAAAGCTTACGTAAAATATGCTGGGTACAAATCCAATTCAAATCCATTTTTTCAACATAGAAAGAGGCACGAGACAAGGCTGTCCACTATCTCCTTTATTATTTGCCCTACTAATCGAGCCGCTTGCACAAGCAATTAGAACAAATTCCAACATAACTGGAATTTAAATAGGAGGTTATCAACACAAACTTTGTCTTCTCGCAGATGATATCCTCCTATGTCTTTCCTCTCCACAAGTATCAGGCCCAAACCTCATTCCTACTCTTGATGTATTTGCCAAAATCTCTGGATTATATATAAATCCCAAAAAATGCCAAGCACTAAATGTATCTCTTTCCAACATAGAACTGAACTCAGCAAAATTTGCCTCCCTTTTACTTGGTCAGACAGATCAATCCCATATTTAGGAGTTCATCTAACAGCATCTTTAGAGGACCTATTTAAAATTAACTATACCCCACTGTTAAAAAAGCTCTTTAACTTAATGAATTCATGGTCTCATCTTCCATTGTCATGGTTCGGAAGAATCAACTCTGTAAAAATGACGATATTACCAAAACTACTTTATTTATTTAGAGTACCAATACTGATCCCAGCTTATCATTTATGAATAATGCAAAGGAAAGTGTTGTCATTTATATGGGGAGCATCCAAACCAAGAATACAATTGCACACATTATATCTCCACAAGCTTAACGGAGGCCTAGGCTGTCCCAATTTTGCATATTACTATAGAGCCGCACATATAGCGAGGCTTGATAAATACCATGCATATCAAGAAACCCCATTATGGGTATCAATTGAAGCCACGGAATGTGATCCTATTCCAATATCCAATTTATTATGGATCTCATCTAAAGACCGAAAAGACCTAAAAAACCCTATTACCAAACACTATATATACCTTTGGGATAGATTCAAAAAGAACAATCAATTACAATCTTTACACAATCCATTATTATCATGTTATAGAAACCCTGCCTTCTATCCAGCATGGGTGTCCCCTAAATCTTTTACAGAATGGACATCCCGAAATGTTCTAAATTTGTATAAATTTATACACTCATCGTCATTTATCCCTTTTACCACCCTTTGTGAAAAATATGGTTTACCGCAATCGGAATTATTCAGATATTTCCAAATCAAAAAAATTTTCACACCCTTAGTCAACACATCACCCCAATTAGCACATATGTCCAGTTTTGAAAACATTTGTAAAAAGGATCCCCACGCTAGAGGAACAATTTCTACCTTATATTCTCACTTACTGGTCTATTCCAATAAAAATAGCCCGTCTTATGTCCAGAAATGGGAAGAAGACTTAGAGCGTACACTAGATATTTCTGATTGGAACCAAATATGGTCCACAGTTAAAACAGCTTCCCCTAATGTATTAGCGGTTGAAGCTAATTATAAAGTGATGACAAGGTGGTATTTGGTTCCATCTAGAGTGGCTAAATATGTACAAAATGAAAAAATATATATATAAATATATAAAATGTGGCGCTTGCAAGATGAAAAACAATGCCAAAGATAACAGTTAAAATACACTAAAACTAAATTAAGTAAAATAATTAAGGTAATGATAAAATAGGTATAGGAAATATAATAATATAAAATCGAACGCTTAAAACAATAAAAGAATCCTAATATGAATAATTCATAAATTTCATGAGAAAGTGTGGCGCTTTCATCCAGGCCAAGAAACCAATCCTAAGGGGGAAGAGGCTCCAAAGAATGGTTCCACAGAAGCGTCTATTTATTGATGTCAATAATCCAGTAGGTATTAGAGCAACGTAATGGACCGTGCTAAACCCATAATGTATGAGATAATTCAAATAAATACATCCAAGGTGAAAAAATATAACACTGCAAGTATGGGGTATCGAGAAATACAAACCCCATTGGAGGGGTGACAACAAAGTGAGAAAATTAAGCCAGGCAGAATCTCGCTGGATTCATGAATTGCGTACTTTATTCCCCTTTGGACATAATATTGAGTTTGATCTTAATTGTTTTATATCCAATTATTAATGACCGCTTTCTTGGCGACTTTGTTTTGAAGTTATTAATTATTATTAATAACTATTGATATTTATTCATTATTATTAACATATACTATTTTAAATTTTTATGATGACCCACGTTTTTTATTACTTTGAAGATTGTCCCCTATTATGGATTTTTATCTAGCGGTTATTATTAAATTAACATTATTAATTTTAGTACTTTGAAGATTGTCCCCTTACTATGTATTTTATATTTAGCGGTTATTAATAAATTAACATTATTAATTTTAGTTTTATCATATGAGGACTGATGTCTAGTCCTATCTGATCTATCCTTCCCTTAATATGCCTATTGATATGTTGTCCAGAATTCTTTGTGCTCCTTGGTGGCCATTTAGTTTTTATTTGTCCTACTTATTATTGGTCCTTGAAGGTCTTTGACACCTCCGTTTTTTCCCTTGCTTTCTTATTCGGAACCCTTTGCGGTATCCGGTAGTTTTAGCATACCCTGTGATTGATGACAAATATTGCCCCTTGTTTGAATTCTAAGTAAAATAGTCTGCTGCTTTTAAACAAAACCCCTCCCTTTTTTTGTAAGTTTTAGCCATTGGATGGCGCTTGTCTCATGTGCACCGGATTTTTAAGATGTGAAAAATAGTGACACATTTCTAATTAATTATTCATTTATGGCTCTTGGCTCTAAGGCTAGTGCTAACTTACATTTAATTAGCATTGCTTGTCATTAGCTTGCTAATTGGCTGCTAATTTGTATTATGAATTTATATTTTTAATATTATTTATATTATTTGTAGCGCTGGTCTCTACACCTAGTAATTATGTTGTTTTTATATTTATTATTCTCTGTCCCGTGATGCTGTATCTAATCACCTACGGCTCAGATGCTCTCCTTGGAGTGATTGAAATACCAGTCATAGCTACTATTGTAGCTGTATATAATCATCCTTATGTTTAAAATAGACGTTGTTCCTGTCATTGATTGATACATTTGTCTTCGCTATTATTGCTGTAGGGCCGCCGTGACAACAGTGTAATTTTTACCTATTGTTACATTCTTTATTTATTGACCTAACAATTACATTATAACCCTCTTCAGTGAGTTCTCTAATAATGTGTCATGGAATACTGATGATGGAGTGGGACTCTATATTAATTAATATATTATTCTTCAATTGTTGGATGGCTGATGTTGCATTATCCCTATCGCTCATGCAATATCAATCCATTTCAATAATTTCACACTACTATGCTCATTCCGGAGACCTTTATGATTGTCCCTTATTAATTCAATCTTCAAATAGAGGTCTTATGGCGGCTTGAGCAATTGTCATGCTAGTTCAGTTACCGCAGTTTATTTATATCAGCTTGCTTAGTGTACCCCGTCACCACTGACTATTATGTGTCCGTTTTACTTCAGATTGAAATAATTTGCCTCCCTGATGGTTTTAAATTTGAGCCTTTTCTTAAGTAGTTTTAGCAATTTGATGGCGCTTCTTCTATCTGCACCGGATTGTAATTATGTGTATTTATCTGAGGTATTCTTTAATTACCTTTATCTATGGTTATGGCTCGGAGGCTTGTTTTAATTTACAATCAATTAGCTAGTCACCTTCTTGTCAATTGGCTGTAATTTTGTATGATGCATCCCATATTTATACTAATTATTTGTAGCGCTGATCCTTATTTCTGCATTTAATATGTATGGATCCTTTGTATCTATCACCCTCTGTTCCGTGATGCCATACGGAATTATCCTTTTATTTGGCTTAAATGCTCTTCCTGTGAGTGATTGAAACATTGGTTTTAGCCATTATTGTAGCCGTATGAAATCATCTTTATGCCTAACATAGATGCTTGCCCTGGCAGTGATAGTTACATTTGTTTTCGCTGATTGCAGCGCTGATCCTTATTTCTGTACTTATTGTGTATGGATGCTGTGTATCTTTCACCCTCTGTCCCGTGATGCCTACGGAATGATCGCTACATCTAGCTTAAATGCTCTTCCTGTGAGTGATTGAAACATCAGTTTTAGCTATTATTGTAGCCTTATAAAATCATTCTTATGGCTTACATAGATGCTTTCCTTGTTATTAATGGTTACATTTGTTGCCGCTACCATTGCTGTAGGCTTGCTTTGATAACAGTGGAATTCTGTTTATTGCCACATTTTTTATGTATAGATCAAGCAAAACCTATTTTTAACCTTCTCCAGCGAGTTCATTAATTTGGAATGGGACCCCTATCTCAGCCTATATACCATTTTTTAATTACCAGATGGCGAATATTATATATATCCTTATTGTTCCTCAATTATCTATTTATTTAATTATTCCCTCCGTTAATGTCCATTTATTATGCTCACTTCGAGATTCATATGTTAGCCCCATGTTAATTCTATTTCTAAACCAAAGTTGTATGGAGGCTTGAGCAATTGTCATGACAGTGTAGCTACGGCTGCTTCATCTTAACTAGTCTGTCCGTTAATGATCATTTTTAGTGAACATGCCTATTTGGAGAACCTTATGTTCATGATTATTGTATATTTATCATCCATCCACCTTATTTTGCCTACCTATCTGGAGACCCTTATGTATATGATTATTCTGTATTAATTATCCACCCACCGTAATCAATGATCTCTATGAAATCGGGTGCTTGAGATGAAATTGATTGCCCCAAGTCTATTTAAACGTCTATCTTCTATTTTTAACCCGATGCTTTAGGGTTGCTGCGGCAACCATGACGCTACCTGAGTTAGCGCTGCTTAATTTTAATTATGTCCGCTTTGAATGTCTCCATCTACTATGCCTAGTTTGGGGATTTGTATGCCTGTCCCATGTGTAACTTAATTGTCACCCTGCAAACCGGAGCCGTAAGGTTGCTGTGGCAACCGTTATGCCACTCTAGTCACTGCGGTTTATTTCAATCAAATTAAGCCTACTTTGATTGTCTCCATTAACCCACTCATTCGGAGACCTATTGCCCGGTGTGTCATTTAATTGTGACCTTGGTAAATCCTAGCCATTGGTGCAGTGACAATTGTTATGTTTCATCAAATCACTGTTGTCTATTTCTAATATGTTTTAACCCTCGCTGTGAATGCTTTTAATATTATTTGCATTTAAGATCTATATGATTGTCCCATGCTTAATCCAATTTTAACTATGTGAACCGAAGCTTATGGTTGCTTGGCAACAGCCTTGCTATTTAAGTCACCGCCGTCTACCTGACTCTAAAATCCTTTGAGAAAGCCACGTGGGCGTGGCGATACGCGTGAGGAGTCAGAGTCAGGTGACCTAAGTGCGATCTCGGCCGGGATACGTGCTGTGTACTACCGCTGCTTGTATTTATAATTTACCAACTGTAAGTTCATTTTATCCTTAATAAAAATATTTTTTGAATACTGCACAATGGAATGTCTCCCTCTTTCTGCCCCCATGTCTGCGGGACCTATGGAGAGAGTTTAAGAGGGCAGTAAGGATACATGTCTGGAGAAACCACATGGAAGTGATCTGTCTCCTTCCCTTCTGTCATTGAAAGGCTGTTACCCTCTCGCCTAAAGGTAAGAGGCTGGGGAAAACATTTTTTCGGCACCTTCTTGCATGGAAAAGGATCACTACAACCACACAAGGAGTGCACCCTGGGTAGAAGGAATCATTGCACAGTTGTCGATTGTATCGTGTATGCAGGGCTGTTGCAAGGATTTTTGACACCCTAGGCGAAACCTAATTTTGCCGCCCCCCTTCACTCCACCCTTGACCCCACCCCCTTTTCCCTGCCCATGTAAACCCCACCTTTTTAATGAAGCGCCCATAAAATGCAGCCCACCATCGCCCATCAATGCAACCTACAAGCACCCATCAAATGCAGCCTACCAGCGCCCATCAATCAGCCTCACCAGCGCCCATCAATGCAGTCCCACCAGCACATATCAATGCAGCCTCACCAGCGCCCATCACATTTAGCCTCACCAGGACCCATCAAATGCAGCCTACCAGTGCCCATCAATGAATGTTTGCTTGCTTCCATTCATTCAGGAGTCGGGACACAGACACAGTCCTTCACCGCCGCTGCGCCTCTGACACTATCTGTGAATGGAAGGACGGCTGCCTGCTGATGCTGAGACTTAGTTGCTTGCTGCAGAGAGAAGAGAGTAGGAAAACCAGTGGTCGGGTGCCCCCTAGGCATCATGGCGCCCTAGGCGGCTGCCTAGTTTGCCTAGTGGTAGCACCGGCCCTGCGTGTATGGGATCTTAATTTTGATTGGCAACTTTTGATTGCACTGGACACTTTATTGTAGTTTATTTATTTAGAACACACTAGACGTTTAGTAAACATTGTCACTATTTGGACTTTCACATTCATTTATAGCTGTGTTTATTGTCTTCACATGCTTGTTTACACATTCATTTGTTAATTTTGCATTTTTTTGCACTAATAGGATTAACAACCCCCCTCCCCCTCTCCCCCATCACATTTTTATTGTCACACGCAATTTGTTACATTTTTATTATATTATTATATTATACACTTATATTGAATTCCACAGTTCAGCATTTATTGTCACAATTGTTTATACTTATTTATTTCACGAATTTATTTAATGTTATATTTTTTCACCTTGGATGTATTTATTTGAATTATCTCATACATTATGGGTTTAGCACGGTCCATTACGTTGCTCTAATACCTACTGGATTATTGACATCAATAAATAGACGCTTCTGTGGAACCATTCTTTGGAGCCTCTTCCCCCTTAGGATTGGTTTCTTGGCCTGGATGAAAGCGCCACACTTTCTCATGAAATTTATGAATTATTCATATTAGGATTCTTTTATTGTTTTAAGCGTTCGATTTTATATTATTATATTTCCTATACCTATTTTATCATTACCTTAATTATTTTACTTAATTTAGTTTTAGTGTATTTTAACTGTTATCTTTGGCATTGTTTTTCATCTTGCAAGCGCCACATTTTATATATTTATATATATATTTTTTCATTTACTATTGGTGTGGGAACACTTTAATGGTGGCTGCGGCATTTCTATTTTTATTTAGATTTTTATATTGATCCTCCCTTTTGGTGGTTTGCGCATTTGGTCTCCCCCCTGTACGCATAAATATGTACAAAACTATCCGGCACAATGCTTCCGAGGATGCTCAGATTTGGGCACATTTTTTCATATCTGGTGGACGTGTCCATTAGCACAAACATTTTGGAAGGAAATATTCATAATTGCAACTAAACTGCTTGGTAAAACAGTTCCTGTTGATCCAGCAACGGCATTACTCAATTTGAAGCCTGAATTCATAACATATTCCCAATTTAAGTTGTTAGTGCAACTCTTCACAGCAGCTAAACAAACTTTAGCAAAAGCTTGGAAAACTCCAACATTAGTTCTAAATGAAACAAAAGCCAAAATGAATTATTATATGACCCATGCCAAGATGATAGCTATCGAAATGGACACGATCACCAGTTTTGAAAAGATTTGGCAACCTTGGATTACATATACCACGCCAACCCTTGACAAAAATGTGCTGCTGCCATGGTAACTCAAATGATAACTAATAATCATTAACCTGGATTAATTCTGATTGTAATGGTGACTCTCGGCCTAGCCTCGCGGACTCCCCTCTTCTTCTCTTCTAGCTTCTATACTCTCTTCTTCCCCCCTTTTCCTACTCACCTTCTTTCTCACTCTTTATAACTATTTCTTTGTACTACCCTCTCTTATGATTTTGAAGCTCTATATGTTATCTAAATGACAATCTCTTTGCTTGTCTAAGAAACAAAATGAGACAACAGTCTATATAAATACATAATAATGAAAAAAAATTATTTTTGAACAAATATACTATTATATTCTTCCCTTTTTTCTCTCATCATTTCACATGCTTTATTGCTTATAGTTATTTAGATTGTCCCATTTCACTGTATATGATTGTATATCTGAACACTAGCAAACGAGCTTCCCTATGCTGAATGTGTTGTAATCTTTCTATGTTACTTGTATACATTCCTTGTACTTAAATAAAATACTTTGGACAAGAAAAAACGGCATGGGAATGCCTCCCAGTCCATTACCAGGCCCTTTGGGTCTGGTATTTATATTAAGGGAAACCCCCGAACCAATATGTAAAAAAAAATTGCGTGGGGGACCCCCCAATTTCCATTACCAGGCCCTTCAGGTCTGGTATGGATATTAAGGGGAACCCTGCGCCAAATTAAAAAAAAAAATGGTGTAGGGGTCCCCCTCAAAATCCATACCAGACCCTTAGCCAAGCACGCAACTAGGGATGAGCTTGGTGTTCGAGTCGAACGCATGTTCGACTCGAACGCCGGTTGTTTGCCTGTTCGGCAAAGCCAGAACTCTGTGGGCCGTTTGCGCCAAATTCGTGCGCCATCGTAGTGCATTGCTGGCTCATGATTGGCCAAGCATGCACTGTGACCCAACATGCTTGGCCAATCGCAGCAAGGAGAGCCATAATTGGCCACAGGCAGGATGCCTGTGGCCAATTATAGCTATGGGGGTTTAGTACACGCCCCACACTATATAAGGCCGCCAGCACGGCGGCCTTGTGTAGTGTGTTCCGGCGTGGAACTCACCGGTGGGCTGATGCTTGGAGTAATGGATGGAGTTGAATGACTCTGCCTGATCTGTCCTGACTTTTGGAAGCCTACTCTGGCCCTGTGCGGCCATTGCAGTGCACAGCTGACGTGGTTGGGATCTGAACAGCAGGAGGTGAAGTACTTTTACGCCAGCAGCACCACCGGACTCTGCTTGCCCCAAGCTTGGATGACCCGGGTGGCCGGAGAGGGCTTCACACCACCTAAGGCGCCTGCAAAGGAGATCCAGATCGACATTACATCACCGGAGGAGGTAGGATCAAAAGGGGAGGCCTGTGGTCTGGCTGGGGTACCGGAGGCTGCGGAGGTAGATAGGCAGTCCCCGCGGAATCTCCCGGAAGAGCCGGTCACATGTAAGTCCCCTGTGGAACTTGTCCAGAAGGAGCCACCAGTAACAGGGGGGGATCCCTCAGGTGAGCTGGGCAGGGGAAGCAGGGTCCAGGCCATAGACTGGGGTTCGCCTGAAGTGCTGGACCACTATGGGTCACTAGAACACCTGTTTGTGTGGTCCTCACCAGAGGAGGGTGGCTCAAGTGGGGAGGAGGACTGGTACATGGAGAGCTCCACGTCTCTAAATGCCTCCACCGGGGCTCCAGAGAGTATAGCCACCTTCCCAGCACCCCCAGTACCCCCAGTACCCCCTATCAAGTCGTCTACGGATGCCCCTGACAACAGGGCACCCACTTTCCAGCAGAGGGCTGTGAGGGCCTTTGGCGCATATGTTCTGCCAGGGCGGGGAAGGCCCAGGGATCTATCAAGACTGTCCAGATTACAAAGAGATGTGCAGAAGAGGGTTGCTCAGGAGTGGGGATTTGACTATCCGTGTGTGCTAGGCAAGGTCATGGAGACAGTTGAGGCTTCCCGGGAAGGATGGGAAAATTACCTTGTCTGGGACTATTTGCATGTGCCCAAACCACAGAGGACCCCTGACCATGAGATGTGGGTGAGGTTTCAAGATATCTTCCGAGAATGGCGGCAGGGAAGAGCCATTTACAAGGACAGGGTGATTGTGCAGAAACCCGGACAACATACCAAATCCTACTCGATCTCGGTCAGAGGGGAAGGGAACACACGCCGAAGGTTGCCAGACCCCCCGGTACTATCTGTAAGGTGATCTACAGGTATGCTGGACTTGCCACGGACTGCAAGTGTGCAGACGGGTTAGGGTGGGCTATCCCAAGTAGAGATGGCCTTGCGGTTCGCCCGGCGGTCGGTTCCCAGCAAACTTTGCTCATTCGTGATTCCCAAACCGGCGGACTTGTGGAGCTGTTCGCGGCGGCCATATTCTTTTACATTGTGAAGAACTTTGACCCATGACACATCCATCATGGGGTACAGGACAGCCAATTGAGACATTTTCAGCACATGGACATACCCCTACCTTATAAATAGACCTGATCTTGCGGCCATTTTACATTCTGTCATTTGTCAGTGTAGGGAAAGGTTGCCGTTTGGAGCAGGGAAAAACTGTAATCACTAGCTATTAGGTCCACAAAAGTCCTTTTAAGGACTGGTATAGGTGTACAGTATATAGGGTTGTAATACACTTATAATATACTTTCTTTCAAATATAGAAAGCATATTATAGTGCACTGCAGTGCTGACCGATTCTGCAGCTGTCTTTTCCCAGTGTACGGATAGAGTTTGCTGTTTGGAGCAGGGAGGGACAGTCTGTAATTCACTAGCTAGCTACTATTAGGTACACAAAAGACCTTTTAAGGACTGGTAAAGGTGTACAGTATAAAGGGGTGTAATACACTATACTTTCATATATAGAAAGCATATTATAGTTCACTGCAGTGCTGACAGATTCTGCAGCTGTCATTTCTCGGTGTAGGGATAGAGTTTGCTGTTTGGAGCAGGGACAGTCTGTAATTCACTAGCTAGCTACTATTAGGTCCACAAAAAGTTTTTTTAAGGACTGGTATAGGTGTACAGTATATAGGGGTGTAATACACTTATAATATACTTTCAAATATAGAAAGCATATTATAGTGCATTTCTACTGTGCAGCATTGTGACTGCTCAGCGGTTCTGCAGCTCTTTTGTCAGTGTAGGGAGAGGTTGCTGTGTGTCACAGGGATAGACTGTAGCGACACAAAGCGCTAACTAATATAGGTCCACAAAAGTCCTTTTAAGGACTGGTATAGGTGTACTATTTGGTGTGCAGTATATAGGGGTGTAATACACGTATAAAATACTTTCAAATATAGAAAGCATAGTATAGTGCATTTCTACTGTGCAGCATTGTGACTGCTGAGCGGTTATGCAGCGATACTACAAAGAGTGACAAACGCAATTAGAAAAAAGTATTATAACTGGTGTGATAGACCAGTGCCCCCCCAAAACTACAGATTGAAGCAGGGTGTTATATACCTTCTTCCACATATTCTGCACATGTCTATAGACTTTTGTCACAGGGTCATTTAAAAAATGACAGGCAGAGGAAGAGGCAGGCCCTTCCGGAGGGGTGGTAGGGGTAGGGCAGGCGCACCAGGCTTGAGCCAAAGTGGGAAGTTGCAGAAGGTGCGTTCGATGATGTCAAAGGACGCACCAGACTTGGTTGAGTGGCTCACTCAGCCTTACTCTTCTGCACCCTCCTCATCCTCTCGATCTGCACCCTCTTCACTCTCTGCTGTGTGCACCCCCAAAGACACTACCACCAACACCACCACCACCATATACCCTCCGCTGGAGTCACAGGAATTATTTTCCGATCCATCACAAGACATTTCCGATGCGCAGCCATTCTTGGCATTGGATCAGGAAGAGGAGGTAGCAACAACCGCCACTCAGCAGTCTGACGACAGTACCCAGGATCAGCCCAAGGAGGTTGGTCCCCGCTGTTGCTCCCTACTCCAAGATCTCTAATTATAGTGGTGGGGAAGGTGACATCAATGATGACGTGTCTAGGGACATCACGTGGGTGCCCACAAGAGAGGAAGAGAGTTCAGAGGGAGAGATGGACCAGCAGATAGGGAGGAGAAGCAGGCGGAAATTACATTGCACAGGAGGGACAAACCAGACCGCTAATGTATTAGGAGCGAGGCATCAACCATGTATGGTCACATCTGGCGCTCCCAGGACGCCGGCACATGGCTCAGCAGTGTGGGCTTTTTTTAACGTGTCTGCTGCTGACAATAGTGTTGCCATATTGTCACGTACCTGATGGTAGAGCCTGATATGCAGTGGACGGCCTCTCTTACATCTCTGACTCGAGGCCCCCTGGTAGAGCAGACAGGGAGCGCAAGAGTGCAGAGTCGCACAAGTGCCTGTTCGGTTGCAGACTGTGGAATCCGAAGCAGCTGTAGGAGGAGCCGTAGCTCAGCAGGATTCTCCAGGCAGAGGAGAGGAGTGGTGCAGGCAGGTCGGTTCATACTCTGGCGGACACGTCAGGAGCAGATGCGGAGGCAGCAGAATAGTCAGGGTACAGGCCGGGTCGGTAATGGGCTGGCAGCGAGGTAGCAGAAGAATCAGGCAGGTGCGGTGGTCAGACAAGCCGGGTCGGGTGCAGGCGGGAAGCAGGAATCGTCAGAGGCAAGCCGGGTCGGGTAACAGGTAACAAGATGCAGGTAACAGGAACACACGGAACACTGTAGAGCAGACAGCACAGAGTCTGTGCACTGGCAGTGTTTAAATAGGCTGTTGGGCGCCAAAAGCTGTTACCAGGTGCGCGCCCATGCGCATATGTGCGCTAATGCGCACAAACATGCACACAAACGTCTAACGGTCTTGGATTCTCATCTTCAATGCTGGCATGCCCTTCGTGTGCGCACAACTGCGTGCACAGGCGCGTGCAGATGCACCGGAGGTGTTCTGACAGGGGCTGAGGTCACAGGTTGTATTCTTCGGCGGACATCTTGGGTCTTGGCTAGCCCTTCCTGACATATCTGCAACCTTTGCAGTCAACACATAAGTCGCGGTAAGCCCAACACTCACCTAGGGATGACCGCCTTAAGAAGGCACATGAGCTGCCATCACCGAGCCCAGTGGGAGCAACGCCGTCAGAACCCACAAAGCCACACTCCAGGCTCTCACCGTCCAGCCTCTTCTACTTCTCCTCTCTCCTCAGAATTGTCCTCCACTCCACCTTCCATAATGCCATCCTCACGTTTTTCTGGAAAAAGTCAGGCTTCCGCGGGCCAAATGTTCGAGCGTAAAAAAATGATGACGCCGGATAACCCTCTTGCCCAACAGTTGACTGCTGGCTTGTCAGAACTGATAGCCTGCCAACTACTGCCATATAAACTGGTGGACTCGGAGTCCTTTCGAAAATTTGTGGCCATTGGAACACCATAATGGAAGGTCCCAGGAAGGAAGTATTTCTCACAGAAGGGCATCCCAGAGCTATATGGCCATGTTGAGCGGCAAGTGAATGTATCTCTGGCACACAGTGTCGGTGCCAAGATACATCTGACCACAGACACGTGGTCTAGCAAACACGGGCAGGGAAGGTATATAACTTTTTTTTTTTTTTTTTTAACCATAGTTTTATTGGATTTTTCACATATATAACATAATGCCCTGAAAGGGGGCATGAGAACAATAAAGCATAACAGTAGTAGTTCACATGTCACAATCATAACAATGTATAATATCTAGTTACAAAGGTACAGAGAGTAGAATTAGTAATGCTGGTCGCTGTGGGACCCAATATGGTTGGAAATTTATATGTTGGTAATGTTAAATAGGAGAGTAGGGAAGGTATATAACTTTTACTGCCCACTGGGTGAACCTTCTGTCGGCCATCAAGCATGTAACCCGTGGCACCCGTGTAGATTTGGTTTTACCGCCACGGAGTGCATGCATGCCTGCCTCTTCTTCTCCTCCTCCATCCTCCCTCTCCTCCTCGGCTGACTCCTCCTTTTCCGCTGCTAGCATCTCTTCCGCTGTGCCGGCCAAGATCCCCAGAACCTATTTGACATGCCAGGTGAGACGTTGCCATGCTGTGCTGCGTCTGTTGTGCCTGGAAGCCAAGAGCCACACTGGCCCTGCACTCCTTTCAGATTTTCACAGGCAGATCAGTGGCTAACACCGCTCAATTTGACAGTTGGTAAAGTGGTGTGCGACAATGGTGCCAATCTGCTTAGCGCGTTGAAACAGGGCAAAATGACACATGTGCCATGCATGGCACACGTCTTAAACTTGGTCATGCTGCGATTCGTTGTCAAATACCCTGGGGTCCAGGACATCTTGCGGCAGGCAAGGAAAATCTCGGCCCATTTCAGAAGATCTTACACGGCCATGGCTCACCTTGCTGACATTCAGCGGCGACACAATCTGCCGGTCAGACATCTTATTTGTGATTGCCTGACGCGATGGAACTCAACCTTCTATATGCTTGATAGGCTGCTCCAGCAGAAACGTGCAGTTAACGACTACCTGTACGAACTCTGCGGCAGAACAGGTTCTGGGGAGCTTGGTTTTTTTTCACTGCGCCAGTGGCTGCTCATGCGCGACGCATGCAGACTTCTGCGGCCATTTGATGAGATCACCGAACTGGTCAGTCGCAGCCATGGCGCCATCAGTGACATCGTACCTTAAGCCTTCTTTATGGAGTGTGCATTGCGTTGTGTCATTGATCAAGACGTCGAGGAGCAGGAGCAGGAAGATGAGGAAGTCGCAATGCTGGATGAATTCCCAGGGGGGGCTACTCTATCTTAGACAAGTCAACAACAGGAGTCTGAAGAGGAGTCAGAGGAGGATGGTGCCGGGGCGGATGAGGAGGAGCAAGAAGAGCATGCTTTAAACCTTTTTGGGATCCCTGTTGTTGTCCGTGGATGGGGGGAGGAGAACGAGGAGGATGATATTATCCTGGATGATGAGCAGGAGCCAGGCCACCACACCGCTTCCAGTTTAGTGCAAATGGGGGCCTTAATGCTCCAGTGTTTTAACAGGGACCCCCGTATAAAAAGCATAAAGATTAAGGACCAGTACTGGGTGGCAACGTACTTAGATCCCCAGTACAAACACAAAATGGTGGAAATGTTACCACCATCACAGAGGGCTGTCAGAATGGAGCACTTCCAGGCCTTGCTTAGAGAAATGCTGCATTCTGCTTTTGCGTGCGCTGGCAGAGGAATTTCCACTTCCAGAGAAAGAGTTGCGGGTACCAATCCAACAGCGCCTGCAAGAAGAGGGCTGTTTGAAGATGTTTTGGTCACTTCTGATATGAGATCATTCTTTCAGCCGACCCATCGACAGGTGTCATCCGGATCCAGCATCAGGGAATGCCTAGACCAACAGGTGTCCCACTACATCGGGTTAACGGCCGATGTTGACGCTCTGAGAAGTGATGAACCCCTGGACTTCTGGGTGGGCAGGCTTGACCTCTGGCCAGAGCTTGCACAATTTGCAATGGAACTGTTGGCTTGCCCCTCTTCCAGTGTCCTGTCCGAAAGGACATTCAGCACAGCAGGGGGGGTCGTGACCGATAAGCGCACTCGCCTAGCTCACGACAGTGTTGACTACCTCACATTTATAAAAATGAATGAGGTATGGATCTCCGAGGAATTCAACAAATGTGACCAGTAGACCATGTATATGCATAACTCTATAAACGATTTATATAATCTAGCACACAGACCTTTTTTCTACCTTTTGGCTCACTTGTACAAAAAAAGCACACCGTACTATATGCCCGTACCCTCCTGTTTGAAAAGGTTGAGCAGTGTCATATTTTTGGGTCCCGCAGCGTGTTGCTGGTGTCAGTGCTCTCTATCTCGGTGCTGGTGTCAGTGCTCTCTATCTCGAGGCTGGTGTTAGTGCTCTCTCACAGTGCTGGTGTCAGTGCTCTCTCACGGTGCTGGTGTCAGTGCTCTCTCGCGGTGCTGGTGTCAGTGCTCTCTCGCGGTGCTGGTGTCAGTGCTCTCTCGCGGTGCTGGTGTCAGTGCTCTCTCGCGGTGCTGGTGTCAGTGCTCTCTCGCGGTGCTGGTGTCAGTGCTCTCTATCTCGGTTCTGGTGTCAGTTCTCTCTATCTCGTTGCTGGTGTCAGTGTTCTATCTCAGTGCTGGTGTCAGTGAGGGAGATAGCAGCGGAGAAGCCAATCAGCACGCAGTGCCAGCACCATGGCTGAGGATCAGCACTGGACTGGCACCTCCGGACCACCGCAGTGGAGCCATGCATAGGTGGGGGTAAGGGCCAGGCAGAGGGAGGGGTCAGGGGCTCAAGCACAGGTTGGCACACTGGGACACTGGCACAGGACTGCGCTGCCCTGAATGTGGCACTGATCATCTCCTGCACCCCCTTCATAGCCTGGCCTGACCTTGCCTCTCCTCCATGGCCTGGAATTGACAAAATTTCACAGATAAAAAAAAGAATGCTTGTCGTTGTCGATCCCAGATTCACTTAATACTTCTGGTATGTCAGTGTCCATGTTGTGGGACTATGTGTGCACAGCTAGTAAGTATTTTGTGGCTGCAAATATGACCTGGAGGTTTTTAAGGTTCACCTGCCATTAAAGTGAATAGGGCCCGCCGAGAACCTGCGGATCGCGTTCGCGAAACGTCCCGTCGGAAGTTCGTCTATCACTAATCCCAAGGACTTCCTACATAGGCCAACAGCACAAGTGCCTGGCTGGCTAGCTATGGACACTAGCCCCTGCTGTCCCTGTCTATTCCCTTTGTCGATTTAAAAGTTTTGGAGTTCCGTTGAAGCCATTCAGAAAGTAATCTGGCTTCTTCTTGTAATATATTTGGCGTGTCTGTTCAGGTTGCATCCTACAGAAGTCTAGCTGACTTCTTTTGAGGGGATGGAGGTCCTAACAGGATCACACATGCCATACAATTGTGGTTTATTAATTTGTTTAGATAGATTGAGAGATAGTTTGTTTCTTTTACAGGTGCAGGACGGCTGTCTGAAGAAACACCAGAAGACCTGGTGTAACGGAAGTGCTATCCTCTCGGGGGTAGTTCTTTGGTTCTCCTTGTAATCCTCTCTAAGTTTAGGAACGGATATTTAGGAATGTTTGTGTAATTGTTCTGTAAACGTTTGTTCTACATTTGCCTACAGTACACTCACTGATGGTATAAGATGCCTCACGGTTGGGAGGTAGGATAAGGATGTTCCTAGTTTGTGGATTCTTTTCCACAACTGGGGACAGTTGTGATTTTAGAGGGGGGTATATGTAGCGCCCACCACTTTTAGGTGGGTGCTAGTAGGTGAATATAGGAGAAATTACCAGTGCCTTGCTGTTCTTTTTGTTTAGGCCTGGATGTTTTGATATGGGTTAGGGTGGAGTTTTAGAATAGAGGTGGGTATTATGGCATCTCCATCAGAGTCCCTTACTTGCATCAGAGCCTACCCTACACACTTACCACATGGCTGGGAGCCATCTTCATGTGAGTGCTGGGGCAAGCACATGATTGGTTGTTAGTAGGGATGAGCCGAACACCCCACGGTTCAGTTCGCACCAAAACCTTCAAACGGACCGAAAGTTTGCGCAAACTTTAGAACCCCATTAAAGTCTATGCTAATTTTAACCACTTCAATACAGGGCACTTAAACACCTTCCTGCCCAGACCAATTTTGAGCTTTCATCGCTGTCGCACTTTGAATGATAATTGTGCGGTCATGCTACACTGTACCCAAAATACATTTTTAGCATTTGTGAACTTTGGGGATAATAGCTCCACGGGATTAAGTGCATAAACCGTCAGTTGTAAAATAAAAGACATTTATTTGAAAGAAAAAATCAAAATAAGGCTTTCTTCAGCGCACAGGTAAAGTACAAAAACAAAGTCCGCTTATCTTCAGCATAACAAAAAAAAAACAGCTTATCTTCAGCACAAAAACAAAGTTAAGGAAAACACATACAGTTTTTGCAGCAGGTTCTTTTAGCAGCCTCCAGACATCCACACAGCTCAGCTAACAGGTGTAATCGCCTACTCCTCCTCACACCAACAACTCTTCCCTACTTCCTGTTTTATGAGCTGTCTTCCTGGAGGCCCTTAACCCCCTGTGCGCTGAATCATTGTGGTCAGGGAGGGAGGCTCTTTTCCCACCCGAATATCTCTTCAGAGCCTCCCAAATTCCGGGTCCCAAATAACTATTATTAACTTAGAGAGGACTGCGAGTCAGTCCTCTCCTGCTCGGCTACTCCCGGAACCCCTCACCCATTTTGGGTGACCCCCCTGAGCAACGCTGTGACTCCTTTAAAGGGACCACAGCCCAAATACTGGTGCTATATAGCACCCGTCCAGGACCCAACCTTGGCGTCCTGTACATATCCCCCCCCCCTCTGCCTCAACGCGGAGGTGTTGGAGGCACCACTCAACATCATACAATGGACCCGGGAGAGGGCATCGGCGTTCTGATGCTGTCTCCCTGGTCTGTGCTCTACCACAAAATTGAACTCCTGGAGAGAAAGGAACCACCTTGTCACCCTGGCATTGGTGTTTTTGTTTTGTCTCATCCAGGTCAGTGGGGCATGGTCGGACACTAGGCGGAACCTTCTACCTAGGAGGAAATAGCGTAAAGAGTCTAAAGCCCACTTGATGGCAAGACACTCCCGCTCCACCACCGCATAGTTTTTCTCCGCTGCCGTCAGCTTCCTACTTAGAAAAACTATGGGGTGCTCTTCCCCATTGATCACTTGAGACAGGACTGCTCCTAGCCCTTCACTTGAAGCATCTGTCTGTACTACAAAATCCTTAGAAAAATCTGGAGCCACAAACACCGGATCCCGGCACAATGCCGTCTTAAGCTTCTGGAAAGCTTTTTCGGCATCGTCATTCCACTGTACCATCACTGACTTTCTGCCTTTGGTCAAGTCCGTCAATGGTGCAGCAATGGTGGCAAAGTTGGGGACAAACCTCCGGTAGTAGCCAACTATGCCCAAAAACGCTCTGACCTGCTTCTTGGATAGGGGGCGGGGCCAGTTCTGTATGGCTTCTACCTTACTCATTTGGGGCTTCACCAGTCCTCTACCCACAATGTACCCTAGGTACTTGGCTTCCTCTACTCCAATCGGGCACTTCTCCGGATTGATGGTGAATCCTGCTCTTCTCAAGGAGTCTACGACTGCCTGAACTCGGGGAAGATGGGACTCCCAATCAGTGCTAAAAATGACTATGTCATCTAGGTAAACCGAAGTATACCGTTGATGTGGACGCAAAGTTTTGTCCATGGCCCTTTGGAATGTAGCGGGGGCAGAGTGTAGACCAAATGGCATTCTTTTGTACTGGAAGTGGCCTTCCGGGGTAGAGAAAGCTGTTTTCTCCCTGGCTTTCTTGGTCAGGGGAATCTGCCAATACCCTTTTGTGAGGTCTAGCGTGGTTATATACCTGGCTGGACCTAACCTCTCAATTAGCTCATCTACCCGTGGCATTGGATAAGCATCAAACTTGGAGATTTCATTAAGTTTTCTGAAGTCGTTGCAGAAGCGGAGGGTGCCGTTGGGTTTGGGTACCAACACGATTGGACTCGACCACTCGCTCTGCGACTCTTCAATGACTCCAAGCTCGAGCATTCTCTTGACCTCTTCAGACACTGCCACTCTATGGGCTTCTGAGATACGGTAAGGCCTTAACCGGATTTTTATACAGGGTTCCGTCACAATGTCATGCTCGATGACGTTGGTGAGACCCGGCAACCCTGAAAACATGTCCCTATTTCTTTGCAGAAACTCTTTTGCTTGCTGGGTTTGGGGCCTAGTTAGGGTAGCAGCCACCTGCACCAGGTCGATTCCTGCATGGTCCCCTGACTGTACCTCTACCACATCGGATACCTGTTCTCTGTCTCTCCAGGGTTTCAACAGATTTACGTGATAGATCTGGTATGGTTTTCTTTTCCCTGGCTGGTGTACCTTGTAGTTCACCTCACCCACTTTTTCTATTACCTCAAACGGGCCTTGCCACCTGGCCAAGAACTTGCTCTCCACTGTGGGTATTAGGACAGCCACCCGGTCTCCTACTTGAAACTGTCTAATTTTAGCCGATCTGTTATACACCCTTCTTTGGGCATCCTGAGCCTTCTGCATGTGCTCCCTCACCAGCGGCATCACCTTAGCCACCCTCTCTCGCATTTGAGAGATATGCTCTACCACGGTCTTGTGTGGTGAGGATTCACTTTCCCATGTTTCTTTGACTAGGTCAAGCAACCCCCGGGGCCTTCGTCCATACACTAACTCAAACGGTGAGAAGCCCGTGGACGCTTGTGGAACCTCCCGGATGGCAAACAAGAGGGCAGGGAGTAACATATCCCAATCCTTCCCGTCTTTCTGGACCACTCTTTTTAACATGGACTTTAGAGTTTTATTAAACCTCTCAACTAGGCCATCGGTCTGCGGGTGATAGACAGACGTCCGCAACTGCTTGATCTGAAATAGTCTACACAAGTCCGCCATCACCTTTGACATAAAAGGGGTGCCTTGGTCCATAAGTATCTCCCTGGGGAATCCAGTTCGTGAAAACATTTGGAATAACTCCTTGGCAATGGCCTTAGAGGAGGCTTTCCTCAAAGGAACTGCTTCTGGATACCTGGTTGCGTAGTCTAGGATGACTAATATATATTGGTGCCCCCTTGCCGACTTTACCAGGGGTCCCACGAGATCCATGGCGATCCGCTCAAACGGAACCTCAATAATCGGCAAGGGTACCAGAGGGCTTCTATAGTGTGGCCCTGGGGCAGTTAACTGGCAAATGGGACAAGATGCACAATATCTTTTAACCTCGGCCTTCACCCCTGGCCAGTAAAACCGGTCGGTTATCCTGGCCTCCGTTTTCTCTGCCCCCAAGTGTCCTCCCAGTGCGTCATTGTGGGCTAGGTCAAGTAGCATCCGCCTATATGGTTGGGGAACCAGTAACTGCTCTACAGTTTCCTCTCGGCTTTCAGCCACTCGATAAATCAAATCCCCCTTTAATGCAAAATGAGGAAACCTTTGATCTGCCCCTGGTATTTGTGGTACCCCATCAACAACAGAAACCTGCTCTCGAGCATTGACCAAGGTAGGATCCTGCAACTGGGCGGTGCCAAACGCACCCCTGGGTACGTCCAGGTCTGGATGCACTGACCTTGAGGATGTTTCCCCTTCACCCTCCTCAACTGGGAACTGCAACGGGGAGAGCTCCTCATCATCCTCCCCCAGCATAACCTGTAATGGGAAGGCTTCCCCCCCCCCTCAGAAGTCAACTCGGTATTGAGGCCTGAAACAGAAACATTGTCATTCAAATTAACATTCTCTGCAATATCCTTATTAGTGACAGGTATCTCTGTTTTAGAGGGGTGTGTTGTGGGGGTTTCAGACCTAGACCCCTCAGACTCCATCTCTTCCAGGCCCAGTGTCCCCAGTTCTCCTGGCAGCCCCATCTGTGCCTGGTTCCACAGTTCGAGGAATAGCGGACAGTCCCGCCCCACTATAATATCATGGATTAAACTATGTACTACCCCAACCTCCTGTGTCACTGAGGTACGTCCATAAGAAACCGTCACAGGAACCAGGGGGTACTCCCTGGTATCCCCATGGATACACACTACGCGCAGAGTTTTATTTACGGGGCCAAGTCTCCCAATCACCCTGGCATGTACCAGTGTTACCATGCTCCCGGAGTCTAGTAGGGCCCTGGCAGGAAGGTGGTTCACCCACACTTCACACTCGAACCGTCCTTCAGCCAGATCAAGATGAGTGGTACACGCTCTTTGCACATAGAAGGAGCTTCTCCGACCAGTCCCGCAATCCATCGGCTCCTCCTGAAGTGGGCATTGTGCCCAGGTATGCCCCCAGGACCGACATCGCCAACACTGTAGGCCTCCCATCCTAGGGACAGGAACCAACCTTCGAGGTTCTGCAGAAGATGGTGCAGGGTTGCGGGTTCCAATGTCTAGCAGGGCTTCTCTCCTAGGTGCTGTGGCCGGTCTTGTTGCCCTTGGTGTGGGTTCCCGACGTTTGGCAGGCCCAAGCAGGTCCTCCACTACGGTGTACCTTTCAACCAACTCAACCAGCTGGTCAGCGGTTGCAGGGTCTCCATGGCTTACCCAGCGCTGTAGGTCATCTGGCAGGGACCGCAGGTACCAGTCCATCACCACCCGTTCCACCATTTGTGGGCCTGACAGTTTTTCTGGCTGCAGCCATTTTTTAACCAGCTGTATCAGTTCATGCATTTGGGACCTGGGTGGTCGGTCTTGTTTGTACCGCCAGCGATGCACCCTCTGAGCCCGGACAGCCATGGTCACTCCTAGGCGGGCCAGGATCTCTGTCTTCAGAAGCTCATAGTTGCTGATATGTTCAGTTGGGAGGTCAAAGTAGGCCTTTTGCGGGTCACCGGTGAGAAAAGGAGAGATAATGCCGGCCCATTGGTCACGGGGCCACCCCTCTCTCTCCGCTATCCTCTCAAAGGTGGTGAGAAAGGCCTCTACGTCATCGCTGGGTGTCAGTTTTTGTAAGAAATGGCTGGCTCTCACAGACACTTGGTTGCCAACGGCAACGACCGATTGTTCTCGTCCCTGAGCCAGCCGCTGCACTGCCTCCTGTAAGGCAGTCACCTGTGTTTGAGTGGACTCCTGCTGAGCAGTAAACTGGGCGGCTAGCAACCGTGTGTTTTCCTGCTGTGCAGCTATAGCCTGTGCCAGGGCCTGCTGCTGCTGAGCCATCGCTTCCTCATGGCGACGGTTTGCATCTGCTGAAGCTTGCTGCTGGGTCACGGTGGCTTGCGCCAAAGCCCTGATGACCTCCTCCATGCCTTTACCTGCTGTTTGCAGCGTCTGAGCTGACTTCACCCACGACATGCCATTTGTACACTGTCTCTTTAAATGTCAGTTTAGTTTTAAACGGTTTTTGCGGCTGCAAATGCACTTTTGCCAGCATCCAAGACACCAGTTGTGAACTTTGGGGATAATAGCTCCACGGGATTAAGTGCATAAACCGTCAGTTGTAAAATAAAAGACATTTATTTGAAAGAAAAAATCAAAATAAGGCTTTCTTCAGCGCACAGGTAAAGTACAAAAACAAAGTCCGCTTATCTTCAGCATAACAAAAAAAAAACAGCTTATCTTCAGCACAAAAACAAAGTTAAGGAAAACACATACAGTTTTTGCAGCAGGTTCTTTTAGCAGCCTCCAGACATCCACACAGCTCAGCTAACAGGTGTAATCACCTACTCCTCCTCACACCAACAACTCTTCCCTACTTCCTGTTTTATGAGCTGTCTTCCTGGAGGCCCTTAACCCCCTGTGCGCTGAATCATTGTGGTCAGGGAGGGAGGCTCTTTTCCCACCCGAATATCTCTTCAGAGCCTCCCAAATTCCGGGTCCCAAATAACTATTATTAACTTAGAGAGGACTGCGAGTCAGTCCTCTCCTGCTCGGCTACTCCCGGAACCCCTCACCCATTTTGGGTGACCCCCTGAGCAACGCTGTGACTCCTTTAAAGGGACCACAGCCCAAATACTGGTGCTATATAGCACCCGTCCAGGACCCAACCTTGGCGTCCTGTACACATTCTTTTCCCACAAATAGAGCTTTCTTTTGGTGGTATTTGATCACCTCTGCGGTTTTTATTTTTTGCTAAACAAATAAAAAAAGACCGAAAATTTTGAAAAAAAATATGTTTTTTTTTTTTGTTTCAGTTTCAAAACTTTGTAAATAAGTACGTTTTCGCCTTCACTGATGGGCACTGATAAGGCGGCACTGATGAGCACTGATGAGGTGGCACTGAGGCGGCATTGATGGGCACTGATATGTGGCACTGATAGGCGGCACTGATAGGCGGCACTGATAGGCGGCACTGATGGGTGACAGGGATGGGCACTGATAGGTGGCACTGATAGCTGGCACGGATTGGCATGGATAGGCGGCACGGATGGGCATGGATCGGTGGCACAGATGGGCATGGATCGGTAGCACAGATGGGCATGGATAGGCGACACAGATGGGCATGGATAGGCACTGATAGGTGGCACGGATGGGCACTGATAGGTGGCACGGATGGGCACTGATAGGTGGCACGGATGGGCACTGATAGGTGGCACGGATAGGCACTGATTGGCATCCATCAATACAAAACAATGCTGCCTATCAGTGCCAAACAATAATGCATTCCAATCAGTGATGCCCATTGTGGGCACTGATTGGCATCCATTGTGGGCATTGTGTGTCATCCCTGGTGGTCTAGGGTGGCATATCTTGTGCTGCGCATCCCTGGTGGTCTGGTGGCGTCCCTGGTGGTCCAGTTTGGGCATTCTCAGGGGGGCTGTGCTGATAATCATTCAGCACAGACACCCCCTGTGAGAGGAGCAGCCGATCGGCTCTCCTCTACTCGCGTCTGACAGACGCGAGTGAGGAAAAGCCGATTACCGGCTCTTCCTATTTACACTGTGATCAGCCGTGATTGGACACGGCTGATCACGTGGTAAAGAGTCTCCGTCGGAGACTCTTTACCAAGATCGTAGTTGCGGGGTGTCAGACTGACACCCCGCAACAACGATCGCCGCGATGCGCCCCCAGGGGCGCGCAGCGGCTCAAAATCCTGAGGACGTCCTATGACGTCTGGTCAGGATTTGACAACCACTTTGCCAACGTCTATTTACAATGGGCGGGCGGCAAGTGGTTAAAGGCTAATATGCCCCAGGGGACATGGATCAGTGCAGATCATTTTTTTAAAAACTGCAGTTTTTTCGGGAGCACTGATTTTAATGATGATTAAAGTGAAAAAAAAAGTGAAATATTCCTTTAAATATCGTGCCTGTGGGGTGTCTATAGTATGCCTGTGAAGTGGCACGTGTTTCCCGTGTTTAAAATAGTCCCTGCACAAAATTACATTTAACGGAAAAAGAGTCATTTAAAACTGCTTGCGGGTTTAATGTAATGTCTGGTTCCGGCAATCTGGATGAAAATCATTGAGAAAAATGGCATGGGTAGCCCCCCCCTGCTCATTAACAGCCACTTTGGGTCTTGTACGGATATTAAGGGGAACCCCGTACCCAAATTAAAAAAAGGAAAGGCGTGGGGCCCCCAGGCCCTATATACTCAGAACAGCAGTATACAAGCGGTGCAAATAAGACAGGGACTGTGTAGGTTTGTTGTGTTAAGTAGAATCTGTTTGTAACTGGTACATTTCTCCTATAACCTTCCAGGACGGCACACATGAGAGATGAGGGCTCCTCCCTACAGGAAACACAATCACATGACAGCTTTGTTATAAGTCCCCACCCTCCCCCTTGATCCTCAGTATTGATTGTGTTTCTCCCGGACACAGCAGCATGTTTGTTTTTTTCTAAACCGAATGACTGGGAAAGGGTCTGACGGTACCCCTGTTGAGACAGGTTTTAGGGAAGCCGGAGAGGGCTGAACTAACCTGTAAGGCTTGTCCTTTCTCACAGATCACCCCAATATCAGCACTAGCGCTCTGGCTGCGGGGAGGCACGCCATCGCTAAAGCTGTTTTGAATCCACCGCCAGCCGCTCTCCACTGTTCTAGTCCAGAGGAAGTGGGCAGAGCCGAGGTCACGGCGCAACCCGGAAGTCGTATACACCGGGAGAAGCGTGGAGAGCGGCATGGAGAGAGCTTCAGCTATCGGCTGCAGCGTTGGCGGTGTGAGGCGGTCGGCTGACTATACCATCCCTACCCGACGGTATTAGCAGCAAAAGACCTTGCTAAACCTCTTCATGGAACAGGAAGAGGGAAAAGCTTCTACTGCGGGCAGATCCAGGTCGTACAAAACCCCCTTGGAAAGAGAGCAGATGAAGGGATAAGTAGATACAGACTCCTGGGAAGGAATCAGTGACAGAGTCAGGACAGGCTGACCTCTTAAACTTGACCCTTCCTCTCTCTCCGGTACAAGCCCGCAGTCTTGGGGGTAGACATAATGTGATGTATTTATGTCTCCTGTGTTACAGAGTCCCCCAGCGGGGGCTTGGAGGCCCCAGATAAATGCCTTCCTGCCACTTTAGGGCATAGCTCCTCAAAAAAATGTGGGTACTGTAAAGATAAACTCCCAAAGTCTCACCCAAAACCATTCTGCTATAAACAAATTAGCAGGTAAAGAGGCCTCGGCATTGATGAAATAGTTTTCTCTCATCTATACAGACAGAAATGTGGGCAACCTTTGAAGCCCTCTGTGTTGCCGCCGGGCCAATTGCCCAGGGCCTTGACGGAGGAGCTTACCCCTAGAGGAGGCACACCTTCCCAGGCAAGCCTCTCTGGAAGGGGACCTAGAGCCCCTATCCTACCCTCGCAGTCACTCCTGCTTACCTAGATAGGATAGCCAACTAGATCCGAACAAAAAATGTTTGGTCCTGGCTCTTTCCTCTCCCCTTTTAAAAAAGGGGGGTCCCAGGAGAGGTATGTGTGTGTGTGTGTGTGTGTGTGTGAGTCACACAGCCTATCTGGGGTCCTGAGGTTGGTAAAGCGAGCCCTTTGGCTGGGGTAAAAAAAGGGGGAAAGATAACAAAACAATACGTACTTCCCTTTTTACCTTGGGCGCTTAACAGCAGAGTCCCTAATAAAAGCCAGGGGTTTGAGGGGGTTTAGATAGGACTCCCTCCCTCAATCCAGAGTGCTATTACACTTTCCCTTGTGTCTGGGAACAAATAGCCCAAAAAACTTCAGCTAGACCAATGTACACAGCTTCCTTGTAAATCAGATGCTGTGATTATTTCAAAACTAGCTTACCAGCCGACCACTATAAACCCGAAATAACACGTCAATAGGGGGGAAGAAATCATAAGAGGCCGAGGGAAAAGCAGGACAGACCTCACATTAACATCTCATGAGACACGCCTGTCAATCCCATACTCCCCATGTTAATGGGGAGACTGGGCAAGGTTAGATCTAGGGGACTGAGCCCCACCTCACCTGGGAAGGTAGGAGTTACGAAGTGGGCCATATTAGGTTATGACCCACTCCGACTCAGGGACCCGAATTAGGGTCAGGGAGGGAGGAGGGAGGGGGGCGGTAGGACATGGAGATAGGGAAGGGTGGAATAGAAGGGGGGGGGGTTTAAAAAGGGGGGGGAGACTGGGAGGGGGGGAAGGAGGGAGGGAGGGAAGGGATAGGAGGGTCTTGAAGTATAATGCAAGGGAGGGAGGGGTTGGGAGGACGGGAAATCTCATCGCTGTTTACCTGAAATCAAGAGACCCTGAAAAGTGCCCACCCGAATATGAGGACAGCAACTAAATTCATAACTTATAACGTAAAAGGTCTAAATACTTCTAAAAAAAGGCATAAAATTTTGGAAGAACTAAAAAACTACGGGGCAGAGGTGGTCTTCTTACAGGAGACTCACCTTGTCCATGAGTCGAATACAAGGCTAACGTCTAGCTCATTCCCAGTATGGTTCTATGGAGATGCAATCACAAGCAGGGCCAGGGGAGTGGCGATTGGCTTCTCCAAAAATATTGTTTTTGGCCTAGAGGATCGACTGGTAGACCCATTGGGGAGGTATCTTTTCCTGAAGGGAACTATAGGGGGGGGAAAATTCACTCTAGCTAATATATATGCTCCAAATATTAACCCTATGAAATATTTACGTGAGATTCTCAATAAACTAAGGGACTTTAGGGAAGGGTACGTTATACTGATGGGAGACTTAAACTTTGGCCTGGACCCGGGGCTGGATTCATCGTCCGGTGCGGGGGGGACGGATAGGAAACAGCTGAAACTGACTAAACAAAAACTTTTTTTAAATCAGCTGGTTGATGCTTGGAGGGTTCAACATCCTAATACAAGAGATTATTCCTTCTTTTCCCCCGCGCACGGGATGTACTCCCGCCTTGACTATGCCCTGGTAGATCATGGACTCCTGGACAGAGTCATCAGTACGAATATCGAGGTATTATCACTGTCTGACCATGCCCCTGTTGCCATGACTTTAGATATCTCGGAAGGCGGTAGTTTGCCCCCTACTTGGAGATTAAACGAATCCCTACTTCGTAATAAAGAGGTTGTGAAATGCGTAAAGGAGGAATTGGAGTACTTTTTTACACAGAACGACAACGGAGAAGTAAGTGGAGCATCGCTTTGGGATGCCCATAAAGCATTTATCAGAGGGATCCTAATTGCAAAAGGGACATGGCTAAAAAAAGAGAGAACTAAGAAACTAAAAGAACTAATAGAGGAATTAAATCAGGTCGAACAGGAGCATAAAGCCTCTCCGGAGGAGGACAGAAACCTATACCTTAAAGTAGTGGCAATAAGAGAACAACTAAAAGAACTTATGGAGCAAGAAACACAAAAGCTTTATAATAGAATAGCGAAGGAAAGATACACATGGGGCGATAAACCGAGTAAACATCTTGCCAGAACCCTACAAAAAAAAAAAACGAACAACTATATAGAAAAAATACGAAATAAGAGTGGAGAGATTAAATACAGGTCTACGGACATAGCTGACTCCTTTAAACAATATTATGAAGATCTCTATACAGTGGAAAAAAGGGGTTCCCATAACAGGGAAAGCGAAATAAGAACAAAAAGGAGGGACTATCTAGCTAGGGCAGGACTTAAAAAATTAACTGTAGAAGATAGGGAGTTATTAGAGGAACCATTCTCTAGAGAAGAGGTAAGGCGGGCATTGAAGAGTATTCCGGCAGGAAAGAGTCCGGGGCCGGATGGCTTTACGGCGCTTTATTATAAAACTTTCCAAGAGGTTCTTGTCCCAAGACTCTGCAACTACTTTAATGGTCTGGGATCAGAGTACAGAATGAGTGAGGAGTCCCTGACTGCCAGTATCACGGTCATTTTGAAGGAAGGAAAGGATGGATCGGTGTGCTCAGGATATAGACCAATTTCTTTATTGAATGCAGATACTAAAATCTACGCAAAAATATTGGCGGAAAGGGTCAAGGCCCACCTGAGCACACTGATCCATCCGGACCAAGTGGGGTTTGTGGCAGGTCGGGAGGGCAGGGACAATGGAGTCCGGGCGCTCCTGCTTCTACAGAGGATTCGGGAGGTGGGGACCCCCGGTCTGCTCCTGTCAATAGATGCTGAAAAAGCCTTTGACAGGGTAGACTGGGGGTTCATGACAGATACACTCGAGTTCATGGGCTTTGGCCCTGAGCTAATTCAACGTATCAAGGTGCTATATGACCACCCGAAAGCGAAAGTTAAAATCAATGGCACTTCATCACCTCTGTTCGAGATGAGGAACGGGACAAGGCAGGGGTGTCCATTGTCCCCGATGCTGTTTGTCCTGACGATGGAACCCCTGCTGGCCACAATTAGAGCTAACCCAGAAGTGGAGGGGATTGAAGCAGGAGGGGACATGCACAAACTAGCCGCTTTTGCGGATGATATCTTGTTTTTTATAGGGAACCCGCAGTCGTCTATGCCGCACCTATTGTCCGAACTCACACGTTATGGGGAAATGTCCAACTTCAAAATCAACCGTACGAAATCCTTTATTTTGAACGTCAACATAGGAAAGCTTGATCGGCTTTCACTACAGGAGAGCTTGGACTTTCCTTGGAGGAAGCAGATCAAATATCTGGGAATTAATCTAGCTAGTTCAATTAAAAAAATTTATAATATTAATTATCTCCCGCTGCTCGATGAGGTAAAAAAGAAATGTAAAGAATACACCAATAGACCCCTCTCTTGGATAGGCCGTATAAATACAGTTAAAATGATGGTTCTCCCGATTATCACATATAAATTTCAGATGTTGCCTATCCCACTCTCTCCGGCTTACCTGAGAAAATTAAAATCTATAATTATAAACTTTATTTGGAATAACAAAAAACACCGGATCGCATTAAAGATACTAAAACAAGAAAAAAAACAGGGAGGTCTCGCGGTCCCTGACATAGCTAACTATTATCAAGCGATCGTTCTGTCCAGGATTCCAGAATGGGGTAAGGAGGAGACGGATAAAAGATGGGTCACCTTAGAAAAAGATATTAGCCAAGCACAGTTGGGCAGAATTATTTGGAATCCACCGACACATAGATCCTTAGATGCAAACACACATATTATCACATTAAATGCACTAAAAATATGGGATAAATGGCACAAAAAAGTAAATAGGAATTATAATTCACTATTAATAACACTAAAAGAAAATGTTTTTTTTCAGCCTGGTAGATCAGAGGTGGGGGGGGGATTGGATATTGAAAGGCGAAACACGATTAAAGGATGTAATGCACGATGGGAAATTGATACCTTTTGAGGAACTACAATGTAAGAGGGAAATTCTCAGGTTGGACAGATGGCGGTATCTCCAAATACACCACTTTGTTAAAAGCCTGCCTCAGCCTATAAGGCCGGAAGGAGACATCACATGGCTTGAAAGTATTTGTATGGAACCCAATACAAAAAAAATGATCTCAAGGATCTATAAAAAGATGATTGGGTCAGAAAGGGAGGAGATCCCGCCATATGTCCATAAATGGGAAAGGGAATTTGGAGTATGTTTAGACACAGGCACAATAGGGAAAATTATTAGGATGACCCATAGTTCGGCAATCGACACTAGGACGGCTGAGGCTAACTATAAATGCCTTGCAAGGTGGTACATCACCCCCGACAACGCAAGCCGGTACCAAGTGGGATCCTCTCCTGATTGCTGGAGAGGATGCAAAGAAAGAGGGACCATGGCCCATATATGGTGGGATTGCAACAAGATTAAAACTTACTGGACAAAGATCTTAGGATACATAAAGGAGATCACCCGGAAGACTATAGATAATGATCCGTGGGTGGTCTTGATGCACGCCACAAGGGAAGAGATAAAGCAATATGAAAACTCATTGGTACCTCATTTATTAAACGCAGCAAAGAAACTGATTGCAAAAAGGTGGAGAGAAGTGGAGGCCCCATCCATGTGGGAGTGGGTGGACGCCGTCGAAAGTGTTCGACTCATGGAGTCACTTAAAAGAAATACTGACGGGGACAACAAGGGAGGGTGCTGGGACAGCTGGAAAAGCTTCAAGAGAACATGGAGCTATGCTGAAGCTATTAGGCCTTAGTAACAAAAGTAGAATAAGGACGAACATAAATATAAGTATAAACTCAGGAAACAGCGATGAGATTTTGGTGGGGGTGGGAGGGAGGGTAATATTAGGATAATTGGTATAAAAAGGAAATAGGATACAAACTAGTGGCACGTAGAGAGGAGAAGATAAAAATTATACTCTGAATAGTCTATGGATGCCTGCTCTGTTGTGCCGTATGTACAAAATTTATTAAAAAGAAAAAAAAAAAAAAAAAAAAATAGGGGTGAATTTAGTGAATATGAGTGCTCTATTAGACACCGTCTCTTACAGGCTGTTCCTACCACCAAACAGGGAATTTTGTGAGGTGTTTTATAGGAACCTGAAAATCCCAGGAATAAAATAGGTTTCCCCTGGTCAGCAAATTGCACACCAGGTAATCTAAATCTAGGCCAGCTGCTATGAGTTTAGCAGGTGGCTTCATAATGGTGCATTTAAAGGGGGAAGGGTACCTGTGTGAACATCTCAAGTTCCAAGTTTAGGCTACAACTCACCTATGAGCGGTTCAAGAAGCATAAAATGCTAACCCGCAATCATTAATTGATAGCTTCCTGGGACAAAACTCTGCAAAAGCTAAATAAACTAGCCTGTATCTAGTGGAAGTCCTACAGGTGTCTGATTACCTCCAGGCCAAGATTGTGATCATCCCTCTGTGACTGATCTCTGCAGGTCAAGACCTTAGATGCTTGAACTCACTTCCACCTGTGGTGGATCAGCTACTCCTACTCAGACTTTTGCAGTAGTAGGGTAACAACTACCACTACTGTGGTATAGTCTCACACCTCAGACCTCCACTATTTGGAGCTATCATGCTCCGTCACCGGTGAGGGATTAATTTCAGGAAATTCAGGCTATGCCTAGGATAGATTGTCTGTCGGACCGCATATCAGAAATACACACCATGGGGAGTTGGTTTGGTGTCTTTTGGTGTCTTTTCTGTGGTTTAACTATCTCATGGCTCAATAGTAATGTATAAGACTGATTATGTGACTGCACACTGTGGCATATCAGAAACGCATAACATGAAATAAGTGGTGACATAACTGTATGTTATTTCCAACTAGAAAGGTACAACAAAAAAATTGTCAGCAGCTTTTTTTGTTGATTATATGACTGTACAAGTTGCTATTCAGAAACGCACAGCATGGAGTTTGTTGCTAGTGACATTTCTGTTATGGGACTGTACAGTACTGTTAAACAGAGGTGCACAGCATTGAGTCCGGGCTAGTGACAGTTTTTGTTGGTTATACGACTGTACAAGCTGATATTCAGAAGCGCACAACACTGAGTTTTACTAGTGCCAGTTCTGTTGGGTATACGACTGTACAACTTACTATTCAGAAACACACAGCATTGATTTTGTTGCTAGTGACATTTCTGTTATGGGACTGTGCAGTACTGTTAATCAGAGGTGCACAGCATTGAGTTCCTGTTAGTGACAGTTCGGTCAGTTATACGACTGTACAAAGTTGCTACTCAGAAATACACAGCATTGAGTTTGTTACTAGTAACATTGCTGTTATGAGACTGTGCAGTATTGTTAATCAGAAGTGCACAGCATTGAGTTTTCTTGCTAGTAGTAGTTCTGTTGGTTACACGACTGTACAAGCTAATATTCAGAAACGCACAGCATTGGGTCTTTGATAGTGATATTTCTGTTGGTTATGCGACTGTACAAACGCACAGCGTTGAGTTCGTTGCTAGTGACATTTCTGTTATAGGACTGAGCAGTGTCACTTATCAGAAGTGCGCAACATTGAACCATTGGTAACGTCTATGTTGATTCTTTGACTATACCCTGTTGTTAATCAGTGTGTCAGTGTCACTCTGGTTATGACTGTACGTGGTCCAGCACCAACAAGACACGACAGTAGGTCACAGGTGTCTTGTCGGTTATCATACGGGGCTGGCTAATGCGACTGCATTGTCTTGATCATTAGAAATGCACTCCAGGTGTGAGTATAATTTCTGGGGGTTATATGGCCATACGGGTTCAGTATCAGGAGTTCACAACACCATACTGATTCTTGGCCTTCTGTCCGGTATATATTACCTTACGGTTCATCAGAAAACACAACAGTGAAAGGTGTCAGTGTCTTCTGTTTTTCATATTGGTTACTCAGAAAAAACACCACTTGTCGCATTTGTTAGTGTCCTTTCTGTCCTATGACCTTACCTTGTTGAACATAAGCACACATTTTTAAGGTGTACATCAGAAAATGTAACAGGGAAGGCTGGGTGTGTCTCCCTGTTTCTGTGTTCCATATAAAGCTTGAGCGGACTACCCCTCAGAAATACAAGGTTTATGGCATGTATATCTGTGACAAGAGGTACAGTGTCACTGATGCATGCACTGTCACTGCTCACCATCCTTGTGGCCTCCTCAGATGGTGACAGGACAGTGCATGCATCCCTGATCATGCCCCACTGGCGTGGTGAAAACAATCCAAGCTCCCCTGACCCTGTCCTGGTGCCGTAGTCACACAGGTACTCATTGATGGCCCTCTGCTGCATGTGCAGTCGCTGCAGCATGGCCAACATTGAGTTCCACCTGGTGGGCATGTCACATATAAGGCGGTTCTTGGGCAGGTTCAACTCCTTTTGCAGCTCAGCCAGCCAAGCACTGGCATTATATGATCGGCGGAAATGCACACAGACTTTCCTGGCCTGCCTCAGGACATCCTGTAAGCCTGGGTACCTGCCCAAGGTTAAGAACATGAGCCACACAGGGCACATGGGTCAGTTGTCCCTGTCGCAGGGCAGAGAGGAGGTTGGTGTCATTGTCACAAACCACCATTTCTGGCTTAAGCTGGCTAGGCGTCAACCACCTCTCGGCTGCCCCTGCAGAGCTGACAGAACCTCTGCCCCAGTGTGGCTCCTGTCCCCCAAACACACCAGCGCAAGCATGGCATGGCATCTTTTTGCCTGCGTACTTGCATAGCCCCTTGAACGCCTACGGAGCACCGCTGGTTCTGAGGACAAAGCACAGGCCATGGAGGAAGAAGAAGAGGAGGGGGTGGAGGAGAGAGATGTGTCACAACCAGTAGTAGCATTTTGGAGGCGTGGTGGCGGAACAACCTCCAACACTACTGTACCTTGTCCTGCATCCTTCCCAGCTGCCAAAAGAGTGACCCAATGGGCCGTGAAAAATAGGTAATGTCCCTGTCCATGCCTGCTGGACCATGAGTCAGCGGTAATATGCACCTTATCGCTGACCGCCCTGTCCAGCGAGGCATGGACATTGCCTTCCACATGCCGGTAGAGAGCCGGAATCGCCTTCTGTGAGAAAAAGTGGCGTTTTAGAACCTGCCACTGAGGAACCGCACATTGCACAAACTCACGGAAGGGGGCCAAGTCTACCAACTGAAAGGCAGCAGTTGAAGTGCTAGCAATTTAGCCAAGCTAGCATTCCACCGCTGGGCATGTGGATGGCTGGGAGTGAACTTCTTTTGACGGTCCAGCAGCTGGGGCAGGGAAATTTGCCTGCTACTGTCGGACGTCGGTGTGCTGCTAGCAAGAGTGCCTGCAAGTACTTGGCTGTTACACACCTAATTCTACACCTTCATTCCTCTCAGTGCAGCTTTCAGAGAGGACTGAAGGTATAGTGGGGTTGGAGATCCCAGCTTATGAGGAGTAAGGAGAGGTCCGCTTTGTTCTTTGGTGTGGGTCTTTAAGGTACGCTTGCCAACGAGCTGCATGGCAGGTCAAGATATGTCTGGTCAAGCATGTGGTGCCCAAGCGGCTGATGTTTTGGCCACACGAGATACGCTTGGGACATATGTTGCAAATAACAGTTGTGCGATCTGCTGCACTCGTCTCAAAAAAGGCCCACACCAAAGAACTTTTGGAATAATGTGTAGAGGCAGCGCCCTGCACAGGCGGAGCTCCGCGGTGTGATTCAGTCGGTGTGCTGCCCTTAAGCTGGCCCCCGGAGGGCATCCTGCCTCCTTGGAGATGTGCCTCCTCCTCCTCCTCTCTCCTATCAGGCACCCTCTCTCTGCACTCACGCTACTGCCTTCCTCTAGCTGGGTATAATAATCAGAGCCTTCAAAACGCTAGGCATCCTCCTGGAGCATGTACCCAACACTGTGGTCAAACAGTTCGGGGGACTCCTCAGGAGGACATGGTGGGTCTAGGGAAGGAGTGACTGATGACATTAAGACGGGGGAAGAGGACACGTTGGCAGCTGCTTTGCCAGTACCCTGAGCCTGGGTGAGAGAGGATGAGGAGGGCTTGGTCATCCACTCTACCAAGTCTTCGGCATGATACGGCTCAACATGTCCAGCTGCCGAAAATAAGGACAAGCGTGTCCCATGGCCACGTGCTGATGACGATGCACCGCGTCCACGACCAGCAATGTTGCCTCTAGACACAGAGCCTGCCTGCCCTCTTTTATTGCCTTATGACTGTCTGCCTTTTCTTGTTGGCCTTCCAGACATACTAATGGCCTGCAGAGAGATGGGAAAACCAGCAATAAGGGGTAGCTTCTGGTGTGTACAGTGCAGGAGGCACCTACACCCACTGAAAATGCTGCAGATGCCTGTGTTGCACAACAGAACTACAGAACAACACCAGCAATGAGGGGTAGCATCAGGTGTATACTGTGCAGGAAGCACCTACACCCACTGAAACTGCTACAGATGCCTGTTTTGCACAACAGAACTACAGAACACCAGCAATGAGGGGTAGCTTCAGGTGTATACTGTGCAGGAGGCACCTACACCCACTTAAAATGCTGCAGATGCCTGTGTTGCACAACAGAACTACAGAACAACACCAGCAATGAGGGGTAGCTCCAGGTGTATACTGTGCACGAGGCACCTACACCCACTGAAAATGCTGCAGATGCCTGTGTTGCACAACAAAACTAGAGAACAACACCAGCAATGAGGGGTAGCTTCAGGTGTATACTGTGCAGGAGGCACATTACACCCACTGAAAATACTGCAGATGCCTGTGTTGCACAACAGAACTACAGAACAATACCAGCAATGAGGGGTAGTTTCAGGTGTATACTATGCAGGAGGCACACTACACCCACTGAAAATGCTACAGATGCCTGTGTTGCACAACAGAACTACAGAACAGCACCAGCAATGAGGGGTAGCTTCAGGTGTATACTGTGCAGGAGGCACACTACACCCACTGTAACAGCGCTAGGTTAAGAAGCAAAGCAAAGCTGACACTGTCCCTGCCTATCCTGCTCTCTCCCTGCACGCCAACACACTACACCCACTGTAACAGTGCTAGGTTAAGAAGCAAAGCAACGCTGACACTGTCCCTGCCTATCCTGCTCTCTCCCTGCACACCAACACACTAGACAAGGCCGCCGCACTGGCAGCCTTATATATTGTGGGGCGTGTACTAAACCCCCCCTGAGCTATAATTGGCCACAGGCATCCTGTGGCCAATTATTGCTCTCCTGGCTGCCGGCGCTGTGATTGGCCAAGCATGCAGGGTCACAGTGCATGCTTAGCCAATCATCAGCCAGCAATGCACTGCGATGGCTCATTGCATTGTGGGCCGTTCGTGTCACATGAATTTGTCACGAACGGCCCACAAAGTTCTGGCTTCGCCGAATAGAGGAATGGCCGTTGTTCGATTTGAACATGAGTTTGAATCGAACACCAAGCTCATCCTTGTACGGTACAATGACAGTAGAGTCAGAGGAATCTGTTCTGGAGAGGTTGGATTGTGGAAGATGGATGGAGATAAACAGAAACCATAAGCTAACCTAAAGACTTGTGTGAGAGGTGACTGACTGATGGTTTGAATAGTGCTTTTTGGTGTTCTTTGTCTTTTTTGACCTTGAGCATTTGGTCTACAACCGACGCCATTTTTTAATAGAGCCGATTATTCATTAGGAAGTAAACACAGTAGGAATGAGCTTCGAGTTCAAGTCGAACGTAAGTTTTTCCAGAGCCTGGGAGGTTACAATTTCCTGGTCCTCCTGGACAACATGTTGCTGAGGCTTCGGTCAGTCACAGAAGAAGCGGTGAAGAAGGTGGCCGTCTGACCGATGCATTCAGACAATTTTTTAGTCCGCAGCCCCAAGGTATGATTGGTTCCAGCAACCATCGCCAGCATCTGAGTCACATGGTGCAGGAAAACCTAGGGGCAAGATCAGACCTGGAAACCTTTCCCACCAAAAATCCCCTGGGTTACTGGGTCTTGAGTATGGATCACTGTCCAGAGCTTGCACAGTATGCAATTGAGCTACTGGCCTGTCCTGCATCCAGCGTTCTTCAGAATGCACATTCAGTGCTGCTGGAGGCTTTGTAACCGATCACAGGGTGCGCCTGTCCACCGAATTGGTCGATTGGCTGATCTTCATAAAAATGAATTAGTCTTGGATCACCAGCTACCAAGCACCTGATGCTGATGTAACCGAAGACTGCCTTTGCTGATGCTGAGTGACTATCCTCTTCCTCCTCAATGATCATGCTGATAGCTTGTAAGAACATTTTTGGTTTTGTGCACCGCCACCAGTGGCTAAGGCCCAATTTTTCTTCCTCTGTTTAACAGGGGCATGTAATTACATATTTTGATGCAATACTTTGCAGCAGGGCTCATTCCTGCGCTCGAACTAGAGAACCTGTGAGGGATTGCAGTGTTGTGGCACCAGCACCAGTGCCTTAGGCCCAATTTTTCAGCACCTGTATAACAGGGGCATGTAATTACAATTCTTAATCTAATATTTCACAGCAGGGCTCGTTCCTGCACCCACCAAGAGTAACTGTGAGGCCTTACAGTGTTATCGCAACACCACCACATCGTCCACCACCAAAGGCCCAATTTTTTTGACCCTGTTCAACAGGGGCATGTAAGTACTATTCTTGATCTAATATTTCACAGCAGGGCCCGTTCCTGCACCCACCAAGAGTAACTGTTAGGGCTTACAGTGTTGTGGCAACACCAACACCAAAGGCCCAAATTTCTGCAGAGTATAAAGGGCAGGCCCCTACTTTCAAACATCCAACTTACAAACGACTCCTACTTGCAAACAGAAGGAGACAACAGGAAGTGAGAGGAAACCCAGAGGAAGGGAAATTCTCTCCTGTTATGCCCCATACACACGGTCGGAAATTCCTACGGAAAATGTCCGATCGGACCATGTTGACGGAAAATCGGCCCGTGTGTGGGGTCCATCGGGATCCCATCGGGATCCTGCTCTCAAATTTTCCGACAACAAAATCCGATCTGACTTTTTCCGATCGTGTGTAGAGAATTCCGACGGACAAAGTGCTACACATGCTCAGATCAAATTACGAGATCAAAGCTATTGGCTACTAGCCTCTGCGTAGTTCCGTCGTACACAACGAACGTCACCACGTTCAGAATGATTGGATTTTCCGACAACTTTGTCCGATCGTGTGTATGCAACACCAGTGTCGGACAAAGTCCGTCGGAAAAAATCAGACGGATTTTGTGGTCGGAATTTCCGTGAGTTCATTGTTTCACAAAAAAAAAAAAAATTCAAAATCCAATTGTCATTGGGACAAAAAGTGAGGTGAAATCTTCTGAACAGGTGCACAGACAGCAAAACAAATGTTACAGGGGTAATAACCCTTTCCTATGTTTTCCAAAAAGCATAAAAATTGATTTTTTGGCTGGAGCTACACGTAAAAAATGTACCAGTTCAAAATTACAAACAGATTCTACTTAAGAACAAACCTACAGTCCCTGTCTTGTTTGCACCGCCTGTATACTGCTGTTCAGAGTATATAGGGCCTGGGGGCCCCACGCCTTTCCTTTTTTTTTTTTTTATTTATTACACTTTTATTGTTTCACTTTAAGCATTATTAAAATCACTGCTCCTGAAAAAACGGCCGTTTTTAAAACTTTTTTTTGCATTGATACATGTCCCCTGGGGCAGGACCCAGGTCCCCAAACACTTTTTATGACAATAACTTGCATATAAGCCTTTAAAATTAGCGCTTTTGATTTTGAACGTTCAAGTCCCATAGACTTTAATAGGGTTCTAAAGTTCACACAAGCTTTAGGTCTGTTCGCAGGTTCTGGTGCGAACCGAACAGGGGGGTTTTCGGCTCATCCCTACTTGACGCTGAAGTTAAATAGGAATTGCACTCACCTGTCAACCATTTAGAATTTAACCTGATGGCCCCCACATTGAGCTTGAGACCCTAATGTCTGGATGTTTGCATTTCTTTATGACCCAACATATTTATAACGTTTTCCAGCTAGCTAATAAGATTCATAGAATTGTGACATCACATCAATGGATGTGTCCAGGAGCGACGAACTCTGGTCCTCTCACACAATTTTGCTTGCAACACATTGGGGTCAGATAAGAGCATAACATCACCAGAAAATAAATTGGGAGAAGTAAATGGAAGTCCATCGGTCCTTGTGGGGTGCTCTGGTGAAGACCTGCACCTTACCCCTTTCTTTGGGCTCGCAGCCTTTCCAAATGGGCAGATAGCACAGAAAGTCCACTTTGCAGTTTGTCTGTGACACATATAAGAAGTGCAAAAAGATTATTGCATGGTTTGGGACAATTAAGAACTCTTGCAAAACACTTGCTGCAGATTATCTCTCCGTCTCCCTCCAGCACAATTCTTCAGGTTTAGCTAAAACATGGTTAGGCATGATAGTGGTTCAAGCCAAGCCTTAGCAAAGGTGCCTTATTACAGGCAGGGTCCACGGACCCCTATTGTTTAGCAAATTAAAGTTCTGATGCTAGCTGCCCTTTTTGGTGGACTACTGCTCCTAGGCAGTCCTCTTCAGACTCTGACATCCCTCCTGGCTGCAGTTGCCTGCTTTCACCCTTGACACCACATTCCTTACTGGCTCTACATCCATCTCAGATTGCATCCTCCCAATCCGCTCCGGCATGGCTCCCCAGTGTTCCTGGCTGTGTGTAACTCACCAACACCTGGTGGATCCCTTCTAGAGACTTGCCCAGGAGTATTCCTCGCTGCCCTCTCCTGTTCCTGTTTAGGACACCCCTTGGGTTGTGTGGGATTCCTGTTTAGCTCTGAACCCCTGGCCCAAGGTCACCCCCCCCCCCCAGACTGGGGGACTTCCTCAAAGGCCCCGATAGCCTTACACTCCATCTCCAGTTCTTCCACCTCGAACAACTCCTACCCAGCTGGGCTGACCCTAGGTATTTAAGGAGGCCTGTCCACTGCCAACCCAGGTTGGGGATTGGTCAGTGCTCCTTAGAACACCCCAGATAGCCAAAAGCTTCCACTCCTTCCTTCTAGAAGCTTCTAGAATCAGAAGGGAGGTAACCGAAAGATGAAGCCAGCTTTCAGTCACCAGCCTACTCTAGACCACTCCCAGCCCTACAGATCAAAACAATCAGGCCTAGCTTTTGGCTGGGCCTGCTTAAAGTTACCTGCTCTCTCAAAATTCTCACTCTAGCACCTATACTAGGTAGAGGGTGCTACACTACCAATAGTTTAATGTTCATGTAACACTGCTTGCACTACTAAAAAATGTATGGGGACCCGGGTATTGCCCCAGGGGACATGTATCAATGCAAAAAAAAGTTTTTTCAGGAGTAGTGATTTTGAGAGTGCTTAAAGTGAAACAATAAAAATGAAATAATCCTTTAAATATTGTGCCTGGGGGATCCCCTTAGTCTGCCTGTAAAGTAGCACATTTTTCCCATGTTTAGAAAGTAAAAATTAAATTTCTAGAGGAAAAAATGTCATTTAAAATTGCTCACGGCTGTAATGTATTGCATATACATTAAAATAATTTAAAGAAACTGTGTGGGTCCCCCCCCCCCCCCAGTCCATACCAGGCCCTTTGGGTCTGGTATGGATATTAAGGTGAACTCCACTCCAACATTTTTAAATGTTGGCCAAAATCCATACCATACCACATAAAAAAACGGCATGGGTTCCCCCCGTCCATACCAGGCCGTTTTTTCTTAATTCTGTCACAGGGCTCCCCTTAACCACTTCAATACACTATATTATATATTGTACACTGCACTATATTCCCTGCACTGTATTATATTTATATTACACTGAGTGCACTATATACTCTGAACTGCAGTATATACAGTGCCTTGCAAAAGTATTCACCCTCCTGGAATTTTTCGTGTTTTGTTCCCTCACAACCTGGAATTAACATGGATTGTTTGAGGATTTGCATCATTTAATTTACAGAACATGCCCACAACTTTGAAGTTTTTTTTATTATTGCGAAGCAAACAACAAATAGGACAAAATAACAGAAATGTGCATAACTATTGACCCAACTAAAGTTAATACTTTGTAGAGCTACCTTTTTGCGGCTATCACAGCTCCAAGTCGCTTTGGAAAAGTCGGTATATGAGCTTGTCACATCTTTGGCCATTTCTCCTTGCAAAACTGCTCCAGCTCCTTCAAGTTGGATGGTTTGCACTTGTTAACACAATCTTTAAGTGTGACGACAGATTTTATATTGGATTGAGGTCTGGGCTTTGACTAGGCCATTCCAACACATTTACATGTTTCCCCTTAAACCACTCAAGTGTTGCTTTAGCAGTGTGTTTGGGGTCATTGTCCTGCTGGAAGGTGAACCTCCATCCTAGCCTCAAATCACACACAGAGTGGTACAGGTTTTGCTTAAGAATATCCCTGTGTTTAGCACCATCCATCTTTCCCTCAACTCTGACCAGTTTCCAAGTCCGGACTGCTGAAAAACATCCCCGCAGCATGATGCTGCCACCACCATGTTTCACTGTGGGGATGGTGTTCTTTGGGTGATTTGATGTGTTGGGCTTGCGCCAGACATAGCATTTTCTTTGATGACCAATAAGTTACATTTTTGTCTCATCAGACCAGAGCACCTTCCTCCATACATTTTGGGAGTCTCCCACATGCCTTTTCGCAAATTCAAAATGTGCCATTTTGTTTTTTACTGAAAGTAATGACTTTCTTCGGGCCACTAAAGTCCAACTCTATGGCCTCCGGACGCTCCAACTATTTGCTGCTGGGACAAGTCCATGGCATCAAGGTGGGCAGCAGGCACATCAAGCTGGGCAGCAAACAGGAACACCTCAGGCTGGGCAGCGGACAGGAACACCTCAGGCTGGGCAGCGGACAGGAACACCTCAGGCTGGGCAGCTGGCACGTCAGCCTGGGAAGCTGACAGTGGGTCATCAGCCTGGCAAGCTGGAGGCGGGTCATCAGCCTGGGAAGCTGGCAGCGGGTCATCAGCCTGGAAACCTGGCAGCGGGTCATCAGCCTGGGAAGCTGGCAGTGGGTCATCAGCCTGGAAAGCTGGCAGCGGGTCATCAGCCTGGAAAGCTGGCAGTGGGTCAGCCTGGAAAGCTGGCAGCGGGTCATCAGCCTGGGAAGCTGGCCATCAGACTGGAAGGCAGGCAGCGGGACATCAGACTGGAAGGCAGGCAGAGGGACATCAGACTGGAAGGCAGGCACCGGGACATCAGACTGGAAGGCAGGCACCTGGACATCAGACTGGAAGGCTGGGACGTCAGGCTGGAAGGCAGGCAGTGGGACATCAGACTGTAAGGCTGGAACGTCAGGCTGGAAGGCAGGCAGCGGGTCATCAGACTGGAAGGCAGGCAGCGGGTCATCAGACTGGAAGGCTGGAACCTCAGGCTGGAAGGCCGGCAGTGGGACATCAGACTGGGAAACTGGCAGTGGGTCATCAGCCTGGGAAGCTGGCAGCAGGTAATCAGCCTGGAAGGCCGGTAGCGGGACATCAGACTGGGAAACTGGCAGTGGGTCATCAGCCTGGGAAGCTGGCAGCAGGTCATCAGCCTGGAAGGCCGGCACCACGACATCAGACTGAAACGCTGGAACATTAGGCTGGAAGGCTGGAACGTCAGGCTGGAAGGCCAGAGGCGGGACATGTATATATGTCATTATATATATATATATTTATATATATATATATATATATTAAATACACTGTCACTAACTAACTAACCTGCCTAATCTAGCTCAATCTCTCTATCTCCGTCCACTATAACACACTATACCGTCACACTGTAAGCAGCCTTATATGTGTTGGGCGTGAACTTAGTCCCCCTGAGCCACGATTGGCCAAAGCCACCCTGTCTTTGGTCAATTATGGCTCTTGCTGAGGAACGCGCTGTGATTGGCCAAAGCATGCAGGTCAGGTGTATGCTTTGGCCAATCATCATACAGCAATGCACTGTGGTCTTGCAGTGCATTATGGGGCGGTCAAATTTGCTGTGAATGCCCCATAAAATTTGCTGTTCGGCGAACGGGCGAACACCCGATGTTTGAGTCGAACTTGAAGCTCATCCCTATTGATTGATAATAAATGGCTTCAGCCAAATACTAACCATGAGTGAACGAAAAGTAATGGCCCGGAGCTAGGAACTAAGGGGAGGGCCAGCATGACGAGGGGGAGACTGTGAGGCAGAGGCTGTGTTAGCGTCAGAGCAGGAGAGGGGTTGGCAGGCAGGCCAGTGGGCGGGGAGCGGAAGTCAGGGGGCAGAATTGGTGCGCAGAAGTTCAGTCGGTGCCATTATCCGGGAACATGCAGGAGATTTTCCCCTCACTCCGCCTGTAGACAGGAATCCGGTCCCTGTATCAGCGCGGTAGTGGCAGGTATCATGGGGGATTTAGATGCGCTGTTTTTGCAGCTCTGGGAGGAGGCGGCGGCACGAGGTGATGGCTGGTTACAGGCAAGTCTGCTCCTGGGCCCCAGCCAGGCCTCGTCCAGTGGGCCCGCCGCCCCCCTCCGCCACCTTGGACACATGCCAGGAGGTTAAGGCCTCCTGAGCGCTATAGCCCAGGGACAGCCAGCGATAGGGATGGGGCTAGGAGCCAGGATCAGGACCTTCCGAGCCTGCCAGCCAAGCGCAAGCCTACTGCGGCCTGTGCGGTGGTCGGTGGGCCTCCCCACACATGGCGGGCACGGGGGGCAGTAATACAACCAGGCATGACCCCCACCACCCTGCGGCTGAGGACAGACGGGAGGCGGCCACCTCGGTGGGCTCACTACCCAAACTGAGGGTGGCTCGGCGGGGGAGAGATGCCTCGGCGGGTGATGGCCATTTCCGTGGAGCGGCCAGGGCCTGTTTTCCTGACGGGAGAGGGAGGAGAAGACCGGACGGTACGGCTCAGCACCAGCGGGGGGACCTAGCCGAGGTACGGTCCAGATCAGCGGCCAGGTGGGCTTTACCTGCCCCGCCTAGGGCTCTGCGGGGCAACGACTCTGAGCGGGTGGCACGGACCAGAACAGCGCGCAGTGAGGTCGTCACTGCTAGGAGCTCTGCGGCTACTAGGAATCCTGACCTGCGGCCTACGGAAGAGGATCGGAGGGAGGCCGGGAGTTCCCAAGACAGTTTGCCGGAGGGAGAATTGATCGAGCAGGAGGAAGAAGAGGTGCCGGAGGCGACATGTGGAGCAGGACGTATGGCTGGATGTCCAGTGGGGCAACCGCAGCCAGGTAAGGTCCTTTCTGTTCTCTCTTCTGCCTATCCTGTCATTGACAAAGGGGCTTCTCTGTGTGGGGTGCAGGGGTGCCAGTGGAGCAAGGGGTTGGCTCTGGCGGGGTGCGTCACGGTGCGGTTTACCTTTCCCCTGGGGTGGTGGGGCCACAAGATGTGGGGGTGGTGCAAACGCTGCTGGTGGGTTTTCCGGAGGTGTTTGGCGCATTGTGAGGCTGGTGCACAGCCGCCAGCTGACGCTTCTCCGGTGGCGGCGTGGGCGGCTGCCCATAATTCTGCGGCTCAAGGCTTTTGGTTGGCAGGGGCAAACCTGGTCGTAGAGACTAGGGTTGCGGGGCCGGCAGGGGGCCCTATTGCTGCAGGGGCGGGGGTGGCCAATCCTGGGGCCGCGACTGCGTCATCACCGGCAGTGGCTATGACGACGGTGGCGGTTGGGGAGGCCGCAGTAAGGGGACAGCGGGTGTAGACAGTGATGCAAAATGAGAGGTCTACATCTGTTTTGAGGGGCCTTTGGGCGCTCACTTGAAGACTGAGGTAAAAGACCGCATTTGGAAAGGGGAGTATGTGGAGATTTTCTCCTTGTTGCCCTTGGAGAAGTTTAACTTGGACAAAGTTAAGCCCGACGAGAGCAAAAAGGAAGAGGAGGAAAAGCGGCGATATCGGTTGATCCCACGCACGTTTGCAAACTGGTTGCAGGCGTTTGCGATTTTGGTGAATGTTATTGGGGAAAAGGCGCCGGAAAACTGCTCCCCCCTTTTTTGCTACCTCGATTCCATCGTGGAGGCACAAAGGGAATATAGGGGAACCGCTTGTTTGTGCTATGATGAGCAATGCAGGCAAAGGAAAGCAGTCCGTCCGTCCTTACGGTGGGACCATAAGGACATTAGTCTTTGGATGAAGTTAATGTCATCTCCGAGGAGTCCTTTTGTCTCCCTTTCAGGATGGGGCCGGTGGTTCGGCAACTGCCGGACAACCGGTCGGAAATTGCATGGGTTTCTGCTGGCAATTTAATGCGGGCACTTGCAAATTCGGGGCCAAGTGTCGATTCCGACATGAGTGTTCCACATGCTGGGGTTCGCACATTGAGTCTCTGTGCTTCAAGCAGGGACGCGGGGAAGGGGGAGATACTGGAAAAAGGGAAGACACCAGTGAGGGTAGGAAGGATGGTTCCCTTCCTAAGGCGCTATCCTGATCAGGATGCAGCCAGGTTACTGGAGTTGGGGTTTACCGAGGGTTTCCGGGTGAACAGTCAACTCCAGGTGGCTCCGCCTATGGCGGATAATTTGAAGTCGGCAAGGGAGCATGCTGGCATCGTGACAGAGAAGTTGCTCAAGGAAGTTATGCTGTGGCGTATGGCTGGCCCATTTGAGCGGCCCCCGCTACCTGATTTAGAGATATCCCCTTTGGGTGTGGTTCCCAAGAAAGAGCCGAACAAGTTTCGGCTCATTCACCATTTGTCCCACCCGCGTGGGGGATTGGTTAATGACTCCATTGATCCAGGCCTTTGCCTTACACATCCTTTGATACGGTGGTCGTCTGGGTACAACGTTTTGGTAAGGGGGAGTTGTTGGAAAAAACGGATATAGAGGCAGCTTTTCGCCTCTTGTCAGTTCATCCTAATTGCTGCCGTTTGTTGGGATGTCGGTGGCAGGGCAAGTTTTTTGTTGACAGATGTTTGCCCATGGGGTGCGCTATTTCTTGTTCCTTGTTCGAGCAGTTCAGCTCCTTTTTAGAATGGGCGGTCCGGGGTGATTTTTTGTGCATAGGGCCTGCTGATAGCCTTGTGTGTGCTTCTCTGTTGGCTACGGTTCAACGGCTTTTCAAAGTTTTCGGGGTTCCGTTGGCCCCTGACAAGACTGAAGGTCCGGCCACGGAGCTGTGTTTTTTGGGTATAGTTATAGATACCATGAAGATGGAGTGCCGTTTGCCCGTGGACGAACTGGAGGGTTTGAAGTTGGAGGTGGCAGGGGCGTTGCAGATAAAGAAGATCTAGCTTCGAGCCCTGCAATCCCTCCTTGGCAAATTGAATTTTGCCTGCCGCATCATGCTGATGGGACGTGTTTTTTGCAGGCGTTTGGCAGCAGCCACGGCCGGTGTGCGGGCCCGCATCATTTTATTCGGCTGGGGCAGGAGCAAAAAGCTGATCTGAAGGTGTGGGACTCCTTCCTGGCCATCTATAATGGTCGCTCTCTCTGGTTGGGACAGGTAGTGTCGAATTTCGATATGGAATTGTTCACCAGTTCTTGTGGTTTTGGGGCTTTTTATCAGGGAAGTTAGAGCGCCGGGGAGTGGCTGTCGGCATGGAAGGCAGTAGGTTTAGTTCACAATTTAGCGGCTTTGGAATTGTTTCCCATTGTGTTAGCTGTTGAGCTATGGGAGGAGGATTTCAGGAATCGCCGCGTGCGTTTCCATTGCGACAATCTGGGGGTGGTACAGGCCATCAATAATAACACTGCGTCTTCTCCCCCGGTTGTGTGCTTATTGTGGCACCTGGTCCTGAAGTGTTTATGCATTAACTGTTTTGTGACTACTGTGCATGTTCCGGGGATCGATAATTCAGTGGCTAATGCGTTGTCTCGTTTCCAGTGGGACAGATTTCATCAACTGGCACCGGAGGCGGAGGTGCATGGGATTCCTTGTCCCGATCGGTTATGGAACATCGCATTGCCACAGCCCAGCTGTTAATTCGTAGATCGATTTCTGCTGCCACTTGGAGAGCGTTCAGTAAGGTTTGGTTGGAATGGGGTGCCTTGGTGCAGGAAGTAGGGGAATGCCCTCACAATGAGGATAGAGTTCATTTGCTACTCTACTTTATTGGTAGGAACTTTGAGTGCAGGGTGTCGGCCTCATATATGTCAAGAAAGTTGGCCGGGCTGGCCTTCATGTTCCAGTTGGCGGGTCAGCGGGATGCCACTAAGGCTTTCATGGTCCGGCGTGCTATGCGTGGATATCTCGCAGGTAGCACGGCAGCCGACAAGACGACCAGTTTCTTTTCAGGCTTTGGGGGACGTGGTGGCACAGTTAGAGACAGTTTGCGTTTCACGGTTTGAGAGGGTTTTGTTTCGGGCTGTATTTGTGCTGGCCTTTTTTGGGGCCTTCCGGGTGGGAGAGATGGTGAGTAGGAACAAAAAGGGGGATGGCGGGTTGGACGTCCGGGATGTGCTGGTGCAGGGTGGGTCTTTGGGGGTGTTTTTGAGAAGGTCCAAGACCGATCAATTGGGCAGAGGGGCCTGGGTGGAGCTGAGGTCGATTCCGGGTTCTCCTGTGTGTCCGATGGCGGCTGTGGGGGAATTTTGCAGAGTTAGGCCTTAGGGCGGGGGGGGGGGTTTCCTCTGCCATGAGGATGGAACTGGAGTGTCCCGATTTCAATTTCAGGCAGTGTTCAAAAAATGTCTGGTGGCAGCGAGTTTGACGGCTACGAATTACTCCTCTCACTCGTTCCGCATCGGGGCGGCCACATAGGCGGTCCGGTGGGGATTGGATGATAGGGTGGTACAGAGGATTGGTCGCTGGGAATCAGCGTGATTTAAATTGTACGTCCGCCCCCATTTGTTGTAAGGTTATGAACGGTGCTGGGCCAGAGGGGGTTACGGTTTGTGGCTCCTCTCTTTTTTCCGCTTCTGCAAAATTCCTGTTTTTCTATTGGGGTTATGTGTTTTTTCCTCATCCCTCCCCTCCCCCTCCTATTTCTCTTTTTTTTATTTTTATTTCAGATTCAGAAGCCTGCTTTGTGTGGATCCTGGGACACTCCTATGTGTATTGGGGGGCCAGGAGGGCGGATGTCAGGAAGGATGGCAGGTTGTTGGGTTTGTCCGGGGAGGAGGGCACGGTACGCCGGCTGGGAGTCCCGGGTATGTTATGGTCTAGGGTGGTGCCTGAAATGCACAGGTACACCCGATTGGACCACCCCCCTGATGTGGTTTTGTTTCATGTAGGGGGCAATGACCTGAGTTTGCGTTGTGCGAGGGAACTGGTGAGAGACATTAAATTTGACCTCTTACGGTTACAATCCTCTTTCCCTGACACAATTTTTCTCTGGTCGGACATTGTGGCCAGGACAGCTTGGCGCTTAGCTCGCTCTGTTGCAGGCCTTAATAGAGCCAGGGTTAAAGTTAACAAGGCAGTGGCCAAGTTTTTTGTGCAGAACGGAGGTTTGGCGGTCCGTCACCGGGATTTGGAGGAGGAGACGTGGTGGTTTTTGCGTTCGGATGCACCTGAATGCTATCGGGATTGACCTTTGGCAGGTGGGTTTGCAAGATGGAGTGCAGCGGGCGTTTAGGATGTGGAGGGCGACACGCACGTAAGGTTTCACGTATGTGTGCTGTGGCGCTAGGTCTATGGGGTCTTTGAAGGCGGTGCTAAAAAATAATGGAGGTTTAGGGGAGTTGGGCTCATAGGGAGGTATGGGTGTCCTTTCCCTTAAATGGTAACGATGGTAGAAGGTTGTATCTGGAAGGAAGTTGCTGCTTTGTCCTCGAGCTTTCGTAATACGTAGCGGGGGGCCTTTTCATGGGTGTACCTATACAACTAGCTGGTTGGAAATTATAATTTACGTTCAAAGACCTCTAGATCAGGAATGTGTAATACGGATGTATGGTTGGTTTATAATGTTACATAGTTACATAGTTATGTTTTTGTGTTATCATTAATATTCTTTGAAAAATAGCCAAGAAATCATAAATTCTTCCAGGGTATGTAAACTTATGAGCACAACTGTATACTTATAACTAGGGATGAGCCGAACACCCCCGGGTTCGGTTCGCACCAGAACCTTCGAACCGACCGAAAGTTTGCGCAAATTTTCGAACCCTATACGTTATAATGGACGCGAACGTTCGAAATCAAAAGTGCTAATTACAACGGCCAATATGCATGTTAATGTCATAAAACAGGTTTGGGGACCCGGGTCCTGCCCCAGGGGACATATATCAATGCAAAAAGAACTTTTAAAAACTAACGTTTTTTCGGGAGCAGTCATTTTAATGATGCATAAAGTGAAAAAAAAAAAGTGAAATTTTCCTTTAAATATGGTACCTGGGGGGTGTCTAAAGTATGCCTGTGAAGTGGCATGTGTTTCCCGTGTTTAGAACTGTCCTTGCACAAAATGACATTTGTAAAGGAAAAAAAGAAGCCATTTAAAACCACTTGCGGCTTTAATGTCATGTCTTGTCCTGGCCGCCATATGGCTGAAAATCCTTGAGAAAAATGGCATGGCTACCCCATCACCCCCCCCCCCCCACCCCCAGCCCCTTTGGGTCTTGTATGGATATTAAGGGGGACCCCGCACCCAAAATAAAACCCTATACCTAAACCCTATATACTCTGAACAGCAGTATATAGTCGGTGCAAACAAGACACGGACTGTAGGTTTGTTCTTAAGTAGAATCTGAACAGGTACATTATGAAGTGTAGCTCCATCCCAAAAAAATCTATTTTTAAGCTTTTTGGAGAACATAGGGAGGGGTTATCACCCCTGTAACATTTGCTGTCTTTGCACATCTGTTCAGAACATGTCACCTCACTTTCCGTCCCAATGACAAATGTTTTTGGAAAAGTGGGGTTTTAATTGAAACAAGGATTGGTGATAAAGCATCAGTAGAGAGGAGATACCTTTTTCCCAAATTAAATCTAACAGGATAGAATTTCCCTTCCTAGGGGTAGATTTCCTCTCACTTCCTGTTTTCTCTTTCCGTTTGCAAGTAGGAGTCGTTTGTAAGTTGGATGTTTGAAAGTAGGGGCCTGCCATATATACTCTGCAGAAATTTGCCCTATTAGATGTTGGTGTAGCCACAAGACTGGTGGGCACAGGAATGGGCCCTGCTGTGAGTTAATAGATCAAGATTTGTACTTGCATGCACCTGTTGAACAGGGCAGAAAAATTGGGCCTTTGGTGGTGGTGGTGGTGGTGGTGGACGGTGTTGCCACAAGACTGTAAGCCCTCACAGTTACTCTTGGTGGGCGCAGGAATGGGCCCTGCTGTGAGTTATTAGATCAAGATTTGTAATTGCATGCACCTGTTGAACAGGGCAGAAAAATTGGGCCTTTGGTGGGTGGTGGTGGTGGTGGTGGTGGTGGTGGACGGTGTTGCCACAAGACTGTAAGCCCTCACAGTTACTCTTGGTGGGCGCAGGAATGGGCCCTGCTGTGAGTTATTAGATCAAGATTTGTAATTGCATGCACCTGTTGAACAGGGCAGAAAAATTGGGCCTTTGGCGGTGGTGGTGGTGGACGGTGTTGCCACAAGACTGTAAGCCCTCACAGTTACTCTTGGTGGGCGCAGGAATGGGCCCTGCTGTGAGTTATTAGATCAAGATTTGTAATTGCATGCACCTGTTGAACAGGGCAGAAAAATTGGGCCTTTGGCGGTGGTGGTGGACGGTGTTGCCACAAGACTGTAGGCCCTCATAGTTACTCTTGGTGGGCGCAGGAATGGGCCCTGCTGTGAACTATTAGATCAAGATTTGTAATTACACGCCCCTGTTAAACAGGGGCTGAAAAATTGTGCCTTAGGCATTGGTGCTGGTGCCACAGCACTGCAACCCCTCACAGATACTGTACTCTTAGCACAGCAATGAGACCTGTTGCAAAGCATTTTTTAAAAATTGTAATTACACGCCCCTGTTAAACAGGGGCTGAAAAATTGTGCCTTAGGCACTGGTGCCACAACACTGCAACCCCTCACAGATACTGTACTTGGAGCACAGCAGTCACACCTGTTGCGAAGCATTTTTATAAAAAATTGTAATTACACGCCCCTGTTAAACAGGGGCTTAAAAATTGTGCCTTAGGCATGGTGCTGGTGCCACAACACTGCAACCCCTCACAGATACTGTACTCTTAGCACAGCAATGAGACCTGTTGCAAAGCATTGCCAAAAAATTGTAATTACACGCCCCAAACAGGGGCTGAAAAATTGTGCCTTAGGCACTGGTGCTGGTGCCACAACACTGCAACCCCTCACAGATACTGTTAAACAGGGGCTGAAAAATTGTTCCTTAGGCATTGGTGCTGGTGCCACAACACTGAAACCCCTCACAGATACTGTACTTGGAGCACAGCAGTCACACGTGTTGCGAAGCATTTTTTTAAAAAAATTGTAAGTACACGCCCCTGTTAAACAGGGGCTGAAAAATTGTGCCTTAGGCACTGGTGTGGTGGCATGGATCATTGAGGAGGAGGAAGAGGATAGTCAGTGAACATAACAGGACAGTCACTCAGCATCAGCATAGGCAGTCTTGAAGGGATGTGACATTATAAAATTATTCCGTTATATCCGCTTCAGGTGCCTGGTAGCTGGTGGTGATCCAAGACTGATTCATTTTGATGAAGGTCAGTCGATCAACCGAGTCGGTGGACAGGCGCACCCTATGATCGGTGACAAATCCTCCAGCAGCACTGAATGTGCGTTTGGAAAGAACGCTGGAGGCAGGACAGGCCAGTAGCTCAATTGCATACTGTGCAAGCTCTGGCCAGTGATCCATCCTCAGGACCCAGTAAGCCAGAGGATTTTCGGTGGGAAAGGTGTCCAAGTCTGACCTTGCCCCAAGGTATTCCTGCACCATGTATATCAGACGCTGGCGATGGTTGCTGGAACCGATCATACCTTGGGGCTGCGGACTAAAAAATTGTCTGAACGCATCGGTCAGACGTCCACCTTCCCCACCGCTCCTTCTGCTACTGACCGAAGCCTCAGCAACTCGTCGTCCAGGACCAGGAGTTTGTAACCTCCCAGTTTCTGGGAACGCGTTGCACAGACCTTTCTGCAAGGCCTCCCTGAGATGTCTCATCCTCTGCTCCCTCTGCGACGGCAAGATAAGGTCCGCAACCTTACCCTTGTACCGTGGATCAAGGAGAGTGGACAGCCAGTAATGGTCCCTCTCCTTGATCCGAAGAACACGAGGATCCTTCCGCAGGCTTTGCAGGATCAGGGAGGCCATGCAGCGTAGGTTAGCTGAGGCATTCGGTCCGGAGTCTTCTGGGTCACTGAGGATGACATGATCACCAGCCACCTCCTCCCAGCCACGTACAAGTCCACTGGTTTGTTGGGACTGTACATCATCCCTAAAAGACTGCTGCTGCTGATGCTGAGTGCCAGGCTCCACCTCCATGCTCACACAATCCTCCTCCTCCTCCTCCTCCTCATCCTCTTCCTGTGTGATGGGTGGGACAGAAGGAACACTGTCCGGATAAAGGGGGCCTTGAGAGGCAAGGAAGTCCTCCTCTTCCTGCCTCTGTTCTGCCTCAAGTGCCCTGTCCATTATCCCATGCAGCGTATGCTCCAACAGGTGGACAAGAGGTACAGTGTCACTGATGCATGCACTGTCACTGCTCACCATCCTTGTGGCCTCCTCAAATGGTGAGAGGACAGTGCATGCATCCCTGATCATGCTCCACTGACGTGGGGAAAAAAAAACCAAGCTCCCCTGACCCTGTCCTGGTGCCGTAGTCGCAAAGGTACTCATTGATGGCCCTCTGCTGCATGTGCAGTCGCTGCAGCATGGCCAACGTTGAGTTCCACCTGGTGGGCATGTCACATATTAGGCGGTTCTTGGGCAGGTTCAGCTCCTTTTGCAGCTCAGTCAGCCGAGCACTGGCATTATAAGATCGGCGGAAATGCACACAGACTTTCCTGGCCTGCCTCAGGACATCCTGTAAGCCTGGGAACCTGCCCAAGAACCGCTGCACCACCAGGTTGAGGACGTGAGCCATACAGGGCACATGGGTGAGCTGCCCCTGTCGCAGGGCGGAGAGGAGGTTGGTGCCATTGTCAGAAACGACCATTCCTGGCTTAAGCTGGCGTGGCGTCAACCACCTCTCGGCCTGCCCCTGCAGAGCTGCCAGAACCTCTGGCCCAGTGTGGCTCCTGTCCCCCAAACACACCAGCGCAAGCACGGCATGGCATCTTTTTGCCTGCGTACTTGCGTAGCCCCTTGTACGCCTACGGAGCACCGCTGGTTCCAAGGACAGAGCACTGGAGGAAGAAGAAGAGGAGGGGGGAGGAGGAGAGAGGTGTGTCACAACCAGTAGCAGTAGTAGCATTTTGGAGGCGTGGTGGCGGAACAACCTCCAACACTACTGCACCTTGTCCTGCATCCCTCCCAGCTGCCAATAGAGTGACCCAATGGGCCGTGAAAGAAAGGTAACGTCCCTGTCCATGCCTGCTGGACCATGAGTCAGCGGTAATATGCACCTTACCGCTGACCGCCCTGTCCAGCGAGGCATGGACATTGCCTTCCACATGCCGGTAGAGAGACGGAATCGCCTTCCGTGAGAAAAAGTGGCGTTTGGGAACCTGCCACTGAGGAACCGCACATTGAACAAAGTCACGGAAGGGGGCCGAGTCTACCAACTGAAAAGGCAGCAGTTGAAGTGCTAGCAATTTAGCCAAGCTAGCATTCAACCGCTGGGCATGTGGATGGCTGGGAGTGTACTTCTTTCGACGGTCCAGCAGCTGGGGCAGGGAAATTTGCCTGCTTCAATCGGACGTCGGTGTACTGCAAGTACTTGGTTGTGACACACCTAATTCTACACCTTCAGTCCTCTCAGAGCAGCTTTCAGAGAGGACTGAAGATGTAGTGAGGATGTAGATCCCAGCTGATGAGGAGCAAGGAGAGGTCCGCTTAGTTCTTTGGTGTGGGTCTTTTATGTGTGCTTGCAAACGAGCTGCATGGCAGGTCGACATATGTCTGCTCATGCTTGTGGTGCCCAAGCGGCTGATGTTTTGGCCACGCGAGATACGCTTGAGACAAATATTGCAAATAGCAGCGGTGCGATCTGATGCACTCGTCTCAAAAAAGGCCCACACCAAAGAACTTTTCTGATAACGTGCAGAGGCAGCGCACTGCACAGGCGGAGCTCTGCGGTGTTGTACAGTTGCTGTGCTGGCCTCTAGCTGGCCTCCAGGGGGCATCCTGCCTCGTTGGACATGTGACGCCGCATCCTCCTCCTCCTCGTCCTCCTCCTCATCCTCTCTCCCTTCAGGCACCCATGTGGAGTCAGTGACCTCATCATCCCCTCCCTCTTCACTACTAGAGCAAACCTGGCAGTAAGCTGCAGCTGGTGGAACAGTACTGCCAGATTGCTGTCCTTCAGCATCCCCTCTCTCTGCGCGCACACTACTGACTTCCTCAAGCTGGGTATCATCATCCGAGCCTTCGAATCGTTGGGCATCCTCCTGGAGCATGTACCCAACACTGTGCTCAAAGAGTACGGGGGACTCCTCAGGAGGACATGGTGGGTCTAGGGAAGGGGTGGCTGATGATGCCATTGAGTACGCGTTGGCAGCTGCTCTGCCAGTACCCTGAGCCTGGGTGAGAGAGGATGAGGAGGATGAGGAGGGCTTGGTCATCCATTCTACCAAGCCTTCAGCATGATGCGGCTCCACATGTCCAGCTGCCGAAAACAAAGACGCGCGTGTCCCATGGCCACGTGCTGATGACGATGCACGACCACGTCCACGGCCACGGCCACGGCCACGTCCAGTAGAAACAGAGCCTGCCTGCCCTGTGTTCTTGCCTCTGCACGCTCTGCCTCCCCTTGGCGGTCTTCCAGCCATTGTAGTCGGTAGTCCTGTGGGTGCTGCTGAGAAGAAAATATAGGAGCTCTGTGTGATGCCACTAACACACTAGAAGTCCTATGGGTGCTTCTGCAAAGAAAATATAGGAGCTCTGTGTGATGCCACTAACACACTAGAAGTCCTGTGGGTGCTGCTGAGAAGAAAATATAGGAGCTCTGTGTGATGCCACTAACACACTAGAAGTCCTATGGGTGCTTCTGCAAAGAAAATATAGGAGCTCTGTGTGATGCCACTAACACACTAGAAGTCCTGTGGGTGCTGCTGAGAAGAAAGTATAGGAGCTCTGTGTGATGTCACTAACACACTAGAAGTCCTATGGGTGCTTCTGCAAAGAAAATATAGGAGCTCTGTGTGATGCCACTAACACACTAGAAGTCCTGTGGGTGCTGCTGAGAAGAAAATATAGGAGCTCTGTGTGATGCCACTAACACACTAGAAGTCCTATGGGTGCTTCTGGGAAGAAAATATAGGAGCTCTGTGTGATGCCACTAACACACTAGAAGTCCTGTGGGTGCTGCTGAGAAGAAAATATAGGAGCTCTGTGTGATGCCACTAACACACTAGAAGTCCTATGGGTGCTTCTGCAAAGAAAATATAGGAGCTCTGTGTGATGCCACTAACACACTAGAAGTCCTGTGGGTGCTGCTGAGAAGAAAATATAGGAGCTCTGTGTAATGCCACTAACACACTAGAAGTCCAATGGGTGCTTCTGCAAAGAAAAAATAGGAGCTATGTGTGATGCCACTAACACACTAGAAGTCCTGTGGGTGCTGCTGAGAAGAAAATATAGGAGCTCTGTATGATGCCACTAACACACTAGAAGTCCTATGGGTGCTTCTGCAAAGAAAATATAGGAGCTCTGTGTGATGCCACTAACACACTAGAAGTCCTGTGGGTGTTGCTGAGAAGAAAATATAGGAGCTCTGTGTGATGCCACTAACACACAATTGAAGTCCTATGGGTGCTTCTGGGAAGAAAATATAGGAGCTCTGTGTGATGCCACTAACACACTAGAAGTCCTATGGGTGCTTCTGGGAAGAAAATATAGGAGCTCTGTGTGATGCCACTAACACACTAGAAGTCCTATGGGTGCTGCTGGGAAGAAAATATAGGAGCTCTGTGTGATGCCACTAACACACAATTGAAGTCCTATGGGTGCTTCTGGGAAGAAAATATGGGAGCTCTGTGTGATGCCACTAACACACTAGAAGTCCTATGGGTGCTTCTGGGAAGAAAATATGGAGCTCTGTGTGATGCCACTAACACACTAGAAGTCCTATGGGTGCTTCTGGGAAGAAAATATAGGAGCTCTGTGTGATGCCACTAACACACTAGAAGTCCTATGGGTGCTTCTGGGAAGAAAATATGGGAGCTCTGTGTGATGCCACTAACACACTAGAAGTCCTATGGGTGCTTCTGGGAAGAAAATATAGGAGCTCTGTGTGATGCCACTAACACACAATTGAAGTCCTATGGGTGCTTCTGGGAAGAAAATATGGGAGCTCTGTGTGATGCCACTAACACACTAGAAGTCCTATGGGTGCTTCTGGGAAGAAAATATAGGAGCTCTGTGTGATGCCACTAACACACTAGAAGTCCTATGGGTGCTTCTGGGAAGAAAATATAGGAGCTCTGTGTGATGCCACTAACACACACTTGAAGTCCTATGGGTGCTTCTGGGAAGAAAATATGGGAGCTCTGTGTGATGCCACTAACACACTAGAAGTCCTATGGGTGCTTCTGGGAAGAAAATATAGGAGCTCTGTGTGATGCCACTAACACACAATTGAAGTCCTATGGGTGCTTCTGGGAAGAAAATATGGGAGCTCTGTGTGATGCCACTAACACACTAGAAGTCCTATGGGTGCTTCTGGGAAGAAAATATAGGAGCTCTGTGTGATGCCACTAACACACTAGAAGTCCTATGGGTGCTTCTGGGAAGAAAATATAGGAGCTCTGTGTGATGCCACTAACACACAATTGAAGTCCTATGGGTGCTTCTGGGAAGAAAATATGGGAGCTCTGTGTGATGCCACTAACACACTAGAAGTCCTATGGGTGCTTCTGGGAAGAAAATATAGGAGCTCTGTGTGATGCCACTAACACACTAGAAGTCCTATGGGTGCTTCTGGGAAGAAAATATAGGAGCTCTGTGTGATGCCACTAACACACATTTGAAGTCCTATGGGTGCTTCTGGGAAGAAAATATAGGAGCTCTGTGTGATGCCACTAACACACTTCAAGTCCTATGGGTGCTTCTGGGAAGAAAATATAGGAGCTCTGTGTGATGCCACTAACACACTTCAAGTCCTATGGGTGCTTCTGGGAAGAAAATATGGGAGCTCTGTGTGATGCCACTAACACACTAGAAGTCCTATGGGTGCTTCTGGGAAGAAAATATGGGAGCTCTGTGTGATGTCACTAACACACTAGAAGTCCTATGGGTGCTTCTGGGAATAAAATTTAGGAGCTCTGTGTGATGCCACTAACACACTAGAAGTCCTATAGGGTGCTTCTGGGAAGAAAATATAGGAGCTCTGTGTGATGCCACTAACACACAATTGAAGTCCTATGGGTGCTTCTGGGAAGAAAATATGGGAGCTCTGTGTGATGCCACTAACACACTAGAAGTCCTATGGGTGCTTCTGGGAAGAAAATATAGGAGCTCTGTGTGATGCCACTAACACACTAGAAGTCCTATGGTGCTTCTGGGAAGAAAATATAGGAGCTCTGTGTGATGGGACTAACACACAATTGAAGTCCTATGGGTGCTTCTGGGAAGAAAATATGGGAGCTCTGTGTGATGCCACTAACACACTAGAAGTCCTATGGGTGCTTCTGGGAAGAAAATATAGGAGCTCTGTGTGATGCCACTAACACACTTCAAGTCCTATGGGTGCTTCTGGGAAGAAAATATAGGAGCTCTGTGTGATGCCACTAACACACATTTGAAGTCCTATGGGTGCTTCTGGGAAGAAAATATAGGAGCTCTGTGTGATGCCACTAACACACTAGAAGTCCTATAGGTGCTTCTGGGAAGAAAATATAGGAGCTCTGTGTGATGCCACTAACACACTAGAAGTCCTATGGGTGCTTCTGGGAAGAAAATATGGGAGCTCTGTGTGATGCCACTAACACACTAGAAGTCCTATGGGTGCTTCTGGGAAGAAAATTTAGGAGCTCTGTGTGATGCCACTAACACACTAGAAGTCCTATGGGTGCTTCTGGGAAGAAAATATAGGAGCTCTGTGTGATGCCACTAACACACAATTGAAGTCCTATGGGTGCTTCTGGGAAGAAAATATGGGAGCTCTGTGTGATGCCACTAACACACTTCAAGTCCTATGGGTGCTTCTGGGAAGAAAATATGGGAGCTCTGTGTGATGCCACTAACACACTAGAAGTCCTGTGGGTGCTTCTGGGAAGATAATATAGGAGCTCTGTGTGATGCCACTAACACACTAGAAGTCCTATGGGTGCTTCTGGGAAGAAAATATGGGAGCTCTGTGTGATGCCACTAACACACTAGAAGTCCTATGGATGCTTCTGGGAAGAAAATATGGGAGCTCTGTGTGATGCCACTAACACACTAGAAGTCCTATGGGTGCTTCTGGGAAGAAAATATGGGAGCTCTGTGTGATGCCACTAACACACTAGAAGTCCTATGGGTGCTTCTGGGAAGAAAATATGGGAGCTATGTGTGATGCCACTAACACACTAGAAGTCCTATGGGTGCTTCTGGGAAGAAAATATAGGAGCTCTGTGTGATGCCACTAACACACTAAAGTCCTATGGGTGCTTCTGGGAAGAAGAAAATATAGGAGCTCTGTGTGATGCCACTAACACACAATTGAAGTCCTATGGGTGCTTCTGGGAAGAAAATATGGGAGCTCTGTGTGATGCCACTAACACACTAGAAGTCCTATGGTGCTTCTGGAAAGAAAATATAGGAGCTCTGTGTGATGCCACTAACACACTAGAAGTCCTATGGGTGCTTCTGGGAAGAAAATATGGGAGCTCTGTGTGATGCCACTAACACACTAGAAGTCCTATGGGTGCTTCTGGGAAGAAAATATAGGAGCTCTGTGTGATGCCACTAACACACTAGAAGTCCTATGGGTGCTTCTGGAAGAAAATATAGGAGCTCTGTGTGATGCCACTAACACACTAGAAGTCCTATGGGTGCTTCTGGGAAGAAAATATAGGAGCTCTGTGTGATGCCACTAACACACTAGAAGTCCTGTGGGTGCTGCTGAGAAGAAAATATAGGAGCTCTGTGTGATGCCACTAACACACTAGAAGTCCTATGGGTGCTTCTGCAAAGAAAATATAGGAGCTCTGTGTGATGCCACTAACACACTAGAAGTCCTGTGGGTGCTGCTGAGAAGAAAATATAGGAGCTCTGTGTGATGCCACTAACACACAATTGAAGTCCTATGGGTGCTTCTGGGAAGAAAATATAGGAGCTCTGTGTGATGCCACTAACACACTAGAAGTCCTATGGGTGCTTCTGGAAAGAAAATATAGGAGCTCTGTGTGATGCCACTAACACACTAGAAGTCCTATGGGTGCTTCTGGGAAGAAAATATGGGAGCTCTGTGTGATGCCACTAACACACTAGAAGTCCTATGGGTGCTTCTGGGAAGAAAATATAGGAGCTCTGTGTGATGCCCCTAACACACAATTGAAGTCCTATGGGTGCTTCTGGGAAGAAAATATGGGAGCTCTGTGTGATGCCACTAACACACTAGAAGTCCTATGGGTGCTTCTGGGAAGAAAATATAGGAGCTCTGTGTGATGCCACTAACACACTAGAAGTCCTATGGGTGCTTCTGGGAAGAAAATATAGGAGCTCTGTGTGATGCCACTAACACACAATTGAAGTCCTATGGGTGCTTCTGGGAAGAAAATATGGGAGCTCTGTGTGATGCCACTAACACACTAGAAGTCCTATGGGTGCTTCTGGGAAGAAAATATAGGAGCTCTGTGTGATGCCACTAACACACTAGAAGTCCTATGGGTGCTTCTGGGAAGAAAATATAGGAGCTCTGTGTGATGCCACTAACACACAATTGAAGTCCTATGGGTGCTTCTGGGAAGAAAATATAGGAGCTCTGTGTGATGCCACTAACACACTAGAAGTCCTATGGGTGCTTCTGGGAAGAAAATATAGGAGCTCTGTGTGATGCCACTAACACACTAGAAGTCCTATGGGTGCTTCTGGGAAGAAAATATAGGAGCTCTGTGTGATGCCACTAACACACATTTGAAGTCCTATGGGTGCTTCTGGGAAGAAAATATAGGAGCTCTGTGTGATGCCACTAACACACTAGAAGTCCTATGGGTGCTTCTGGGAAGAAAATATAGGAGCTCTGTGTGATGCCACTAACACACTAGAAGTCCTATGGGTGCTTCTGGGAAGAAAATATGGGAGCTCTGTGTGATGCCACTAACACACTAGAAGTCCTATGGGTGCTTCTGGGAATAACATTTAGGAGCTCTGTGTGATGCCACTAACACACTAGAAGTCCTATGGGTGCTTCTGGGAATAACATTTAGGAGCTCTGTGTGATGCCACTAACACACTAGAAGTCCTATGGGTGCTTCTGGGAAGAAAATATAGGAGCTCTGTGTGATGCCACTAACACACAATTGAAGTCCTATGGGTGCTTCTGGGAAGAAAATATGGGAGCTCTGTGTGATGCCACTAACACACAAGAAGTCCTATGGGTGCTTCTGGGAAGAAAATATGGGAGCTCTGTGTGATGCCACTAACACACTAGAAGTCCTGTGGGTGCTGCTGAGAAGATAATATAGGAGCTCTGTGTGATGCCACTAACACACTAGAAGTCCTATGGATGCTTCTGGGAAGAAAATATGGGAGCTCTGTGTGATGCCACTAACACACTAGAAGTCCTGTGGGTGCTTCTGGGAAGAAAATATAGGAGCTCTGTGTGATGCCACTAACACACTAGAAGTCCTGTGGGTGCTTCTGGGAAGAAAATATAGGAGCTCTGTGTGATGCCACTAACACACTAGAAGTCCTGTGGGTGCTTCTGGGAAGAAAATATGGGAACTCTGTGTGATGCCACTAACACACTAGAAGTCCTATGGGTGCTTCTGGGAAGAAAATATGGGAGCTCTGTGTGATGCCACTAACACACTAGAAGTCCTATGGGTGCTTCTGGGAAGAAAATATGGGAGCTCTGTGTGATGCCACTAACACACTAGAAGTCCTATGGGTGCTTCTGGGAAGAAAATATGGGAGCTCTGTGTGATGCCACTAACACACTAGAAGTCCTATGGGTGCTTCTGGGAAGAAAATATGGGAGCTCTGTGTGATGCCACTAACACACTAGAAGTCCTATGGGTGCTTCTGGGAAGAAAATATGGGAGCTCTGTGTGATGCCACTAACACACTAGAAGTCCTATGGGTGCTTCTGAGAAGAAAATATGGGAGCTCTTTGTGATGCCACTAACACACTAGAAGACCTATGGGTGCTTCTGGGAAGAAAATATGGGAGCTCCGTGTGATGCCACTAACACACTAGAAGTCCTATGGGTGCTTCTGTGAAGAAAATATGGGAGCTCCGTGTGATGCCACTAACACACTAGAAGTCCTATGGGTGCTTCTGGGAAGAAAATATGGGAGCTCTGTGTGATGCCACTAACACACTAGAAGTCCTATGGGTGCTTCTGGGAAGAAAATATGGGAGCTCTGTGTGATGCCACTAACACACTAGAAGTCCTATGGGGGCTTCTGGGAAGAAAATATGGGAGCTCTGTGTGATGCCACTAACACACTAGAAGTCCTATGGGTGCTTCTGGGAAGAAAATATAGGAGCTCTGTTTGCTGCCACTAACACACTAGAAGTCCTATGGGTGCTTTTGGGGTGCAATGCTGTGCTAACAGCACTGCGGTTGGTACTACTGAAATACTGTACTAACAGTAAAACACGCACCAGACTAATCCCCAGCAGCAGCTAAAAACACACTAACCAGCAGCAATGGACGATCAATGACAGGTAGCAATGGTTTAGCAAATAAATAGCCAATGGTTTAGCAAAGTAGAGCAAATCTTTCTATATGAATGAATCTAGCAAAGACACAGAATCAGCCTGATCTCTCCTAAAGCCAGAACTCATGTGACCGGCGCCGACGGCGTGGCGGCCTTTTAAATGGTGGGGCGTGTACTAAAGCCCCTGGGCTGTAATTGGCTACAGGCGTCCTGCCTGTAGCCAATTATGGCTCTCCGAGTTTCCGGCGCTGTGATTGGCCAAGCATGCGGGGGGTCACAGTGCATGCTTGGCCAATCAACAGCCAGCAATGCACTGCGCCGGCCGCTCCGGCCGCAATGCATTGCGGGGCCGCTCGCATCACACAAATGTGATGCGAGCGGCCAAAATAGTTCTGGGCTCGCCGAGCGAGCGAACGCCCGGTGCTCGATGCGAACATGGGTTCGCATCGAGCACCGGGCCCATCCCTACTTATAACATATCAATATAGGATTCACTACATACCTCATGTATATTGTTATGGGACACAGGACCCCCCTTACTAGTCAGCCTTTAACTAGCTGAGATCCGCGCTATAGCCAAATGACGGCTACAGCGCGGATCTGTTGTGCCGGGAGCACGTCATATGACGTCCTCCCCTTCTGTGCACTCCAGGGAGCGCGCGCGCGCCGCCGGGAGCGCGCGCGCGCTCTCGCCGTGTCACTGGGCACCCGATGCGCGTGCCCAGCGGCCACGATGTCCGCTGGGCACCCGCGATTGCCCGGTAACACAGCGGGACCGTGGATCTGTGTGTGTAAACACACAGATCAACGGTCCTGTCAGAGGAGAGGAGCCGATGATGTGTTCTCTGTACAGAGAAACACCGATCGGTCTCCTCCCCTTGTGAGTCCCCTCCCCCCACAGTAAGAAACACTCCCAGGGAACATAATTAACCCCTCCCCGCCCCCTAGAGGTTAACCCCTTCACTGCCAGTGTCATTTATACAGCAATCAATGCATTTAAATAACATTGATTGCTGTATAAATGACAATGGTGCCAAAAATGTGTCAAAAATGTCCGATGTGTCCGCCATAATGTCGCAGTCACAATAAAAAAAATCGCTGATCACCGCCATTACTAGTAAAAAAAAAAAATATTAATAAAAATGCTATAAAACTATCCCCTATTTTGTAAACGCTATAACTTTTGCGCAAACTAATCAATAATCGCTAATTGCGATTTTTTTTTTACCAAAAATATGTAGAAGAATACGTTTCGGCCTAAACTGAGGAAAAAAAATGTTTTTTTATATATTTTTTGGGGATATTTAGTATAGCAAAAAGTAAAAAATATTGTTTTTTTTTTTTAAATTTGTCGCTCTTCTTTTGTTTATTGCGCAAAAAATAAAAAACGCAGAGGTGATCAAATACCACCAAAAGAAAGCTCTATTTGTGGGGAAAAAATGATAACAATTTCATTTGGGTACAGTGTTGTATGACCGCGCAATTGTCATTCCAAGTGCGTCAGCGCCAAAAGCTGAAAATTGGTCTGGTCACGAGGGGGTTTAAGTGCAAAGTAATCAGGTGGTTAAAGAGTAATGACCTCTCTATCTGGAGGCCTACACAAAGGTAACTTCATTCTGAATTTTGGATTAGAGCCTTTTCTTTTTTAACATATAGTATGTCATTATCTTTATTTCATAAACTTCATTACTTTACATGTGGACTCATTATTGGCTATTTAACCTTTCAGGTCTGATCAGACCATTTTATGTCTACATACCTTTGACCCAGTAGGACATTTGCCATTCTCCCTTTATATTGTAAAATATGTGGTTTCTAAACCTTTCGCGTAAATAACAGTATTCATCTTATACAATATATAAAGGGTAAGGCCGCGTACACACAAGCTTTTTCCTCCCAAATGTCCGGCGGACTAAGTTTTAAGTTCAGTTTTAAAATTGTCCGCTGGACTCGGCAGTCCGGCGGACAATCCTGCGGTCTGTGTACTAGTCCGCGGGACTTTTGAAATGAACGGACTTGCCTCACACACAGAGGAAAGTCCATTCAGTTAGAACGTGACTCCAGGTAGACGGGAGTAGCAGTGAATGCCGCCGCGCTAGCCCCGTCACCTGGTATGGATTTAAAGGGGAATCCCTATGCTAAAAAAACGGCGTGGGAGTCCCCCCAAATCCATCTCAGAACCCTTATCCGAGCACGCAGCCCGGCCGGTCAGGAAAGGGGGTGGCGACGAGCGAGCGCCCCCCCCTCCTGAGCTGTACCAGGCCACGTGCCCTCAACATGGGGGGTGCCCTGGGGAAAGGGGGGCCCTGCGGCCCCCCACCCCAAAGCACCTTGTTCCCATGTTGATGAGGACAAGGGCCTCTTCCCGACAACCCTGGCCGTTGGTTGTCGGGGTCTGCGGGCGGGAGGCTTATCGGAATCCGGGAGCCCCCTTTAATAAGGGGGCCCCCAGATACCGGCCCCCCACCCTATGTGAATGAGTATGGGGTACGATGTAGGAATAAAGTAGGGAAGGAATAAAGTGTAAATAAAAAAACAACACAATTTTTTAAAATATTTTATTGCACAGCTCCGGGGGTCTTCTTCTGTCTTGGGCGGGGGGTCTTCTCGCAGGACTGGAGCCTGGCTTTTGCCTTCGTCGCCATCGCCTGGGGGTCTCGTTCCACCTTCGGGGGTCTTGTCCCGCTCTTCGGTTCTTCTTGCCGCTGTCGCTGCTTTCTACGTTGTCTTCTTCTTCTTCTTCCGATGTTGACTCGTCGCTCTCTCTGTCCGGAATGGCAGAGACACGCGGTTGTAGTGATCTAATATATAGTTCTTCGATGGTTTGTAGTTATTAATAATTATTGTCCCCGCAGCAAACCCAATTCTCCAGAGAGAAGCACTTTATTGACTTCTAAAACAGAACAGTCTCACAGATGACAAAAAATCCAACAGAGTTCATATGACAAGGAATATCTTCCCTAGACTTGTGCCTTCATAATCACACCGACCCTCCTCTGAGATATTTTCTTAGACTGCATGACAGCCTGACTGTCTTCTCAAATACTGGTCTGACACTGGGGGGGGGTCAACCAAATGTTTACCATGAATACCCCCCTCAATTCTAATTACCATCAGTAAATACTCCCTTTTTGAAATGTCCATCTAGGTTAAAAGGCCATTCCTCACACACACACAACTTGCATAAGATTTACACATCAAAGGGTAACAGATAACATTGTCAACTGATATCTGGCCTGGTTACTCTAATGCCGCATACACACGAAGGGACAATCCCGCGGGATTATCCTCTGGACTGAAGTCCAGCGGATAATCCCCTCGTGTGTAGGCGCCGGCGGACTTTTTGGCGCCAAAGTCCGGCGGACTTTTTGGCGCCAAAGTTTTAAGTTTGGTTTTAAAATTATCCGCTGGACTTGGCAGTCCGGCAGACAATCCCGCCGTTAGTAGGCAAGTCCGCGGGACTTTTTGAAATAAACGGACTTGCCGCTCATCGGCAAGTCCGTTCATTTAGCACGTGACTTCAGGTTACGTAGCTAGCGTAGGCAGTAAATGCCGCCGCGCTAGCTCCGTGACGTGGCATGGATTTAAAGGGACTCCCCACGCCGAAAAAAATCGGCGTGGGGGTTCCCCCAAATCCATGTCAGACCCTCATCCGAGCACGCAGCCTGGCAGGCCAGGAAAGGGGTGGGGACAAACGAGCGCTCCCCCCCTCCTGAGCCATACCAGGCCGCGTGCCCTCAACATGGGGGGTGCCCTGGGGAAAGGGGGGCCGTGCGGCCCCCCCACCCCAAAGCACCTTGTCCCCATGTTGATGAGGACAAGGGCCTCTTCCCGACAACCCTGGCCGTTGGTTGTCGGGGTCTGCGGGCGGGGGCTTATCGGAATCTGGGAGCACCCTTTAATAAGGGGGCCCCCAGATACCGGCCCCCCACCCTATGTGAATGAGTATGGGGTACGATGTACCCCTACCCATTCACCTAAGGTGTAAAATGTAAAGTACAAAAACACACACACTTTTGAAAAAATATTTTATTGCACTGCTCCGGGGGTCTTCTTCCGTCTTGGGGGTCTTCTCGCCGGACTCCTCCGCTCTCTTCTGCTCTTTTACCTAGCTCTTTCACGAGCGGAGGAGTCCGGCTACCTTCTTCGTCGTCGCCGCCGTCTGGGGGTCTCGATCCGCCTTCGGGGGTCTTCCGGGAGTCTCTTCTGTTCTTGCGGCGGTCGTCGTCTTCCGCGCCGCCGGCGCCTTCTTCTTCTTCTTGTCCTTCTTCTTGTTCTTCTTCTTCTTCCGATGTTGACCCGATGCTCTCTCTGCCCGGAATGGCAGAGGCGCGCTGCGCTGGGACTTATATAGGGACATGGGGACAGGGTCACATGCTCATGTCACATGGTGACCCCGCCCCCTTGTGTTGTCACAGTCCCGGAGGATGCTGGGACTGTGACATCACAGGGGGGCGGGGTCACCATGTGACATGAGCATGTGACCCTGTCCCCATGTCCCTATATAAGTCCCAGCGCAGCGCGCCTCTGCCATTCCGGGCAGAGAGAGCATCGGGTCAACATCGGAAGAAGAAGAAGAACAAGAAGAAGGACAAGAAGAAGAAGAAGGCGCCGGCGGCGCGGAAGACGACGACCGCCGCAAGAACAGAAGAGACCCCCGGAAGACCCCTGAAGGCGGATCGAGACCCCCAGACGGCGGCGACGACGAAGAAGGTAGCCGGACTCCTCCGCTCGTGAAAGAGCTAGGTAAAAGAGCAGAAGAGAGCGGAGGAGTCCGGCGAGAAGACCCCCAAGACGGAAGAAGACCCCGGAGCAGTGCAATAAAATATTTTTTCAAAAGTGTGTGTTTTTGTACTTTACATTTTACACCTTAGGTGAATGGGTAGGGGTACATCGTACCCCATACTCATTCACATAGGGTGGGGGGCCGGTATCTGGGGGCCCCCTTATTAAAGGGGGCTCCCAGATTCCGATAAGCCCCAGCCCGCAGACCCCGACAACCAACGGCCAGGGTTGTCGGGAAGAGGCCCTTGTCCTCATCAACATCCCCAGGGCACCCCCCATGTTGAGGGCACGCGGCCTGGTACGGCTCAGGAGGGGGGGGCGCTCGTTCGTCCCCACCCCTTTCCTGGCCTGCCAGGCTGCGTGCTCGGATGAGGGTCTGACATGGATTTGGGGGGAACCCCCACGCCATTTTTTCGGCGTGGGGAGTCCCTTTAAATCCATGTCAGGTCACGGAGCTAGCGCGGCGGCATTTACTGCCTACGCTAGCTACGTAACCTGAAGTTACGTTCTAAATGAACGGACTGCTCCGTGTGTGGGCAAGTCCGTTCATTTTCAAAAGTCCCGCGGACTTTTGGCCGGCGGATTATCCGCCAGAGAAGTCCGTGCGTGTGTGGGCAAGTCCACACGCTCGGAAAGTCCAGCGGACCCAGCTGGAAAGTCCGGCGGGATTGTCCGCTGGACTAAGTGCGCCGGCAAAAGTCCGCACGTGTGTACGCGGCATAATACTGTGTGTGGAATATATAAATCCAATACATATATATAATACATAAAATCCCACATAAATCGGCCAACACATTACAACAGCGGTGTTGTGACTTATATAGGGACAAGGGGCGGGGCCACCGACTCATGTCACATGGTGACCCTGCCCCCATATGATATTCGGAGCTGTACTTCCGGTTTCTTACTATACGTGGCCGTGGAACGCACGCCGCTACCCGGAACAACAGCATTTACATGCTGTTTATCTTGCCCTTTTTACTGTGTGGGCTGGATAGCCCTATTTTTGTCTATTTACCACTTGGTGGTTATATATTTTTTAAGCGGGCTGAATAGCCCTACATCTGTTCATTTACCACTTGGTGGTTATTTTTAAATATTAAAACATTATTTTTAACGGATTCACGCTATGAGTCTGTCCTTCCCTCATTTACCATCCTTAATGCTGCTGTGAATACCCTGATGACCCTGATGACCTAAGGATACGATCCAGAGAGCAACAACCTCCAGGATACTAAGCGGACACCCCCAGCCGAGACAAGCAAGGACCCCCAGATGAGACCAGTGAGGACTGCTTGAACCAGTACTTCTATGCTCATTACCCCTGCAGGGGTTGGGCACTCTGGTAAGTGCAACTACATAAGGGGCAGTGTCGCAAGAAGGGGAACACCGGATCAACATACCTGCATTGATTTTAAAGAACAGTCACTGATTGGGTCTGAATCACCAGCAGATTATACACACCGCAGTTTTATATATACCTCCACTTGTCTCTCACAGGACTTTTATACTTACTCATCCGTTTTTTATATACTTTTTTCTATATATACATTTTTATGGAATAATTTCATCATATAATATCTCCTGGAATATTAATATCATATATATATACTTTGTGTGGATGTTTTGAGAGATTGTTTAGATCTCTATACAGATATCTTTACGCAACAATTTGTATCTTTGGTGAATTAACATAGACTTGGATATTCTACACAGAGCATAGCCCTTGTAGTAGTCGCCTTATCTATATTTACAGTGACACCATTGCCTGTTTATATTGAATACTACAATCTTTGCGTTATATATTTCCTGCCGATAGCTTCCTCATTTTTATCATATTTCAATATTGCTGATGTTATGATCAATCATCAAAAAATATTTTCCTTGTATAAATCAGCTGTTATATCTACCTCACTTGTTTATTGATGCACTTGCACTTTGTTCACCTTTACCTCACTCTCTGAATAATTTTGTCATAGTAATCACTATATTCTGTCTGCTGAATATCATCTCTTACAGTATATGATTTGTTTACTGTATTATTACACAGCACATGCACTTTACCTATCTTGTGTCTGACAATTAAGATACGTTCCACCCCTACCCTTTAGACTTATAACCTCAAATTTTTTTTTACTGCAGTTTAGAACAGCGCCATCAACCCTTTTCCTTGTTTTTACTGCCCCCATATGATGTCACAGTCCCGAAGGATGCTGGGACTGTGGCATCATATGGGGGCGGGGTTTTTTATTTACAATTTTTTCCTTAGGTGAATGGGTAGGGGTACATCGTACCCCATACTCATTCACATATGGTGGGAGGCCGGTATCTGGGGGCCCCTTATTAAAGAGGGCTCCCGGATTCAGATAAGCCCCCCACCCACAGACCCCGACAACCAACGGCCAGGGTTGTCGGGAAGAGGCCCTTGTCCTCATCAACATGGGTTGTGAGCTGAACCCATCCCCAACTCACCATTGTATCCTTGTGTGCTGACCCCATCCCCAACTCACCATAAGGCTCGATTCACATCTATGCATGTTGCTTTTGAGTGTTTCTGCAGTGCTTTTTGCAGTGCTTGCCACGTTTTTGGACACACGTTTTTACCGCATTTTTGCCATGTTTTGAGTGTTTTTTTCACACTGCGGTCGCTTAGCAACCAGCTATATACAATAAACATACTTAGCAACCAGCTATATACAGTGTAAAAAAAAAAAAGGAAAAAAAAAAAAACGCAAATCACTGTAAAAACGCAGAAATTTGCGTTTCGGATGCGGGTCCATTGACTTCTATTACATGAAAAACGCTGCATTTTGCATGAAAAAAAGTCCCCGACCCTTTCCAAAAACGCAGAGGCACAAAAATGCATTAATGTGAACATGTTCAATAGGAACCCATGTTAAAAAATTTCCCTGCATTGCTGCAAAATGCATCAAAAAACGCATTAGTGTGAATCAAGCCTTAGGGATGAGCCGAACACCCCCCGGTTCGGTTCACACCAGAAACTGCGAACACACCTAAAAATTGGCGCGAACATTAGAACCCCATTAAAGTCTATGGGACTTGAACGTTCGAAATCAAAAGTGCTAATTTTAAAGGCTTATATGCAAGTTATTGTCCTAAAAAGGGTTTGGGGACCCGGGTCCTGCCCCAGGGGACATGTATCAATGCAACAAAAAAACGTTTAAAAACTGCCATTTTTTCGGGAGCAGTGATTTTAATGACGCTTAAAGTGAGAAAAAAAGTGAAATATTCCTTTAACCACTTCAGCACCGGCGTATTGTAATATGGTGCCTGCAGATGGGATCTCCCATCCCGGGCGGGCGTCATATGACATCCTCTCATTCCCGGCCGCCTAGGGGGCGCATGCACGGTGGCGCGCGCGCCTGCGGCATCGCTTAGGACCCGGTGCGCGTGCCCTGTGGCCGCTATGTCCGCCGGGAACCCGCGATTGCCCGGGAACACAGCAAGGCCGTGGATCTGTGTGTGTAAACACACAGATCCACGTCCTGTCAGAGGAGAGGAGACCGATGGTGTGTTCTCAGTACAGGCTCCTCCCCTTGTAAGTCCACTCCCCCCACAGTTAGAATCACTACCAGGGAACATAATTAACCCCTGCAGCGTCCCTAGTGTTAACCCCTTCCCTGCCAGTCACAATTACACAGTAATCAGTTCTATTTTTTTAGCACCGATCGCTGTGTAAATGGGAATGGTCCCAAAAATGTGTTAAAAGTCTCCGATGTATCCACCATAATGTCGCAGTCACGAAAAAAAATTGCAGATCACCATCATTACTAGTAAAAAAAATAAAAAAATAAAAAATGCCATAAATATATACCCTATTTTGTAGATGCTATAACTTTTGCGCAAAGCAATCAATATACGCTTATTTTACCAAAAATATGTTGAAAAATATGTATCGGTCTAAATTGAGGAAAAAAATTTTTTTTTAAATGGAATATTTATTATAGCAAAAATGTAAAAATATTGTGATTTTTTTCAAAATTGTCGCTCTTCTTTTTTTTATAGCGCAAAAAATAAAAAACTGCAGAGGTGATCAAATACCACCAAAATAAAGCTCTATTTGTGGAAAAAAAAGGACGACAATTTTGTTTGGGTGCAACGTCGCATGACAGCGCAATTGTCAGTTAAAGCGACGCAGTGCATAATCGCAAAAAGTGCTCTGGTAAGGAAGGGGGTATCGGGGACAGAGGGATGGTGGGTGGGATGGGATCAGGGACAGAGGAATGGTGGGTGGGATGGGATCAGAGACAGAGGAATGGTGGGTGGGATGGGATCTGGGACAGAGGAATGGTGGGAAGGGATCAGGGACAGAGGAATGGTGGGTGGGATGGGATCAGGGACAGAGGGACAGGATCAGGAACAGAGGAATGGTGGGTGGGATGGGATCAGGGACAGAGAAATGGTGGGTGGGGTGGGATCAGGGACAGAGGAATGGTGGTGGGATGGGATCAGGGACAGAGGAATGGTGGGTGGGGTGGGATCAGGGACAGAGGAATGGTGGTGGGATGGGATTAGGGACAGAGGGATGGTGGGTGGGGTGGGATGGTATCAGAGTCAGAGGAATGGTTGTGGGATAGGATCAGGGACAGGGGGGTGGTGGGTGGGATGGGATCAGGGACAAGAGGGATGGTGGGTGGGATGGGATCAGGGACAGAGAGATGGTGGGTGGGATGGGATCAGGGACAGAGGGACGGGATCAGGGACAGAGGGATGGTGGCTGGGATGGGATCAGGGACAGATGGACGGGATCAGGGAAAGAGGGACAGGATCAGGGACAGAGGGATGGTGGTTGGGTTGGGATCAGGGACAGAGGAATGGTGGGTGGGGTGGGATTAGGGACAGAGGAATGGTGGGTGGGATTGGATCAGGGACAGAGGGACGGGATCAGGGACAGATGAATGGTGGTGGGATGGGATCAGGGACAGAGGGACGGGATCAGGGACAGAGGGATGGTGGGTGGGATGGTATCAGGGACAAATGGACGGGATCAGGGACAGAGGGATGGTGGGTGGGATGGGATCAGGGACAGAGGGACGGGATCAGGGACAGGGATGGTGGGTGGAATGGGATCAGGGACAGAGGGACGGGATCAGGGACAGAAGGATGGTGGGATGGGATCAGGGACAGAGGGATGGTGGTTGGGATGGGATCAGGGACAGAGGGATGGTGGGTGGGATAGGATCAGAGACAGAGGGACAGGATCAGGGACAGAGGGATGGTGGGTGGGCTGGGATCAGAGACAGAGGGACGGGATCAGGGACAGAGGGATGGTGGGTGGGATGGGATCAGGGATCAGGGACAGAGGGACAGGATCAGGGACAGAGGGATGGTGGGTGGGATGGGATCAGGGACAGAGGGATGGTGGTGGATGGGGGGATGGGAGTATTACTCACTTGCTCTTAGTTTCAGTCAATTCCCTCTCCCTGCTCAGTGTTCTTAGTCTGGACTCACAGTGCCTCCAGTATTGGCTCTCCTGACATGGGGACAATGTCTGCACATCTCACTAAGGGGAGAGTTTGTCCCCCTTCACTGGACTGACCTGGCTTGCTTTCTCCTCCACTGCAGTTTCTTCCTCCCGACATGGATCTGCTTGGAGGAATGGGGGTAGAGCTACTGTACCAGTGAGAGCTCCGCTCCATGCAAAGAACGGAGCTGCCGAGTGCTTCCAGTTTTCGTCTACTACACGAATCCCAGAAGTATTGAAACCACAATGCGCCCGCCCGTAGTGAATCTACGGACTGAAGCAAATTGGCGCTTTCAATTGCGCCGCAAGGCGGGTTTTAACCCCGCAAATGAAGAGCCACGTCTGCCATCTCGTGATGGTATTGACGTGGCGCTTCCCATAGTGCACTGTGTCCGGCACTCGGACACAGTGCACAGAGTTAAAGGAAATTTTTTTTATTTTTTGATGACAGCAGGAGGGGGGTAGCGCCCAGGCGCCCCCTATGGACGGGCTGCCACTGCCCTATATACTCTAAACAGCAGTATATAGGCGGTGCAAACAAGACAGGGACTGTGTAGGTTTGTTGTTAAGTAGAACCTTTTTGTAATTTTGAACTGGTACATTTTTAAAGTGTAGCTCCAGTCAAAAAATCTATTTTTAAACTTTTTTGAAAACATAGGGAAGGGTTGTCACCCCTGTAATATTTATTTTGCTGTCTGTGCACCTCTTTAGAAGATTTCACCGGACTTTCTGTCCCAATGACAAATGTAAAGGCTGACCGCAGGTCAGCCTGTTTTTGTAGGAGGAGTCAGGCTGCATAAAGCCTGCCCTCCTTTGCCTCCTCCTCTCGTGGTGGAGGCTCTCGTGTCGGCGTCATTGCGGGGCGACGCTGACGTCACTTCCGGGTCTCGGATCATGCGAGGAGGACGCTCGGCGGCTTCGCTTTCCCGGTCATGGCAGCATTTCTCCGCGAGGCCGCCCGCTCCTCCCGGTGACTGAGCCGCTTCTCCTGCCCGCCCTCTTCTCCCTGGGACCCGCCGGAGGAGGGGGGGGTCGCGGCCGCCTGAAGCTGCTTGGGCCCCACGAGGTCTCCCAGTGTTCCGCCGGGGGAGAGGGGGGGTTGCGGCCGCCTGTCGGCCCCTCTGTCCCCTTTACTCTACCGCCTCCGTATTTGCGGTAGAGACGCTTCTCCCTCCCGCCCGCTTCTCCTGGGTTCAGGGGCGGGGGAGGAGCATGGCCGCCTGTCAGCTCCGCTGTCTCCACATGGGAGACGCTTCCTCCTCCCGCCCGCTTCTCCCTGGGTTCCCGGGAGAGGGGGGGGGGTTGGGGGAGCTTGGCCGCCTGACAGCTCCGCGGTCTCTACGTGGGAGACGCTTCTCCCGCCCGCTTCTCCCTGGGTGCGGGGGGGGTGCATGGCCGCCTAGCGGCTCCTCCATCTCCACGTGGGAGACGCTTCTCCCTGGGTTCCGGGAGGAGGGGGAGCATGGCCGCCAGCGGCGCTGTCTCAAATTGGGAGCCGCCCCTCCCTCCCGCGCCGGTGTCCCCCTGGGAGATGGGGGGGGGGGTGAGTCGGCCTGACAGGTCTTCTGTTTGAGGGGGCCGCCGGCATTCCTGCGGGGGGATTCGGCCACCCGATGGCTTCTCTAGCCATACAGTTGGTCTCCAGGGGGGGGGGCAACCGTCTGCCCCTCCCGGTGTTGCGTGCAGGGGGGGATTCAGTCGCCCGCCAGCTCCTCCCCGGTCACAGGTCTGGGCACCCGGTTCTCCTGCCCTGTCACCACATGTCGCCTATCATCTCAGTTTGGGGGGGGTTCTTAGGGGGCTGCAGGGTTGTAGTTCACTTCTCAGGTAAGTTTGGGCATTTACGTTTCTCAGGCGTGTTACGTTTCTCCCACAATTTTATGTTTTTCATGCGATCCATGCGTTGTGTTTCCCGTGCAAATTTGGGCATGCGCTTGGGTCCTTACGATTTACGTTCTCTTGCGATTTACATTTCTCAGGTAAGTTTTGGGTCATTTATGGTTCTCATGCGATTTACGTTTCTCATGCCTTTTCACGTTTCTCATGCGATTTAACGTTTCTCAGGTAAGCTTTGGGTCATTTATGTTTCTCAGGCGATTTTTTACATTTCTCAGGTGAATTTTGGGTCATTTATGTTTCTCATGCGATTTTAAATTTCTCATGCGATTTTACATTTCTCAAGTAAGCTTTGGGTCATTTATGTTTCTCATGCGATTTTACATTTCTCATGCGGTTTCACGTTTCTCATGCGTTTTTACGTTTCTCAGGTTAGTGGGTCATGCACCTTTGTTCTTGCGATTTACGTTTCTCCTGCGATTTACATTTCTCAGGTAAGTTTTGGGTCATTTAGGTTCTCTTGCGATTTTACGTTTCTCATGCCTTTTTCACGTTTCTCATGCGATTTAATATTTCTCAGGTAAGCTTTGGGTCAATTATGTTTCTCAGGCGATTTTACATTTCGCATGCGATTTTACATTTCTCAGGTAGTTTTGGGTCATTTATGTTTCTCATGCGATTTTTCGTTTCTAATGCGATTTTTCGTTTCTCATGCGATTTTACATTTCTCAAGTAAGCTTTGGGTCATTTATGTTTCTCATGCGATTTTACATTTCTCATGCGGTTTTACGTTTCTCATGCGTTTTACGTTTCTCAGGTAAGTTGGTCATGCACCTATGCTCTTGCGATTTACGTTTCTCCGGCGATTTAAATTTCTCAGGTAAGTTTTGGGTCATTTAGTTTCTCATGCGATTTTACGTTTCTCATTTGAATTGCTGGGTGCTAGACCATGGGAAGAGCTGAAGTAGACCTATCATGAAGGATGCATCTTGTCGGGGACTGATCGCAGAGGTAGGGTCATGTCAAACTTTGGGTGTTTGAGCTGAACTCGGTCACATGCTGGGGTTTTTCATGCATTTTCTGGTTCTCATGCAATTTTCTGGTTCTCATGCGGTTTCACGGTTTCTCAGGCATAGTTACGGTTCTCATGTTTCCGACGTTTCATGTTTCTTGCGTTTCCCAGGTTTTCTTACATTTCTCATGTTTTCCATGGTTGTTATGTTTCGCATGTTTCCGTGTTTTCTTACGTTTCTCGTGTTTTCTTACGTTTCTCGTGTTTTCTTACGTTTCCCGTGTTTTCTTACGTTTCCCGTGTTTTCTTACGTTTCTCGTGTTTTCTTACGTTCCTTACGGTTCACTTGGTTTCTTGCGTGTCTCATGTTGTGTTCTCGTGCATGTCATATGCCTTTTCATGTCATTGCCTTTCGTTTGCGGCATTTCCGTTAGCTAGTGCTTACATCCAGGATCTGTCACGTCTACAGATCCATACGGGCTGAGGTTTTCGTTTTTAATTGATTGTCGTCCCACAATCTTCTTGCCTGTAGTTCATACGTCATACATGCACGTTCACCATTACACCTTTACTACTACCCACCACGTTCTGTGGGTACCTTAGCCCTGAGTGTTCGTTTTTAATTGCCTGTCTTAGCGCGGCAGGTTGCTCGGGCTCGCTTACTGCATACGGTAGGGGGGGTGGTCATTAGGTTCACATTCCGGCGCTGATTGGTCTTGTCATTTCTGCACCCACATCCTTACACTTGTTAGGTACCAGGGGTATTGTTATGTTCTCTGGTAATTTTACAGCTGGGTTGTCCATGTGCTTCCACTGCGGGTTTCCCATCACGTCTATGGGTTAAACAGATTGAGATGATCGTTTTTAATTGGCTTGTTCAGTGGCAAGTCTCCTCATCTGTTTTCTTGCACTGCTCACTTATTTCGTACAAAACTCATGTTTCTCGTGCAACTTACGTTTCTCATGCAACTTACGTTTCTCATGCAACTTACGTTTCTCATGCAACTGTTTGTTTCTATGCCAACTCACGTTTCATGTTCTCTCGTTTCCCAGGTTCTCTCGTTGTTCATCGGTTTACGTTCTCGTGCGACCGGCTTTTCTTATGCAGGTTGCGTTTTCGTGCAGCCTCGGTCCGTGTGCTACTCACGTCTTAGTCTGATCACGCTACTCATGTTCTTGTCCAGTCACGTTCTTTCACGCAGTTACTTTCCGGTCGCAGGTTCTCAGTCTTCTCAAGTTTCTCTCGCAATTCATGTTCCTGTCCCAGTTCTGTGTCATTTTCACGTTACCTTCCATGTCCTAGCTCTGTCCGGCCAGGAGTTGCGCAATAGTATGGAACTATTGGTAAGTCAGCCATTGCAGCTCCAGCAGCTTCTGCTGGCTCTGGGGCTTAGGGGATTCCGGATCCCTCTCTGTGCCTGGGCCGGTATCGTTAGGCCCAGGTCTTGGACACAGGTGCTGGCGGCACGCCTTCTCTTCAGGTTTCCAGCATTGGTGTTGGATCAGGTTTTCCTTGGAGCGACGCAACAGCCTTGATCGACAGATCTTTGTTTGGTATACCAGGTAGGCTCGTGACATGGCTTAGGATGTTTTCAGGCTTTCCGGTCTAGGTTGCTTAGTCCTGATGGTCGACAGCCAGTTGCTATTTTGCTTTTCTGTTTTTTGTTTTTTTTTGGCCCCTTCCAACTCGTATCGGCCTACAGCACTATTGGCGCGCATCTGGAGGAGACTCAGCATTTCATGTTGTCGGCATTCCCCGACAGGCTTTTCTTCGTTGTCTGCGCACTATAGTCAAGCCATCCTCAGGGATCCAGAAGAGTTCCTCCGGCTGTACTCGGCAGTCTTCCCATCGTTGTTAAATTCTTCATGACGTATCCGACAGGGTCTCCTTTTTGTTGTGAACCAGCTTGATGCTTAAGACAGCGCTGTATCTGACCTTTATGGTTCCTAAGGCCAGGGGAGTTGCACTTCTGGCCCAGGGTCTCGCATACTTTTGGTCAATCAACTGGTTGGCACCCCGGTCTTGTCCGTCACATCTGCATGCTCGCAAGACGCAGCATTCGGGAGGCGGCACGTCATCAGGAGCCTGGCAAGGCGTGGGCTCGGTGTTGGTTTTAAACCAGCCCGTCAGTGCCACTTCTGTTATACCCAGGGGGGTCCCCGGTTGCCTCTTCCTAGTGCTCCCCTCTCTGCAGCTCTATGCATGCTTCATTACCGTCCCCCTTTTTGGGCAAATCAGGTTCTGGACCTTCAAGCATACTTTGGCTATTCATTTAGGGTAGGAGCGGCTTCCGTGACTTTGCGCCAGGCGGTCCCGACCATTAGCATGTGGTTAGGTGGAGGTTGTCTTGTTTTCTCTGGGTACGTCCTCGAGCCACTTTGGAGGTGTCATAAGCGTTGGTCAATTTCAGCAGATTGAACGGCAATTCTGTTGGTAAGCTTTCATCCTACTATGGTCATTTTTGGCCCCTTTTAGGCATACTGACCACGTGACCCCTGGCACACCACAGGTCAATGTTCTCATTTGCTCTTGGTACCTTTCCATACCATCCGTCAGATTGACTCAGAGTACAAATGTAAAGGCTGACCGCAGGTCAGCCTGTTTTTGTAGGAGGAGTCAGGCTGCATAAAGCCTGCCCTCCTTTGCCTCCTCCTCTCGTGGTGGAGGCTCTCGTGTCCCACCCACCCATTCCCTTTTTCTTTCATTCCATTCCATTTCATTTCATACTTGGGTATGCCCCCTTTTAGGCATACTGACCACGTGACCCCTGGCACACCACAGGTCAATGTTCTCATTTGCTCTTGGTACCTTTCCATACCATCCGTCAGATTGACTCAGAGTACAAATGTATTTTGAAAATGTGGGTTTTTTAATAAAACAAGGATTGGGATAAATCATCAGTGGAGAGGAAACTTTTTTTCTTCCTAGGGGTAGATTTCATCTCACTTCCTGTTGTCTCCTTCTGTTTGCAAGTAGGAGTCGTTTGTAAGTTGGATGTTTGAAAGTAGGGGCATGCCCTAAATGCTATGCAGAAATTTGGGCCTAAGGTGTTGGTGTTGCCACAACACTGTAAGCCCTCAAAGTGACTATTGGTGGGCGCTGGAATGCCCTGCTGTGAACTATTATATCAAGAATTGTAATTAAATGTCATTGTTGAACAGTAGTAGAAAAATTGGGCCTTTGGTGGTGGTGCTGGTGCCACAACACTGTAAGTCCTCACTAGAGTTGAGCGGACACCTGGATGTTCAGGTTCGGTGGGTTCGGCCGAACTTCGGAAAAAAGTTCGGGTTCGGGACCGAACTTGACCACGAACCCCATTGAAGTCAATGGGGACCCGAACAGCTATGAATTGTCGGCTCCCGTCCCCATAATACAGAGAACAGTCATTGAAAGTCATTGATTTTTAAAAAGTTATTGTCATAAAAAGTGTTTGGGGACCCTGGTCCTGCCCCAGGGGACATGTATCAATGCAAAAAAACTTTTAAAAACTGCAGTTTTTTCGGGAGCAGTGATTTTAATAATGCTTAAAGTGAAACAATAAAAGTGTAATATTCCTTTAAATTTTGTACCTGGGGTGTCTATAGCATGCATGTAAAGGGGCGCATGTTTCCCGTGCTTAGAACTGTCCCTGCACAAAGTGTAATTTTTGCAGGAAAAAAAGCTATTTAAAATCACTCGCAGCTATAATGAATTGTCGGCTCCCGTAATACAGAGTCATTGAAAGTCATTGATAAAAAAAAATGCCCTTCAGGTATGGATATTAAGGGGAACCCCCGTCAAATAAAAAAAAAATTACGTGGGGTTTTGAGGGGGACCCCACGCCATTTTTATCTTTGGCCTGGGGTTCCCCTTAAAATCCATCCCAGACCTAATGGGTCTGGTATGGATATTTAGGGGGAACCCCATGCCAAAAAAAAAAATGGCGTGGGGTCCCCCTCAAAATCCATACCAGACCCTTATTCGAGCACGCAACCTGGCAGGCTGCAGGAAAAGAGGGGGGACGAGAGCGCTCCCCCCTCCTGAACCGTACCAGGCCACATGCCCTCAACATTAGGAGGATGCTTTTGTGGGTCTGTGACCCCTCAAAGCACCATGTCCCCATGTTGATGGGGACAAAAGCCCCATCCCCACAACCCTGGCCGGTGGTTGTGGGGGTCTGCGGGCGGGGGGGGCTTATCGGAATCTGGAAGCCCCCTTTAACAAGGGGACCCCCAGATCCCGGCCTCCCCCCTGTGTAAAATGGTAAGGGCCTACCATTTCTCAAAAAAAGTGACAAAAATGTTAAAAATGACAGGAGACGGTCTTTGACAATTCCTTTTATTAAAGTCTTCTTTCATCTTCTTTCTATTGGTCTTCTTCCTTCTTCCTTTCTTCATCCTTTGGTTTCTTCATCTTCTTCTTCCTCCGATCGCTTCTTCTTGCTCTGGTCTTCTCGTCCGGCATCTTCTTCCACGGCGTCTCCTTCTTTGTCGGGCCGCTCCGCGCAATGGGAGGCTCCCGCTGTGTAATGCTTCACTTCTTCTGACAGGTCTTTTATAACGGTGGCGCACGGGGACTTGACGGGGACTTCCCTGTGGCTTTCCCCATGACGTCCGAACGGGGAGGGGGTCACTCACCGGGTGGCCAAAGCATCCTCCCAATGTTGAGGGCATGTGGCCTGGTAAAGTTCAGGAGGGGGGGCACTCTCAACCCCCCCTCTTTTCCTGCGGCCTGCCAGAATGCGTGCTCGGATAAGGGTCTGGTATGGATTTTGAGGGGGACCCCAAGCCATTTTTTGGCGCGGGGTTCCCTTAAAATCCATCCCAGACCTGAAGGGTCTGGTATGGATATTTAGGGGGGGGCACATCATTTTTTTTTTTATTTGAGGCGGGGTTCCCCTTAATATCCATACCAGACCTAAAGGGCCTGGTAATTGAATTTGGGGGAACCCTCCCGCTTTTTTTTTTTATCAATGACTTTCAATGACTGTTCTCTGTATTACGGGAGCCGACAATTCATTATAGCCGCAAGTGATTTTAAATAGCTTTTTTTCCTGCAAAAATTACACTTTGTGCGGGGACAGTTGTAAGCACGGGAAACATGCGCCCCTTTACATGCATACTATAGAGACCCCCCCCCGGTACAAAATTTAAAGGAATATTACACTTTTATTGTTTCACTTTAAGCATTATTAAAATCACTGCTCCCGAAAAAAAACGGCCGTTTTTTAAAAGTTTTTTTTTTTGCATTGATACATGTCCCCTGGAGCAGGACCCGGGTCCCCAAACACTTTTTTTGACAATAACTTTTTAAAAATCAATGACTTTCAATGACTGTTTTCTGTATTACGGGGAGCCGACAATTCATTATAGCCACGAGTGCTTTTAAAAGACTTTTTAAAAAGCACCATTACATCGCCAAACACCGGACCCAAACCCAAACATACAGTCAATTGTTCGGGTTCGGGTCAAAAGTCTGGTACGGTTCCGAACTTTACAGTTCGGGTTCGCTCAACCCTAGTCCTCACAGTTACTCTTGGTGGGTGCTGGAACTGGCCCTGCTATGAAATATTATATCAAGAATTGTAATTACATGCACCTGTTGAAAAGGTGGTAGAAAAATGTGGCCTTTGGTGGTGGTGCTGGTGCCGCTACACTGTAAGTCCTCACAGTTACTTTTGGTGGGCGCTGGAACGGGCCCTGCTGTGAAATATTATATCAAGAATTGTAATTACATGCACCTGTTGAACAGGGGCAAACAAATTGGGCCTTTGGTGGTGGTGGTGGTGGTGTTGCCACATAACTGTAAGCCCTCACAGTTACTCTTGGTGGGCGCAGGAATGGGCCCTGCTGTGAAATATTAGATCAAGAATTGTAGTTACATGCCATTGTTCAACAGTGGTAGAAAAATTTGGCCTTTGGTGGTGGTGCCACAACACTGTAAGTCCTCACAGTTACTCTTGGTGGGCGCTGGAACGGGCCCTCCTGTGAAATATTATATAAAGAATTGTAATTACATGCACCTGTTGAACAGGGGCAGAAAAAATTGGGCCTTAGTCACTGGTGCCACAATACTGCAACACCTCACAGGAACTCTAGTTGGAGCGCAGGAATGAGCCCTGCTGCAAAGTATTGCATCAAAAATTGTAATTACATGCCCCTGTTAAACAGGGGCTGAAAAATTGGGCCTTGGCCACTGGTGGCGGCACCCAGAACCAAAAATGTTCTTACAAGCTATCAGCATGATCATTGAGGAGGAAGAGGATAGTCACTCAGAATAACAGGATAGTCACTCAGCACCAGCATACGCAGTCTTGGAGGGATCTGACATTTAAAAAAAGATTCTGTTACATCAGCATCAGGTGCTTGGTAGCTGGTGGTGATCCAAGACCGATTCATTTTTATGAAGGTCAGTCGATCAACCGAGTTGGTGGACAGGCGCACCCTGTGATCGGTTACAAACCCTCCAGCAGCACTGAATGTGCGTTCCGAAAGAACACTGGATGCAGGAAAGGCCAGTAGCTCAATTGCATACTGTGCAAGCTCTGGCCAGTGATCCATCCTCAAGACCCAGTAACCCAGAGGATTTTCTTTGGGTAAGGTGTCCAAATCTGACCTTGCCCCTAGGTATTCCTGGACCATGTAAATCAGACGCTGGGGATGGTTGCTGGAACCGATCATACCTTGGGGCTGCGGACTGAAAAATTGTCTGACAGCAACACGTTGTCCGGGACCAGGAATTTGGAACCTCCCAGTCTCTGGAAACGCGTTGCACAGACCTTTCTGCAAGGCCTCCTGAAGATGTTTCATCCTCTGCTCCCTCTGCGACGGCAAGATAAGGTCCGCAACCTTACCCTTTTAATGTGGATCAAGGAGGGTTGCCAGCCAGTAATGATCCCCCTCCTTGATCCGACAAACATGAGGATCCTTCCGCAGGCTTTGTAGGGTCAGGGAGGCCATGCAGCGTAGGTCAGCTGAGGCATTCGGTCCGGAGTCGTCTGGGTCACTAAGGACGACATGATCCGCAGCCACCTCCTCCCAGCCACATACAAGTCCACGGATTTCTTGGGACAGTGAATGATCCCTAAAAGACTGCTGCTGATGCTGAGTGCCAGGCTCCACCTCCATGCTGACACAATCCTCCACCTCCTCCTCTTCCTGTGTGATCGGCGGGCCAGCAGGAACACTGTCTGGATAAAGGGGGCCTTGAGAGGTAAGGAAGTCCTCCTCTTCCTGCCTCTGTTCTGCCTCAAGTGCCCTGTCCATTATCCCACGGAGCGTGCACTGTCACTGCTCACCATCCTCATGGCTTCCTCAAATGGTGACAGGACAGTGCATGCATCCCTGATCATGGCCCACAGGTCTGGGGAAAAAAACAAGCTCCCCTGACCCTGTCCTGGTGCCGTAGTCACACAGGTACTCATTGATGGCCCTCTGCTGTGTGTGCAGCCGCTGCAGCATGGCCAACGTTGAGTTCCACCTGGTGGACATGTCACAGATTAGGCAGTTCTTGGGCAGGTTAAATTCCTTTTGGAGGTCAGCCAGCCGAGCACTGGCATTATATGACCGGCGGAAATGCACACAGACATTCCTGGCCTGCCTCAGGACATCCTGTAAGCCCGGGTACCTGCCCAAGAACCGCTGCACCACCAAGTTAAGGACATGAGCCACACAGGGCACATAGGTCAGTTGTCCCTGTCGGAGGGCGGAGAGGAGGTTGGTGCCATTGTCGCAAACCACCATTCCTAGCTTAAGCTGGCGTGGCGTCAACCACCTCTCAGCCTGCCCCTGCAGAGCTGACAGAACCTCTGCCCCAGTGTGGCTCCTGTCCCCCAAGCAAACCAGCGCAAGCAAGCATCTTTTTGCCTGCATACTTGCATAGCCCCTTGAATGCCTACGGAGCACCGCTGGATCCGAGGACAAAGCACAGGAAGAGGCCATGGAGGAAGAAGAAGAGGAGGGGGTGGAGGAGAGAGGTGTGTCAGAATCACCAGTAATAGCATTTTGGAGGCGTGGTGGTTGAACAACCTCCAATACTAGTGCCCCTTGTCCTGCATCCTTCCCAGCTGCCAGAAGAGTCACCCAATGCGCTGTGAAAAATAGGTCCATGAGTCAGCGGTAATATGCACCTTACCGCTGACTGCCCTTCCCAGTGAGGCCAAGACATTGCCTTCCACATGCCGGTAGAGAGCCGGAATCGCCTTCCGTGAGAAAAAGTCGCCTTTGGGAACCTGCCACTGAGGAACCGCACATTCCACAAACTCACGGAAGGGGGCAGAGTCTACCAACTAAAAAAGCAGCAGTTGAAGTGCTAGCAATTTAGCCAAGCTAGCATTCAACCGCTGGGCATGTGGATGGCTGGGAGTGAACTTCTTTCGACGGTCCAGCAGCTGGGGCAGGGAAATTTGCCTGGTACAATCGGACGTCGTTGTACTGATAGCAGATTGACACACCTAATTCTACACCTTCATTCCTCTCAGTGCAGCTTTCAGAGAGGACTGCAGGTATAGTGGGGTTGGAGATCACAGCTGATAAGGAGCAAGGAGAGGTCCACTTTGTTCTTTGGTGTGGGTCTTTTAGGTACACTTGCCAATGAACTGCATGGCAGGTCGACATATGTCTGGTCAACCATGTGGTGCCCAAGCGGCTGATGTTTTGGTGACATAAGATACGCTTGAGACATATGTTGCAAATAGCAGTGGAGCGATCTGATGCACTCGTCTCAAAAAAGACCCACACCAAAGAACTTTTGGAATGATGCGCAGAGGCAGTGCCCTGCACATGCGCAGCTGTGCGGTGTGATGGAGTCAGTGTGCTGCCCTTAAGCTGGCCCCTGGAGGGCATTCTGCCTCGTTGGAGATGTGCCTCCACCTCCTCTCTCCTATCAGGCACCCACGTGGAGTCCGTGACCTTATCATCCCCTCCCTCCTCATCACTGGAGCAAACCTGGCAGTATGCTGCAGCTGGGGAACATGACTGCCAGATTTCTGTCCTTCTTGGGCATCCCCTCTCTCTGGGCTCACGTTATTGCCTTCCTCTAGATGGGTATCATCATCAGAGCCTTCAAAACGCTGGGCATCCTCATGGAGCATGTACCCAACACTGTGTTCAAAGAGTTTGGGGTACTCCTCAGGAGGACATGGTGGGGCTAGGGAAGGAGTGACTGATGCCATTGAGCCTAGGGAAGAGGCCACGTTGGCAGCTGCTTTGCCAGTACCCTGAGCCTGGGTGAGAGAGCATGAGGAGGATGAGGACGGCTTGGTCATCCACTCTACCAAGTCTTCGGCATGTTGCGGTTCAACATGTCCAGCTGCTGAAAAAAAGGACTAGCGTGTCCCATGGCCACGTGCTGATGAGGATGCACCATATCCACGACCAGCACTGTTGCCTCTAGACACAGAGCCTGCTTGCCCTCTTTTATTGCCTCGTGACTGCCTGCCTCTCCTTGTTGGCCTTCCAGACATACTAATGGCCTGCAGGGAGATGTAGCTGCACAAAGCTGGGACGTATATACTGATATACTGCAGCTAGCCGAATCAACTGCCTGCCTGTAGTATTATTATCAGAACACCAGCAATTGGGGTAGCTTTAGTTGTACACTGTGCAGATGGCATAATTCACCCACTGTAATTGCTACAGCTGCCTGCGGATAGGATCAGAAGAACACCAGCAATTGGGGTAGCTTCAGGCTTACTCTGTGCAGATGGCACAATACACTGACTGTAAATGCTACAGCTGCCCGCGGATAGGATCAGCAGAACAACAGCAAATGGGTTGGTTCAGGCGTGTACACTGTGCAGATGGCACAATACACCCCCTGTATTTGCAACAGCTGTTTACGGATAGGATGCACAGATCAACAGCAATTGGGGTAGCTTCAGGCGTGTACACTGTGCAGATGGAACAATACACCCACTGTATTTGCAACAGCTGCCTAAGGATAGGATGTGCAGAACAACAGCAATTGGGGTAGCTTCAGGCGTGTACACTGCGCAGATGGCACAATACACCCACTGTATTTGCACCAGCTGCCTACGAATAGGATGCGCAGAACAGCAATTGGGGTAGCTTCAGGCGTGTATACTGTGCAGATGGCACAATACACCCACTGTATTTGCAACAGCTGCCTACGGATAGGGCATCCCCTCTCTCTGGGCTCCCGTTACTGCCTTCTTCTAGCTGGGTATCATTATCAGAGCCTTCAAAACGCTGGGCATCCTCATGGAGCATGTACCCAACACTGTGCTCAAACAGTTCGGGGGACTCCTAAGGAGGACATGGTGGGGCTAGGGAAGGAGTGACTGATGCCATTGAGCCGAGGGAAGAGGCCGCATTGGCAGCTGCTTTGCCAGAACCCTGAGCCTGGGTGAGAGAGGATGAGGAGGATGAGGACGGCTTGGTCATCCACTCTACCAAGTCTTCGGCATGTTGCAGTTCAACACGTCAAGCTGCCGAAAAAAAGGATGAGCGTGTCCCATGGCCACGTGCTGATGAGGATGCACCATGTCCACGACCAGAACTATTGCCTCTAGACATAGAGCCTGCTTGCCCTCTTTTATTGCCTCGTGACTGTCTGCCTCTCCTTGTTGGCCTTCCAGACATACTAATGGCCTACAGGGAGATGTAGCTGCACAAAGCTGGGACGTATATACTTATATACTGCAGCTAGCCGAATCAACTGCCTGCCTGTAGTATTATTATTATTATTATCATTATTATTATCAGAACAACAGCAATAGGGGTAGCTTTAGGCGTACACTGTGCAGATGGCACAATTCACCCACTATAATTGCTACAGCTCCCTGCGGATAGGATCTGCAGAACAACAGCAATTGGGGTAGCTTCAGGCGTACACTGTGCAGATGGCACTATACGCTGACTGTAATTGCTACAGCTGCCTGCGGATAGGATGCGCAGAACAACAGCAATTGGGGTAGATTCAGGCGTACACTGTGCAGATGGCACAATGCACCCACTGTATTTGCAACAGCTGCCTATGGATAGGGTGAGCAGAACAACAGCAATTGGGGTAGCTTCAGGCGTGTACACTGTGCAGATGGCCCAATACACCCACTGTATTTGCAACAGCTGCCTACGGATAGGATGAGCAGAACAACAGCAATTGGGGTAGCTTCAGGCATGTACACTGTGCAGATGGCACAATACACCCACTGTATTTGCAACAGCTGCCTACGGATAGGATGCGCAGACCAACAGCAACTGGGGTAGCTTCGGGCGTGTACACTGTGCAGATGGCACAATACACCCCCTGTATTTGCAACAGCTGCCTACGGATAGGATGCGCAGACTAACAGCAATTGGGGTAGATTCAGGCGTGTACACTGTGCAGATGGCACAATACACCCACTGTATTTGCAACAGCTGCCTACGGATAGGATGCGCAGACTAACAGCAATTGGGGTAGATTCAGGCGTGTACACTGTGCAGATGGCACAATACACCCACTGTATTTGCAACAGCTGCCTACGGATAGGATGCACAGAACAACAGCAATTGGGGTAGCTACCGGCGTGTACACTGTGCAGATGGCACAATACACCCACTGTATTTGCAACAGCTGCCTACGTATAGGATGCGCAGAACAACAGCAATTGGGGTAACTTCAGGCATGTACACTGTGCAGATGGCACAATACACCCACTGTATTCGCAACAGCTGCCTACGGATAGGATGCACAGAACAACAGCAATTGGAGTAGCTACCGGCGTGTACACTGTGCAGATGGCACAATACACCCACTGTATTTGCAACAGCTGCCTACAGATAGGATGCAAAGAAAAGCAGCAATTGGGGTAGCTTCAGGCGTGTACACTGTGCAGATGGCACAATACACCCACTGTATTTGCAACAGCTGCCTACGGATAGGATGCGCAGACCAACAGCATTTGGGGTAGCTTCAGGTGTACACTGTGAAGATGGCACAATGCACCCACTGTATTTGCAACAGCTTCAAAATTAAATAAATCAGCTGTCTCTCTGTGTATCTCTCTCCGCCACCGCAACACACTACACAAGGCCGCCGCGCAGGCGGCCTTATATAGTGTGGCGCGTGTACTAAACCCCCTGAGCCATAATTGGCCAAAGCTACCCTGGCTTTGGCCAATTACAGCTCCCAGTTTTTTCTGTGCTGTGATTGGCCAAAGCATGCGGGTCATAGTGCGTGCTTGGCCAATCATCAGCCAGCAATGCACTGCGATTTTCGCAGTGAATTATGGGCCATGACGCGCCACTCGAATTTGGCGCGAATGGACAATAATGTTCGGAATTTTTTCCCGAACGGGCGAACAGACGATGTTCGATTCGAACATGGGTTCGACTCGAACATGAAGCTCATCCCTTCTCACCATTGTATCCTTGTGTCCTAGTCCATCTCCTGCTCAGCATTGTATACTAGCATCCCGGTACTTACCTAAAACCATCTTTGTATGCTAAAGTTGGCTTGGCTTCACCCAGTACTCACTCTGGACACAGTAACCCTATAAAGATTTTATTTTGCCTAACATTTTTTTATTCAATACTAGTCCTAGTCTTTTTACTTTTACTAGTCTCTACTATAATTAGTTTTGGTTCCTGGTATAATGGTCCTAGCTGAACTCAGCCTTGTGTCCATGCAATCATCTAGGCAGGATTTCTCCTGCTTTCCTTCTTCACCTTTCTTGTAATTTTTCATTCTTGGTTTGGGTAATGGCCCTCATGATGCTCAGCTGGGCTTCCTGGTATGTTAGTCTAGGCAGGTATAGCACTCCTCCACCTGTATACTAGCCATGTCCAACTTAGTTCTTTTGTGCACAACCTCTAACAACACTTTGGGATTGATTTACGAATGGTTTGCGCCATGAGTTGCGGCGCACGACAATGCGCAACGGCCGTTTTCGTATTTACAAAACATTTGCGCCTCTAAATCAGCGCAATTTCCCATTTACTATTATCTTGCCGGCGCAGGCATCTTCAACTCAGGATTAAAAGAAGCTGGAAGTGCCAATATTATGGAGGTGATGTGGGGTCATGTGAGGACGTATAGTTATAACTGTCCAAGTAACAAATATGCCCAAAATAGAATGAGAAAGTAACTTTCTCTGAACAAGCCTGCTGTGCCGGCAAGTACACTTAGAACTGCGTGAGGTCAATTATTGCACTGCGCATGTGCAAGCGGCATTTGCGCGTGTTCAAATGCTTTGGTTCACTGCGCCGTCAAAATCTTAGTAAATGTCAAGCCACGTAAATGCATTTGCATAAGTTGAACGGGCTCACCTCTCAACTTTTTTTTTTTTTACGCTGGTTCACTTCTATGTTTTTTTTAAGGCTATTTGCACACAGGTCATGTTAGCATTAAGAAAAAAAAAATAAGAAAAATAAATTCGTGGGGTCCCCCCAAAATTCCATACCAGGCCCTTCAGGAAAAAATACATACCAGACCCTTATCTGAGCACGCAACCTGGCAGGTCGCAGGAAAAGAGGGGGGAACGAGAGAGCCCCCCCTCCTGAACCGTACCAGGCCACATGCCCTCAACATTGGGAGGGTGCTTTGGGGGGACCCATTTTGATGAGGACAAGGGCCTCATCCCCACAACCCTGGCTGGTGGTTGTGGGGGTCTGCGGGCGGGGGGCTTATCGGAATATGGAAGCCCCCTTTAACAAGGGGACCCCCAGATCCCAGCCCCCCTGTGTTAAATGGTAAGGGGGGTACAAAAGTACCCCTACCATTTCACCAAAAAAGTGACAAAAGTGTTAAAAATGACAAGAGACAGTTTTTGACAATTTCTTTATTAAAGTCTTCTTCTTTCATCTTCTTCCTTCTTCCTTCTTTTTTCCTTCATCCTTCGGTTTCTTCCTCCATCTTCTTCTTCCTCCAATCCTCTGCTTCTTGCTCCAGTGTTCGGCGGCGTCTCTTCTTCCCCGCTTAGTTCTCGGGCCGCTCCGCATCAATGGGAGGCTCCCGCTGTGTAACGCTTCTCTTCTTCTGACAGTTCTATAACGGAACCGTGCGTCAGAGGGGGGCGGGCTCCGTTATATAAGAACTGTCAGAAGAAGAGAAGCGTCACACAGCGGGAGCCTCCCATTGCGCGGAGCGGGCCGAGAACGAAACGAGGAAGAAGAGACGCCGTGGAGGAAGATGCCGGACGAGAACACCGGAGCAAGAAGCAGAGGATCGGAGGAAGAAACCGAAGGATGAAGGAAAGAAGAAGTAAGAAGGAAGAAGATGGAAAGAAGAAGACTTTAATAAAGGAATTGTCAAAAACTGTCTCTTGTCATTTTTAACACTTTTGTCACTTTTTTGGTGAACATTTCACACGGGGGGGGCGGGACCTAGGGGTCACCTTGTTAAAGGGGGCATCCAGATTCCGATAAGCCCCCCGCCCGCAGACCCCCACAACCGCCGGCCAGGGTTGTGGGGATAAGGCCCTTGTCCTCATCAACATGGGGACAAGGTGCTTTGGGGGGGACCCCAAAGCACCCTCCCAATGTTGAGGGCATGTGGCCTGGTACGGTTCAGGAGGGGGGGTTCTCTCTCGCCCCCCTCTTTTCCTGTGGCCTCCCAGGTTGCGTGCTTGGATAAGGGTCTGGTATGGGTTTTGAGGGGGACCTCCACGCCATTTTTTTTGGGTGCGGGGTTCCCCTTAATATCCATACCAGACCTGAAGGGCCTGGTATGCTCTTGTAGGGTAACCCATGCCATTTTTATTTTTTAAATTAAAGTCTCCTGGCCTGGGGCGACTTAAAGTTGTGTTGTAAGTCGCCCCAAGTCGTGTTGTAAGTCACCCCGAGTCATGTTGTAAGTCGCCACAATTCGCGCTGGAAGTCGTGTTGCCCCTGTGTGAATGGACTGTTAATGATAACGGCGTGCGCTATTATCACTGGCATATTATTATCGCGGTGCGCCGGCATATTATGTGTTGCGCTTATGTGTGCGCCGGTTCCTTGCGCTCAATTAATAATTTATCTGGCGCACCATTTAAGGTCTGAACCGGCGCAGCGCATTCATCTTAGTAAATCAGCCCCTTTGTCTTTTTACAATTGGCAGTTATGCTCAGATGTAAGCTATCTATATCTCTTTTTGCTTTACAGAGTATTACCCCATAGATATGTTTCTAGAAGCCTGGGTTACTTCACTTGGACATTCATTTACCTCTGAAGAAGTAATATTGAGGATTACTCCCGATGTGAGTCTTGTGCTCATGAATGTCAGTATTCAGGTCTTTTCACTGGATTTCGGAAGAGGTAAGCCACATTAGGGTGACGATATTGACATTCGTTATGTAGTATTTTACCTACACCTTTAGCTCATGGTGATCCGATCTCACTGTTGTAGATGGGATTATAAAACTGCAGAATCCTCTCATTAAGTTGTTACATTTTCTTTTTTTTCATAACAAATGTGCTACTTTTCATGAAAAAAGGGGCACGGCATTTTCTGATGTAGGGTTTTTGTCCCGATTCTTTCACCTTAACTTAACCCTCTCCTACCCACTGTCTACACCACCCAGAGGAAACCTGGAGCAAGAGTCATTAACCACTTCAATACAGGGCTTTTAAACACCCTTCCTTACCAGAGCACTTTTTGCGATTCGGCACTGCGTCGCTTTAACTAACAATTGCGCGGTCGTGCGACGTTACACCCAAACAAAATTGACGTCCTTTTTTCCCCACAAATAGAGCTTTCTTTTGGTGGTATTTGATCACCTCTGCGGTTTTTATTTTTTGCGCTATAAACAAAAGAAGTGATATGCTACTGAGCACGCCGGCAGCAGCCAGCAGGGCAACAGAGAAGAGGTTTTGGGACTTTAAATGAAGCTCATGGTTTGCAACACAGCAGTAGGTGGATTAGTAAGTTGTTTAATAATTCATATACAACAATGATAACAAGGATATTCATGATAGCGCTTGACAAAACACATGGGCCAAGTAGTAACACTGGGTACAGTAATCATCATACTTGATACCAGTGTCATGTGACAAGACAGGTAAATGAGTAATAACATTGGTAAACACAGCATTTGCTAGATAAATCCAAGGGACCACCACTTGCTGAATGAGTAAACAAATATTGCACAGTAATGCCTGCATGATCTCTGGCCTAAAAGTTCCTGAAATAAGGAATAATCCATGTATAAATATTGAAGTGTGTAGTTGGGGGGTCATTCAGGTAGCTTGACGCGTTTCGTGGTTCAGGACCACTCATCAGGAGCAGACACGCCATATTTCTAAAATTGAATAAAAGTATATATGTATAAGTCAATATAGTAAAGTTGGGTGTAACGGGGACAGGTAAATCCCCAAAACAATCTTGGTACTCACTAGGTGTTGAATTAGCAGTAAAGGCTGGTGGAGATAGGCCATCATGGAACAATGCAAACCAGGAGCTGGGGCGGGCGACCCACCACGGCGACCACACACAGGCGTAAACTGGGAAAGCACAGGAACACGAGGCACTCAGGAGAGATGAATGGCAATCGAATATAAAAGTAGAATGTCATAAAAGGGAGTGCCAAGAAGTGAAGAAAATAAATTGAAATAAGAAAGAGGGATTGGACCGAAGTCCAATTGAGTGTAGAAGTGACCAGAGTATGATGACTATGAAGTAAAGGGGTGGTGAGTGATAAAATAGAATAAATGAAATAGTGCATACGTGTGAAAATAAATTACCCATAACCAGACAAGTGTGGAAAACCGAAGTGAAAATGAAGATGGCTGGTGTAGTGCAAAACTACCTGATGTGGCGTCACAGGGAATGTGGTGCAGTGGAGCAATCCATCTCTCACAATAGAGTGTCCCGAATGCCGCATCCCCCCAGCACAACAGAGACGCCTGTAAGTAGGCGCCGCCGCAGGGAAGCCCGCCCACGTCACGAGCGCTGGGGCCGAGAGCGGGGGAAGAGCCCTAAGCCGGGTACCGGCATCGCGCCAGCAACGGCCTGGGCCACCCCGCCATGCCCGCGAGCATGGAAACAGCAAACACAGCGGGCGTGACCGCGCCATACAAGGCGCAGCACGTCCGCTGCGGGTGTCGTGACGTCGATGCGCAGTAGCGGAGCCCCGCCCCCCCCAAATCCCCACTCACCACAGAGGAGGGGGGGAAAAGGGGAAGGAGCCCGCCAGTGCACATCGCAGCTCCCAGAAACGCAAGGACCGGACGAGCCCATAAATAGACCAGACCTAAAGAGCATAAGTAATGGGATAGATCATTAAAATGAGATCATAATGACCAGAAACATAGCGTGTCATCATTGACTAATGAGAAAACATAAAATGATAACAAAACAGGCAAGGCTAACCATTGATCCAAAAAAGGGGCAGGGACAATATCAAAATATTCTTAAATAAACTAGTAGAGCAAACCATGGGCTTCCATCCCTGTTCAATATGAAATAAAGGGGGGAGAGGAATTTGGGACTTTGAGCGAAATTACGGCCTGGTAGGGTCGTGTATTTCCATCCCTATCAAAGTGATATGCTACTGAGCACGCCGGCAGCAGGCAGCAGGGCAACAGAGAAGAGGTTTTGGGACTTTAAATGAAGCTCATGGTTTGCAACACAGCAGTAGGTTTTCCACACTTGTCTGGTTATGGGTAATTTATTTTCACACGTATGCACTATTTCATTTATTCTATTTTATCACTCACCACCCCTTTACTTCATAGTCATCATACTCTGGTCACTTCTACACTCAATTGGACTTCGGTCCAATCCCTCTTTCTTATTTCAATTTATTTTCTTCACTTCTTGGCACTCCCTTTTATGACATTCTACTTTTATATTCGATTGCCATTCATCTCTCCTGAGTGCCTCGTGTTCCTGTGCTTTCCCAGTTTACGCCTGTGTGTGGTCGCCGTGGTGGGTCGCCCGCCCCAGCTCCTGGTTTGCATTGTTCCATGATGGCCTATCTCCACCAGCCTTTACTGCTAATTCAACACCTAGTGAGTACCAAGATTGTTTTGGGGATTTACCTGTCCCCGTTACACCCAACTTTACTATATTGACTTATACATATATACTTTTATTCAATTTTAGAAATATGGCGTGTCTGCTCCTGATGAGTGGTCCTGAACCACGAAACGCGTCGAGCTACCTGAATGACCCCCCAACTACACACTTCAATATTTATACATGGATTATTCCTTATTTCAGGAACTTTTAGGCCAGAGATCATGCAGGCATTACTGTGCAATATTTGTTTACTCATTCAGCAAGTGGTGGTCCCTTGGATTTATCTAGCAAATGCTGTGTTTACCAATGTTATTACTCATTTACCTGTCTTGTCACATGACACTGGTATCAAGTATGATGATTACTGTACCCAGTGTTACTACTTGGCCCATGTGTTTTGTCAAGCGCTATCATGAATATCCTTGTTATCATTGTTGTATATGAATTATTAAACAACTTACTAATCCACCTACTGCTGTGTTGCAAACCATGAGCTTCATTTAAAGTCCCAAAACCTCTTCTCTGTTGCCCTGCTGGCTGCTGCCGGCGTGCTCAGTAGCATATCACTTTGATAGGGATGGAAATACACGACCCTACCAGGCCGTAATTTCGCTCAAAGTCCCAAATTCCTCTCCCCCTTTATTTCATATAAACAAAAGAAGAGCGACAATTTTGAAAAAAAAACACAATATTTTTTACTTTTTGCTATAATAAATATCCCATTTTTAAAAAAAAAAAACAATTTTTTTCCTCAGTTTAGGCCGATACGTATTCTTCTACATATTTTTGGTAAAATCGCAATAAGCGTTTATTGATCGGTTTGCGCAAAAGTTATAGCGTCTACAAAATAGGGGATAGATTTATTGAATTTTTTTTTTTACTAGTAATGGCGGCGATCTGTGATTTTTTTTCGTGACTGCGACATTGTGGCGGACACTTCGGACACTTTTGACACATTTTTGGAACCATTCACATTTACACAGCGATCGTTGCTATTAAATTTCAATGATTACTGTGTAAATGTGACTGGCAGGGAAGGGGTTAACACTAGGGGGCGCTGTAGGGGTTAATGTGTTCCCTATAGAAGTGATTCTAACTGTGGGGGGAGGGGACTCAAGGGGAGGAGACCGATCATGTTCCTCCGTACTGGGATCACATGATCGGTCTCCTCTCCGCTGACAGGACGTGGAGCTGTGTGTTTACACACACAGCTCCACGGTCCCGCACGGTCCCGTTGTTTTAACGGGCAATCGCGGGTCCCCAGCGGACATCGCGGCCGCCGGGCACCCGCACCGGGTCCCGAGTGATGCCGCCGGCGGCGCGCGCGCGCCCCCCAGGTGGCCGGGAATCTGAGGACGTCATATGACGCCCACCCAGGATGGTAGATCCACCTTGTGGGTGTCATATGAGCATGAGGCGGTATTGAAGTGGTTAATGACCTTTCTTTTGAATATGCTGTTTGCCTGGCTGACCATCTAACTTCAGTGTTTCAAGTACACAGACCCTGAACAGTTTACAGATCAGTAGTTTTATCCTTGATCTATCTTTCCTTGCTGCATGCTAGTGCTAAGTCAGTCACCAAGGAAGACCAAAACCCAGAAATAACTAACATTTTCAGAACTCAGCTGCATCTTTCAGTATTTCCATTTTTAGGAGAGCTGCACTCTCCTCCAGGGCATTCTCTGACATATAAACCCTTCTTGTAAGAAAAAGCATAGAAGTTGCTGGTATAGCTGATCAGTGGACAGCACAGTTCCCAGGAGCCTAATGGAAAGCCCAGATCGCTACTTGTGATTTAGAGCTGTCCAATCATGTAACCACTGCAACAATGAATCACAGGGGTAACATGATCATGAAGCCTGCCCCACCTCCTGGCATCAGAACCCCCTTAAAGGGCAACGGAAAATAGAAAAATAGCATTATCTTATTGGTATTGCTGTCTTAAAGCATTCATGTTGAGCTAAAAAATCTGGTATCAGGGCAGATCAGCAGTATCAGCAGACCAGAGGATATCCACAGTCTCATTGGCTTGTAGTGTAATGTCGCAAAAATTGAAATTGAAGCAACTCTCCACTGCTAGGTGGTGGATGCCAAGCCAGCTACTGACAAGCTCTGTGCTTGTAATCACATTTGAAAAAATAACTTCTTATAGTCTTTCACATTTTGTCAATCAAGCCCTGATAAAAGGGGTGTTTTTGGGCCCCCAAAACAGGTTGGCTACTCTTTGGATTGTCCCCTGGCTTTTATTCCAATAAAGTTGTATCTGGACCTCTTAGCAGTGGTGTGGTGTGGAGCATTTGTGAGGTCAGGTACTGATGTTGGATGAAAAGAACTGGCTCATTATCAGGGTTCCAACTCATCCCAAAGGCATTCAGTAGGGTTGAGGCCAAAGAGTCTTTGTATGCTGCAGCGTTAACAGTTCCTCATACTTTTGGTCATATAGTGATAGATAGATAGATAAATAGATAGATAGATAGATGTATAGATAGATAGAGATAGTCATGAAAGTACAAACTGTAAACAAAAACAAAAAAAAAAAGTTTCTCTTTAACTGAAAACTAAATTGTATTTTTTTGTATTATCCAACATAAACTTTGCAGAGTGCGGAGGAAACTTAGATGTCACTGGTAAGTAGCTCATCATGCAATTCAATTTACATTTTAGTATACATTTTAGTATATTGCATTTTTCAATCAGTTTGTAAGATTATGTAATTGTTAGGGGCAAGAATTTACCTGGATATGGTTTGTGCCCAGTTTGTTGAAATGTCCTCAAAATTTTGAAAATACAAACTTTTCCCCAAAAGTGTATGGTGGTGTATCTTGGTATTCAATGCATAATTTTTGAGGGGCAAATATACAAACTATTGTAAAAAAAGATGCATAGGAAGCCAGACACTGCCATTGGGGGTATGGACCAAAGAAAAAAACAAAACAAAACCTCACCCTGTGCACTCAGCAGAGCATTTAGATTGTATGCCAAACCCAAACGCCATTAAAATCAGTAGGAGAAAAATCTGTCATTTTAAAAATGCCCGTTTTCTGGGCTAACATGCAAGGGGGGCATGTCAATAAATATCAAGGATGTGGGCACTGTCCTTTGGACAGCGGTGTATTTTGCTTTTGTGCTGCCCTAGACAAGACTAAAATTGTGCGGTCCTCCATCAAAATTTGTCCCACCCCAGCCGTGTTATACCATTCTTGTCTCAGGGTCTGATGAGGACGCTGCAGCCATTCACAGTGAACAGCTGTGGCTTCCTCATCAGTCCCTGAGACATGATTCTTCCTAGTGCCACATATGTGGTCAATAGAACAGAGGATGGGGTCAGCGGGACATAGGAGGTATTGCACTGGTGGGTACTGATGAGAATGCACTGATGAAGCTGGCACTAAAGGGTACTGATAGGTGGCGCTGATGGGCATTGATGGGCAACACTGATGGGCAATAATAGGAGGCACTGATGGGCAATAATATGCAGCAGTGAATGACATTGATAGGTGGCACTGAAGGGAACTGATAGGTGGCACTCATGGGCTCTAATAGGAGGCACTGATGGCACTGATGGGCACCGATTGGAGGCACTGATGGGCACGGATAAGTGGCATTGATGAGGAGGCACAGATTGGCAGCTCTGATGGGAACTGATTGGCACCACTGATGGGCAGCACTGATTGGCATTGATTGGCAGCACCGATTGGCGCTGTTGGGGCTGCACTGATAATCAGCAAACTGATTATCAGTGCCCTATCAGTGCAGATGTCCCCTTTTATACTTGCCAGTTATCTGCTCTCCTCGCACTGTGACAGCGCGAGGAAAGGAATGCCGATAACTGGCAGTTTTTTTTTAGATTGTGATCAGTTGTGATTGAACACAGCTGATCACGTAGTAAAGAGCCTCTGTGATTAGCTCTTTACCCCAATCTGTGATCAGCTCTGTCTGTAGAACAGATCTGATCACAGATCAGGCAGTTTTGGAAGGGCGTCAATAGTTGACCACCCAGAACTGGACGACTGAGCTATAGCTGTCTTTCGGCTATAGTAGGGCCGCTGGGGGGCTTCAACCTGAAAATTCAACACAAAGCAAAGCCTTGTTTGCCTTGTGGCAGATACGCCCCTGCCTGGGGAACATGTACAATGCAAAAAATGTTTAACAAAATTCCATTTGAACAGAAGTAATGATTTTTAAATGCTTAAAGAAAAACATAAAAAAATTCCAATTCCTTTAAATGACATGCCTGGTGGGTGTTCTAATTCTGCCTGTGAAGGGGCATCTCTGGGATCTACAGAAAGTGCTGCAGCAGTGCTGACATTTACAAGGGAAAAATATTTGAAATTTGTTGGCAAATGACTTTGACAGCTTTGTTTGTTTAAAAAAAATAAACACACAGACCTCTCCAAGGATCTGCTATGTATTATGGGGGACCTTTGGAGCGATGTGTACTTTTTTAGAAGCTGACAATGAATGTCATTTGCTTACAATTTTAACTGTAATTTTTCTTCCTTGGAAGCGAATAATGAACCCCATTGAAATTTATGGGACCCGAACTGTAAAAATCAAAAGTACCCATTTTGAAGCCTTTTATGCAAGTAATTGGACATACAATGGTTATGGGGGTTCGGGCACTTCCCTGGGAGACATGTATCAAGAGATTTCATCTTCTGCACCCTCTGCGGGGATGGGGAGTTCTGAGAGTTTACCCCTGTAATGGTGGTCAAGGAGGGTTGCCAACCAATAGAGATCCTTCTCCTTGATACCACGTATTCTTGGGTCCTTTAGCAGGCTTTTAAACATGAGGGAGCCCATGCACCGCAAGTTTGCGGAGGCATGAAAAGCAGACTCCTCAGGGTCACTAAGGATTATGGTATCTGGAACTACCTTATCCCAGCCACGTACAACTCCCAAGGGTTCTGGGGATGGGAAACCATCTCTTAATGTTTTACGTATGACTTCCTCTGCTTCCATGCATCCAAAACTGCCAGAATCCTCCTCCCTCTCCTCTTGTGTGTTCTGTGGCATAGGAACAATGATGTCTGCATAAAGTGGGTCTTGAGAGGAAAGGAAGTCTTCCTCTTCCTCCCGCTCCTCTGCCTCGAGTGACCTATCCATAATTCCACGCAGAGTTTGCAGTCAGAACACACCAGGAATTGTGTCACTGATGCATGCATTGTCACGACTCACCATATTTGTGGCCTCCTCAAATGGTGACAGTACAGTGCATGCATCCTTTATCAGCAGCCATTGGCGTGAGGAAAAAAAGTTGAGCCAGCCTGAGTCTGCCGTTGTGCCATACTCACACAGGTACTCGTTGACGGCCCTCTGCTGAAACTTTGATTACGTTTGCCATCCTCATTTACTCTAGACATGTGCGATTAGTTTCGTACAAAATTCGTACAAATCCGAAATACAAATTTTTATGCATACCCATTCTGTATGAAATACGAAATTTTGTTTCCGAATTTCGGATCCAAATTAACAGAAATGTGACTGGTGTTTTGTTCACCAATCACTCAGAGGAAGTCAGCACAGCACAGGGATGGTGGGAACCCCTCATAATGATAAATTCATCATAACGAAGTTTACGAAAATTCGTATTTCGTACGAATCCGAATTGAATTTTTTTTTATACAAAGCAGAACGGAACGAAACAAAACACATTTTTTGACGGCACCCATGTCTAATTGACTTCAGACTCAGAGAAAGAGACTCTCTTTTAAGGAGCGCTTGCGGAAGCCTCCTGTATATTTGTCTCCGAGTTTTGCCTCCCTCACCTCCCATGCCTCCTCATACCGAGTCAGTTACATAGTATATAGTTGGTTAGGTTGGAAAAAGACACAAGTCCATCCAGTCCAACCACAAATAAAAAAAATAAATAAAAATAATATCAGTCTGTGAAGATAAACCCATGCACTCGGGCTCCCCCCTTAGGAGGAGGGAGAGATTGTGCCTTTATTGTGGCCAGGCAGGTCACTTTTTGAAGTCTTGTCCTACCCAATCAGGGAACGTCCGAACCTTGAGGTCCTGTAATGAATGGACCTTAGGTGTTGTTGTTTCATCCCCAGTTATCCAGAAGCCCCTGATTTTGGTTACCCTTTCTTGGGCTGAGTCGTCCATCGAGATACAGGCTCTAATCGATAGACATGTGCATTCGTTTTCGTCCGAATTTCGGGTATTTTTGTTATCGTTTTAACAAACGATAATGAACGTGCAGAATCCAAAAACCGAAAGATCCGACATAAACAAATGCTTTATTTTTGTTTTTGTTGCAACAGTTTGATATAGATTGGAGATTCAACATGACGCTGACAATAGCGATCTGTGTCCATCGAACCTGTGGTCGAATGTGCCTAACCTTAGCTCTGTTAGTTCAAGATTATTCTACAGAGAAGAGATTTGACATAGAGAGAAAAGATTTGACATTATAGAGACAATAGCAAAAAAGGTTGAATGTGCCTCACCTAACTCTATTAGTCCAAGATTATTCGACATAGAAAGAAAGGATTCAACATGAAGATTTGACAAAGCAGTCGCCGCGAGCGGACATTTAAGTTTAAATGCTCCGCCCATAGGCTATAGAAGAATTCTAATGTTGGTTGACTAGTAATAATAATTAATAAATATAATTATTACTAGTGTCATACAACATTAGAATTCTACTATAGCTTGTAAGCGGAACATTCGACCGGAAATGTACGATTGCGGCGTCGTACAGTTTAGCTGCTCCGTTGAATCTTCTTAGAACATTCGACAGATACCATAAGCCTTCAATGACAGATTCAACCTTAATTATTTCAGATTTTCGGACGAATGCATTTTTTATGTTTTGTTAAATAAATAAAAACAAATTTCTGGAGTAACTAAATAAATACATTTTTCGGACGAAAACGAAATTTCAAAACAAAATATTTCAGCTTGAACATGTCTACTAATCGACTCTGGGGCTGCAGGCCTGTTCATTGATGCTGCCTTTGTATCGAAGCACTCAATTCCGCTGCAGCTGCATGACACTCCACTTGCCATTGAGGCTCTTGATTGGAGACCTCTACAGCCTGCCCGTGTGACTCATGAGACTGTTCCGTTGTCCATGGCTGTAGGGGCTCTTCACCGTGAGAAAATCCAATTCCAAGTTATTTCCTCACCTAAGTTTCTGCTGGTTATTGGCTATTCTTGGATACAGAGGCACAGCCCCTCTTTTGATTGGCTCCATGCTGAGATTCTCTCCTGGTTGCCACAATGCAGAAAGACATTCTTCCAGCAGGTAGCCAAGATCCTGTGTACTTCTCTCTGCAGGAGGAGAACCGTGATTTTAGCGATGTCTTTGACAGAGGTCAAGCCTCTAATTTGCCTCCACACCGGTCGTATGATTGCGCAATTGACCTTCAACCTGGTGTAATACCCCCTCGTGGCCGGATTTACCCTTTGTCGGTCTTGGAGGATAAGGCCATGGAGGAGTATGTTGCAGATGCACTTTCTCGATGTTTCATCCGCAAATCCTCATCTCATGCTGGTTCTGGTTTCTGCTTTGTGAAGAAGAAGTGGTGAAGTGGTGTGTGGTGAACTAAGACCTTGTATTGATTATAGGGGTCTCAATCGTTTCACGATTAAGAATGCCTATCCAATTCCGTTGATTACGGAGTTATTTGACCGCCTCAAGGGAGCAACGGTTTTCACAAAGCTTGATTTGAGAGGGTCATACAGTCTTGTGAGAATTAAGGAGGGTGACGAGTGGAAAACTGTTTTTAATACCAGAACAGGCCATTATGAGTACCTCGTAATGCCTTTTGGCTTTTGTAATGCCTCAGCAGTTTTCCAGGAATTTAACGATGTCCTCCAAGATTTGTTGCAGTTATGTGTGGTGGTTTATCGCAACGATATCCTCATATTTTCCAAGTCCCTAGAGAGCCTCCACACAGATGTCTGTCGTGTGCTTCAGAAACTAAGAGAGAAAATAACTATTGTAAATGGGAGAAGTGCGAATTCCATCGTGAACAGGTTAAATTCCTGGGTTATATAATTTCCACTGCTGGTTTTTCGATGGACCCAGAGAAACTTTCAGCAGTCCTACAGTTGCCCGACCCATGGGTTTACATCCTCTGCAGCGTTTTCTTGGCTTTGCCAACTATTATCGGAAGTTTATTCGTAACTTCAAGCTCCTGACTAATATGACCAGAAAGGGTGGTAACCCACAGAGTTGGTCTCCGGAGTCCATTAACCGCTTCCCGACCGCCTCACGCCGATGTACGTCGGCAGAATGGCACGGCCAGGCAAAACCACGTACAGGTACGTGGCCCTTTAATTGCCTGGCCGTGGGTCGGGAGCTCCGTTACCCCGGCCGCGGGACCAGCGGACCCGATCGCCGCTGGTGTCCCGCAATCGGGTCACAGAGCTGAAGAACGGGGAGAGGTCTGTGTAAACAAACCTCTCCCCGCGCTTCCTACTCTGCCTGTCATTGATCAGCTGTTCCCTGTCATCGGGAAAGCCGATCAATGACGTCAGACGTCAGCCCCGCCCCCTAATGTAAAAAAACACACACGTCACAGCCCATAACCCCTCCCCTCCCCCTAGTGGTTAACTCTTTCACTGCCAGTGTCATTTATACAGGAATCAATGCATTTAAATAGCATTGATTGCTGTATAAATGATAATGGTCCCAAAAATGTGTCAAAAATGTCCGATGTGTCCGCCATAATGTGGCAGTCACAATAAAAATCGCTGATCGCCGCCATTACTAGTAAAAAAAAAAAAAAATATTAATAAAAATGCTATAAAACTATCCCCTATTTTGTAAACGCTATAACTTTTGCGCAAACCAATCAATCGCCAATTGCGATTTTTTTTTTTTACCAAAAATATGTAGAAGAATACGTATCGGCCTAAACTGAAGAAAAAAATGTTTTTTTGTATATTTTTTGGGGATATTTATTATAGCAAAAAGCAAAAAATATTGAATTTTTTTCAAAATTGTCGCTCTATTTTTGTTTATAGCGCAAAAAATAAAAACCGCAGGGGCGATCAAATACCACCAAAAGAAAGCTCTATTTGTGGGAAAAAAGGACGCCAATTTTGTTTGGGAGCCACGTCGCACGACCGCGCAGTTGTCAGTTAAAGCGACGCAGTGCCGAATCGCAAAAAGGGGCCTGGTCCTTTGGCTGCCAATTGGTCCGGGGCTGAAGTGGTTAAGGCCTTTGAGAGTCTCAAAGCTGCCTTTATTTCTGCTCCTGTGTTGACACATCCTGATCCTATGTTAACTTTTATCCTTGAGAGTGATGTTTCGGAGACTGGAGTTGGCGCCCTTCTGTTTCAACGTCATACTTCCTGAGAGCGCTATACATCCTTGTGGTTACTTTTCCAAGAAATTGTCACCTGCGGAGTGCAATTTAGAGATTGGTGACAGAGAACTGTTAGCAATCATTTTAGCCCTGAAAGTATGGAAACATCTCCTCGAAGGTACCACTGTGCCGGTTCTCATTCTTATTGACCATAAGAAATTCACATTCTTGTCTGAGGCTAAACGCCTCTCTCCCAGAAGGGCGCAATGGGCTCTCTTCTTGTCTAGTTTCAATTACATTGTCTCATTCTTACCCAGTACTAAGAATGGAAGGGCTGACGCTTTGTCACAACAATTTTCCTCCACTTCCAAGATGGAGTTGGTTCCAGTTCCTGTGATTCCTGCTGATCATATTTTGGCTACGTTTTTTCACCAGTCTCACTTCTCCTTTGGGTGACAAAAGTTTTGCTGCCCAGAAACCTTGTGACCGCTGCTTTGTCCCAGAGAGTCTACGTACTGCCGTGCTCCAGACTTACCATTATCCCCAGGCTGCTGGCCACCCTGGGAGGAATAAACTATTTTGGGCCATGTCCCATCAATTCTGGTGGCCTAGTCTACGTGCTGATGTACAGTATCTCACAAAAGTGAGTACAACCCTCACATTTTTGTAAATATTTTGTTATATCTTTTCATATGACAATGCTGAAAAAAATACACTTTGCTACAATGTAAAGTAGCGAGTGTACAGCTTGTATAACAGTGTAAATTTTCTGTTCCCTCAAAATAACTCAACATACAGCCATTAATGTCTAAACCACTGGCAACAAACGTGAGTACACCCCTAAATGAAAATGTCCAAATTGGGCCCAAAGTGTCAATATTTTGTGTGGCCACTAGAGTTGAGCGGACAACTGGATGTTCGGGTTCGACGGGTTCGGCCGAACTTTGAAAAAAAGTTTGAGTTCGGGACCAAACTTGACCTCGAACCCGAACCCCATTGGGGACCCAAACTTTTGAGGACTAAAATGGCTCTAAAAAAGTAATGGAAAGGGCTAGAGGGCTGCAAATGGCAACAAATTTTAAGAGCATGGCAAGGGCTCCGCAAACAAATGTGGATAGGGAAATAACTTAAAATAACATAAAAAATAAATAAAAAATAATAATATGCTGGAGGCCCCCTTCTCAGCAGAAGAGGTACAGGAAGTCATTAAGAACCTTTAGAAACTCAACGGCACGATGCCACACATGCCCTTTCTGGAAAATTTAATGGATAAGCTAGTGGGAAAATAAAATACTTTGAAATTAAAAAAATTATAAATTATAATCTTGACCTAGGCGGACGAGGTCCATATGGAGTAGAAGGTTGAGGTGGTGGTGGATGTGGCTATGTAGGTGGAAGCAGCGGTGGAGGAGGTCGAGGTAGCCAACACTGGTTCAAAAATACAACAATGGCTGGGTAAGGCCGGTGATGTGTCGAATTCTGTCCCCTGTCAGATAGTGTCCGCCCTGTACTGCGCTTGCTCAATGTCACATACCTGGTAGAGACTGAGCTGGAGAGAGGGCTTCTCTTGCACCTCCTGTCTAGCACCCCTGGTAGAGATGACAGGGAGTGAAAGACACAGAGTGGCATGAGGGGCGATGTAGCAGGTGGCTCAGGGCGGGTCTTGGCAGGAACCCGATAGCTGCAGATCACCGGATGGGCACAGAGGACTGGAACTCTGCGTTGCTGGATTAGCAGGCAGAGTCGTGGTCGGAACATATGCCAGGTCATCAACAGCGGAGCAGAGCAGGTACTGGAGCGTGAGACAGAATCAAAGACAGGATACAGGCCGGGTTCGGTACACAGTCGGGCAGTGCAGTACAGGAGCATGAAGCAGGAATGAGGTCAAACACAAGCGGAGGTCACAGGAAGGCAGGCAGAGGTCAACGGGAAGGTTCAAGCACAAGCCGGGTCAAACACAGGAACACTGGAACAGATCAGATACAGGTAACAGGTACTAGCTGAAAGACCACTCAGCAAGGCTCATGTGTCCGTGTTTCGTTTAAATAAACTTACTTGGCGCACAGACGTGGGCGGGTGCGCGCACGTGTGCACATTGGCACATTTGCGCGCATCTGTGTGCGTGCATTGGCGTGCATCTGTGTGCGCACATTGGCGAACATGTGTGTGCACACTGGTGCGCGCATGCGCCAATACACACTGGTGTGCCATGCTTGTGTGCGGGTGCACGTCTGTTAGCCAAATTTCCCTTACACTCAATACGTAGTACAAGTTCAAGCCACGCCATCTGAGGTTCAAGCCGAGCAAAGGGAGGCCGTGCCTGAAGCGTGGCGAGCGAAGCGAGCTTGTGAGGGGCCCTGTTACTATGTGCTACCGTATGTCCACTTGGATGGAGAGGCTTGAAACTACACTCACTGCGCAGGCGCCGTTCATCTTCAGAGATTTTTTTGAATCTCCTTGTCCTCCGTACTGCGCAAGCACTGCGCCTGCGCAAGCACTGCGCCTGCGCAGTACGGGCCAGACACTATCCGATGGCCAAACAGTTTTTGTCAGAACACCGGTATACATGTCTATTGTGCGCAAGGTACGGACAAGTCCTGTGGGATCCATGCCTGGTTCATTTTAATGAACGTGAGCTTGTCCACATTGGCTCTGGACAGGCGGCTGCGCTTGTCTGTGATAACGCCCCCTGCCGTGCTAAATACACGTTCAGATATTACACTGGCTGCAGGGCAGGCCAGCACCTCCAAGGCGTAAAGGGCAAGCTCAGGCCATGTGCCCAATTTGGAGACCCAGAAGTTGAAGGAGGCAGACCCGTCATTCAGTACGTGTAGGCGTGTGCACACATACTGCTCCACCATGTTGGTGAAATGCTGCCTCCTGCTAAGACGTTCCATCTTAGCTGGTGTTGCTGGTTGTTGTTGCGTGCGGACAAAGCTTTTCCACATTTCGGCCATGCTAACCCTGCCTTCTGAGGTGCTGGCCGTGCCCTGGCTGCGTTGGCGACCTCTTCCTCCTCCTCTGCCTTCGCTTTGTGCTTCCACCGTACCCCCGCTGTCAGGTGGGAATGCCACCAGCAGTGCGTCTACCAGCGTGCGCTTGTACTCGCGCTTCTTACGATCACGCTCCACTGAGGGAATTAAGGACGGTACCTTGTCCTTGTAACAGGGATCCAGCAGGGTGTTGTAGTGATTATATATATATATATATATATATATATATATATAGCAGGTGTCCACCCAGTAATCAGCACCAGTTAGAATGTGGGCAACTCGGCAGTCTTGCAGAGACACTGCAGCATGTAATCGCTCGTATGTGCCAGGCTGCCCAGAGGCCACGAAAAGCTGTCCTCTGTGCGAGGTATATCGTCTGTGTCCTCTGTATCCCCCCAGCCATGCACCAGTGATGGCCATGAGCTGGTCTGGGTGCCACCCTGCTGTGAACATGGTTTCTCATTCTCCTCCTCATCCTCCACCTCGTCATCCTCCAGAACTGTGCCCTTGCTGCCGGACAATTGTGTACCTGCCGTTTGTTGGTGCAGGAATCCACCCTCATAGCTACTTGTGAATGACTGCCCTGAAAGTCTTGGAAATTATACCGGTTCCTCCTCCTTCTGTGCCACATCCTCTTCCATCATCGCCCAAAGCGTTTTTTCAAGGAGGCATAGAACTGGGATAGTAACGCTGAGAATAGCGTCATCGGCACTGGCCATGTTGGTGGAGTACTAGAAACAGCGCAACAAGGCACACAGGTCTCGCATGGAGGCCCAGCTATTGGTGGTGAAGTGGTGCTGTTCCGCAGAGCCACTCACGCGTACGTGCTGCAGCTGAAACTCCACTTTTGCCTGCTGCTGCTCGCACAGTCTGGCTCGCATGTGCAAGGTGGAGTTCCACCTTGTGGGCACGTCGCATATGAGGCGGTGAGCGGAAAGGCCGAAGTTACACTGCAGCGCGTACAGGCGAGCAGCAGCAGGGTGAGAATGCCGAAAGTGCGCACCGACGGCCTGCATTTTCTGCAGCAGATCTGGCACATCGGGGGAATTTTTAAGGAACCTCTGGACCACCAAGTTCAGCACATGCGCCAGGCAAGGGATGTGCGTCAAACCGGCTAGGCCCAGAGCTGCTACAAGATTTCGCCCATTATCGCACACCACCAGGCCGGGCTTGAGGCTCACTGCCACCAACCACTCATCGGTCTGTTGTTCCATGTCCCTCCACAACTCCTGCACGGTGTGGGTTTTTTCCCCAAACAGGAAAGTTTTAAAACTACCTGCTGTCGTTTACCCCTGGCTGTGCTGAAGTTGGTGGTGAAGGTGTTACGCTGACCGGATGAGGAGGCGGTAGAGGATGAGGAAGCGGAGTAGGAGGATTTAGCAACAGGAGGCAAACTGAAGTGCCCTGCAATCCTCGGTGGTGGAAGGACATGGGCCAAACTGCTATCCGCCTCAGGCCCAGCCGCCACTACATTTACCCAGTGTGCTGTTAGGGAGATATAATGTCCCTGATCGTGCTTACTGGTCCACGCATCTTTAGTTAGGTGGACCTTGCCACAGATGGCATTGTGCAGTGCACACCTGATTTTGTCTCCCACTTGGTTGTGCAGGGAAGGGATGGCTCGCCTGGAAAAGTAGTGGCGGCTGGGCACGATGTACTGTGGGACAGCCAATGCCATCAGGCTTTTAAAACTCTGTGTCTCCACCAGACGGAATGAGAGCATTTCAAAGGCGAGGAATTTTGAAATGCTGGCATTCAGGGCCAGGGATCGCGGGTGGCTAGGGGGGTACTTGCTCTTCTGCTCCAGTGTTTGGGAGATAGAGAGCTGAACGCTTCCATGGGGCATTGTGGAGATGGTTGGTGACCCAGGTGGTAGTGTTGCTGGCAGATCCTCTGTTTGCAGGTTGGCAGGTGCCACTGTCACTACAGAGGTGGATGAAGAGGCCGAGACTGCAGCAGAAGAGGAAGCAGGAGGAGCCAGAAACCTTTCTTTGTTTTTGAGGTGTCTACTCCACTGCAGCTCGTGCTTTGCACTTAGATGCCTGGTCATGCAGGTTGTGCTCAGGTTGAGAACGTTTATGCCTCGATTCAGGCTCTGATTGCACAGCGTGCAAGCCACTCGTGTCTTGTCATCAGCACATTGTCTGAAGAACTACCACGCTAGGGAACTCCTTGGACCTGGCTTTGGTGTGCTCGGTCCCTTGCTGCGTTGGGCAGTAGCAGACGTACTGTCTAGGGGATGGATGCTCCGCTTTTGCACCCTGCTCTCTCTTATGCTGTGCTGGTGGCTCTGTGCGACCACCGCCTCTTCCTCCAAACTACACTGGTCACCTGCATGACGTTGATTCCATGTGGGGTCGAGGACCTCATCGTCCTCCACATCATCTTCCACCCAGTCTTCACCCCTGCCCTCATTGTCGGTCTGCACAATTGCGAAAGCAGCAGTTGGCACCTGTGTTTCGTCATCATCTGAGACGTGCTGCGATGGTTCTCCCATGTACTCATCATGAAACATAAGTGGTTGGGCATCGGTGCACACAATCTCTTCCACTTTTGGGGCAGGGCTAGGTGGATGGCCCTGGAAAACCCTGCTAACAGAGTCATCAAAAAGCAGAAGAGACTGCTGCATGATTTGGGGCTCACACTGGCTGATTTGCAAGGGGGTGAGGTGAAAGACTGATGGACATCGGTTGCAGGTGCCAACTCTGATCTTTCATCAGGAGACTGGGTGGGAGACAATGTGAAGGAACCGGAGGCACTGTCAGCAACCCAATCTACTATCACCTGTACTTGTCCTGGCCTCAACATTCGTATAGCCACATTAGGCGTGACCAAATACCGCTGCAGGCTCTGTCGCCTACTCGCACCTGAGGAAAGTGTTTCACTTGTGCATGTAGCTGGCACAGATCGACCACGTCCTCTCCCTGCAACAGGAGCTCCACCAGCAGCACCACGACTGGGGCCACATCCCTTCTTTGATGTTCTCCTCATATTTTCCAAATTTAGGATCTTGCCCTAAATGGGTGTTTTTGCATTAGCAGAACACACCCACAGTATATAAACGGTGTTTCTCACACCTACAGAAATGAGGAAAATGCTATTCAAAAAAAGTTTTTTGCCCTAAAACAGTTTTATTTGAATAGCACAATAGAAGAAAAATATATAAATTGTGCATCTCACACCTCTAGATATGCAGAAAACACTGCAATTTTTTTGCACTAAATGTGTTTTTAAAATTGCAGAATACACCCACAGTATGTAAACTGTGTATCTCACACCTACAGAAATGCAGAAAATGCTATTCAAAAAAAAAGTTTTTGCCCTAATTTTTTTTTATTATAGAAAAAAAAAAAAGACCAAAAGTTTTGTAAAAATAAAATTATTTTCTACTTTGTTATAAAACATATCCAATAAAAATCTATTTTTTTTTCATAAATGTAAGCTTAAATATTCTGCTACATGTCTTTGGTAAAAACCAAACTGTGTTTTTGGGACACAATAATATTGGGGACACTAGTATAGTTCTGATCGTGATCATTTGAATAGCACAATAGAAGACAAATATATAAATTGTGTATCTCAAACCTCCAGATATGCAGAAGAGACTGCAATTTTTATTTTTTTTTGCAATAAATGGGTGTTTTTGGAATAGCAGAATACACCCACAGTATGTACAGGGTGTATCTCATAGACATGGGAACTGTCAAAAAATTAGTTTTGTTTCGTCCCGTTTCGTATATTAAAAAAATCGTAATTCGTAATTCGTGTACGAAATTCCGTTCGAATTTGTACGAAATACGAATTTCGTACGAATCGTAATTTTTTTTTCGAAACGTTACGAATCGTTAGTAAAGTTACGAATCGTTACGAATCGTTAACGCGGCTAATGAATTGTCGGTCCTCATAACACAGAGAACAATTCGAATCCAACTACAAATATCGAATTTCAATTTCAAGTTACGAATCGTTACGAATCGTTACGAATCGTTACGAATTGTTAGTAAATCCAACTACAAATATCGAATTTCAACTAATATGAAAGAAATTATAATAGCGGATATAACTAATGCTTCGAATGCTTCGAATGAATTTGAGATTCAGTATATCTGATATAATTGGCTACGTAACACAGAGAACAGTCATTCATTGATAAAAAAAAAAAGCGTGGGGGTCCCCCCAAATTCAATAACCAGGCCCTTCAAGTCTGCTATGGATATTAAGGGGAACCCCAGCCAAAAAAACACATTGCCCTCAACATTGGGAGGGTGCTTTGGGGTCCCCCCAAAGCACCTTGTCCCCATGTTGATGAGGACAAGGGCCTCATCCCCACAACCGTGCCCGGTGGTTGTGGGGGTCTGCGGGCGGGGGGCTTATCGGAATCTGGAAGCCCCCTTTAACAAGGGGACCCCCAGATCCTGCCCCCCCCCCCTATGTGTGAAATGGTAAGGGGGTACAAAAGTACCCCTACCATTTCACCAAAAAAGTGTAAAAAATTGTAAAAATGACAGGAGACGGTCTTTGACAATTCCTTTATTAAAATCTTCTTTCTTCTTTCTTCATCCTTCGGTTTCTTCATCTTCTCCTTCCGTCATCTTCTTCCATCTTCTTCCATCTTCTTCTTGCTCCGATCCGCTTCTTCTTGCTCCGGTCTTCTCGTCCTTCTCGTCCGGCATCGGCGTCTCTTCTCGCAGGCCGCTCCTCGCAATGGGAGGCTCCCGCTGTGTGAGGCTTCGCTCCGGCTGACAGGTCTTTTATAACGGAGGGCACCTGGTAACCCCGCCCCCTCTGACGCGCGGGGACATCATGTGGACTTCCCTATGGCTTTCCCCATGATGTCAGAGGGGGGGCGGGGTCACCAGGTGCCCTCTGTTATAAAAGACCTGTCAGCCGGAGCGAAGCCTCACACAGCGGGAGCCTCCCATTGTGAGGAGCGGCCTGCGAGAAGAGACGCCGACGCCGATGCTGGACGAGAAGGGCGAGAAGACCGGAGCAAGAAGAAGCGGATCGGAGGAAGAAGAAGATGGAAGAAGATGACGGAAGGAGAAGATGAAGAAAGGAAGACCAGAAGAAAGAAGAAAGAAGATTTTAATAAAGGAATTGTCAAAGACCGTCTCCTGTCATTTTTACAATTTTTGACACTTTTTTGGTGCAATGGTAGGGGTACTTTTGTACCCCCTTACCATTTCACACAGGGGGGGCCAGGATCTGGGGGTCCCCTTGTTAAAGGGGGCTTCCAGATTCCGATAAGCCCCCCGCCCTTTGGGGGTCTCAGACCCCCAAAGCATCCTCCCAATGTTGAGGGCATGTGGCCTGGTACGGTTCAGGCGGGAGGGGGGGCCGCTCTCGTCCCCCCCTCTTTTCCTGCGGCCTGCCAGGTTGCGTGCTCGGATAAGGGTCTGGTATGGATTTTGAGGGGGACCCCACGCCATTTTTTTTGGCTGGGGTTCCCCTTAAAATCCATCCCAGACCTCAAGGGTCTGGTATGGATTTTGAGGGGGACCCTACGCCATTTTTTTTTTTTTTTTTGCTGGGGTCCCCCTTAATATCCATCCCAGACCTGAAGGGCCTGGTTATTGAATTTGGGGGGACCCCCACACTTTTTATCAATGACTTCAATGAATGACTGTTCTCTGTGTTACGGATCCGATAATTAATTTGCCGGCAATAGCCGCAAGTGATTTTAAATAGCTTTTTTTTCCTGCAAAAATGACACTGTGCAGGAACAGTTCTCTATATTAGATATACTGAATCTCGAATCATTCGAAGCATTCGAAGCATTCGTTATTTCCGCTATTATAATTTCTTTCATATTAGTTGAAATTAGATATTTGTTAGTTGTTGTATTCGAATTGTTCTCTGTATTATGGGAACCGGCAATTAGCCGCGAGTTATTTTAAATAGCTTTTTTTTCCTGCAAAAATGACACATTGTACAGAGACAGTTCTAAGCACGGGAAACATGCCCCCCCTTCTATATACTATATACTCTATAGTATGTCTGTGAAGGGGGGCATGTTTCCTGTGCTTAGAACTGTCTCTGTACAATGTGTCATTTTTGCAGGAAAAAAAAGCTATTTAAAATCACTCGCGGCTAATTGCCGGTTCCCGTAATACAGAGAACAATTCGAATACAACAACTAACAAATATCTAATTTCAACTAATATGAAAGAAATTATAATAGCGGATATAACGAATGCTTCAAATGCTTCGAATGATTCGAGATTCAGTATATCTAATATAGAGAACTGTTCCTGCACAGTGTCATTTTTGCAGGAAAAAAAAGCTATTTAAAATCACTCGCGGCTATTGCCGGCAAATGAATTGTCGGATCCATAACACAGAGAACAGTCATTCATTGAAGTCATTGATAAAAAATGCGTAGGGGTCCCCCCAAATTCAATAACCAGGCCCTTCAGGTCTGGGATGGATATTAAGGGGGACCCCAGCCAAAAAAAAAAAAAAATGGCGTAGGGTCCCCCTCAAAATCCATACCAGACCCTTGAGGTCTGGGATGGATTTTAAGGGGAACCCCAGCCAAAAAATGGCGTGGGGTCCCCCTCAAAATCCATACCAGATCCTTATCCGAGCACGCAACCTGGCAGGCCGCAGGAAAAGAGGGGGACGAGAGCGGCCCCCCCTCCCGCCTGAACCGTACCAGGCCACATGCCCTCAACATTGGGAGGATGCTTTGGGGGTCTGAGACCCCCAAAGCACCTTGTCCCCATGTTGATGAGGACAAGGGCCTCATCCCCACAACCCTGGCCATTGGTTGTGGGGGTCTGCGGGCGGGGGGCTTATCGGAATCTGGAAGCCCCCTTTAACAAGGGGCCCCCAGATCCCGGCCCCCCCCTGTGTGAAATGGTAAGGGGGTACAAAAGTACCCCTACCATCTCACCAAAAAAGGTGACAAAAATGGTAAAAATTACAGGAGACGGTCTTTGACAATTCCTTTATTAAAATCTTCTTTCTTCTGGTCTTCCTTTCTTCATCTTCTCATTCCGGCATCTTCTTCCATCTTCTTCCATCTTCTTCCATCTCCTTCTTGCTCCGATCCGCTTCTTCTTGCTCCGGTCTTCTCGTCCTTCTCGTCCGGCATCGGCGTCTCTTCTCGGAGGCCGCTCCTCGCAATGGGAGGCTACCGCTGTGTGAGGCTTCACTCCGGCTGATAGGTCTTTTTTAACGGAGGGCACCTGGTGACCCCGCCCCCCCTCTGACATCATGGGGAAAGCCATAGGGAAGTCCACATGACGTCCCCGTGTGTCAGAGGTGGCGGGGTTACCAGGTGCCCTCCGTTATAAAAGACCTGTCAGCCGGAGCGAAGCCTCACACAGCGGGAGCCTCCCATTGCGAGGAGCGGCCTGCGAGAATAGACGCCGATGCCGGACGAGAAGACCGGAGCAAGAAGAAGCGGATCGGAGCAAGAAGAAGATGGGAGAAGATGAAGAAACCGAAGGATGAAGAAAGAAGAAAGAAGATTTTAATAAAGGAATTGTCAAAGACCGTCTCCTGTAATTTTTACCATTTTTGACACTTTTTTGGTGAAATGGTAGGGGTACAAGTACCCCCTTACCATTTCACACAGGGGGGGGGCCGGGATCTGGGGGTCCCCTTGTTAAAGGGGGCTTCCAGATTCCGATAAGCCCCCCGCCCGCAGACCCCCACAACCACCGGCCAGGGTTGTGGGGATGAGGCCCTTGTCCTCATCAACATGGGGACAAGGTGCTTTGGGGGGGACCCCAAAGCACCCTCCCAATGTTAAGGGCATGTGGCCTGGTATGGTTCAGGCGGGAGGGGGGGGCGCTCTCGTCCCCCCCCTCTTTTCCTGCGGCCTGCCAGGTTGCGTGCTCGGATAAGGGTCTGGTATGGATTTTGAGGGGGACCCCACGCCATTTATTTTTTTTTGGCCGGGGTTCCCCTTAAAATCCATCCCAGACCTGAAGGGTCTGGTATGGATATTTGGGGGGGACCCCACGCCATTTTTTTTTTTTTTTTTTGGCTGGGGTCCTCCTTAATATCCATACCAGACCTGAAGGGCCTGGTTATTGAATTTGGGGGGGACCCCTACACTTTTTTTTTATATCAATGAATGACTGTTCTCTGTGTTACAGAGCCGACAATTCATTTGCCGGCAATAGCCGCAAGTGATTTTAAATAGCTTTTTTTTCAGCAAAAATTACACTTTGTCATTCGAATCATTCAAAGTCATTCGAATTCATTCGAATTCATTCGTTATATCTGCTATAATAATTTATTTCGAATTAGTTGAAATTCGATATTGGTAGTTGGATTCGAATAATTTGGAGCTGAAATTCGTAAACGGAATTTTTCCTGCAAAAATGACACTTTGTCATTCAAATTCATTCAAATCCATTCAAATTCATTTGAATCCATTCAAATTCATTCGAATTCATTCGAATTCATTCGAATCATTCGTTATATCCGCTATAATAATTTCTTTCATATTAGTTGAAATTCGATATTTGGTAGTCGGATTCGAATAAATTCGGCGACGAAATTCGTAAACGGAATTTCGTATTCCGTACGGAATTCGGATTCGAAAAAATTCGTACTACGGATTTGTACATTTGTACGAATTTCGAAAAAATTCGTAAGAATTTCGAAAAATTCGTACGAATGCGTACGAAACTAATCGCACATGTCTAGTATCTCACAGTAACATATGCAGTGCACTGAGCTTGCAGATAAAAGTTATATTTCCTCTGGCACTGGGCTCATGGCAGTGTAAAAAGCTTGTGCACTGCACCCACACAACTAAATAAATTGTCGCTGACTAATTAGAATAGATTTCAGAATCAGGATTCTCTCCCTCACAGCAGCCAGGAACATTTCCCTACACTGTCAAAAGCAGAGTGACGTTCTGTGCTGTGTGCCTCTAGCTTATATAGAGGCTGGGTCACATGCTGCACTGGCCAATCACAGCCATGCCATTAGTAGGCATGGCTGTGATGGCTTCTAAGGGCATACCAGTTAAACAAATGTTGATTGCCTGCCCTGCAGCTTTTTAAAATGCACCATTACATTGCCAAACATCGGACCCGAACCCGAACATACAGTCAATTGTTCAGGTTCGGGTCTGGGAAAGCCAAAAGTCCGGTACGAACCCGAACTTTACAGTTCGGGTTCGCTCAACCCTAGTGGCCACCATTATTTTCCAGCACTGCCTTAACCCTCTTGGGCATGGAGTTAACCAGAGCTTCACAGATTGCCACTGGAGTCCTCTTCCACTCCTCAGTGACGACATCACAGAGCTGGTGGATGTTAGAGACCTTTCGTTCCTCCACCTTCCGTTTGAGGATGCCCCACAGATGCTCAATAGGGTTTAGGTTCTGGAAACATGCTTGGCCAGTTCATCACATTTACCCTTAGCTTCTTTAGCAAGGCAGTGGTTATCTTGGAGGTGTGTGTTGGGTCGTTATCATGTTGGAATACTGCCTTGCGGCCCAGTCTCCGAAAGGAGAAGATCATGCTTGGCTTTAATATGTCACAGTACATGTTGGTATTCATGGTTCCCTCAATGAACTGTAGCTCCCCAGTGTTGGCAGCACTCACACAGCCCCAGACCATGGCACTCCCACCACCGTGCCTGACTGTAGGCAAGACACACTTGTCTTTGTACTCCTCACCTGGTTGCCGCCACACATGATTGACACCATCTGAACTAAATGTTTATCTTGGTCTCATCAGACCACAGGACATGGTTCCAGTAATCCATGTCCTTAATCTGCTTGTCTTCAGCAAACTGTTTGGGGGCTTTATTGTGCATCATCTTTAGAAGAAGCTTCCTTCTGGGACGAAAGCAATGCAGACCAATTTGATGCAATATGCAGAGTATGGTCTGAGCACTGACAGGCTGACCCCCCACCCCTTCAACTTCTGCATCAATGCTGGCAGCACTTAAACGTCTATTTTCCAAAGAAACCTCTTAAAGTGACGCTGAGCATGTGCACTCAACTTCTGTGGTCGACCATGTTGAGGCCTGTTCTGAGTGGAACCTGTCCTGTTAAACCGCTGTGTGGTCTTGGCTACCATGCTGCAGCTCAGTTTCAGGGTCTTGGCAATCTTCTTATAGCCTAGGCCATCTTTTTTTTTTTTCAAAATCTTTTTCCTTACATAATAATTTACATTTTTATATGCTTTTACATTTCTTTATATAATACAAGTTATATTTACATTTTCTCCTCTCATTCATTCCACTCTCTCTCACCATCTATGGTCACCTTATACTATGTTTTCAGGTGTTCCGATATCCACTGTTAACCATGATCTATTCCACTTTGCCCATATATTTTCATATCTCCGCCCATTTCCCCTTTGTTCATACATTATTTTTTCGTAGGGTAGGACCTGGTTTACTGCTCTCACCCATTGGGTTACTGTCGGGGGATATGGCTGAATCCATTTTTCTATTTTTCGTTTTCTTGCCAAAAATAGTACCTCCCTTAAGAAGGTATTATTATCTCTATTGTCTCTCTCTTCCCTTAGTAACCCCAGCAAACATAGTTCCATCGTGGCCATAAAAGGTTTATTCAAAACTTTTCCTATTTTCCTAGCTACCTGTTGCCAATATTTCCCTATTTTACCACAGTACCACATTACATGAAGAAAGTCTGCTCCCCCCTGCCCACATCTAGTACATCTTGGTTCAACCATCCTCCCCATTTTATACAGTCTGTTTGGAGCCAAATACATCTGATGTATTATATTTATCTGTATTATCCTGTTGTTCATTGCACGGGATACATTCAAGTGAGAAGTGCAGGCTTCATCCCATTCATGATCACTCATGTCTGGGATAGCCGCCTGCCATTTATCCCTTATTTTCAGTGGTTCGCCTTCTATTTTCTTCTGTAGCAAATGTGTATAGATTTTGGCTATTAATCCCTTTGGTCCCTGCGATCTCAAGATGCCTATAAGGGGATATTTAGATATTTTTAATTCCTCCCTTCTGAACTGTACCTGTAGCACCTGCCTCAACTGTAGGTATCTGCAGAACTGTTTACTAGGTAAATTATATTGTTTACATAGGTTTTCATAAGTTAATATTACATTTTTATCATAAAGCTGGCCAATAGTTAATATCTTGTTCTGCTTCCAAAATTTACTGTCCTCAAATGTTTCCAGATGTTCAAATTTTGGGTTATTCCAAAGGGCAGTTTCTGTTGGGATACCAACAAATCCCGTCAATTTCTTAGCTTCCCTCATACTGTCCTTGCCACTTTCAGTAGGGGGATTTTTACTCCCACTCTCCTCAGATCTTTTATTTCTAATCCCATCATTAAATCATCTATTTGCATTTTGCTAAGAAGATATTCCTCTAGCCTTGTTATTTTTTCCTGTCCTACCCTTGATCTTAAATGTTTCAGTTGCCCTGCCAAATAATATAAATATAGGTCCGGGAGTGCCAGCCAAGCTTCTGTCTTTGGTCTTTGTAATTTATTAAATTTTAATTTGCATCTTCCATATGCCCAGATGAACCAAGTCATCTGCGAATTTCATTTTTTAAATATCTGTCTTGGTATTTTTACCGGGAGTGTGCAAATACATATAAACACTTGGGTAGTATAATACATTTTATCAACTGAATTCTACCTGCCATTGCTATTGGTAGCTTTATCCATATTTTCAATTTTCTCTTAACTTGCTCTACTAATGGGAGTATATTGGCTTCCATGTTTTCTTCAGATTTCAACGTAATATTTACTCCTAAATATTTAAACACTTCAACTATTTTTAATGGGGTCTGGACTCTCCTTTCATTACCTGTACCTAAAAGCATTAGTGCGGATTTCTGCCAATTTATTTTTAACCCTGAGAACCTTCCGTATGTTTCTATTATTCTCATTGCTTCCGTCAAAGATGCTTGCGCATCTCCCATATATATAATATAATATCATCCGCATATAAGCCTATATGTTCATTTTTTTCCCCAACTTTAATCAATTTATATTTATCTGATTGCCTAAATCTATTTGCCAGTAGACATGTGCACACTGAAATATTTTGTTTCGGAATTTCGTTTTCGTCCGAAAAATCTATTCATTTAGTTACTCCCGAAATTCATTTTTATTTATTTAGTTTTTCGTTAAAAATTTCATTCGTCCGAAAATCCAAATGAATTAAGGTCGAATCTGTCATTGAAGACTTATGGTGTATGTCGAATGTTCAAAGAAGATTCGACGGAGCAGCTAAACTGTATGACTGTGTATAGTTTAGCTGCAATTCCACCCAATTCCAGCAGCAATCTTTCCTCTCTACGTCGAATCTTTCCTTTCTACGTCAAATCTTTCCTTTCTACGTCGAATCTTTTCTCTCTATGTAAAATAATGTTGGATTAATAGAGTTAAGGTTAGGCAAATTCGACCACAGGTTCAATGGACACAGATTGTTTTTGTCAGCGTTGAATCTCCTATTTATATCGAACTGTTGTCACAACGAAAATAAAGCATTTGTTTATGTCGGATATTTCGTTTTTCGGATTCTGCACTTTCGTTATACACTTTGTAGTCTATATTTAATAATGAAATTTGTCTGTACGACCCACATTCAGTTCTATCTTTGTCTGGTTTTGGTATCAGTATAACTGTAGCATCATACATGAAGGCAGGCATTTCTCCCCTTCGAAACGCCTCTCCATACATTTTGGTCAAAGCTGGTACCATAATCTCTGCATATCGCTGATACATTTCCAATGGTATGCCATCTGGCCCTGGGGATTTACCCTTTCCCAAAGAGAAGATAGCTTCTCGTACTTCCTCTTCCTCTATGTCTCTCTCTATCTCCTCTTTTTGTTCCTCTGTTAATTTAAGAAAATCTAAGTCCTTTAGGTAATCCTCTATCTCTTCTCTTGTACAAGTCAGTATTGATGTACACATGTTAATGTAATATTTTTGGAAGGTCTCAAGTATCTCATCTAATGTATTTACCGTCTCCCTTTTCTAATTTTTCACCTCTGATATTGCCAATGATGGGGTTTGCCTCCTTATCAGGAAGGCCATCTTTATGTAGAGTAACAATTCTTTTTTTCACATCCTCAGAGAGTTCTTTGCCATGAGGTGTCATGTTGAACCTCCAGTGACCAGTATGAGAGATTTAGAGCGATAACACCAAATTTAACACACCTGCTCCCCATTCACACCTGAGACCTTGAAACACTAATGAGCCACATGACATGGAGAGGGAAAATGGCTAATTGGGCCCAATTTGGACATTTTCAGTTAGGGGTGTACTCACTTTTGTTGCCAGCGGTTTAGACAATAATTGCTGTGTGTTGAGTTATTTTGAGGGGACAGAAAATTTATACTGTTATACAAGCTGTACACTCACTGCTTTACATTGTAGCAAAGTGTCATTTCTTCAGTGTTGTCACATGAAAAGATATAATAAAATATTTACAAAAATGTGAGGGGTGTACTCACTTTTCGTAGATGCCTGTTCCATGTGTGCTCAGAGTAAGACTACACGACACCTTCCAGTGGGCCTCCTACAAACCCATACCCAATAGAGAGAGGCCCTGGACCCACCTGTCCATGAATTTCATTGTGGAGTTATCCAACTCCCAGCACAACACAGTTATCCTTATTGTGGTTCACTGGTTCTCGAAAATGTCTCATTGTATTTGAGAAGTTGCCCACTTCTAAGTTACTGGCTTCCATTTTTGCTCACTTACATGGGCTACCCAAGATGTTTGTCTTGTGCAGTGGTAGTCAGTTTGTGTCCCGGTTCTGGAGAGACTTTTGTGCATAGTTGGGAATTTAGCTTGCTTTCTCCTCTGCGTATCACCCACAGTCTAATGGGGCAGCAGAACGAGCCAATCAGTCCTTGGAGCAATTCCTATGTTGCTATATTTCTGACCATCATAACTGGTCAGACCTCTTACTGTGGGCGGAGTTTGCTCACAATAGTGCCTTGAATTTTGCTTCCTGATTGTCCCCCTGTTTATGGCGAACTATGGTTTCCAACCTTCCATGTTGCCTGAGTATTCTTGCGTTAGAGGAGCATCTCCGTGGTCTTCGTTCCACTTGGGCACAAGTCCAGGAGGCTTTGCGACAAGCTAAGGATAGGTACAGACTCCATGCTGACCGACTCCATGTATTCTTTGCAGGATTAACCCAGTGGCTTATGCATTAGACCTACTAATATGCGTATCTCAAATGGATTTAATGTCTCCTTATTAAAACCTTTTGTCTGCAACCGCTTTACCACCTCGGTGCCTCGTTCTCACCCTGTACAGGTTGAGAACCATGAGGAGTATGAAGTACAGTCCATTGTTTACTCCTGTAGGTTCCATGGGCGCATACAGTACCTGGAGCATTGGAAAGGGTACGGTCCGGAGGAACGCTCTTGGGTCTCATCCTAGGACGTCAGTCCTGCTTACTTAAGCTGCCCAGCCCAGAGGATCTCTGCCCTCGCTTTAGTCAACATCACAGAGACAATCTCCTGTGTTCATGTTAAAAGACTTGCTTGGCTGACATTCTCTCTGGCTCCAAATCCTACTTGCTGTTCCACTACGCTGATCTCGGGCTTCCTGACTTTCTGGCTTGTCTGACTATCTGTTCCGGTTACCAAACTTTGGCTATGTTTTGACTACGTTTGTTCTATTTACTTTTAATATTAAGCAAGTGCGATTTAACTGTACTTCTGTCTCGGGTCTGATTTCCTGGTTTCTGACAATGATGCACGGCTCCCCCTGAATAGGGGGCCAAACAGGATAATGTTTGGGCCCAAACAGCCAAAGTTTAGTCTGAACCTAGGTTTGGACCAAACCGTCAGCTCACCCCAAGCTGGTATTTAAAATAATCACCAGGGTAAGAGGGCCTATAATGCTATGTGAAAAGAGAGGGAAGGAATCAAGCAGTGGTATAGCTTATTCCAGGGTCCCTCAATGGACTATTTTCTCAAACGTAATGGTCTGTTGGAGTCACAAGGTTACAAGAGATATGAGATTGTGGCTTGATCCGGCTAAAAAAAGCCAGGAGGCAGAATGCCATCTCATCTGTTGATCTTAGACATAAGGTGCTTTTATATTTGGCAAAGTTAAATATTTGTGTTTATATTAAAGCGGTGAGCTCTTCCATTCTTTGGAACAAAGATGAGCAGTGAAACATGTACGTTATTCCTGAATTTGCAAAAAAAAACAGTTTTGGATAGTGAGAACAAATAGGTGGGTTCCCAAATGTTTAACTGTCATCAGTAGTCTACAGGATAAATTAATAAACATTTTTCTAAGTTTACAAAGTATTAAAAGTAAGAAAATAGATAGATAGAGATACAGTAGGTCTGGTGAGTCCCAAATTGTGTGGAAAGAATTGGGTGGTTGTTGTATGGAGCACTGTGCCACCCTCATTTTCCACAAAATTCACATTCATTCCATTCACCAGCGCAGGGTTTTCAAAAGACTTCATATGATTCCCTGTCATAAATGTTGATGTCATAAACAGTCTAGAGAGAGCAGTTTGAGCAACATACATCCATGAGTCAAATTGTTTATCTAAATTGAACTTTCATACATCTCATACTCTGAACTCTAAGGCTGCATTCACACTACAGCGTTTTGAATCGCAGGCAGATTTGCCGTGGATCTGCCCGCGATTTGACAGCGCTGAGGTGTGAATGACAAAACACGGGACTCATATTGGAGATGCCATTCATTTGAACGACACCTCAAATCGAGGTGCGCATACGCTGCGATTGCAGCACGCTTTATTGCATGACAACTGCAGCAACCTGCATCGTGGGACGTATGTCACCCAAAAATTGTTCAGGAACTACTTTTGGGTGACATGCATCCCGCGATGCGGGTCAAATGAATGGCATCTCGAATGCAAGTCCTGTGTTTTGTCATTTACACCTCGGCGCTGTCAAATCGAGGGCAGATCGCCGGCAAACCTGCCCGTGATTTAAAATGCTGTAGTGTGTGTAAGGTACACGTCTTTCTCCTTGTGTTCTAAATGCCTAGGCCAGGATGGTAGAGCGGAGGTCCCGGTCACCGGTGGATAATCAACACACATACACTGGTAGTACGTGAAGAATGATTACAAAGTTTAATAGGAGAACACAGTCTTTTATGTGCAATACTAGAAGACCCTGCCCCATGTGGAGCCAATCAGGTTGTTACACATAAGCACGCATCAGCAATTTCTTATGATATAGAATATAGATCAAAGGTTAGTGCATTCATCTGACAGTTTGTTCTTCTTGTCTGTATACATCTGCTGACTTGACCACAAACTCCTAAGCCACTGGTCCTAGCTAGTTTCATATCCTCTGGTGAAGTACAAAGATAAAAACCTCAAACAGATGCTTCCTGAGATGTCAACACTTGTCAAGCAGTTTGTTACATACACTATAAGTGTATATATGCCTTTGTTCCAAAGCTGTTAGTCTGAAAGCTTAAGCATATTAATTTCAATCACTATTGAAATGGTATATCATTATAAGTAGCCCCCTTATAATCCTCCCTTTGATCATTCTGTTTTAACATAATGATCATCCCTTTCCTTATTTTATAGCACAGGTCTGGTACTCTGTGGTTTCGTGTTCTTGATTCTCATACCACACAGTCTGTTCCTTGGTGATAGAGGTCAGTTTTAAACTCTCTGAACCTGCTTTTACACCCTTCTTACAGATACATCTAGCTATTTTACAACAAGCATATAAGAACAAAATAAAAAGCAATATCCTAACAATGGTCATGGCAGTATTTTTTAACCAGGAGGTTAGTCCCCCTAGGCCAAAACCTGTGGAGAAGGGATCCCACGTTTTTCCAATATTCCTTGCCTCATCCTGGAGTTTATTTACCTCCTTGCGATGTTGGGCAACTATGTCATAATAATCTGGTACTTCAATACTGGTATTATGAATCCAAGTGCAGCATTCATAATCTTCAGTAATTTCACAAAGACCGGTAAGAGCTGCGCTCATGCTTTCTATAGCTAAATCATGTAGTTCTAATTGTTTTCTTATTGCCCTGGTTTCTATGTTTAATTTTGTGATGTCATCGGAATTCTTTTCCAAGATCTCATCAATGATTCCAGTGTAATTGTTTAGTCTCTTCATTAAATCTATTCCCCATCCTGTCCAGGAGGGGAACCATGCCCATGCCATATCTTTTTCCAGGAATATCTCTCTCTTATTGCGATGTTTAAGGGGATACCTGGGGTGGATGCTGGCCTCAAGGAGGTGAGTACCTTCATTGTTTCCCAATACACCCATGAGTGGGGCCAGGGCTGCTAGATAACACCATCCCTGGGGCTGGATAGGAATCCAGGGATGACAGAGCTTTCCACAACAAATGTAAGTATTGTTCCCTAGTGCTAAAGGGCGTGCACGCAGTACCTTATACATTTGGTCTGACAAACCAGATAGTGTAAGAGTAGCCAGAAGCTGAGCCATGGGAGAAGTGGTATTAATACTCAGAAATTGATACAGGGTGGTATTAAGACTAAGATCTTGGGTTACATAGAATGTATCATTTAATGTTGTCATTGAGATATTAAGCTTTGATTGTTTACAAACTTCGGCTCCTTTGGTGGTATTCCCTAACCTGAAACACCAGTCTGGATAATGGCTTCTACCTATGATTTGAAAAGTGAGGGTTTTGTTAGGACTCTTCCTGGTAACGTCGGTAAGAACTATAGGGGGTGTGCCGTTTAGGAGTGAGGTAAAATTTAAAGGTATGGCCATTAAAGGAACTCTGGCAGTACTGGGATGTAGTTTACTGCATATCCAGCACTTTTCAAAACCTGATTTTTGGGCATAGCTATATTTAAATTTCAACAACAACATTTTATCAGAAAACTCTTGGGGGGGTTCACTTCTTCTGTGTCTTACTATAGGAGTGTTATTTGACTTGGGAATCCCACATATCCCTTTTAGTGGTCCCAAATCTTCTGGGTGGTATATACAGTTAGCTATCAGCCAAGTGGGTAAGAATACTACCAGAATTAGACAGCACCAGAGGCACAAGGTCTTCCCTGTTACTGATGTTGAAAACATTATATATATATATTTTTAATGTCCTCAAAATTCACTATTCTTCTTCTTCTTCTTCACTTGTCCTGATGATAGAAAGATCTGTTTTGTTTCCAGGTAAAATCATTGTGTCCTTCAGGGAGATTTGTCCTATGCCTTCCTGAATATCTTGTAGATTTTGTCGTTGTCTTGAAGGGAGTGTATCCTCGGTTACTGTTAGGGGCTCTGGAGTTGAGGGGAGCTGGGGACACTTCTTCAGTCGGCTGGCGTGGATCCAGGTGTTGCCTAGGTCCGTTAGTACCGCGGTCCTGGATACCTTTTCCACCTTCCACGGTCCGGAGTAGATTGGTCCAATTCTTTTCCTGTGAGCCAGCTGCTTAATCAGTACTTTGTCCCCTGGGATGAAGGGGTGGGTAGGTTCTGTTGAAAGAGGAGAGAAGGTGACAGAAACTTGTTCATTTATTTCATGAAGCATACTTACCAGACTTTTCACGTACACTTCCTGTTGGGAATAAACGTTAATGTCAGAATTTGGGTCTAATGGGGGTAATTCTATATTTGCAGGGATTCCCATTAGAATTTCAAAAGGGGACAATCCTGTCCTGGAATGGGGGGTGGTTCTTATCTGAAAAAGGACAGAAGGTAAGTGTTCCAACCAACCTTTTAGAGTACCTCCTGTAGCCTTTTTTAATTTGTCTTTGATGTTCCTGTTCATTCTCTCTACTACTCCTGCACTCTGGGGATGATAGGGAATATGTAGTTTCCATTGCATCCCCAGAGATTTGGCTACAACTTGGGTCACTGAGGAACTAAATGCGGGTCCTCTGTCGGACCATATGGTTGTGGGTATCCCGAACCTACAGATCCAATAATTTAACAAGCATCTTGCTGCTATATTTGCGGTTTCTCCGGTACAGGGAATTGCCTCAACCCATCCTGACCATTTGTCAACGATCACGCAGAGGCACCTCAAATTTCCCTTTTGCTTTGGTAGGTGTGTGAAGTCTATTTGTAAATCTGTTAATGGTCCCAAGGGTGGAGGTAGATGGCCATGTAGGCCATGTCTTTTTCCTTGAACATTGTTCTGGGCACAAGTTAGGCAGCTTCTAGTTAGAAGCTTAGTTTGTTTTTGTAAATTATTTGTGCAAAAAGATTTTGAATATATATTTACAAGAGGGGCGGGTCCTATGTGTCCTGGGCCATGGAGGTAGGATACAATTAGGATACAATTAGCTTCAGGTATACCCAGGATCTTCCCCTCTTTTGTCCAAAGACCTTCAGAGTCTTTGGACAAACCTTCATCTACCCAGAAATGGACATCTGCGTCTGTGGCCATTGATTGCATTTGGGCCACAACAGTTTTGAAATCAGGGGATGAGAAGTGCTCTTTAAAGAAGATTGTGGTAGGGGCTGGTGAATTGGGTGAACTGGCAGCAGCCTTTTTTGCTTCTCTGTCTGCGAAAGCATTTCCTTTTGATACTATACTATTATCTGATTAGTGGGCTTTTACTTTTATAACAGCAACCTTTTTAGGGAGCAGAATTGCTTGTAGTAGATTAAGGATCTGCTCTGAATTAGCTATCTGTTTGTTGTCTGCTGTTTTAAATCCTCTATTGGCCCATATCACACCAAAATCATGTACCACTCCAAATGCATATCTGCTGTCTGTATAAATGTTGACTTCCTTGTTTGTGAACAGAATACAGGCTCTGGTCAGAGCTTCTAGTTCTGCTACTTGGGCAGAAGCAGGGGGCAATGGTTTTGCCTCTAGTACTGTATGTGGCAGCTGAACTACAGCATAGCCAGTTAAAAATGTAGAGTCAGAGGGACGGGAACAACTACCATCTACAAAAACATTTTCGGCATTTATAATTGGAATGTCAGAAAGATCAGGTCTTGGTGAAGTGACTTGTTCCACTTTTTCTACACAATTATGTGTGTGATCAGGTTCGTGTGGTAAACGTAACATGGAATGTAGTAAATGTACAACTGGATTGCTATTTGGAACATATTTAAGTACCAAGTTGTCAGTATTTAACAAAGTGATCTCGTATCCACTGAGTCTTTGGGAAGTCATGTGTTCATATTCTGTATGAGGTGGGTAACTGAATGAGTGGTGTACAGTGTCATTTTGTGTCCCAATACTATTTTGTTGGCATCCTGTGCAGACATGGCACAGGCAGCGACATTCTGAAGACAGGACGGCATGCCCTGGACTTGGACAGGGAGTTTTCTAGATAAATATGACACTGGACGATACCCTGAGCCATGAGATTGTGCAAGTACTGCAGCAAAAGATTTTCCTGAAACTACACAGTACAATTGGAAAGCTTTACCATAATCTACCAATCCCAGGGCGGGGGCGGTGGACAAACTCTTAATAAGAGCATCAAAAGCATTTTTCCTGTCTTCTGTCCAGTCTATCAATTTAGGGGCGTTTGACCCAGCAGCCTCTCGTAGGATACTGTCATAATGAGAACAGTCAGGAATCCACTGGCGACAATATACAATTGCGCCCAAAAATGACAACAAAGCTGCTTTGTCTTTTGGAGGACTGAGAGCTTGTAAGGCTGCGGCACGTTTGGGGGACACTAGCCTGGTTCCCTTGTCCAGAATACATCCTAGGTATTCTACTTGTGGTAGACACCACTGTATTTTCTTCCTTGAGGCTAGGTGGCCGGCTTTGGCCAGATGTTCTAACAGTAATGTTGAATCGACCGCACAATTTTCAGCAGAACGACTGCACAAGAGCAAGTCGTCCACATACTGTATTAGTACCGACCCATGCTCGGAAGTCCAAGACTTGACGGTCTCGTTGAGTACCATGGAGAAGGCGGCGGGGCTGTCTACATACCCTTGCGGTAAACGCGACCAAGTTAACTGACCCCCGGCCCATGAGAAGGCAAATATAGGCTGAGCCTCTTCGGCAATAGGGATGCTAAAAAATGCGTTTGCCAAATCAATCACTGTGTAGCATAGGGAGTCTGCAGGTATGCATGAAAAAATGAATGTTATATCAGATACCAAGGGCGGGAGGGGTAGTACTTGCTTATTAACTGCCCTTAGATCTTGGACTAGCCTCCATTCGCCACTGGCCTTTTTTACGGGGTAAATGGGCGTGTTCCAGGGGCTGATTACTGGTTTCAAAATGCCTAAGCGTATGTATTCTTCAATCTGTGGTGCAATTCCATTGGTTTTCTCTGGGGGCAAGGGATACTGTTTGTGGTATTGAGCTTGTGCGTCTGGACGTAATTGGGGAGTGTAGGGTGTGCAGTTGATAAATCCTACGCTACCTTTGTTTTCGGCCCAGATTTTGTGAGTCTCTAAAGTAGCGGGCAGTAGCATAAAGAATCCTTTATATGTGTGTCGTTTAGGACCAGTCAGGTCACAGAAAGGGGAACTTGCAGTTAGTGAGCCTTTTTTGTCAAATTTAATAGTGATACTTAAACTGGATAACAGGTCCCTTCCCATAAGGGATACAGGACAGGAGGTCAACACAGCAAAAGATTGATCGCACAAATGTTGCCCCTCGGGAGTGGTTACAGGTAATGGTGGAGTGATGGGATGGGTAACAGGGGTCCCATTTATACCAATAGAGTTTCCCTCAGTACATTGTGGTGTGTCAAAAATTACATTATTCACTGAACTTGATGTGGCGCCAGTGTCGATTAAGAAACAGACACGCTGCCCATCAACATTTAATACAACTTGGGGAAGACTCTTCCATGAGAGGTTATAACACACTAGACTGAGGGAAGGGACATACTCTAGGCATCCCTATAGGGGGGGGTGGCTGCTGGCGGTTTGATGGCCACTGCATAGGGATCCGTGGAGTGTTAGGGACAAAAGGTGGTGGTCCATTAGGAGGCTGAGGTGACATTTGTTGTTGTTGAGAAGGATATTGTTGTGGCTGGCGAGGACCCTGATAGGATGGGTAACGTGGAAACTGGGTCGGGGGGTAAAATCCTCTTCCTCTTCCCCTACCCCTACCCCTATTCTGTCCTGTCCTATAGGGACATTGAGATTTCCAATGTCCTTGTTGGCCACAATTATAACAGCCCTGGTCCGGGGGGTATATAGCAGCTGGATCAGGATACGGTTGCATGGTCATAAGGGGAACAGGGGACACTGTCTCTGGCCCCATGCCAATGGAAGTAAAAATTCCCCCTTTCTGTTCAAAGACTCCAGAGCATTCTCTGGATCTTGCATCTTTCATAAAATCTTCGGGCGTTTGTTCAGTCCATTTTGGATTTGTAAATTTAAGGAGCTGGGTAACTTTAGGGTCACCACCAGACATAACTGTGGTTGTAAAAATTTGTGGTGAAGGTTTGTCTACCGCTTTCCATAAATGGTAGACTCTGGTACAAAAGTCAAAGAATTTCTCTTTAGGTCCTTGCTTGGCTAGAATTAACTCTTGCAGAGCTGATGAACCTTTGTATAAGGTTGACCAGTGACTACCTATACCCTTCCAAAAGGAAGTCCAGTCATTTACACCTTGGGCGTGGGTTGCCCATAGAGTTTCTATAGGGGTTTCTTCGGGGCTGTCAGGGTCTATTATACTAAGTATGCCTTGGACATCCTCTTTATCTAAGCTTGACCCAATACTGTATTTTGCCAAAAAGGCAGCTGCTTCTCGGGGGCTTTTCTTTGGATTTGGGCATAACTCCTTTATTTTAGAAAGGGTTCCCAGAGGCAAGGGGATGTGTACCTGAGTCGTACCAATATGCATTAAAGGCGCTTTAACATCACACATTTCCTCCTCTTCTGAGGCATTGTCAGAACCTATTAAGGGGCTCTCTGTTTGTGTAATGTCTCCGGATTTTTCCCCTTTGGGGGGAATCTCTTCCCTTTTTTTAGTTTGGCTACGTGTGGCCGTAGAGGGTTGTGAAATAATGGACTCCTCAGCTTTCTTTAATTCCTCTGCCTTCTTTTCAAGAGCTTTCCTATACTGTTCTAGTTCCTCCCTTTGTTTATATATTCGTTCCTCCGCTTCCAGTCTGTCTAATTCAAACTGTTCTTTTTCTTTCTCATACTGTTTCTCTTTAGGGGTTAGGTTTCTTTGCCTTTCTCTTTCTCTGATACTTTCAGCTTCTATTCTTTCATTTTCTCTTTTTATTCTGCCATCTTGTTCCCATTTAGTTATTTGATCATCACCTGCTGCACCATATACCATACTTGCGAGGATATGAGGTTCTAGTGAGGGATATAATTGGAGGCGAGGACCAGGCTCTCCTGAGTCCATTTTTACAGTGACATAAGGTGGAGGAGGTTCAAAGGTAGGGGCGGATACATTTGTCTTAACTGCAGGAGTCTTTTTAGCATATTTCTTTCTATAATCTTTTAAACATTTGCTCCATGAGTGATAACAATCTTTCATGTATTGAGGGTCATTAGATTTACCCGGGGGGTAGGAATGCTTATGCGTCTGACAAATTTTGCTAACTTCCTTCCAATCTTCCTCTGAACAAGGACCTTGTGGTCCCGGATCATGAATACCTAACTGGTGGCATCTTTCCTGGACTTGAGCCCAGAAAGGTTCCACCTGTGGTCCGGGTAGATTGTTTTTAATATATTCATACAGGCACGGGATCCCTATGTCCGATCCTGGGGTGGCCACAGAATTCCCCATCTAACAAAATGGGCAGAGTATGACTAGTATGTGGGCACAAGTGATAACAACCCGTTTGGGTAATCACTTGTTGTCGAACAATTGGGTAGTCTGCTTGGTCTGTCAAATTAGATGGACTAATGGGACTGTGAAGGTTTACCCTTAGTACTCGATTTAGGGTTCCTTTCTTTGTGGCGGGATATATTCCTCTTACCCCTAATCTACAGGAATAGCCCCCTGGTCTATTGGTTAATAGAACCCACCTATTTTCTATTTTAAAAAAACAGTAATCCTATAGTACAATGTGGACAAGGTGGAGCTATGTCACTACAGTCAGGTTCTGCATATTCAGAAGTCATTTAACTCTTATACTTTATACAGCATGAAATTTTTAGATACTTACGCTGTCTGTGGAAAAAGAAGTCTCACATATATATATATATCTTAAACAAAACTTTATACTTATTTCTATAGGTCTTATACTGTAAATCTTATGAACAGAATTATTTTAAATGATCATTATAAAACCATACATTTGTTCAATTTTATAGTGCACTTTTTGTTTCTCAAAAACTTAATGGGCGTCCGCTCAACCAAACCTTTTATCACGGGCGTAATCTGCTACTTCCCGGTGATTAAAATAATAATAATTTCTTTTACAATAGTTTATAGCCAGACCAACCTAGTCGGACTCTCTTAAAATACCTAAAATAACCTAAATTGCTACCTGCGTGTCCTTTTAACCTCCCGGGGGACCAACCTAGTCCGCCGCGAAGGCACAACAACCCCTTTAAACTAAATTTGTGGCGATGATCTGGACAGCGTAAGCATTTACCCCTATTCACCTTAAAAGGTAAAAAGGGCAAAATCACTTACCTGTCACAAGATATCCCACTTCTGACACCAGTGCTGTAAGGTACACATCTTTCTCCTTGTGTTCTAAATGCCTAGGCCAGGATGGTAGAGCGGAGGTCCCGGTCACCGGTGGATAATCAACACACATACACTGGTAGTACGTGAAGAATGATTACAAAGTTTAATAGGAGAACACAGTCTTTTATGTGCAATACTAGAAGACCCTGCCCCATGTGGAGCCAATCAGGTTGTTACACATAAGCACGCATCAGCAATTTCTTATGATATAGAATATAGATCAAAGGTTAGTGCATTCATCTGACAGTTTGTTCTTCTTGTCTGTATACATCTGCTGACTTGACCACAAACTCCTAAGCCACTGGTCCTAGCTAGTTTCATATCCTCTGGTGAAGTACAAAGATAAAAACCTCAAACAGATGCTTCCTGAGATGTCAACACTTGTCAAGCAGTTTGTTACATACACTATAAGTGTATATATGCCTTTGTTCCAAAGCTGTTAGTCTGAAAGCTTAAGCATATTAATTTCAATCACTATTGAAATGGTATATCATTATAAGTAGCCCCCTTATAGTGTGAATGCAGCCTTATTTATATTCCATAACTTCTAATGTAATTGAGATACCTTCCTAAAATGTGAGTACACTAATTAATAAGGAAATGCCAGTCACACACCAAACATATCTATATTACAAGGTCCAGAAGGCTAACAAGACCCTTTTGATTGTCTTAGAAAAATATACATAGTATTTGGTATCTGGAAATTCGTAATTTTCAAGACAAAGCTGTTACCTTAGCTGCTCTGAGCTTTCGTTTGACATCAAAACCACCAAGTATAGTGCAAGTCATATTCTGGGGGTCAGTGAGAGCCATATCAGACTGAACTTACTGTGCAAACAATCTAAACTCTGTACTGAGCCAAAGACCAGGCAAACCCCATTTAACAATTTTTCTCTTCAAACCCTATTTTACTGCTGCTTATATCAGTTTCATAACATCAATTTTTGTTTTGTCTTTTATCTAAAAGTTTCCTGCACTGTTTTCCTCTCCTTTTAATTAACCCATTTTCTGCCAGAGGCATTTTTCCATTTTTTTAGACACATAGAAAAATGCACATTTTAGGCCCAATGATTAGTGAAAACCTTAAAGTAGGACTATAGGCAAAACTTTCTTTTCATTTTGGATAGACCAAGGGAGGGTTATAATCCCTGTCAGATTTTTTTTTCGCCATCTGTGTCCCATTGTGGAAATTTGCGTTCACTTCCTGCCCTGTAGCCAAACAGGAAGTGAGAGAAAATCCCTGAAAATTAAGGGAATTCATTGGGATCCCCCAGGTCACCAGATCTAGTGTCCCCATTGGAAGATATCCCCAATATTACTTTTCTGGGGACAACCCAAAATTTGGGATCTTCTTTTACTTTCACTGATAATGGTAAACCAGACAAATAGTGAGGACAGATCTCTGTAACGGCACACAGGCAGCAGTAAAAACTGACGTGTTCTAATCTCCACTCCATCCAAAACTGCCTTTTAGTTACACTTTAGAATAAATAAATAAGAATAAAGAGGTGGTAATTGCACATTTTTATGTTGCATGATAAATTAGGGTGCATGTTTATCAAATCCATATTTATATAGATACCAAAACACATCAAGTCTTATGCCCCATACACACGGTCGGATTTTCCGATGACTATTTCCGTCGGATCATTTCCGTCGGAATTTGTCCGAAGCTGGTGTTGCGTACACACGGTCGGACAACGTTGTCGGAATTTCTGGTCTTCGAGAACGCCGTGACGTAAGCCGTGTTCCATGAGACTATAAAAGGGAAGTTCAGCACCACGTCCGGCACCCGTTGGGCTCCTTCTGCTGATTCTCTGTTTTTATCGCGTGTTAGTACAAGTTTTGTTACATTCGATTCGCGCTTTTCAGACTTCAGACTCAGATCGTTACTGCTCTTCAGTTTGTGCTTGTCGTGCGTATGTTTATCAGTGCGTGTAGTCAGTTTGCATTTGTTGGTCATTGCTATCTATAACTTGATATAGGGCGCTTTGATTTTCACTGCTTATTGTCTGCTCGTTTCTGGTATTCATTTCGTTCTTTCAGGCCTTGCTGTTTATCGGTGCTTTCTGTTTGTCCGTTCTGACCAGCCGACCGTTTGTAAGCTATGTTTCGTGTACGTACTTGTTGTAGAGTTCGTGCTGTGCAGGGGCTTGGTGTCGGGCTTTTAGCTTTGACGCAAGACCAGTCCATGAACAGGGCTAGGAGGAGTTCATGGACCAAGAATTGGTTGCTTCAGCGTGACCAATTCTCGCACATGCCTTTGCTTCGTGAGATCCGGGAGAATAATCCTGATGATTTCAGGAACTTTCTCAGGATGACGGACCCCGTTTTTCACCGTCTGTTGGCTTTGCTGACCCCTGGATACCTGCATGAGGCAAGCCATCACTCCGGAGCAGAGGCTTGTTGCCACGTTGAGGTACTTGGCGACAGGGAGAAGCCTTCAGGATATGAAGTTCTCCACAGATATCTCTCCCCAGGCTCTGGGAATCATTATTCCAGAGACCTGTTCTGCTATTATCCAGGTCCTGCAGGAGGACTATATTAAGGTAACATTTTTCCTTTACTATTCCCTTCTATGTATGCTCTGTGTGCTAATGTCTTGTCTTTTTTACCTCCTTCCCTAATTACCATGATTGCAATATGCTCTAATATGCTGTGCCCCTTTTGTCCTTATGCATGCTGAAACCTTGGAATGTTTTTTTTTTTGTCCTTAATGCATTTTTGCCTTCACTTACCTCCCCAGCATGCTCTTCTGGGCCCATATACACCTATGGCCTAGTCACTTAAGCAATGTATTTTGTCTGCTCCATTGTATTGGTTTCCCCCAAACACCCCCTAAAATATGCACAAATGTTTTCTGTGTGTTTTACTTCATGCAGAGTCCCCTTTTTTTTGGTGGGCCAAACTCATTAGGAACCCCCCTCTCCCTACTGCTAGGTCAGCTGATACCAATCCTCTATCTGCTGGCTTTGCCAAGCTTAATACACACTATATACCTACCTCTTTATAGTGGTCATATTTAGGGATGAATTCAGCAAAGCATGTAGTGCAAGGGGCTGGCTCAATACTTTCAAATGTTTTTATTTATTGTTTTTTGGTTTTTACTCCTATTATTAGCTTGATAGGTAAGAGCAGAATGTCAAAATGTGCTTCCCTTTATGTTTTTTGTTATTTTTGGGGATTAGGACTCTTCTTTTACCTGTCCGGTGGGCTGTCAATAGTGTTAAGTAAGGAGGGTCTGGCCAAACTATCACACATTATTTAGGCATTCGGCTCTCAATGAAGTGGAGAGGGTTACCTGTCCAATCCCCCCCCAACCCCTAGTTTTTGGCAATGGCCCATCAGAAGTGGGAGGAGTGATGGGGGGTGAGTAATCTGCTAAGGGGACCTTGTACTTTGGTTTGTAAATACTTTCTTGGTTAAATTTTAGTCAGATTTTTTTCCAAAATGTTTCTGTCTAATCTGCTTGCAATGTTTATGTGCAAACTGACTAATTTTTTTTTTATTGTTTGACTCCACAGTTTCCTTCAACGCCACAGGAATGGAAGACTGTGGCCTCCCACTTTGCCAGCCGTTGGGACTTTCCTAACTGTGGAGGTGCAATTGATGGGAAACACGTCCGCATCGTCCCACCCCCCAACTCGGGGTCGTACTATTATAATTACAAGGGGTTTAATAGTATTGTGATGTTGGCGGTGGTGTCAGCGACATATGAGTTTTTGTATGTGGACGTGGGAAGAATGGCCGGATCTCGGATGGTGGTGCCATTGCGCACACAGAGTTCAACTGGCGTCTCCAGAGTGGCAGTCTGTGCTTGCCACCTCCAGAGGAGAATGCGGAAGGACTCCCCTTCGTCTTTGTCGCGGATGAAGCGTTTGCGTTGTCAAGCCATCTGATGCGGCCATTCCCGATGAGGACCCTCACCCGGACCAGAGGGTCTTTAATTACCGGCTGTCCAGAGCCCGCAGAGTGGTGGAGAACGCCTTTGGGATCATGGCCAGCCGCTTGTGCCTCTTTTTGACACCTATCCACATGGCGGAATATAAACTGAACCACATTGTGCTTTCCTGCTGCATTTTTCAAAAAATTTTAAAACGCCATAGCACCAACTATGTTGTGTCTGTTGGCCCTGATGCAGACATGCCACAAAATGACAACCTGACAGCCCTTCAAGCTGCACGTCCTGGCTTGCCTCCCCTAAACGCCCGTGAAGTCCGCAAGAGGTATATGGGAGTACTTTGTGGGTAGGGGGGCCATTGATATGCCAGACGATGTGTGAGAGGCATTTTGTAATAAATTTATTTTCTAAACTGAACTAAGATTTGTTTTCATTTACTGCTTGGGTTTCTTGTAGGTGTGTTCTAGCTTATTTTTTGGTTTCTTTTTGGGCCTTTATCTTCAACAGTGGGAATGCACTTTCTTGGCAAGAGGAGGTTACAGGCTCCTAAAAAGAATCTTCTCATGTTGTGGGTCTGATACATAATAGTTTTTCTAGGTAAGGAATGTAGTGCATTACTGACCCCAAAAATACTTCTTTTCATCACCATGACAGAAATGTGTGGATTCCTGAAAATGGCGTGATAGGTGGTTTATTACAAAGCACTGTGGGTGTAATTTCCAAAAGACAAATCCACTATGCACTACAAGTGCACTGCAAAAGTGCACCGGAAACTGCACTTGGAGTGCAAAGTGGAATAGCTTTTAGTAAATAACACCCATTTTCACCAAATTCATCTACTTTTGACGCAAATAATGCTTTTAGGGTTTGGAATAAGGAAGCCACACATTGTTCAGATGGTAAAATTTTACTTCAAGCACATTCACAAGTGCCTTTCCAAAAGGCTTTTCTAAACTCAAAAGATATTTGGTCTTTATAACATTCTTTAATAACATTAATAACTTGGCGCATTTGTGTAAAACAGGCATGTAGCAAAGCAAAACATACTGAACACAGGAACTTACAAAGTTCAACTTTGAAAAGTGAAGACAAGATCAGACATGACTATGTCCAAACTGTGTTTGATCGTGCCTTCATCACATGGGGTGTCACCCCTGGAAAAGAAAAATTGTGAAGATGCACAAAATTTGGGGATCAAAATGGGCATTTGATGCAAGAACCCATGCCTAGAATGTCCAAATGTGCAATCTCCCATCATGGGGATCAATGTATGTGTTTTGGGGGTGCAACCCTTCACCTCAGCCACTTTAGTAGTTAGTAAAGTGGTTGCACCCCCAAAACGTTGTCATTGATCCAACATGATGGGAGCTAGAACATGTTGACACACTGTGTGCATCTTCCAAATTTGGCAAATTTCGGACTTTAACATTTTTTGGTTTACACACCCACAAATGTGTGATAGCTCGTTTGTGTGGTTTCATATTTTCCCTAAAACATCAATGATGTTCTTCATTTTTTGTTGAACATCTGTCAGAGAAATATCGCGCATCAGCGCCGGTTCCCTAGGGTACGCACGCGCGGCAGAGCTGTTTAGCAGCACACACAGGTACGCGGGGCAGCGGGTGCGCATGCGCGGGTTCGCGGCGCTCGGGTAAGTGTGCACTCGTCCAAATACCCCACATGACCACTTACCTGGCCTATAAAAGGCCTTCTCCTTCCCTTCAGAAATTGCTGGTTTGTTTTCTCTACTTCCTGAGTCCCTGGCCCCTGTATCCTGTATCCTGTACCTGCCTGATTACCTGTGCTTGACCCGGACCTCTTCTGACCACCGCTGTTATTCTCTAGTGTTTGACCCCTTGGCTTGCCTCTTGGATATCCTTCTGCCTGATTACCTGTGCTTGACCCTCGGCCTGCCTCCTGGACATTCTTCTGTTACTTACCAGTGTTTGACCCCTTGGCTTACCTCTTGGATATCCTTCTGCCTGATTACCTGTGCTTGACCCTTGGCCTGCCTCCTGGACATTCTTCTGTTACTTACCAGTGTTTGTCCCCTTGGCTTGCCTCTTGGATATCCTTCTGCCTGATTACCTGTGCTTGACCCTCGGCCTGCCTCCTGGACATTCTTCTTTTACTTACCAGTGTTTGACCCCTTGGCTTGCCTCTTGGATATCCTTCTGCCTGATTACCTGTGTTTGACCCTCGGCCTGGCTTCCTGGAATTCCTACCACTTGTTCACCCACTTATGCACCCCAGGATTATCCTCCAGTGTGTGATCTGGTTCCTCTACAGCATCTGCCTTGTGTTGGTCCGGCCAGGTGTCTACTTCCATGCAGCTTCATCTACACACGGTCAACAGCCTCACTGCACACCACCTGCAACCCACCTGCTGGCAACCCGGTGCATCTTTGTGCCCGGTGCCTCCTGTACCCATTCCAGGGGCATCATGCACCTAGTCGCAAGGGGGGCAGCTCTCAGCATTTCGGCCCGGGTGAGTACCTGTGACAGTACAAACCAGCCAATGTCCGAGGGCGACAGAGCTGGTTCACCCCTTGAGGCCCTATGCCAGTAGGTGACAGCCCTCACTCAGGCTGTACAATGTCTCCAGGATGGCTACTTCCAAATCGAAGGGCGTCTCCAGCATCTTACCTTCTCTCCTAGCCAAGCAGACCTGTCTCCTCCTGCAGCCAGCACCTCCACCTCACCTCAAGTATCTGGAGGTGCCCCCCCTGCATTCGTCATGACAAACCCGGACCCCAGGGTCCCTACTCCTGAACGTTTTTCTGGCAACCGGAAGAAATTTCGGGCCTTTAAAAATGCCTGCCTACTACATTTGGCTCTACAACCTAGGACTTTTCAGCTAGAATCCATAAAGGTGGGGTTCATCATCTCCCTGCTCTCAGACGAGCCTCAATCCTGGGCGCACCACCTGATGGAGCAAAAGAGCCCTCATCTGGACTCTGTAGAAACTTTCTTTTCAGCCATGTCCTTGCTATACGATGACTCTCAACTTACAGGCACCGCAGAGTCTACCCTGCATACCTTGGCACAAGGAAAGAGGCCCGTGGAGGACTTCATAGTTGATTTTCGGAAATGGTCCGCGGATACGGAGTGGAATGAATCCACTTTAAAATATCAATTTCGCCTAGGGCTTTCTGAAACCTTAAAAGACGAACTGGCTCGGGTGGAGATTCCAACCTCCTTGGCAGATCTTATGCAGTTGGTCACCAAGCTGGACCGTCATCTACGGGAACGACGGGCCGAAAGGTTCCAAAGCTTCAGGCCTACCTGGATGATGCCCTGGGTTCCTCCTACACCGACACCTGTTCTGAACCCCCATTCTCCTCCTCGCGGGGAGCCCATGCAGCTGGGCCTGGTTCGGTCCCCCTTGTCTTCTGAGGAAAGACTTCGCCGCCAGCAAGCCAACCTATGTCTCTACTGTGGCGGTTCAGGACATTACCTACTCAAATGCCCGGTAAGACCTAGTAAGTGCCCTCCTCGGACTTTATTGAGCTCCCACACCAAGGGATTCACCCGATCTCACCTTGTTGTTCCGCTTTTCCTGCAGGTGGCGGAAGAAGTGTTCCAGCTGGGAGCCATCCTTAACTCAGGGGCCTACAGCTGCTTCATGGACTTGACCTTGGCACGTAACTTGAACCTCCCCTTGGGCACCAAGGAACAGCACCTTCAGGTCCAATTGGCTGACGGCTCCTTACCCTGCTCAGGACCTGTGACCCAAGAAACGGGTCCCATCTTGACTTACACAGATTCAGGCCACCGTGAACTTCTACGGTTCGACATTATCCATTCCCCAATGTTTCCCATTATTCTGGGGTTCCCCTGGTTACAGGCTCATAATCCTCAGATTGACTGGAATCGTAGGGATGTAGTGTTCTCATCTCCTTACTGCCTACAACACTGCTTCCTACTACCTACCTCAAAGCCTACCACCTGCCTTACCATGCAACCAAGTCCTAGCTGTATCCAACATGTTCAAGCAGCTTACCAAGACTTTTCAGATATTTTTGATGAAAAAAAGGCTGATGCCCTACCTCCTCATCGGTCCTATGACTGCCCGATTGATCTCTTACCTGGGGCAGAAATTCCTTTTGGGAGAATCTTTCCATTATCAGAGACTGAACTAGAGGCCCTACGCGTCTAGATAGACGAAAACCTTGCCAAGGGGTTCATCCAGCCATCTTCGTCCCCGGCGGGCGCCAGGATTTTCTTTGTAGAGAAGAAGGACGGTTCACTCAGGCCATGCGTAGACTATAGAGAGTTAAACAAGATTACCATCAAGAACAGGTACCCACTTCCTCTCATCCCCAAACTTTTTCAACGCCTCAGGACAGCTAAAATTTTCACCAAACTCGACCTACGAGGGGCATACAACCTGGTACGAATCCGCAAGGGGGATGAGTGGAAGACGGCATTCCGGTCGAGATTCGGACATTTTGAATACCTTGTTATGCCCTTCGGGCTCTGCAATGCCCCGGATACTTTCCAACACCTAGTCAACGACATCTTCCGTGAGTATCTGGATAATTTTCTCATTGTATATCTTGATGATATTTTAATCTTCTCAGACTCACTGGAAACCCACCGCCAGCATGTTCGGAAAGTTCTCCTCATCCTGCGAAGACACGGACTCTATGTCAAGGGGGAGAAGTGTGAGTTTGAAACAGACACCATCCAGTTCCTGGGATTCATCATCACTACCGGAAGCATCCTCATGGACCCACAAAAGGTGAAAGCTATCCAAGAATGGCCAGCCCCCACAGACAAGAGGTCAGTACAGCGTTTTATTGGATTTGTTAACTTCTACTGTCCGTTTATCCAAGGCTTTTCCTCAATTGTTTCTCCAATCACCCAGTTCACCCGTCAGCAAACCAAGTTTCAATGGTCTTCCCAAGCGCAAGCCACATTTGAAAAACTTAAGGAACTGTTCTCCTCCGCTCCCATCCTCAAACACCCCGATCCAGAACTTCCCTATGTCTTGGAAGTGGATGCTTCTGATACAGCCACCGGAGCAATTCTGTCACAAAGGAGTGGCCCAAAGGCCTTACTCCACCCGGTCGCCTTTGCCTCCCGGAAACTAAGTCCCCCCGAAAAGAACTATGATGTAGGCGACCGGGAACTCCTTGCGATCAAATTTGCACTTGAAGAGTGGAGATACTTGTTGGAGGGAGCTTCTCAGCCCATCCTTATCTTCACGGACCACCGTAACCTAGAATACCTCAGAGCTGCAAAATGCCTAAGACCCCGGCAGGCCTTCTTCTTTTCCCGATTTAACTTCCACATAACCTACCGACCCGGCTCCAAGAATGGCAAGGCGGATGCTCTCTCCCCCATGTTTCAAAACACAGAGTCCCCGGAAGAACCCGCAAAAATTCTACCCTCACACAACTTTCTCCATGCCATCCAACCTGACCTGACAGCAGCCCTTAAGCAAGCCTCCAACCAGATGTCTGTCCCTTCTCTGCCCTTCTTGGAGAAGAAGCAGGACTTAATGGGTTCATGGCCGAATATTTGTTCCCCCACCGGTTAGCCTCCAAGTTCTGCAGGCTCTCCACGACCACAAGATGTCAGGTCATTTCGGAACCCAAAAGACTGCCAACCTCGTTAGCCGTTCCTACTGGTGGCCGGGTTGGAAAAAAGACTGCCAGAACTATGTGCAATCCTGTAGTATCTGCCAAAGGAACAAGGGGGCCAATACCAAGTCCTGGGGTCTGTTGAGACCTTTACCTGTCCCCGAACGTCCATGGAGAGAAATCTCCATGGATTTCATTGTGGACTTACCCCCCTCGGATAACTTTACCAGCATTCTAGTGGTAGTGGACCGTCTTTCAAAGATGGCCCACTTCCTACCCATGAAGGGTACTCCCTCTGCCTCCGCTACCACCAACACCTTTGTCAGAGAGGTTGTAAGAATTCATGGTGTCCCAGCTAATATCACTTTTGACAGGGGTGTTCAATTCACATCCAAGTTCTGGAGGGACCTCTGTAGAGCCCTGGAAATCAAGTCCTCTATGTCCACTGAATGGACTAATCAGACCCTCGAACAGTACCTCAGATGTTTTTTCTCCTATTCCCAAGACGATTGGTCCTCCCTCCTATCTTACGCAGAGTTTGCTTACATTCTGCTATTAACCAAACGCCCTTCTGGGCAAATTATGGGTACCACCCTTCTTTTATTCCAGATTCCATTCCGGACATCTCCACCCCGGCGGCTCAGGAGCTGGTCAAAACTATCCAGAACAACTTCCTCCAGATCCAGCAAACCATGAAAGAGGCTCAAAAAGGGTACGAGGTACAGTACAACCAGGGCAGGAAGCAGTGTCCGGCTTTCAAGGTTGGGGAGAAGGTATGGCTATCAACGGTCAATTTAAAATTACCATGTCCCTCTCGGAAACTTGGCCCCAGGTTCATTGGCCCCTTCGAGGTCAAGAGAGTGATCAACCCAGTTGCCTTTGAGTTAACTCTACCTAGCTCATATAAGATTCACCCGGTGTTCCATGCTTCCCTTTTAAAACCAGTAACCCCAAATTCTTTCCCTGGCAGGCAGATGGCACTTCCCCCAAGGTGAAGAAGAGTACGAGGTTGAGAAGATTCTGGATTTCCGTAAAAGGGGAAGACAGGCCCAGTATCTGGTCAAGTGGAAGGGGTATCCCCCCGAAGACAGTTCCTGGGAACCATCCGAGAACATCCATGCAAATTCTAAATAAAAAGAACAATACAATGTACTCCTTGGAATATTGAAAAACACAAATATAATATGTGTAAAAAGTAAGAATAAACAAAATGTCCCAAAGTGATAAGATGAAGATGGCGTCAAGCCAGGATGATCTTATACTGAATCCTCTGGTACACACATTTAAGGACAGATGGAAATGGATGTGTGCTTACCGGAACTGGTAGACTCCCTGTCAGCAACAGGGAGTCAAACGGGCATAGAGAAGCTCCAAACGGCCAGCAGACTTGACGTTCCAGGGTAGACAGATGGACTCTGTGGAACGACTCGCAACCTCACAAACCCGATGTAGATGGTCAAAGTGTGGATGACTTGAATAGAACCTCGACCAACATTGATGAGACGGGAACTTCCTGATAGCCACTCGACGGATGGAATAAAACAAGCCGGTAGTGGACCCCCACTGATGGTGCAGCGAAGGCTCTCCTAGGGTACTCTCCGAAAAAATATTTCAAACCATATAATGGAAACAAGAGGAAAAAACAAGGAGAGGACTCCAATGGTGAAGATCAATCGGGCAGGTTTTTATTGACAAAAACCAATGAAGAACAAAAATTGTTAAAAGTGATCACATTTAAAAAGCAGTGTGGGAATGAGTGATCAACCCAGTTGCCTTTGAGTTAACTCTACCTACCTCATATAAGATTCACCCGGTGTTCCATGCTTCCCTTTTAAAACCAGTAACCCCAAATTCTTTCCCTGGCAGGCAGATGGCACTTCCCCCAAGGTGAAGAAGAGTACGAGGTTGAGAAGATTCTGGATTTCTGTAAAAGGGAAAAAAACAGGCCCAGTATCTGGTCAAGTGGAAGGGGTATCCCCCAGAAGACAGTACCTGGGAACCATCCGAGAACATCCATGCAAATTCTAAATAAAAAGAACAATACAATGTACTCCTTGGAATATTGAAAAACACAAATATAATATGTGTAAAAAGTAAGAATAAACAAAATGTCCCAAAGTGATAAGATGAAGATGGCGTCAAGCCAGGATGATCTTATACTGAATCCTCTGGTACACACATTTAAGGACAGATGGAAATGGATGTGTGCTTACCGGAACTGGTGGACTCCCTGTCAGCAACAGGGAGTCAAACGGGCATAGAGAAGCTCCAAACGGCCAGCAGACTCGACGTTCCAGGGTAGACAGATGGACTCTGTGGAACGACTCGCAACCTCACAAACCCGATGTAGATGGTCAAAGTGTGGATGACTTGAATAGAACCTCGACCAACATTGATGAGACGGGAACTTCCTGATAGCCACTCGACGGATGGAATAAAACAAGCCGGTAGTGGACCCCCACTGATGGTGCAGCGAAGGCTCTCCTAGGGTACTCTCCAAAAAAATATTTCAAACCATATAATGGAAACAAGAGGAAAAAACAAGGAGAGGACTCCGATGGTGTAGATCAATCGGGCAGGTTTTTATTGACAAAAACCAATGAAGAACAAAAATTGTTAAAAGTGATCACATTTAAAAAGCAGTGTGGGAATGAGTATAACCTCGACCGACGCGTTTCGTCTATAGTAGACTTCAACTGGGGCATATACCTGTTCCCCCACACTGCACATATATATATAAATACCCAAAGTACTTACAAGCCAATCAAAAGGCTGACACATAGTTAACGTTCTACACCCTCTGATAGGACGAACACTAACCATGTGATAAGGGGTGTTAACCTACTCGGTGCGAATAGCCAATCAAATATAAATAGGACTAGATGGGACCAGTGTGGAACCCACACCTCCCCAAAACCAAGCCCCTATAGGTCCAAATGAGCACATGTTAGACATGGCGCCAAAAAGACTAATTAGAAGACTAATCACAACCAATGGACTAAGCACATAGTCCTCGTCAAATCAGAGGTGGTAAAACCCAAATGTATTAGGCGAATCAGCAAACCTATATGTTGTTAGTCATACAATAGTAGTAGTTGTAAATGCCCAATAACATTGCACATTGTACATATCCAATCAAAATATATATGAATACATATCCCATCTGGCGTCTGTTAGTGCAATGGTAAAGTGGCGCCAATGACGCCGCGCATCACGCCCTCAATCCTGCAATAACACCAAAGGAGATTCCTCCAAACATGTGATGCATCGGGTGAGACAGCGAGGCGGCGCCATTCGCGCCGCACATCGCGTCACAACCACAGTGCCCATTCCCACCAATCAGAGGGAGGATTCCTCCGATCATGGGACAAGTCACATGACCGGAAAACCCCGAGCGTCTACACTGGAATCCCGTCCGTGCGCGGTGACGTCACATACCAACAGTGACAGCCACAACACACTGGAGGAGAATCCATGAGATGTGAAATCTGAGCGGTAAGACCGCTACTCTAAATATAGCCCTGAAAAGCAAACATCTCAACCAGGCTCCAGAGAGATGTAAAATAAGGGCCGATATACAGTGGTGTGAAAAAGTGTTTGCCCCCTTCCTCATTTCCTGTTCCTTTGCATGTTTGTCACACTTAAGTGTTTCGGAACATCAAACCAATTTAAACAATAGTCAAGGACAACACAAGTAAACACAAAATGCAATTTGTAAATGAAGGTGTTTATTATTAAAGGTGAAAAAAAATCCAAACCATCATGGCCCTGTGTGAAAAAGTGATTGCCCCCTAAACCTAATAACTGGTTGGGCCACCCTTAGCAGCAACAACTGCAACCAAGCGTTTGCGATAACGTGCAATGAGGCTTTTACAGCGTCCTGGAGGAATTTTGGCCCACTCATCTTTGCAGAATTGTCCTAATTCAGTTACATTAGAGGGTTTTCGAGCATGAACGGCCTTTTTAAGGTCATACCACAACATCTCAATAGGATTCAGGTCTGGACTTTGGCTAGGCCACTCCAAAGTCTTCATTTTGTTTTTCTTCAGCCATTCGGTGGTGGACTTGCTGGTGTGTTTAGGATCATTGTCCTGCTGCAGAACCCAAGTTCGTTTCAGCTTGAGTACACAAACAGATGGTCGGACATTCTCCTTCAGGATCTCTTGGTAGACAGCAGAATTCATAGTTCCTTTTATCACGGCAAGTCTTCCAGGTCCTGAAGCAGCAAAACAGCCCCAGACCATCACACTACCACCACCATATTTTACTGTTGGTATAATGTTCTTTTTCTGAAATGCAGTGTTCCTTCTACGCCAGATATACTTGGACACACACCTTCCAAAGAGTTCCACTTTTGTCTCATCGGTCCACAGAATGTTGTCCCAAAAGTCTTGGGGATCATCAAGATGTGTTGTGGAGAAATTGAGACGAGCTTTGATGTTCTTTTTGCTCAGCAGTGGTTTTCTCCTTGGAACTCTGCCATGCAGGCCATTTTTGCCCAGTCTTTTCCTGATGGTGGAGGCATGAACGCTGACCTTAACTGAGGCAAGTGAGGCCTGCAGTTCCTTGGACGTTGTTGTGGGGTCTTTTGTGACCTCTTGGATGAGTCGTCGCTGCGCTCTTGGGCCACTCCTGGGAAGGTTCACCACTGTTCCATGTCTTCGCCATTTGTGGATAATGGCTCTCACTGTGGTTCACTGGATTCCCAAAGCTTTGAAAATGGCTTTATAACCCTTTCCAGACTGATAGATCTCAATTACTTTCTTTCTCAATTGTTCCTGAATTTCTTTGGGTCTCGGCATGATGTGTAGCTTTTAAGGATCTTCTGGTGGACCTTACTGTGTCAAGCAGCTCCTATTTAAGTGATGCCTTGATTGTGAACAGGTGTGGCAATAATCAGGCCTGGGTGTGGCTAGAGAAATTGAACTCAGGTGTGGACAACCACAGTTATAGTATGTTTTAACAAGGGGGGCAATCACTTTTTCACACAGGGCCATGATGGTTTGGATTTTTTTTCACCTTTAATAATAAACACCTTCATTTACAAATTGCATTTTGTGTTTACTTGTGTTGTCCTTGACTATTGTTTAAATTGGTTTGATGTTCCGAAACACTTAAGTGTGACAAACATGCAAAGGAACAGGAAATGAGGAAGGGGGCAAACACTTTTTCACACCACTGTAGGTAAATCAAAAAATATAAAAATATAAAAAGGACAACAATAAAAAGATTTATATATTCCCTCAGAAGTCACTGGATACTTGCAACAGCGACATCTAGTGATAGGAGGTCATAATGACTATCCACAATAGACCTATAACGAAAACCTGAAGGATAATAGGCGAGGACGCCACCTTGTGTATAGAAAACACACTGCATTAAAACCTTTAATATGAAAAACATATTAATAAAAAACAACTGAAAATAAAAATATATAAGAAAAAAACCTCCCTGAAGATATGTGTATAATTCCTCTTGTTACATCTCATGTTTCACCATAAATGTGAAACATGTGAGGTAAATATGTAAGGACTAAAGCAATCATGAACTAAAGTATATGTATGAAATAAGGAAAACTGGACCAATTCGATTTATGACAAATTAATGAATGAATTTATATCCCACTCGACATTCAAACCGAATGGCGAGTAGGTGCGGAGTTCATATATCCAATACGTTTCTAGGCGGGAAACACCGCGCAAACAGGATTCTCCTCTCCAATGTGGGACGAATTGGTCAATAATCAAAAATTGCTTTCCCTTGGGGTCACGATCATGACTTTCTAGATAGTGGCGGGGAACACTATGGTTGGTTTTACCACCTTTGATGTTTTTGATGTGTACATTCACCCGGATGGAAAACGTCCTTATTGTGCGCCCAATATATTGCCTCTTACAAGGACAAGTTATAAGATAGACAATATATTGAGTCGCACACGTAGTAAACCGCTGCATGGAATAAATCCGTGAAGTGGTTGATGACTGAAAGCTTTCACTCTTTCTTCTGCCGCTGGTGTTGTGCAAACACACATTACACTTCCGGCAGGGAAAGTAACCCTTACACTGAAAGAAAAAGGAAACTCTCTTGGGGGGATCAATAACATTAGGGGCAATCTGACCCTGAATTGATCTTGCACCCCTAAATATGACACCAGCTCTCTCTGGTAACGCAGGGCCTAGAACTTTGTCATTCTGGAGTACTCCCCAATGTTTTTTTTAAATCTCTTTAACCACTTAACAACCGGCCCATAGCCGAAAAAACGGCTACAGGGCGGTTGCTTAACTCTGGGAGGCCGTTAATTAACGGCCTCACAGAATGCTGCTCTTGCGCGCCCCCTGGGGCGCGCACTCGAGAACATCCATGATCGCCGGGTCCAGAGGACCCGGCGGATCATGGATCACGGTAAACGGCCGCTCATCGCGGCCGTTTACCACGTGATCGCTCCGTCAAATGACGGAGCGATCACATGTAAGCAAACCGGCGTCATTTGATGACGCCGGTTCCTCTCTCCTCCTCTCTTTGTACCGATCGGTACAGTGTGAGAGGAGAGGGGGAGGGATCGGTGGCAGCAGTGCTGTGGGCGGGATCTGTAGTGCCCACAGCCTGCTCTGCATGCCACCGATCCATCCATCCATCCATCCATGCTCAGCCATCCCTCCATACCCTGCAATACACAGCAATAGCCTGCAGTGTATTGCTGGGTATTGCAGGGTATGGAGGGATGGCTGAGCATGGATGGATGGATACCCTGCAATGCTCTGCCATACCCTCCAATACTGTGCCATACCCTCCAATACTGTGCCATACCCTCCAATACTGTGCCATACCCTCCAATACTGTGCCATACCCTCCAATACTGTGCGATGCTCTGCCATACCCTGCGATGCTCTGCCATACTCTGCCATACCCTGCGATGCTCTGCCATACCCTGCGATGCTCTGCCATACCCTGCGATGCTCTGCCATACCCTGCCATACCCTGCGATGCTCTGCCATACCCTGCGATGCTCTGCCATACCCTGCGATGCTCTGCCATACCCTGCGATACCCTGCCATACCCTGCGATACTCTGCCATACCCTGCGATACTCTGCCATACCCTGCCATACCCTGCGATACTTTGCCATACCCTGCCATACCCTGCGATACTCTGCCATACCCTGCAATACTCTGCCATACCCTGCGATACTCTGCCATACCCTGCGATACCCTGCCATACCCTGCGATACCCTGCCATACCCTGCGATACCCTGCCATACCCTGCGATACTCTGCCATACCCTGCGATACTCTGCCATACCCAGCGATACCCTGCGATACTCTGCCATACCCTGCGATACTCTGCCATACTCTGCGATACCCTGCCATACTCTGCCATACCCTGCGATACTCTGCCATACCCTGCGATACTCTACCATACCCAACAATACCCTGCGATACCCAACAATACCCTGCGATACTCGCTACGATCAAAGCCAGGATCGTTTTTTTATTTTATTTCAGGCTTTCCAGCCTAGAGGTGAGATTTGGGGTCTTATTGACCCCATATCTCACTGTAAAGAGGACCTGTCATGCCATATTCCTATTACAAGGGATGTTTACATTCCTTGTAATAGGAATAAAAGTGATCAAAAAAATTTTTTGGGGGAAAAAAAGGGTCAAACTAAAATAAATAAAGTAAAATGAACAATAAAATATATATATATTTTAAAGCGTCCCTGTCCCCGTGTGCTCGCATGCAGAAGCGAACGCATACGTAAGTCCCGCCCACATATGAAAATGGTGTTCAAACCACACATGTGAGGTATCGCTGCGAACGTTAGAGCGAGAACAATAATTTTGGCCCTAGACTTCCTCTGTAACTCAAAACATGTAACCAGTAAAAAAAAGGTCTTCCGACTTGTAGCCCTTCTCTATAAACCGCTGTTTCAATACAGCGGCCTGCCTAAAGAAGTCATCCACCCTAGTACAATTCCTCCGTAAACTGAGGAATTGACTGCGTGGTACAGATCGAAGCCACTGAGAATGGTGACAACTATCGACCGGAATGTAACCATTTCGGTCGGTGGGTTTAAAGTAAGTGGCAAACTCCAAATTATGGTCAACAACCTTGATCTCCAGATCCAGGAAGCTGACCAAAGTGGAGCTGGCCTCATGACTAAGACGAATACTCCTGTTGTTGGAATTAAGCAGGGATATAAAGTCATCCAATGATTCGTGGCTACCCCTCCATAGGAGGAGGATGTCGTCTATGTACCTTGCCCAGAAAACGAATTCTGGTCTGTTGAGGGCATAGACGACATCCTCCTCCCATTTGGCCATGAACAAGTTCGCAAGGCTGGGTGCAAACTTGGCACCCATAGCCACTCCGCGGGTTTGCAGGTAGAACTTGTTCTGGAACCAAAAAGAATTGTGTCGTGCCGCGAACCTCAGCAGATCCATGATGAAATTACGCTGTATTAAAGGTATCAAGGCATTCTGGGACAAATAATACTCTACTGCCTCAAAACCTAGGTCATGCGGGATACACGTATAAAGTGCAGCCACATCGGCCGTCACCAATAGCATGTCATCTAAATAGGTAACCATTTCCAACTTTCTGATGGTATCGCCGGTGTCCTTCTAATAAGAAGGCACCAGCTTGACAAGGGGTTGGAGATAGAAATCAACATATTTCCCTATCCTTGGTGTAACGGACTCAATCCCGCTGACTATTGGTCATCCTGGAGGGTGGACGGGAGGGATCCGTGGTACTACAGGTATCAAAAAGCTTTTCTCTTTTTTGTCTAGAATCCCTAATGAAAAACCTTCATCAACAAGTGCAGTCAAATCCCTCTTAAAAAGAAAGGTGGGATCATTATGAATGGGAGTATATGTGTCAGTATCGCCCAAAATAATGTCCATTTCCTTTATGTAGTCTTCCTTGTTAAGAACAACTATGCCTCCGCCCTTGTCTGCAAGCCGGACAATTAAATTCTTTCGTTCACAAAGTTGCTTCAGTCCTGTTTTTACATGAAAATTGGTGTGTAGCTTCTTATTGGGTAGTCTTTCTAGGTCCTGTAAAACAAGACTGCGAAAAACCTGTAAAGAGGGGGCCATCACACTAGGGGGGTTGAACAACGAAGCGTTCGATAGTCCTGAATGAACCTGACCATCGGGTACTATAGATGTATTATTGGAAGGTGTGGTGAGAAAGTGTCTTTGTATATTAAGTTTACGGATGAACTTTTGAATGTCGATAAATGTAGAGAACTTGTTCAAGGTCCTTGGAGGGACATATTTTGAACCTTTGTCTAGAACAAGTTTTTCCTCATCCGTTAAACTGACAGTACTCAAATTAAAAATGCCAGAGCTGGTCAGGTTCTTTTTCTTTTGGCTTTGGACCCGCCAACCGCCTCGAGTCCCTCGTTTCCTTTTGGGTTTCCAGGGTATTCCTGTGTGAACCCGGGAAAACCCGAAGGATGGGGACGTCCATCAACATTTTGATTGTACCCATATGGGGAACGGGGGTAGGATTCTTCATCCCCCTCCATATACCCATACGGATCTTGGTGGGCATCACCCCTTTTGTTATCTTGAACAGGAAATGAACGTGAAATTTGGCGAGTGGGGGTTCTATAGTTATTCTCATGATAGCAATAATGGTAATCGTCACGCTGGCCATACCAACCAGTAGAACGTCCTCTCGGGCTATTATAATAATGAGAATCTCTATATTGACCCTGATTAGCCCCTCTACTTCTATTAGTGGGGCCCCTGCCTCTAGAGTTTGAGGGTGGGTATCCGTTCTGATTTTGTGGCTTACCACGGGGTTCAGGGCCCCTGGAGGGTGCTCTTTTAACAGATTGGGATGTAGGAGGCAGTCGTGTAGGACCTTCTTTGTAATTCGGGTTGTACGTCAATCTCCTGTCTGAAATGGAGATGTCAGGCTGTGTGGCCTCCATTTCTGGATTCAAATTGGCAGAAGTGATTTTCTTCTGCCAATTAAAAACTGTTTTGGTTTTATAATCCGTAACATTCCTATTATATTTTTTCAGTTTTTTTGTCCTTTGGTCTCTCTCTTCTTTCTCTAGATTACTTTTTAGACTAGTAGAAAGAGAGATGTACTCAGAGGACAGTTTGTGTGGACCAAGTTTTTCTCTGAGATCTTTGATCTCTTTATCAATACAGGTGAGTTTAAGTTGCTTTCTCTCGATCAAAAATGCAAGGAGCTGGATACCCACTTCGTTGAAATAACCAAACCAAGTATCGGTATCCATATCCCCCTGCTGGGGGGAAACATCCCACCTCAAACCTCTGGGAACCATCTTTTCTTTAATGTATTGCTCTAGACAAGCTGTGTCCCATTGGAGATTAATCTCCGTAGTCAAGAGATTTTTAAGTCTCATGAACATACCGCTGATCTCAGTCTCAGATCCGGTAGAAGAAAAAAACACATCAGTGTTTAATAACCTGGAGGTTCGATATTCAAAAATGTCCATATCACTAGAGACGTGTGAGTAGCAGCTATAATAAAAAGTGGTCAGGTGCAATATTGTGAATGGAAAAAATGATGGAGCTAAACTCAAAAAACAATCAAAAACATAGATAGAGCAGCTGCGCTAGAATGTGACAAAAATTCAATATACAGTGTAAAGGAAACATGTGAACGGTTGTGATACCCATTGAACCAAACAAATTCAAAATAAAAAGAACAATACAATGTACTCCTTGGAATATTGAAAAACACAAATATAATATGTGTAAAAAGTAAGAATAAACAAAATGTCCCAAAGTGATAAGATGAAGATGGCGTCAAGCCAGGATGATCTTAGACTGAATCCTCTGGTACACACATTTAAGGACAGATGGAAATGGATGTGCGCTTACCGGAACTGGTGGACTCCCTGTCAGCAACATGGAGTCAAACGGGCATAGAGAAGCTCCAAACGGCCAGCAGACTCGACGTTCCAGGGTAGACAGATGGACTCACAAACCCGATGTAGATGGTCAAAGTGTGGATGACTTGAATAGAACCTGGACCAACATTGAAAGACGGGAACTTCCTGATAGCCACTCGACAGATGGAATAAAACAAGCCGGTAGTGGACCCCCACTGATGGTGCAGCGAAGGCTCTCCTTGGGTACTCTCCGAAAAAATATTTCAAACCATATAATGGAAACAAGAGGAAAAAACAAGGAGAGGACTCCAATGGTGTAGATCAATCGGGCAGGTTTTTATTGACAAAAACCAATGAAGAACAAAAATTGTTAAAAGTGATCACATTTAAAAAGCAGTGTGGGAATGAGTATGACCTTTTCCGACGCGTTTCGTCTATAGTAGACTTCAACTGGGGCATATACCTGTTCCCCCACACTGCATATATATATATAAATACCCAAAGTACTTACAAGCCAATCAAAAGGCTGACACATAGTTAACGTTCTACACCCTCTGATAGGACGAACACTAACCATGTGATAAGGGGTGTTAACCTACTCGGTGCGAATAGCCAATCAAATATAAATAGGACTAGATGGGACCAGGTGAGTGGTGGAACCCACACCTCCCCAAAACCAAGCCCCTATAGGTCCAAATGAGCACATGTTAGACATGGCGCCAAAAAGACTAATTAGAAGACTAATCACAACCAATGGACTAAGCACATAGTCCTTGTCACATGATCGGAGGAATCCTCCCTCCGATTGGTGGGAATGGGCACTGTGGTTGTGACGCGAGGTGCGGCGCGAATGGCTCCGCCTCGCTGTCACACCCGATGCGTCACATGTTTGGAGGAATCTCCTTTGGTGTTATTGCAGGATTGAGGACGTGATGCGCAGCGTCATTGGCGCCACTTTACCATTGCACTAACAGACGCCAGATGGGATATGTATTCATATATATTTTGATTGGATATGTACAATGTGCAATGTTATTGGGCATTTACAACTACTACTATTGTATGACTAACAACATATAGGTTTGCTGATTCACCTAATACATTTGGGTTTTACCACCTCTGATTTGACGAGGACTATGTGCTTAGTCCATTGGTTGTGATTAGTCTTCTAATTAGTCTTTTTGGCGCCATGTCTAACATGTGCTCATTTGGACCTATAGGGGCTTGGTTTTGGGGAGGTGTGGGTTCCACCACTCACCTGGTCCCATCTAGTCCTATTTATATTTGATTGGCTATTTGCACCGAGTAGGTTAACACCCCTTATCACATGGTTAGTGTTTGCCCTATCAGAGGGTGTAGAACGTTAACTATGTGTCAGCCTTTTGATTGGCTTGTAAGTACTTTGGGTATTTATATATATATATATATATATATGTGCAGTGTGGGGGAACAGGTACAGTGGTGTGAAAAAGTGTTTGCCCCTTCCTCATTTCCTGTTCCTTTGCATGTTTGTCACACTTAAGTGTTTCGGAACATCAAACCAATTTAAACAATAGTCAAGGACAACACAAGTAAACACAAAATGCAATTTGTAAATGAAGGTGTTTATTATTAAAGGTGAAAAAAAATCCAAACCATCATGGCCCTGTGTGAAAAAGTGATTGCCCCCTAAACCTAATAACTGGTTGGGCCACCCTTAGCAGCAACAACTGCAACCAAGCGTTTGCGATAACGTGCAATGAGGCTTTTACAGCGTCCTGGAGGAATTTTGGCCCACTCATCTTTGCATAATTGTCCTAATTCAGTTACATTAGAGGGTTTTCGAGCATGAACGGCCTTTTTAAGGTCATACCACAACATCTCAATAGGATTCAGGTCAGGACTTTGGCTAGGCCACTCCAAAGTCTTCATTTTGTTTTTCTTCAGCCATTCGGTGGTGGACTTGCTGGTGTGTTTAGGATCATTGCCCTGCTGCAGAACCCAAGTTCGTTTCAGCTTGAGTACACGAACAGATGGTCGGACATTCTCCTTCAGGATCTCTTGGTAGACAGCAGAATTCATAGTTCCTTTTATCACGGCAAGTCTTCCAGGTCCTGAAGCAGCAAAACAGCCCCAGACCATCACACTACCACCACCATATTTTATTGTTGGTATAATGTTCTTTTTCTGAAATGCAGTGTTCCTTCTACGCCAGATATACTTGGACACACACCTTCCAAAGAGTTCCACTTTTGTCTCATCGGTCCACAGAATGTTGTCCCAAAAGTCTTGGGGATCATCAAGATGTGTTGTGGAGAAATTGAGACGAGCTTTGATGTTCTTTTTGCTCAGCAGTGGTTTTCTCCTTGGAACTCTGCCATGCAGGCCATTTTTGCCCAGTCTTTTCCTGATGGTGGAGGCATGAACGCTGACCTTAACTGAGGCAAGTGAGGCCTGCAGTTCCTTGGACGTTGTTGTGGGGTCTTTTGTGACCTCTTGGATGAGTCGTCGCTGCGCTCTTGGGGTAATTTTGGGCGGCCGGCCACTCCTGGGAAGGTTCACCACTGTTCCATGTCTTCGCCATTTGTGGATAATGGCTCTCACTGTGGTTCGCTGGATTCCCAAAGCTTTGGAAATGGCTTTATAACCCTTTCCAGACTGATAGATCTCAATTACTTTCTTTCTCAATTGTTCTTGAATTTCTTTGGGTCTCGGCATGATGTGTAGCTTTTAAGGATCTTCTGGTGGACCTTTCTGTGTCAAGCAGCTCCTATTTAAGTGATGCCTTGATTGTGAACAGGTGTGGCAATAATCAGGCCTGGGTGTGGCTAGAGAAATTTAACTCAGGTGTGGACAACCACAGTTATAGTATGTTTTAACAAGGGGGCAATCACTTTTTCACACAGGGCCATGATGGTTTGGATTTTTTTTTTCACCTTTAATAATAAACACCTTCATTTACAAATTGCATTTTGTGTTTACTTGTGTTGTCCTTGACTATTGTTTAAATTGGTTTGATGTTCCGAAACACTTAAGTGTGACAAACATGCAAAGGAACAGGAAATGAGGAAGGGGGCAAACACTTTTTCACACCACTGTATATGCCCCAGTTGAAGTCTACTATAGACGAAACGCGTCGGGCAAGATCATACTCATTCCCACACTGCTTTTTAAATGTGATCACTTTTAACAATTTTTGTTCTTCATTGGTTTTTGTCAATAAAAACCTGCCCGATTGATCTACACCATTGGAGTCCTCTCCTGGTTTTTTCCTCTTGTTTCCATTATATGGTTTGAAATATTTTTTTGGAGAGTACCCTAGGAGAGCCTTCGCTGCACCATCAGTGGGGGTCCACTACCGGCTTGTTTTATTCCATCCGTCGAGTGGCTATCAGGAAGTTCCCGTCTCATCAATGTTGGTCGAGGTTCTATTCAAGTCATCCACACTTTGACCATCTACATCAGGTTTGTGAGGTTGCGAGTCGTTCCACAGAGTCCATCTGTCTACCCTGGAACGTCGAGTCTGCTGGCCGTTTGGAGCTTCTCTATGCCCGTTTGACTCCCAGTTGCTGACAGGTAATCCACCAGTTCCGGTAAGCGCACATCCATTTCCATCTGTCCTTAAATGTGTGTACCAAAGGATTCAGTCTAAGATCATCCTGGCTTGACGCCATCTTCATCTTATCACTTTGGGACATTTTGTTTATTCTTACTTTTTACACATATTATATTTGTGTTTTTCAATATTCCAAGGAGTACATTGTATTGTTCTTTTTATTTTGAATTTGTTTGGATCAATGGGTATCACAACCGTTCACATATTTTAGCGCTGCACTTTCCTTTACACTGTATATTGAATTTTTGTCACATTCTAGCGCAGCTGCTCTATCTATTTTTTTGATTGTTTTTTGAGTTTAGCGCCATAATTTTTTCCAATCACAAGAGAACATCCATGCCCCTCGATTAATTTGAGAATACCATCAAAGGCACCCCGGACTGGGCATCCGGAGGCTGCCCTTAGGAGGGGGGCACTGTCAGAGAAATATTGCGCTTCAGCGCCGGTTCCCTAGGGTACGCACGCGCGGCAGAGCTGTTCAGCAGCACACACAGGTACGCGGGGCAGGGGGTGCGCATGCGCGGGTTCACGGCGCTCGGGTATGTGTTCTAGCTCATCCAGCGCGGCGCACGTCCGTGCGCAGCTCTGTCAGAAAGCGTGTGCGCATGCGCACTCATCCAGATACCCCACCTGACCACTTACCTGGCCTATAAAAGGCCTTCTCCTTACCTTCAGAAATTGCTGGTTTGTTGTCTCTACTTCCTGAGTCCCTGGCTCCTGTATCCTGTATCCTGTACCCTGTACCTGCCTGATTACCTGTGCTTGACCCGGACCTCTTCCGACCACCGCTGTTATTCTCCAGTGTTTGACCCCTTAGGCTTGCCTCTTGGATATCCTTCTGCCTGATTACCTGTGCTTGACCCTCGGCCTTCCTCCTGGACATTCTTCTGTTACTTACCAGTGTTTGACCCCTTGGCTTGCCTCTTGGATATCCTTCTGCCTGATTACCTGTGCTTGACCCTCGGCCTGCCTCCTGGACATTCTTCTGTTACTTACTAGTGTTTAACCCCTTGGCTTGCCTCTTGGATATCCTTCTGCCTGATTACCTGTGTTTGACCCTCGGCCTGGCTTCCTGGACTTCCTACTACTTGTTCACCCACTTATGCACCCCAGGATTATCCTCCAGTGTGTGATCTGGTTCCTCTACAGCCTCTGCCTTGTGTTGGTCCGGCCAGGTGTCTGCTTCCAGTGCAGCTTCATCTACACACGGTCAACAGCCTCACTGCACACCACCTGCAACCCACCTGCTGGCAACCCGTGCATCTTTGTGCCCGGTGCCTCCTGTACCCATTCTAGGGGTATTGTGCACCTAGTCGCAAGGGGAGCGGCTCTCAGCATTTCAGCCCAGGTGAGTACCTGTGACAACATCATTGATGTTTTTATTGATATCATCTAGATCTCGATTGCACACCATTATCTCCCAGATGAGGACGTGTGCACTTTCACTGGTAAAATGCGATTCTTCTTCCAGAACATCCACATCACCTAAAAAAAAGGGCTATTTTTAAGATGCAGGCATACATTGATTAGCTTACCTGTAGCTGTGGTCTCTGACACCTGTTGTGGTGACAAGTTCTCCAACTTCTACAATCTCTCCTTCCTCCTCCTCCTCTGCTTCTGGTGTTGGTAATTCCCCTTCTTTGGGAGGTGTGGGGTTCCTGGTCTCCTCAGACGTCCCGAGTCTTCTCTCCCCTATGAGAATGTACAAAAGGAATACTTTTATTTTTTATTTTAATCTTTATTACATTTTTCATATATACAAAAGCCAAAGATAAAAAAAGGTACCATATACATCAAGAGATACATTCCTCATTTCACGACTTCTATACAACTCTATATATTCCTTTATCTCTCCATTATAAACCATACATTGTTGACTACGCTTCCGTTTAACACATAGTGGGGAGAACAGGGGGATTACTCTTCCCTTTCTACTTATTAACCCTTTCCCTCCCCCTTTTAATCTATAGGCTCAGACGGGTTCATTTTAATTAGCCATGGGCTCCACATTTTATTGAATTCTCTGATATTACCTCTCTTTATATATACCGCCTTTTCTTTATACAGGTTCTCGTTTACTATCCCAATCCAATTATCTACCGTGGGTGGTTCCTTTGACTGCCATTTACCTGCAATTGGTTTTCTGGCTTGGAATAAACATCTCAGGACTGCCATAGTTTTACTTCTACTCTCCTCTCTTTCTTCTCTATATCCCAAAATACACTCTTTAGGTTCCAGATTAAGTTTAATTCCAAATATCTCACTTATATTGCTAGTCACGCCCTTCCAGTAATACACCAGCTTGGGACATTCCACAGCATATGAATGAGGTCTCCTGTTTTTTGGCATCTGGGACAGTTGTCGTCGGCCCTTTTGCCAAAGCTAAACAGCCGTTTGGGGGTATAGTATGCTCTATTAATCAGCATCAAGTGTGACATTCTCTGCGGGGGGGACACCGATACCTTTGACCCTTTTTCCAAAATTCTTTTCCATTGTATATCTGTTATTGGACCAACATCTTCCTCCCATTTTTCTTTTACCTTTACAAGTCTCCCCTTTGCATCTATTTCTTGTCCCATGGATTCATATAACCCTGATATCAGTCCTTTAGTTGATCCTGTCTGCAAAATCTTTTGGAATATTGGCATTCTTTGCCATATTAATGGTTGTTCCGAAAATTGTGCCCCAAGGGCATGTTCCACTTGTAGATATGAGAAAAGGGAATTCTGTGATATATTAAACTCTCGCTTCAGCTCCGTGAATTTTTTCGGTGTATTACCTCTATATAGTTGCCTCAGATTCCTAAGCCCTTTTTTTTCCCACTCCCTTATTTTACCTATCAAGTAGATCTCTTTGAGGTTTTTATTATTCCACAAGGGTGTTTGGTCGATCATTCCTTTGTAATGTAGTTGTTTTTTAACTGATATCCAGACTTTCCCCACCATTTTTATTGTAGGATATTCATTACCAAATGAGCCCGCCTCTATTGTTTCTATTAGTGTATCATGTCCTGCTTCCACCAGCATTAGTTCTAAATTCGGGCTGCCCCCCCGGGACCCCACACTCCAGCAGCTGCTGCAGCTGAGCCACCAGGAAGTAGCGCCCCGGGTGGGGCACCGCGAGACCCCCCTCTCTCACTGGGAGTTGCAGGGTACCAAGAGGGATCCTGGCCTGACCCCCTTTCCAGATAAGTTCCCTAAAAAGGGTTTCGATTTTCCGGAACCAACTCTTGCATACCCACACCGGGGAATTGTGTAGCACATACAGGAGCTGTGGCATCCAGATCATCTTTATGAGAGCACATCGGCCCGCAACTGACAAGGGAAGATGTTTCCAAACAGCTATCTTCCTTTTGAACTTGGTCAATAACGGTACCAAATTAAGCCTCACATATTGGTTAGGATCCTTCGTCAGGACCACTCCCAAATATTTCAGAGCATTAACTACCTCCAGATGGGGCATTCCTGGTATTCTAACCTCCACATCTGTACTAATTGGGAGTAGTTCTGATTTCTTCCAGTTTATCTCAAGTCCTGTAAACCTGCCATAATCCTCCACTATGTTCATTGCTTTAGTTAGAGATTGATTCAAGTCACCCAGGAATAATAATACATCGTCTGCATATAGAGCAATTTTTTCCTCTCCCCCCCCCCTCCTTTGGAAACCTATTATCTCCGCTCTGTTTCTAATAGCAATGGCTAATGGTTCCATTACGAGCGCAAAGAGGAGAGGTGACAGGGGACACCCCTGCCTCGTCCCCCTCTCCAACTTGATTTCTTCCAACAGTTCATTATTAATTTTTAATCTAGCCTTTGGTTTATCATAGATCCACCTGGTGAATAGGGGACCTACCCCAAATTTCTCCAGCACTTTCCAGATGTATCCCCACTCCACACTATCAAATGCTTTTGTTACATCGAGTGCCATCACTGCTCTTGGTCCCTCGTTCGCCACCGGGCTTTGTAAATTCAAAAATACACTTCTTATATTCATACTTGTAGATCTGTCGGCTATAAAACCTGTCTGGTCCGGGTGAACCAGCCTTGCAATAACCTTGCTCAGTCGACTCGCCAATACTTTGGCCAGGATTTTTTGTATCAGAACACAGCAGAGAAATTGGTCTATAAGCCGAGGTATCTAATGGATCCTTCCCTTCTTTCTGTAGGATTATGATGGTGGCTTCTAACATTGAAGCAGGTAGCTTTCCTACTTTATTGGCCTCCTCCAGCGTATTTAGCAGTGCAGGGAGCAATATCTCTCCATACGTTTTATATACCTCAACAGGCAGTCCATCAGGACCAGGTGATTTTTGGTTCGCCATACTATTTACCGCCTGTTGAAGCTCTGCCAGGGTCACTGGAGCCTCCAATTCCTCTCTCTCTACTTGAGTCACTGAGGGGATCTCCAGCTTCTGTAGAAAATCCTCCATTGCACTCTCCATCCCCACCTTCTGTGCTGTATATAGCTTTTTATAAAAGCTCCTAAAGGTCTGAATTATCCCCGTAGAGCTCGTTATAATTTCTCCTCCCTCGGATCTAATAGCCTGAACACCAGAGGCTGGGGAGTTTGTTTTTACTATTTGTGCTAACATCCTTCCTACACTTTCCCCTTCTGCAAACGCAGATTGCCGCTGGAGGAGCCTTCTAGTCTCTACTTTTTCCATAATAACTAATTTATAGTTCCTTTGTCTATCTAACCAGGTTTTTTTTTTCTCTACTGATGGATTACAAAACAATTTTCGGCTTCCATCATTTCTCTCTGTGCTTTCTCCTCCACTATTCTCGATTTTTTATTAAACTTGGCCACTTGTTGTATCAAAACTCCTCTCAGGAATGCTTTCCATGTGTCCCATATTATACTCGGCGATGCTGTTTCTTTATTAAGTACTAAAAATTCACTTATTTTAGGCATGATCTCATCTGGTTCTTTGATCAACTCTAACCACCCTGGGTTTATCCTCCACTCTCCCCGTGCTCTTTTTTCCCCTACTTTCATTGTCATTACTATTGGGGAATGGTCCGATATCCCCCTTGGGCAATATTTAACTTTTTCCACCCTCGGCACCGCTGCCGCATTCCCCAGGATCAAGTCTATCCTGGAGAGTGTGGAATGCGTAGTCGAGCAGCATGAGTACTGATACGCTTTAGGGTTACGTACCCTCCACATGTCCACCCATCCCAGTTCTTCCACCAGCTGCCCCAATTTGCTTCTCTCCACCGTATCAGGAGATGTCTTCAGAGGAAACCTATCTAGTTTATTATTTAAGACCTCATTAAAATCACCCATTACCAGTACTGGGGTTTCCCCTTTATCCTGTAAGAATTCATTCAATTTAAGTAGCACGTCTATCTTAAATGGCGGGGGGATGTAAACATTTGCTATTACATATGCTCCATTTTCAATCATGCAATACAGAAAAACATATCTTCCATTTTCATCGACTTCAATCTGTCTGCAGGAGAAATTCACTCCAGATTTTATCAGAACACTAACCCCCCTGCTATATGTAGAATATACCGAATGATATTGAAATTGATATTTCTTGTTCTGCAAGCCCTGGGCAGTATATTTAGTTAAGTGAGTCTCCTGCAGACAGATCAAATCTACCCCCCATCCCTCCATTACGGCAAATACAGCTGTTTTCTTGGCTGGGGTTCCCAGTCCCCTAACATTCCACGTCCCTATGTTAATCACTGACATTTCCCCTTACATGGGTACAATAGCATCGGAGAGCCTGGGGTAGACCCCTATTTGAAGCCACCCCCACAACTATTATCCTTTCCACCCCTAATTCTAACAGAGAAAGAAAGAGGAGGGGAATGTTCCTATAATCTATTACCCCCATTATCTTAATTGTGAAAAGAAAACAAAAAAAAAAAAAAGGTAAGGATAAGAAGGGAAAAAAATGAGCTATACAGATCCCTCCTCCCTAGCATCCTCCTCCCTTCATGCATCCTTTTGTGTGGAAGTATTTTCTTAATCTTAAGTGAAATTTGTGTCACTCCTTTATTTAATGTGCTTATATTCTGTGTTGTGTATCTCTCTTTGAATTTATCACAAGTTATTTTTATCCTATCTTCTCTTTTCCCTCCCCACCTCCCTCTCCTTCCCTTCCCCCCTCAAAAACCTCCCACCCACCCCCCGCTCCTCCCTCCTCCCCACCTCCCTCTCCCTCCCACCCTTTTTTTCCACCTACCTAGGTGTTCCCCTAGGGGGCTATAGGTGACCAGTGCCCTTTCTAACATTACCACTCTTACCCTTTCACACATGTCCCTTTCTTACTTTCTGTGTATCCCCTGTGTATCCCCCCATCCCCCCGTCCCCACAAAAAACGGAAACAGCACCCATTATTTCTATATGTTAAATCTTAAGCATTTCCCCCCCCCCTCCCTCCTCCCCCTTCGATCTTCAAATAGTTGCAAGTCTTTCTTTATTTGTTTCCATCCATCTCTCCACGGCCTCTGGGGAGTTGAAAATTTGCGACTCCCCCCATGCTGTCACCCGTAGTCTTGCCGGGTACATAAAGGCATAGGGTATTTTAACCCTCTGAAGGGAGCGCTTAACCCGTATGAATTCTGCCCTCTGCCTCTGGAGCTCTGGAGAAAAGTCAGAATAAAATGAAATTCTGGTTCCGTTGAAGAGGATATTTCCTATTTCTCTAGCTCTCCTCAGTAGCGACACCTTATCTTTATAGTTAAGGAATTTAAATAGTAGTGGCCTAGGGAACTTTGCAGTTGGAGAGACTCTAAAGGGAATTCTATGGGCTCTTTCAATGGAAAATGCCGCTGAAAAAAACTCTCTACCAAAAAAATCAGTTAGCCATTTCTCCATGAATTCAACAGGGTTCAGCCCCTCCGTTTTCTCTGGAAGCCCAACCACCCTTATATTGTCTCTACGGAGCCTATTCTCCATCGCTTCCAGTTTTAAAGAGTGTCTTGAAATTTGTTCTTTCATATTTTTTACGTCGGCCATTACGGGGACGGTATCATCTTCTAATTGGCTTATTCTCCCTTCCAGCTCTGACGTCCTTTGCCCAATTTTTTCCAGCTCTTGTTTAAATATAATCACATCTTTACTCCTCTTATCTCGTCGCATAGTTCTTTAATTGAGCCGTTACATATGTTTACCGCTAACAATACGTCTTTTAATGTTGGTTCTCTTTCAGATGATAAACCTGTTACAGCAATTTCAGTAGGTTTTGCTTTTCCATTCACTCCGGCTGGGTCTACTGCCGCCGCCCCACTTGCTATATTTTTTGAATTGGAGCCTTTAACTGTCCCCGGAGTCAAAGTATTATTTAATTGCCCCAGACTTTTTCTATCTGGGGGTGCACCTTGCTGTATTTTAGTTTGAACCCCCTTTTTAGGAGGGGGTCTGTGTTGGGGCGTGCGCAAATTGCTCGAGCCTTGCCGCTGCTGATGCAGACGCGGCTGCTGCCTGTTGCCGAGTCTGTTGGGAGGTTTTCTCCTTAGCTGATCGTAAATGCTGCATGGTTGATGAAACAAAAATAACGAGAGAGGTAGTCAAGGAAAAAGAAGCAGTGTCTTATTATAGACACTTATTAACTTTCCAGAATGTTATCTTAAAAACAAGAGTCCGGGGTGAGGGAGCACAGAGCGAATCACAATGGAGGGTATTACTTCAAATCCAGAAAGCCATGGAAGGGAGGAAAGAGGGGGATACAGAGATATCAAAGGCAGTCTTATACCTTTATGTCACAGAGTACGAACACCTTTGTATAGTATAGGTCAATGATAACTATTAAAACCTTTTATGTTTTATGTCCACTTTATACGTTTGAACCAGTATCTACCATAGGTGGCCGCCCAAAAACAGCACGGGGTATACTAGGAAAAGTGATAGTCCGCATGGCTCCAGTAATCACCACAGTCCCCACAGTTTAGCACATGAATATCCCACAGAAGGATCCTTTACTAGGTAGTTGTTTTATATGGTGCCCTTTCCTTTTTCTCTCTCCTTCTGTGGTTTAATCGGTGCTCCAATGCCTTTAACTGCCCCCCTTAGAGTTTTTAAGCGGAGACACTAGTACTTTATGCGTTTATACCCGATGTTGATAACATAAGATCAAAGGGACACGTTAATAAAGGGTCTGTATATCTTCTAGAGATCTCCACAGCATATCACATATCGCACATTTCAGTCCATTAACACGAGAACATTGTCTCGCTTTTTACTCACGTGTCCAGCTTGAACATTATAGATGGTTGTGAAAGATCAGAAAGGGGGTCAGCGGTACCTGGAGTATCAGCGTTCCCATATAAAGATGTTTTCAGTCACCTTTTTTCTTTCCTTTTCCCCAGCACCTAGCTCGTGTGCATCAGCGGCATTTTACGTCAGATCAGCCAGTAAGAAGCAGAAAAACAGACCCCCCTCAGACGGCCATGCTCTCAGGGTCTCCTGGGGCTGGTTCGATCCGTATCCTGCACACACTGCCTCAGCGCCGGCTTCACTCTCCTCACTCTCACCGATCCTCTGCTGTGTCGTGTCCGGCGCACAGCATGTGACGTCACCCTCGTGGATCTCCGGGTCCAGTCGGGGCTGTACGGAGCAACAGCTGATCCTCCAGGCGAGCCTCCACGAGCCCGCACTACGGGCTTCCGAAAGTCCAGCTGATCAAACACGCACGTGTCCAAGCTATGTTGCGCTGTTGGATGGGGGATTTCACAGGGTGTATGCTACCTCAGTGTACCGGCATATTGGTCATTGCGGGGCGGGGGACGAGGGAGAACACACAGCCAGCTCACTCAACCCTCAGCCCAGACATCTCACACATCCGGTCACACCCCCCAGCAGCCCATCACAAAAGGAATACTTAGCACACCAATCTATGAGGGCAGAAATAGGAAATATAAAACATTGCTTGGAAGTGACGTACAATAGTGGTTTGTGGCCAGGTTCAAAGGCCAACAGCATTAATTTTTACACTTTGTAAAGGTGCAATACTTATTACCTGTTTGGTGCAAGTTTGTCAGATGGAGACACCCCTATAGTATCCACTGGAGCACATGTGCGGGACACCATAATAAAAAGGGTGTATGGGTGTCCCAGCACTTGAGTCCAGATGTGTAAACAGCTACTGAGTCACCTCTCCTTTACACTGAAGAAGTTTGCATTTCATTCTCGAAAAAAATCCTATAGACAACAAACTTCCTTTGACTAAAAACAGGCCTGAAACAATGTAGTTAACTCCAACTTGACCAAACAGCTTATTATAAGTGGCCGAACGATCAAGGTTTAGTACGATTGAATGGACACACGAACATGAAAGTGGCCATTTTCAACTGTCCAACATTCAAAAACAAAGCACATGGAGCAGTAAGCAAGAAAAAAAAAAAAAGAAAAGAGGAACACACGACAACGACTTACTTTTTTGAAGAACTCGCTTGATCTTTCTGTACTGATCGTGCTCCCTCAGTTTCAGGTCTGACCAGCGTTTCCTCAGTTGATCCTTGGATCGTTGTAACCCAAAATTCTTTTGCAGCCTACTTCCCAACTTTAGCCATAATCTTGGCCTTTCTGACATTTGGGTTGCGGTAAGGCCCATACTTCCCATCATAGTCGCTCCTCTTCAATATGTCCACCATCCCCAACATTTCTCCAAAAGACATATTTGAAGCCTTAAATCTTCTCCTCCGGGATCGGGACGTTTCTGGCTCCGGCCTTTCCTCTTCGTCCTCCTCCTCGTTGCTGGAATAGTTAGGGCGCACCTGCTGTGTCCCCGACATGTGCTCTCCCCACTGCGCCGTAACGAGAAGGGGCGGGGAATAGACGAGAAAGATCGTCAGGGGCAGGCGGAGTTTCACGCATGCGCACTGTATATAAAAAACGTCACCCGCGTATGTCGTAGCGACGATCTGTGAGCAGAGGGGAGAGAGAGCTGACGCACGAGACGATCGCTATAATGAAGGTACAATTTGAACTTGGTACATCACTAGCCTAGACTGCTTATACATTGAGGCTTATTTATGGAGATGATTAGGAGAGTTTAGCCTGACATTATTTAGTGTTTGTCTGGTGTTGTGTCTTGCAAAGAATATGGAGGGCTTCAATGACGTCAGCTTCCTCCCCTTGTTCATTGATAAGTTCCGGGAGATGCCCCTTTTGTGGCAGGCCAAGCATCCACTCTACAGCAACAAAATAAAGAGACGGGCAGCGATGAAGAAACTGCTGGAATTTGTAAAGCCGGTGATCCCCACCGCAACCGTCGAGAAGTTAAAAACCAAAATTGGCAGCCTGAGGAGTACGTATTTCAGGGAGCGCAATAAGGTCCTGAAGTCCCAAGCATCTGGAGCTGCAGCAGATGAAGTATATGTACCCAGGCTGTGGTACTACGAGAGGCTCCATTTTCTCAAAGACCAGACTGATGTCAGGGAATCGCTGTCGACTCTTCCTTCCACGCTTCCTTCCACGCATTCCACCCCTGATAAGGCTTCCGACTACCAACCTGGGCCTTCCAATCAGGAAGATGTGGAGGAGCCCAGCTTGAGACAGGTATAGTATTTTTCTACACTTTTTTCGTGGAAAAATGAATGATGTTCACTTAATTTATGATCAAAAATTGCTAATTTGCTAAAGTGTTTTACATATCAATAGACAGTAGTGTTGGAGAAATTTTGGGCAAGAATATAAACTGCTGGGCTGAAAATTCTATGGTTTGCAATTTGTTAACAAGTTGCAACAGTCAATAGCTGAAAATTGTGTGTGTTTGATGAACCAATAACTCAAACTATGTCCTTTTTTCATACACAGGAAGACCTCAGCCAGGAGGTGGCTGTGGAATGCGGGAGCCTGGAGGTGGATGTGGAATGTGGCAGCCAGGAGGAGGCAGGGGTAAGTGGCAGCCAAGAGGTGGGCAGGCCTAGGAGCCTGACTCGATCCCAAGTCCCTCCCCGCCGCCTTCCCTACAAAAGGCCCAGAAAAGGGGGGGGATGTGGGGGAGTCAGCGCTCCGGCTGATCAGGGAGGCTTCAGTGGCACTACAAGCCACACCCACATATGAAGAGGCCTTTGCCGCCTTGGCTGCCACACAACTTAAAGAGATGGAGGCGGGGCAACACAGCATGTGCGAGGAGGTAATCCTCAAAATACTCAATAAGGGGGTGTCTGGGGAAATGACCCAAGGACACATGTTTGCGAGATGGACCATGCTCCTCCTCCTCCTTCTCCTTCTGCCACACCTCCAGCACCACAGCCACAGCCTGGAAGGAAGCGTGGAAGGAAGACCAGAGTGTGACGACCTGGATTCAGTCTGGTCTGAGAGAAGATGGAGCCTCTCGTATGACCACAGCCTGGGGACATAGATGGCATCTGCTGCAGTTCTGGATCTATTGGACTTCAGTACCAGATTGAACTCCCTTAAGATACGTACTCCTCAGGCCACCAATTTTTGATTTGAAAAAATTGATGTCTGCTGTGGGGGTCAAAGTCTTTGCAAATTTCCCCAGTTTCTCTATCGCTGCCTCCCTCTCTTATTTTGTTGCTGACACCTAATAAAGGTATTTTTGATTTCATGAAATCCTTGCCTATGTGTTTTACTTCAAAAAGGACAGTTTATTTGTGAGTAGGCAGGTACATTTCGAATATAGAAAGTAGAATTAACAAGGGGCACCAACACCAAACAACCTCCTAGAGAATTGATTAAAAATATAATGATAATAATGGTGTTGGGGTAAGTTGACACATACAAAACACACCAAACCAGAAAATAAAAAGACCAAAATTACAGAGAAAGGAAATCTTGATTTAAAAATGAACCACTATAAATGTAAACTAGAGAGGGTAGGCTAGGAACTCTCACTGTGGAAGGTACCTCATCCCAAATTAAATTGATAGGGAAGTGAGCGAGGAGAGGAAAGGGGATTGTTACGGTACCAGATATCAAAAGAGCACTCAAGGGTTTCAATAAAAAGTAAAATAGTTTATTTAACAAAAACATAATTATATACACATATATAAAAATACCGGCCAGTGTGAAGTATAAAGAAAACTTCACAATCAGCAGGTATAATGTACAGCCTATAAGAATTCAAGGTAACATAGATTGGTGAAAAGACCTATAAGTGAGTATAGGTCAGAGGTACAGATACAGGTTTATGTTGGAATACAATCGACCGACATGTTTCGCCAACATTGGCTTCTTCGGGGTCGTGGGGGTGATCTGTACCATAAGAGGGGTTTGTTTCTATAAAGGCAAATAAAAACATTAATAGTACACAAACTTGAAAAATATTTATGCTGGGCACTGTTCCCATAGCGCCTATCAAACAAATGGCCCCACCCCGGACCAGTGAAGGACCTATAGAACCATGATACGTACCATCCAGTAAGCAAGTGGACCCCAAAACAATACCAGATGGACAATCAGGGCTTAGCCACCACAGAATCCAGGCTGTAGGGGGCATACAAGACCTGGTGAAAGGAAAGGGTTAACATTTAAGTAATTATATTAACACCTGAGGGAAGGGGGTCAATCTCACTGAATGTAATTAGGCTAACATAGCCTCCAAGAAGCTTACCCAGCAGAAAGAGAGTTTTTTGTGTAATGGGGCGTCGATGTAATTAAAATTACAGGTATATATGCAGCAGGCCAGAGTTAAATAAAAGATAACATAGTCTTGAAAAAAAAATAAAAAATGTATGCAATTCAAACAATGCAATTGAATTCCCCTGCAGTACACATACCATCCTCTGGGTTTCCTTTCAACCAGCACTTTCCCTGTGCGGTGCGCGCGCTGTGTGCTGCGTGCGCACCAGCTACAGGCATTATGGCAAATGTATGCTGAGATGCGCCTGATGACAGTGTGCATGCGCTGGAGGCTCTGTTGTCCGCTCCCTGATCAGAAGTCATTCTGATCAGGTGTGGGGGGTATTTAAGACCTACCAGTCCACACTGAATTGGGGCGTCGATTCTTCTGGATTCTCTGTGTTTAAGGTCAGTTAATGCACTTAGTGTTTACTTAACAACTCTGCTCTTTGAACCTGTTGTATTCTCTTTGGTATGAAGCTGACACCGTTGCATTTTGTTACCCAGAGTTCAACACCTAAGCCTTTTTCAGCCTTATTGGCTGATTTTACTACTTACGGTAGTTAAATATCCTTTCTGTGGTTCTGTGGCGACACAATGTTTGTCAGCACACAGTTTACTGTGAGGTGAGCAATCCTTTGTTTTTTTATACACCATTCCGCCTTTGAGAATAATTTTTCAGTTGCATTGTTTGAATTGCATACATTTTTTATTTTTATTTCCAGACTATGTTATCTTTTATTTAACTCTGGCCTGCTGCATATATATCTGTAATCTTAATCCATTACATCGACGCCCCATTACACAAAAAACTCCCTTTCTGCTGGGTAAGCTTCTTGGAGGCTATGTTGGCCCAATTACGTTCAGTGAGGTTGACCCCCTTCCCTCAGGTATTAATCTAATTACTTAAATCTTAACCCTTTCCTTTCACCAGGTCCTATATGCCCCCTACAGCCTGGATTCTGTGGTGACCAAGCCCTGATTGTCCATCTGGTATTGTTTTGGGGTCCACTTGCTTACTGGATGGTACGTATCATGGTTCTATAGGTCCTTCACTGGTCCGGGGTGGGGCCATTTGTTTGATAGGCGCTATGGGAACAGTGCCCAGCATAAATATTTTTCAAGTTTGTGTACTATTAATGTTTTTATTTGCCTTATAGAAACAAACCCCTCTTATGGTACAGATCACCCCCACGGCCCCGAAGAAGCCAATGTTGGCGAAACATGTCGGTCGATTGTATTCCAACATAAACCTGTATCTGTACCTCTGACCTATACTCACTTATAGGTCTTTTCACCAATCTATGTTACCTTGAATTCTTATAGGCTGTACATTATACCTGCTGATTGTGAAGTTTTCTTTATACTTCACACTGGCCGGTATTTTTAAGGTTGAATATATATTTTATTAAAGTTTCAAACATACAAAATATATACATATCTTCAGTATGAACAATTCCGTAAAGCTTAAACATATAAACAGTTTTATCAAGGGAAAGAGAGGGGGACGGGGGGGTGGGGAGGGGGGGGGGAGGGAAGAGTGGAAGGGAAGGGGTAGTGTGGGAAGGAGGAGGAGGGGAAGCATAAAGGAGTTGTTGCTTTACATTTTAAAGTGCATGAACATCGCATTCAACTGTAACCGATAGGTGCAACTTGGGCACAGGGGTCGTCAATCTATTTGTTTGTCTCTGTGTGGCGTCGTCTCTCTATGGACGCCACCCAGAGCACTGTCGACATAGTTATCTCTGTGCCTCTTATATAATAGGGGAGGAGGGGGCATGGTAGCTTCGGGAGAGAGGGAGAAAGAGGGAGAGGAAAAGAGAAGGGAAAGAAGAGTGGGGAGGGAGGGGGAGGGCAGCTCATTTAACACGTCCTAGCGAAAGGGAAGCCTGGGTTACCTCTCGGCTATTGTAAGGGTACCGGGGGAAGTTCAGAGCTGTAGGTTGTCTAGGAACCTACTCGAGGTCGAGTGGTGTCTCCATATAGACCATAAGGTGTTAAACTTATCATAGGTGTCATCCGTTTTGGCTTGTAGCTCCTCCATCAGCATCATATCGTTTAGGATGCTCACCCAACCTGACATAGGGGGAATGGAATCTTTTTTCCAGTATAGGGATATGTTGTGTCTACCTGCTGAGAGCATAAATCTCAGGAGGCATTTTTTTGTGCTTGGATTGCGCCTGGTATGATGGATAAAAGAGCGATCAGGGGTGTGGGGGATAGGGAAGACTGGTACATATCATTGTATACCTCAAATATTTTGTCCCAGAATGGGCGTACCTTGGTGCATCCCCACCATGTGTGGATGTAGGATCCCTCTCCTCCGTGGCATCTCCAGCAGACGTCTGTTGAACTGGGGAACATCCTGTGCACCGAGGTAGGAACTCTGTACCACCTAGATATCAGTTTATAGTTTTTCTCTTGCGTAAAGCCTGATCTGGATGCCTGGTGTGTGTGGATAAAGGAGGTGTTCCATTGGGCCGGTGATATGTCTATTCCTAAATCTGTAGCCCATTTTTGGGTGTATGTTGGTGGCGACTTATTGAGATGCAGTAGAATATCCTTGTATATGAGCGATAAGGTGTGTCTGGGGGTCTGAGAGAGATTACATAGTTCCTCAAAGTTAGTGAGCTGCCTGTGGACCTGACCTGACATATGTAGTGATCTACTTAGGTGGTTCAGTGATATCATGGAGAGCCAGTCGATATCGTTGGGGGTTCGTGTGTCCTCGGTCGGTCTGAATTGGCCTGTGGAGGAGTGAACAAATTTATTAGCCGTAGGCCACTGTTCCCGTGTGTAAGATCCCCAATGTTCTCTAGAGAGGGTGGTAGGTAAGGCAGCGTTATCGAATAGTGAGGAGAGAGGACTGGGATCTGAGGAAAGGGCTAATTTACTGGCTTTATCATACCACAGGGTAAGGACCGCTGTGGTCAACGGGGAGATCCCTTGGATGGTGCGGAATTTGGTGTTGTGTCCCCACAAAAGGGCCCTCAGGTCAATTTGGGCCATATCCTGTTCTGTGGAGGTTGAGGGTTTAAGTAGAGGTCTAGGGAACCATTCAAGTAGTCTGGAGAATAGGGAGGAGGAGTGGTATGTCTGGAAGTCTGGTAGTCCCAAACCTCCTTTGTCTCGGGGGGCACACAGGAGTTTATGTTTGAGTCTGGGGGGTCGATGTAGCCAGATAAATTTCCCTACGATGGAGCGGAGAGATAGAAAGAAAGCTTTGGGGAGGAGAATGGGAAGCGTCTGGAATAGATATAATGTTTTAGGGAGGACGTCCATTTTAATAACATTCCTTCTACCCCACCATGAGAGCTTGAGGTTGTGCCATGATTCCAGGGAGCGCCTAATCGAGGTCAATAGAGGGCTGAAATTTAGAGGGTAGATGTCTTGTATTTCTCTGGGGATCTCTGTGCCTAAGTATTTGACGGATCGTGATTGCCATCTAAAGGGGAATCGTGCACGCATGTCTTCTAGCTGTCGCGGGGATAAGGAGATGTTCAGGGCTTCTGTTTTGGAAATGTTTAGCTTAAAGTTACTGTATGTGCCGAATTTGTCAAGTTCGGTTAGGATGGCTGGTATGCTGACATGTGGTTGGGTAACATATAGCAGAAGGTCATCTGCATAAAGAGACAGTTTCTGGGGGGCTGAGGGGGTGGGTATACTGTGTATGGAGTGGTTTTGGCGTATGGCTTGCGCTAGGTGTTCTACCGTGATTGCAAACAAGAGAGGGAAAAGGGGGCAACCCTGTCTTGTGCCATTTGCAATGTTGAAGGACCCTGAGGTTTCCCCATTGGCGGACACTTTTGCTGAGGGGCGCGAGTACAGAGACATAATCTTAGAAATCATTTTTGGACCTAATCCTATTTGCTGCAGCAATGCTCGTAAGAACGACCAACTGACCCTATCGAACGACTTTTCGGCGTCGCATGCTAGTAAACATGTCTTTATGTTGTGATATTTGGCGTATGAGATAAGATGTAGGGTTTTGGTGGTGTTGTCTCTGGCCTCGCGTCCTGGTATGAACCCTACTTGGTCGCTGTGTATTATGTCTGGGGGAGGGGGGAGATGCGAGTGGCTAAGATTTTGGAGTATATCTTCAGGTCTACATTCAGTAGGGAAATAGGGCGATAGCTACTACACTGTGTGTGATCTTTTCCTGGTTTAGGTATTACCACTATTTGGGCCTGGAGGAGTTGCTGAGATAAGGGGTGGGAGTCGTCTACCTCATTAAATGCTTTTGTCATGATTGGGGCTAGTTGTGCGAATTTCTTGTAGAATAAGGGGGTGTATCCGTCAGGGCCTGGACTTTTACCTATTTTAAGGCCTTTGATTGTCGTCAAAAATTCCGTTGTGGTGATAGGTTGTTCTAGGGCTTCCACGTCGGGAGGGGGGATTGAGGGGAGGGCTGTGTCCTGTATGTATTGCAATAGATCATCTGTGGAGGAGGGGGATGAGTCTTGGGGAGACGGGAGGTTGTATAGGAAGGAGTAATAGTCTCGGAACTCAGAGACTATCTCAGAGTTTTTGGATTTTTTCTGTTGAGAGGAAGACATAATGTGGTTAATGGACTGTCGTTGCTGTCTGGGATGTATGATACGCGCCAGGTGTTTTCCGCATTTGTTCGCTTAGGCGTAATGCATGTGGCGTCCTTTGTTACAGGCTGCCAGCACTCTCTCAGAGAAGATCTGAAGTAGATCTCTACGAGCATTCGAAAGTTCAGTCAGGGTCTTTGCGTCCATTGTGCGTTTGTGCTGAGCCTCTAGAGCTGCTATTTGTGTGAATAAACGGCGTATGTTTTCCGTGCAGATTTTTTTCAGTCTGGAGCCGTGTTGAATTAGGACCCCCCTTAGGACACATTTCAATGTCTCCCACTTGTTCAGATCTGAGGTCTCGTCCTGTGCATGGTTCCGTGTGAAGTCTGTGATTGCTTGCGATAAGTCGGCCAAGCACACTGTATCGGTAAGGAGATTATCATTAAGTCTCCAGGAGGAACGGCGGTTAGTACTCGGTAATTTCCCTAACGTCATGTGAACTGGGGCATGGTCTGACCATAATTTTGTGCCTATCTCGCAGTCAGGGTCGAAGTCCAGAAGCGTCTGTGAGAGTAGCATGTAGTCTATTCTGCTGTATGATTTGTGGGCTGGGGAGTAGTAAGTGTAATCTCTCTCAGTTGGGTGTGTGAATCTCCAGATGTCCACTAGGGACATATCTTTCAGTGTGTTACGAATGTTCGCAAGTGATGATGGTGGTATGTGCGACTTACTTGTGGATGAGTCCATCCTCGGTACCAGGGGAACGTTGAGATCACCTCCTAGGATCAGGTTAGGTGTTCCGAAGTTTTTCAGCCGGGAAGCCACGGAGGAGAGGAATCCATGTTGGTTCTGGTTAGGGAGATAGATATTAACAACCGTTAGAATAGTTTGTAAGTGTCGCAGTTTCAAAAATATGTACCTGCCTTTAGGATCAATACAACTATCCAAAATCTCAGGAGCAAAGGAGTTGTGGAAGGCTATTGAGACCCCCTTTGTTTTGGCTGAGGGGTTGGTACTGTGGAACCATGTCGTGAATCGTTTGTCTGGTAGTGGTGGGATTTTGTCGGTCTTGAAGTGTGTCTCCTGAAGCATTAGAATATGGGTTTTGGCTCTATGGAAGTGATGTAAAATCTGTCTGCGTTTTTCAGGGGTATTAAGCCCCCTACAGTTGAGGGAGGATATTTTTATCCCTAGGTGGCCAGTCATGGTGGAGGGGGGTTAGTGGGCGAGAGTCTGTGTTATATGGAGCTGTTGTGGGGGTATGGGGAAGGAGCGGTATAGAGAGGAAAGGAAGAGGTAGGGAGGAAAAGGGGATTAGCGAGTTTAGCCCTTCCGGGCAGGGGGGGAGGAGGGAGGGTCACGTGCACTGAGCCGGGAGTAATTAAACCTTCTTTACGTAGGGTCGACACGTGTTAAACCGTGCCGCCTCTTTTGAGAATTAAACCGTATCAGCGTGTGGAGGTGTTAGCTATAAAGCTAGGTGTTCTAGACTTGTAGGGAAGCTACTCCCTCTAGTGTCCAGAGTCAAAAAGGGACTGTGGACACTACCAAGCAGATCCAAAAAAGGAAAAAGAAAAACTTCACCGCAGAGTCAGTTAAGACTCTGCAAACCCTAACGTGGGGAACGTGATTGGTCAGATATCCGGGGCTCCGCCCCACCTACAGAAAAATACCTGAAAGTGTAATAGTAAAGGCACACAGCAATAACATTATGTACTTATAAGCACCAAGTTTTCCTCTTTTCTCTTCCCTTTCCAATATGAACCTGTAAACTGGTCGGCTGGTAGGGAGGTCTCAAGTTTTCACTCTTAACAGGTTAAAGCATTTACATTCTACTCCTCCTATAACTGAGGTAGTTTCAACTGTTAGTAACAGCCCTGTGGTATGCAAAAAATTAACATAATAGGGGAGACCCCAGCCAGGGTATCCCACAGTGCTAGAGCATAACCAGAGGGTGTGAAAAACTATATTGCACAACATGAAAAGCATTTAGAGGAAACCTCGTAGGGCCTTGTATATGGTAAGAAAGGGAAGAAAGAGGCGAGGCGAGATAAGAGGAGAAAGCAAAAGGAGAAAAAAAAAAAGAGGGTGAGAAACAAGGCAGATGTCTCCCATCATAGACTTTCAGATGAGGGGTAGTTTGTCCGGCAGAATGAAGAGCGGCACTTCATCTGTCGGGAATCTGGGTTGTTGGTCGGTCTGCGCTGGCAGGATCAAAGCTGGTCACCCTGGTGGGTAGGTGGAGGTGTTCGATCTGTTTCTTTTTTTCTTGGTGTTTCTATCCCATCCGGAGGTTGGGAGAAGCCTGGTGTTGTTGCTTGTAGGGGCCAATCTGGGATTCTGATTTGTGGGAGTTCAAAGGTCCCTAGAAAGTTGGGTAAGTCCCCTAGGGTGCGGAATGTTGCAGATTTGCCATCGTGAGATGCGAAGAGATGGAAGGGGAAACCCCATCTGTATTTTATCTGCTTGGTGTGTAGTGCGTCCGTTACTGGTTTCAGAGCTTTCCTCATTAGTAACTTCTGTTTGGACAAGTCCGTCAGGAGCATTATAGGGGAGCCATTAAACAGGATAGATTCCTGGTTGCGAGCAGCCTGCATTATCTTGGCCTTGATGTTGAAGAAATGTATACGGCAGATTATGTCCCGGGGGTATGCTGGGTTGGGGTTACGTGGGCCGAGGGATCTGTGGATTCTGTCGATCTCCAGGGGGTCGTCTTTGGGTTTGTTCAGAAGTTGATTGAACATGGTGGTTGCTGCCAGCGGCAGATCTTTGTTTTCAACCGATTCAGGAACTCCGCGTATGCGGATGTTGTTGCAGCGGCTCCTGTTCTCCTGTTCTCTAAACCATAGAATAATTGCTGTATCTGTATCGTATGCTGTTGGAGGATGTCATCATGCTCCATTATTCTGGTCACGTTTTCTTCCACAGCCCCTTCAATGTCCTCAAAGCGCTGTCCTATGTCGTGGCGTAGATCTGTTATTTCTCTCTTGTATGATCTCTCTAGCCTGCTGATGTAGGCCTCAATGTCCCCCTTTGTTGGAAGAGCCTTTATGTAGCTCTCTATGTCCCACTGTCCCTGTCTGCCATATGCTGGAGGAGAGGGGCTTCTCGAGTGATGGGGGCTTCTTGGGCTGTGGGGGCTTCTATGCCCTGTGTAGATAGTGTGCTCCGGTCCCGGGGATCTGGGAGAGGAGGGGGGCTGAGGAGGCTGTGAGGCCTGTACCTGTGAGGCAGCGTGGGCTGCCTGAGCCGCCGCCGAGCGGGTCGCCGCCATCTTGGAGGCCGGCGCGGCCTTGCTGGAAGTCCCCCTCGGTGTGAAGTAAGTGCCGATCTCGGCGGTTTTCGTGGGTCCCGAGGTGCGGGGGGTGTTGCTGCCTCCTCTCCTGCTCATATGGAGAGCCGATGGTGCTGCCTGCGGTCTCGCTGTGTGCCGTTTTAGGCGGAGGGAGCGGGAGCTGAGCTCTCAAGCGTCCGTCTCCTCCATGCGCCAAGCCACGCCCCCTTCCTGGCCGGTATTTTTATATATGTGTGTATAATTATGTTTTTGTTAAATAAACTATTTTACTTTTATTGAAACCCTTGAGTGCTCTTTTGATATCTGGTACCGTAACGATCCCCTTTCCTCTCCTCGCTCACTATAAACGTAAAATAAAAAATAAAAAAATTATTAGATTCTTGAGATCTGACGAATAAAACAATTCTAGCCAATAAATCAGGAAAAAGAATAAAGAAAGAAGTTTGGGAGAAATCAGTGTGAATATGAGCAGCTAAAAAACGTCATTCTTGCATTGTAAAGAAAAAGAGAATGCGCTGCATTAAACACATTTTAACGTGGCACTTTGTCCGTCGGACTAGGCTACACACGATTGGAATTTGCGTGATCGGACTTTGTTGTCGAAAAATTTGAGAGCAGGATCTCAAACTTTTTCCGTCGGAAATTCCGACGGAAAAAGTCAGATGGAGCCCACACACGGTCGGAATTTCCGACAACATGGTCCGATAATAGGTCAATTAACGCAGGTGCTGAGTCTGCGTATGGTGAGCCTATGACCCACAAGAGATAGGAAAAGGGGAATTGGACTATATCGGTACTATTAAGTAATGTAGACAAGGACTAGAATAAAGGTATTTAGAAAAAAGCAATACATTTTAATAAACAAAACACATTACATGATCGACACTAAAACAATATTTAGTTGCATAAAAACAAACAAGCACATTAATCCCTCCTTTACAATCATCAAACTTGACTAAAGAATGCAGGCCTAGGCCCGTAAGCTTGACGTCTGTTTGAGCGTAGGGAGGAGATGTCTCGACCGGTTTCGCAGCATAGGCTGCTTCTTCAGGAGATAGCTCTAAAATAGATATTATTGTTCAATATATAGTATATATAAACAGTTTATATATACTATATATTGAACAATAATATCTATTTTAGGGATTAATGGAGGGATTAAGGAGGGATTAATGTGCTTGTTTGTTTTTATGCAACTAAATATTGTTTTAGTGTCGATCATGTAATGTGTTTTGTTTATTAAAATTTATTGCTTTTTTCTAAATACCTTTATTCTAGTCCTTGTCTACATTACTTAATAGTACCGATATAGTCCAATTCCCCTTTTCCTATCTCTTGTGGGTTATAGGCTCACCATACGCAGACTCAGCACCTGCGTTAATTGACCTAGTTACCCCTTGTCTTTTCAAGCATGATGGATGATGGTACTTATTTAAACTAATTATATCTCTATAAACTTAGACTATACTCACACCATTGACATGGTCCGATAATACATTTTCCGTCGGAAAATCTGACCGTGTGTACGGGGCATTAGAGCTGTGAGCGCTCGTGAAAATACAACAAACTACAGTACCCAAAATTGTCCAAAGTGATGCTTTAACCACTTCAGCCCCAGAAGGATTTACCCCCTTCCCGACAAGAGCACTTTTTGCAATACGGCATTGTGTCGCTTTAACTGTCAATTGTGCGGTCGCGTGACGTTGCACCCAAACAAAATTGACGTCCTTATTTCCCCAAATAGAGCTTTCTTTCTTGGTGGTATTTGATTACCTCTGCGTTTTTTATTATTTGCGCTATAAACAAAAAAAGAGTGTCAATTTTGAAAAAAAATATTAAAATTGAAAAAAATGCAATAAGCGTATATTGATTGGTTTGCACAAAATTTATAGCATCTACAAAATAGTTTTATGGCATTTTTATTTAAAAATGTTTTTTTCTTGTATTAGTAATGGCGGATATCTGTGATTTTTATCGGGACTGCGACATTATGGCTGACACATCGGACACTTTTGACACTATTTTGGGACCATTGTCATTTATACAGCGATCAGTGCTATAAAAATGCACTGATCACTGTGTAAATGACACTGGCAGTGAAAGGGTTAAGTCTGTCCTAGGGAGTGATTCTAACTGTGAGGGGGCTGTGCTTCAACACACAGGACAGTGATCACTGCTCTCGATGACAGAGCAGTGATCTCTGTCCTATCACTAGGCAGAACGGGGAAATGCTTTGTTTACAAAAGCATCTCCCCGTTCTTCCTCTCCGTGACACGATTGCGGGCACCCGGCAGACATCGAGTCCGCGGGACCCACGGTCACGGAGATCGCGGCGGGCGCATGCCTTCAACACCGCTTCTTAAAAGGGACGTACCTGTATGCCCTTTTGCCTACCAGTGCCATTCTGCCAACGTAAATCGGCGTGCGCTGGTCGGCAAGTGGTTATGCTAAGACCAGCAAGACTCTAATGTAGCAGCATACATTAAAATAGGGATTAATAACCTTCAGGGCAGCATTTAAATATAACAGCACAGCACTCCATACAGCTAATGCCCCATACACACGAGCAGAATTTGCGGCAGAAAAATCTTGGATGGTTTTTCAGACGGAATTCCGCTCAAGTTTGGCTTGCATACACACGGTCACACAAGTTCTCTGAACTTTCGATCATCAAATTCTGCCAGCAAAAGTCCGATAAAGCATACACAGGATCAGAATTTCAGACAAAAAGCTCACATCAGACTTTTGCTGGCGGAATTTCTGATTGTGTGTACGCGGCATAAGGGTAAATCTCAGAATGTTCCAACTCTGTTTTGTGAATGTGCAAAGATAAGATAGCACACACATGTAGGGTTGTCACCTTTTCATCAAGTCAAACCCGAACACTTTAACCCGGAAGAATTTACCCCCTTCCTGACCAGGCCATTTTTTTGCTATACGGCGTTGTACCCACACAAAATTGATATCCTTTTTTTCCCACAAATAGAGCTTTCTTTTGGGGGTATTTGATCACCTCTGCAGTTTTTATTTTTTGTGCTATAAACAAAAGCACCACAGGCCCCATCAGATATGACATCAGAGCCGCCCCCCCCCCTACATTAGATATGACATCAGAGCCCCCCTCCTACATTAGATATGACACCAGAGCCCCCCCCCCCTTACATCAGATATGACATCAGAGCCCCCCCCCCTTACATCAGATATGACACCAGAGCCCCCCCTTACATTAAATATGACACCAGAGCCCCCCCCTTACATTAAATATGACACCAGAGTCCCCCCTTACATCAGATATGACACCAGAGCCCCCCCCCCCTTACATCAGATATGACATCAGAGCCCCCCCTTACACTAGATATTACATCAGAGCCCCCCCTTACATCAGATATGACATCAGAGCCCCCCCCTTACATTAGATATGACACCAGAGCCCCCCCCCTTACATAATTACATCAGATATGACACCAGAGCCCCCCCCCCCTCCTTACATCAGATATGACACCAGAGCCCCCCCCCCCCCTTACATCAGATATGACACCAGAGCCCCCCTTACATCAGATATGACATCAGAGCCCCCCCTTACATTAGATATGACACAAGAGCCCCCCCCCCCCCCCCCCCCCTTACATATGACACCAGAGCCCCCCCCCCTTACACTAGATATGACATCAGAGCCCCCCTTACATCAGATATGACATCAGAGCCCCCCCCCCCTTACATCAGATATGACACCAGAGCCCCCCCCTTACATCAGATATGACACCAGAGCCCCCCCCCCCTTACATCAGATATGACACCAGAGCCCCCCCCCCCTTACATCAGATATGACATCAGAGCCCCCCCCCCCTTACATCAGATATGACACCAGAGCCCCCCCCCCCCTTACATCAGATATGACATCAGAGCCCCCCCCCCCTTACATCAGATATGACACCAGAGCCCCCCTTACATCAGATATGACACCAGAGCCCCCCCCCCCCCTTACATCAGATATGACACCAGAGCCCCCCCTTACATCAGATATGACACCAGAGCCCCCCCCCCCCTTACATCAGATATGACACCAGAGCCCCCCTTACATCAGATATGACACCAGAGCCCCCCCTTACACTAGATATGACATCAGAGCCCCCCCTTACATCAGATATGACATCAGAGCCCCCCCTTACATTAGATATGACACAAGAGCCCCCCCCCCTTACATATGACACCAGAGCCCCCCCTTACACTAGATATGACATCAGAGCCCCCCTTACATCAGATATGACATCAGAGCCCCCCCTTACATTAGATATGACACAAGAGCCCCCCCCTTACATATGACACCAGAGCCCCCCCTTACATCAGATATGACACCAGAGCCCCCCCCCCTTACATCAGATATGACACCAGAGCCCCCCCCCCTTACATCAGATATGACACCAGAGCCCCCCCTTACATTAGCTATGACATCAGAGCCCCCACCTTACATCAGATATGACACCACCATTAGATTATATGATGTAAGCCCCCTTACATTAGATATGACACCAGAGCCCCCCTTTCCCCCTGTACTCACTGATCACTAACTGCAACGAAGTTCCTCATTTCTCTTTCCAGGCCCCACACACTCCGTGTTCGTTCCTCAGCAGTGCTGCTGAGACTGTTCAGTCAGTACCGCTCTCTATTGCCACCTGCAGGCTGGAGGGAGGAGAACACCTAATCCTCTCTCCAGCTATGAGCCACGATCCTATCTGAATGTGTCCGGTTTTCAGGGGTGCTCAAAACCGGGCACATGATTCAAATCCCGGACTGTACGGGTGAATCCCGTACAGGTGGCAACCCTACACACATGGGGAAAGAGGGCCTGTTCATTTGTGCCAATCTTTGCCTTCAAATAATAGATGACACATTTTCTGAAAACTACAGGTCTGAGGAAAATGAAATTAAAACTGTATTGTTAAAATATGAAACAGAGCTTTGAATGCACACTGTTGGTCTTATGAAAAAATGGGGTACAGATGCCTCCACTTTTATTTTGACATTGATGTTAAACCTACTAGAATTAAAGCTTTATACTGCACAGTGCACAGAGTGAACCCTGCAGGACCCAAGTGATTATCCTTGCATACAGAACAAATTGTCAACTCTGGAGGTAAGAGTGAATCCATTATACATTCCATTAGAGTTTAGTTTTAGGACAGCAAGAGCAAAAAAAAAAAAAAAAAGTCCAACCTGCCCACTGTGCTTATATTTAGAATGGCACAGGATTGACTTTTGTAAGAGATCATCAACCTTACATCTATTTTACACTGTGGTCTGGTGGTATGCAAGCAGCATCATGTATGAAAGCATCACATGAGTCCTGAGATAATATGAAAGAGTAAAGCCCCATACACACTATCATATTTTCTGCTGATTTTTGTCTTCAGATTTACCAAAACCATGTAGTGCAAGGCCTGCCTGATTGCATACAAATTTAAACTCCTAATGTTTGACCTCATACTACATGGTTTTGGTAAATCTGAAGGAAAAAATCAGCAGAAAATATGATGGTGTGTATGGGGCTTTAAGTGGACTCCAGAACAGAAAAAAAAACCTGAACTCTTAACTGTTCTGGGCTGGCAGACCTAACTTAACCTAACTTGGTCCTTGGTTGAAGACAGTTCAGATCTAGAATAGAACTAGGGATGAGCTGAACACCCCCCCCCCCCGTTCGGCTCGCACCAGAACCCGCAAACGGACCTAAAGTCCGTGCGAGCTTTAGAACTCTATTAGTTATAATGGATGCGAACGCTCGAAATTAAAAGTGCTAATTTTAAAGGCTAATATGCATGTTAATGTCATAAAAAGTGTTTGGGGACCTGGGTCCTGCCCCAGGGGACATGTATCAATGCAAAATTTTTTTTTAAAAACGGCCGTTTTTTCTGGAGCAGTGATTTTAATAATGCTTAAATTGAAACAATAAAAGTGTAATATTCCTTTAAATTTCGTACCTGGGGGGTGTCTATAGTATGCATGTAAAGGGGCGCATGTTTCCCGTGTTTAGAACTGTCTCAAATAGTGTCATTTTTGCAAGTAAAAAAGCTATTTAAAATCACTCGCGGCTAATGTGTATTGTCGGCTCCCGTAATAACGAGAACAGTCATTCATTGAAACTGAAAGTCATTGATAAAAAAAAAAGTCATTGATAAAAAATTTTAAAAATTTAAAAAAAAGCGTAGGGGTCCCCCCAAATTCAATAACCAGGCCCTTCAGGTCTGGGATGGATATTAAGGGGGAACCCCAGCCAAAAAAAAATAAAAAATGGCGTAGGGTCCCCCTCAAAATCCATACCAGACCCTTGAGGTCTGGAATGGATTTTAAGGGGAACCCTAGCCAAAAAAAATGGCGTGGGGTCCCCCTCAAAATCCATACCAGACCCTTATCCGAGCACGCAACCTGGCAGGCCGCAGGAAAAGAGGGGGGGACGAGAGCGCCCCCCCACTCCCGCCTGAACCGTACCAGGCCACATGCTCTCAACATTGGGAGGATGCTTTCGGGGTCTAAGACCCCAAAAGCACCTTGTCCCCATGTTGATGAGGACAAGGGCCTCATCCCCACAACCGTGCCCGGTGGTTTGTGGGGGTCTGCGGGCGGGCGCTTATCGGAATCTGGAAGCCCCCTTTAACAAGGGGACCCCCAGATCCCGGCCCCCCCTCTGTGTGAAATGGTAAGGGGGTACAAAAGTACCCCTACCATTTCACCAAAAAAGTGTGAAAAATGGTAATATTGACCCCGCCCCCCTCTGACGTCATGGGGAAAGCCATAGGGAATTCCCCATGACGTCCCCGTGCATCAGAGGGGCGGGGTCACCAGGTGCCCTCCGTTATAAAAAAACAGTCAGACGGAGCGGAGCCTTACACAGCGGGAGCCTCCCATTGCGCGGGGCGGCCCAAGAAGAGACACCGACGCCGACGGAAGAAGATGCCAGACGAGAAGGACGAGAAGACCAGCGCAAGAAGAAGCGGATCGGAGGAAGAAGAAGATGGAAGAAGATGGAAGAAGATGACGGAAGGAGAAGATGAAGAAACCGAAGGATGAAGAAAGAAGAAAGAAGATTTTAATAAAGGAATTGTCAAAGACCGTCTCCTGTAATTTTTACAATTTTTAACACTTTTTTGGTGAAATGGTAGGGGTACTTTTGTACCCCCTTACCATTTCACACAGAGGGGGGGGGGGATCTGGGGGTCCCCTTGTTAAAGGGGCTTCCAGATTCCGATAAGCCCCCTGCCCGCAGACCCCCACAACCACCGGGCACGGTTGTGGGGAAGAGGCCCTTGTCCTCATCAACATGGGGACAAGGTGCTTTAGGGGTCTTAGACCCCCAAAGCATCCTCCCAATGTTGAGGGCATGTGGCCTGGTACGGTTCAGGCAGGAGGGGGGGCCGCTCTCATCCCCCCCTCTTTTCCTGCGGCCTGCCAGGTTGCGTGCTCGGATGAGGGTCTGGTATGGATTTTGAGGGGACCCCACGCCATTTTTTTTGGCTAGGGTTCCCCTAAAAATCCATACCAGACCTCAAGGGTCTGGTATGGATTTTGAAGGGGACCCTACGCCATTTTTTTTAAATTTTTTTTTGCTGGGGTTCCCCTTAATATCCATCCCAGACCTGAAGGGCCTGGTTATTGAATTTGGGGGGACCCCCCACGCTTTTTTTTTTTTTTTATTAATGAATGACAGTTCTCTGTGTTACAGGAGCCATCAATTCATTAGCCGCGAGTGCTTTTAAATAGCTTTTTTCCTGCAAAAATTACACTTTTTTGCAGGGAAAGTTCTAAGCACAGGAAACCTGCCCCCTTCACAGGCCACCTATAGACACCCCCCAGATGTGATACTGCAATGCTGTTCTAACAGCACGCACACACAAATCCCCAGAAATAGAGCATAACTTGTCAGCAGTCAGCAACACACTGACACGCTGACACTGACTGTCTGACACTGTGACTGTCTGAAACATAATATGCGAGGCCGCCGCCGCGGCGGCCTCTTATACCGTGGGGCGTGTACTAAAGCCCCTGAGCTATAATTGGCTACAGGCATCCTGCCTGTAGCCAATTATGGCTCTCCTCGCTGCCGGCGCTGTGATTGGCCAAGCATGCGGGGTCACAGTGCATGCTTGGCCAATCATCAGCCAGCATTGCACTGCGACTAGCGCAATGCATTGTGGGGCCGCTCGCATCACACGAATTTGATGCGAGCGGCCCCAATAGTTCTGGGCTCGCCGAGCGAGCGAACGCCCGGTGCTCGATTCGAACATGGGTTCGAATCGAAAACCGGGCCCATCCCTAAATAGAACACAGAAACACACACACACACAGACAGACACACATACAGACATGTAGCGCTGGGCTCCTAATGAGCATGCGCTATAAGTTTTGTAAATTTAAATGTTCCTAAAACCACAGTTTTTGGGGTTAATTGTTCTAAATTATGGCCTCAGTATCAGTTTGGCTGGATTGCATTGTGTTCTACTTGCCCATAGGTGTCGGTGTCACCTCTGGCAAGCACAAGAATGTGGTCCGGTTGGACGCATTGGGTGCCAATCTCTCTCGGAACCAACCAGTGAGAGTGTTGCCTCGCTGTGAATTCTGGGAGGGGGTACTTAAGATACTGAGGTCACATTCTTCTGGGTTCCGGTCCAGAGGATCTTTCTGTCTGTTTGGTCCTGGTCCTCCTGACCAGCCCTCAGGGGTCCTCATGGCCTGGGGTGCAGATCCATCCATTTCCGAGTCTTGGGGGTGGCTATCCCGAGGCACAGTAACTGGAAGGAGGATTCTAAGGTGGTCCGGTGCCGTCTTGGTTTTGGAGAGGCCCAGAAACTGCAAACGCAACCAGGGGAGGACTCTTCAGAAGAGGGCCATGAAAAAGGCTGGCTGCTCGGCAAGAGCTCGGGGAAGCTAAGTTGAAAGACACCAGGTGAATCCACACTCGTATCGTATCGCCGGACCGGCTGCAAGATACTGGTACCGTATGAGGGTTCTCTAACTTCATATATCCTTCAGTTACAACCAAGTCTGTGGCAAAGACTTTTCATTTACAAGTTCTACTACCAAGTCTGTGGCAAAGACTTTTCATTTACAAGTTCTACAACCAAGTCTGTGGCAGAGACTTTGCTTTATCCGAATCATCTATCGGCTGCTAAATCTGCTGAGAGGGAATTTTTCCGATGACTGTAATATCCAGTTGCGAATGGCTATTCCCTGGATTTCATAGTGAGAGACATTCAGTTTCAAGCAGTTCCAAGAGTACCTGACCTTCCTACCTAAACCCTTTGTCCTTTATTGGGAGACTGTGTTTTGTCTACCATTTTTGCAAATAAAAATCCCTAAAGTGGATCCAGTGTCAGTCTTTACAGTTCTTTGGGCCATCTACCTCGGGAAACCCCTAGATGCATACGAGGTCAAGAAGGTAACGCTAAGCCCAAAAATAACCAGCAGCTCTTTCGGGGGTCAGTGCTACACACACATACAGACAGACAGACACACACACACACACACATACAGACACATATCACACAAACAGACAGACACATACACACACATACAGACACACACACACACATATACAGACACACACACACACACACTTATACACACACATAGGAAGACACACACACATACACAAATAGACACACACACACACATAGACAGACACACATACAGACACAAACACACACACACACACACAGACAGACACATACACATACAGACACACACACACACACACAGAAACCTGGTGGTTGGTGACCTGACCTGTGTGTGTGGAAGTCTGGAACCGCCAGCACAGCAGCACTGAACAATTCAGATGATGATCCACATTCCACAACGATGACCACAGGATTGGTTTGGGAGGCAGGCCGACCGCTTAGCAGCAGCACCCGGACTCAGCTCCTTCCCCCACGCAGCCAAAGGCGGGAAGCAGAAGAACTGTAAAGAGGCGGAGCCAATATAGATCAGACCAGTTGGTGGGTGGAATTGGGTGTTCTCAGTCTGCTGGGTAAGAGGACCTGTAATGTTATTATAGACTTGATTGGAATAAGAGGACCTGTAATGGTCTTATGGACAAGATTGGGGTAAGGGGATTCTATACTAATCAATCAATTTACCCCTCATTGTTCTCTAAATATTTCTAATAACAGAAAATAACACGGATAGAAAAATGATAATTAAAAACATTTAAAATATATAAGGAATTTCCCTGTGGGGTTTTGTATTGCAGCAAAAAAATCAAAATGAATTATAAAGTATATTATATTACAAAAAAGTATTCTACAAAATAGCACATGTCAGTCAAAGCATGAGCTTTAAAATCAAAACTGGAAGACATACATAGCATACTTTGGGTACAGTGTTGAACCCATACAGTATTACATCAATAGAATGAACCTTCAAAAATAACACAATATCTGTAGCACATCATGTAAAGAGAGCTCCAATGCGTTTCGACCACATGTATAGATCTTCTTCAGGGGCGAAAAAGATACCGATTTCTAAAAAATATATAGTATTTGAAAAAATATATTAAAAACAAGCCAATAAAGTATATTGGTTCCCAAAAGAGGTTATATTTCAAAGTTATTTTTTTTATATTTACCACTGATGCCTGTACATCATAGCTTCCAGATTTTATGCCCTCGCACGGTGCCCACTAATCCGAACCATGCTGCAAGGCCAGAGGCATCCAGCCCACAGCCCACCCGGCTAAACTGAAGACCCACAAGAGGCCACATTTGTTTCAGAAACCAGGGTGCAGATGGGATGGGGGAAAAGAGAGAAGGGGAACAAAAAGAGCGAGCCCAACAGGAAAGGGGAAAGGGGCGTCACCACCAGGTCCCTGGATTCCCAAGATGCAGTCCCAAAGCACTGTCAAAAATTAAGTGTTGAGTTCTATTAGTGATTTAATTGATCATAGAAAACCTATAACCTAACAAACTAATGGTATCAAACCAGTGCAAAAAAAAACAAGATGGTGAGAGTGAGTTAAAGTGCACTTTCACTCACTGTGCACTGTTGGGTTATAGGTTTTCTATGATCAGTAAAATCACTAATAGAACTCAACTCTTCATTTTTGACAGTGCTTTGGGACTGCATCTTTATCATCTCTCTGTTTTAAAAAATGTGTAACAAAAACTGAAATGTAGGTTTGGATTTTATGATTGTCTAACACTTTACTCCCATACTTTTGCAGATGGTGAATCTACATTTGTCATCTACGGTAAGATACTTATCATACAATGCGATTTTAAAAACATTACTATCTTGACTGCAAATATTTCCACCCATTTTGTTTGTTTTTTTGCTCACATTTTCAACTGTCTTCTATTAATAGACAGAATTTAAGATGCATTTTTCAAAGTTAACAAAAGTATCAAAGATAATGAAACCAAAATAGATAGCTAGAGTATAACTATATATATATATATATATATACAGCCCTCAAAAATTACACTCGCACACTCGCATTTTGCGAGTGATTTTTTGAGGGCTGGCGAGGAGAAGTGAGGAGAGCCGCCACTGGGAGATCACAGCAGGGAACATCACAGCTTTCGTTTCATAAGCTGTGTGTTCCCGCCGCGCACCCTCACATAAGCCCCTCCCCTTTTCCGGGACTTTGATAGACAGATCACCCGTCCAATCCTAGGACGGGTGACATGTATCAAAGTTCCCCTGGACAAGGGGAGGGGCTTATGTGACGGCGCGCGGCGGGAACACACAGCTTATGAAACGAAAGCTGTGATGTTCCCTGCTGTGATCTCCCAGTGGCGGCTCTCCTCTCTCCTCCACAGGTAGGCAGCACCATGGGGGGGGGGACACACAGGCTGCACCATATGAGGGGGGGGACACACAGGCTGCACCATATGGGGGGGGGGGCACACAGGCTGCACCATATGGGGGGACACACAGGCTGCACCATATGGGGGGGGCACACAGGCTGCACCATATGGGGAGGGACACACAGGCTGCACCATATGGGGAGGGACACACAGGCTGCACCATATGGGGGGGGGGACACACAGGCTGCACCATAAGGGGGGGGACACACAGGCTGCACCATATGGGGGGGGACACACAGGCTGCACCATATGGGGGGGGACACACAGGCTGCACCATATGGGGGGGGACACACAGGCTGCACCATATGGGGGGGGACACACAGGCTGCACCATATGGGGGGCATACAGGCTGCACCATATGGGGGGGGCACACAGGCTGCACCATATGGGGGAACACACACAGGCTGCACCATATGGGGGGGGGGACACACAGGCTGCACCATATGGGGAGGGACACACAGGCTGCACCATATGGGGGGGGGACACACAGGCTGCACACACGGGGGGGGGGACACACAGGCTGCACACACCGGGGGGGGGGACACACAGGCTGCACACAACGGGGGGGGGGACACACAGGCTGCACACACCGGGGGGGGGGGGGACACACAGGCTGCACACACCGGGGGGGGGACACACAGGCTGCACACACCGGGGGGGGGGACACACAGGCTGCACACACCGGGGGGACACACAGGCTGCACACACCGGGGGGGGGACACACAGGCTGCACACACCGGGGGGGGACACACAGGCTGCACACACCGGGGGGGACACACAGACTGCACACACCGGGGGGGGGACACAGGCTGCACACACTGGGGAGGACACACAGGCTGCACACACCGGGGGGGGACACACAGGCTGCACCATATGGGGGGGGGACACACAGGCTGCATTGGCAGGCATGGATAAAGTTGTTAATATTTTTATAACTTAATTGCATAAAACATTAAAGTGTCATTTAATGAGATAATTTATGAGGGCGGGTTTAGGGCGGGGCAACTGGTGGCGAGTAACCCTTGAGGCCTGGCTAGTAGCTCAGGACTTGAAATTTTGAGCCCTGTATATATATATATATATATATAGAGATAGATAGATAGATAGACAATATATAGAAATACAATGAAAGTGAGAGATATGGGCACTACCCATCAACCCAAAAAGAAAACAAAAATTGCAGTGTTCCAAAAGAAGAACACTAAATGAGTTCTTCCTTTACATTAACTACTTCCCACCCGTCCATAGTACCCGTACCATGATGTACCAGCATGGGACTTCATACATGTTCACTGGCACACCCACTGGGGTAAAATAACACAACGTGTGAATTACTCAAATACCTGATCTCCCCCCCCCCCCCCCTCCTCCATTTTCCTAAAAAAAATAATTGTTTATGAAAATGGCATAAAAAATATTTTATTTTAAACATACTGTCACCAGTCAGTATCCCTGATCACATCCACACCAGTCATATGATGACGCTGTACTGCACTGGTGACAGTAGGTAAAAGAAAAAAAAATGGAAACAAATAATTTAATTTCTTTGCTTTCTAAATTTTATGAAACATTACAACTTAAAAAAAAAACTTGCCATGCCTCTTACTAAATGCTCCAGACTGTTTACTTTGCAAAAAGGTCATTTGGGGGATATTTGTACCATCCTGGCATCTTAAGGGCCTCAAGAAATTAGATCCATCAGTATACCCAGATTGATCAATTTTCAGATATACACCATACAGTCGTTTGTAGACACTAGAACGTTCACACAAACCAATTATTATACACTTATTGGGATTTTTTTTTACCAAAGACATGTAGCAGAATACCTTTTGGCCTAAATGTATGAAGAAATTTGGTTTTATTGGATAAGTTTCATAATAGAAAGTAGAAAATATTGTTTTTATTTTCAAAATCTTCAGTCTCTTTTCGTTTTATATATTAAACAATCTGGAGGATAAACCCAGGGTGGTTGGATCTGATTGGGGAATCGGATGAGACCTTGCCTAAAACAAAGGAATTTGTAGCATTTAATAAAGACTCAGCACCACCTAGTATAATATGGGACACATTGAAAGCATTCTTGAGAGGAGTTCTGATACAACAAGTGGCCAAGTTTAATAGAGAATCTAGAGTAGTGGAGGAAAGAGCACAGAGAGAAATGATGGAAGCCGAAAACCATTTTTTAGTAGATCCAACAGTGGAGAGGAAAAAAATTTGGATAGACAGGCAAAGGAATTACAAGCTAGTTATCATGGAAAAAGTCGAGAATAGAAGGCTTCTCCAAAGGCAAACTGCGTTTGCAGAAGGGGAAAGTGTAGGAAGGATGCTAGCACAAATAGTAAAAACGAACTCCCCAACCTCTGCGGTTCAGGCCATTAGAACTGAAGGTGGAGAGATCATAGCTAACCCAACAGGGATAACCCAGACGTTTAGAAATTTTTACAAAAATTTATATACAGCACAGAAAATTGGGATGGAGGGCGTAATGGAGGACTTCCTGCGGGAAATGGAGTTTCCATCCGTGACCCAAGTAGAGAGAGAGGAGTTGGAGGCACCAATAACATTGGCAGAGCTTCAACAGGCGGTAAATAGTATGGCAAATCAAAAAACACCGGGTCCCGACGGACTGCCTGCTGAGATATACAAAAGGTATGGAGAGATCTTGCTCCCCACACTGCTAAATACGTTAGAGGAAGCCCATAAAGAAGGAAGGTTACCCACTTCAATGCTGGAAGCTACCATTATAATTTTACATAAAGAAGGGAAGGATCCCCTAGATACTTCGGCATACAGACCAATTTCCCTGTTGTGCTCTGATACAAAAATATTGGCTAAAGTATTGGCAGGCCGGCTGAGTAAGATTATTGCAAGACTGGTTCATCCAGACCAGACAGGTTTTATAGCCGATAGATCTACAAGCATTAACATAAGAAGAGCCTTTTTGAATTTACAAAATCCGGTGGTGGAGGGGGGACCAAGTGCGGTGCTGGCACTCAATGTAACGAAAGCGTTTGACAGTGTGGAGTGGGGCTATATCTGGAAAGTGCTGGAGAAGTTCGGGGTGGGTCCCCTGTTCACCAGATGGATAAGACTGCTCTATGATAAACCAAAGGCCAGGGTAAAAATTAATAATGAACTTTCAGAAGAAATCGAGTTGGAGAGGGGGACGAGACAGGGGTGCCCCGTCACCCCTCCTCTTCGCGCTCGTAATGGAACCTTTAGCTATCGCTATTAGAAATAGCGCGGAGATAACAACAGGTTTTCAAAGGAAGGGGGGAGGGAGGAAAAAATTGCTTTATATGCAGACGATGTCCTATTGTTTCTGGGAGATCTGAATCGATCGTTAACCAAAGCAATGAGTATAGTGGAGAATTTTGGTAGGTTTACAGGTCTTGAAATAAACTGGAAGAAATCAGAACTCCTCCCAATTAATACAAATGAGGAGGTCAGAATAGCAGAGTTGCCACACTTGGAGGTGGTCAACGCTTTGAAATATTTGGGAGTGGTCCTGACGAAAGACCCTAATCAATATGTGAGTCTCAATCTGGTACCGGTATTGGCCAAGTTTAAAAGGAAGATAGCTGTTTGAAAACATCTCCCTCTGTCAGTGGCGGGACGATGTGCACTAATAAAGATGATCTGGATGCCACAGCTCCTGTATGTGCTACACAATTCCCCAGTGTGGATATGCAGGAGTTGGTTCCGGAAAATTGAAAGCCTTTTTAGGGAGCTTATTTGGAAAGGAGGTCAAGCTAGGATCCCTCTCTGCACCCTACAGCTCCCAGTGAAGGAGGGAGGTCTTGCAGTACCCCACCCGGAGCGCTATTTTCTGGCGGCTCAGTTGCAGCAGCTGTTGGGGTGTGGGGTTCCGGGGGGGGGCACTCCGAACTTAGGGTTAATGCTGGTAGAAGCGGGACATGATACATTAATGGAAGCACTAGAGGCGGGCTCATTTGGGTATGAATACCCAACCATAAAAATGATAAGAAAAGTATGGGCAACGGTTAAAAAACAACAACAATATAAAGGCATGAGTGAACAAACACCCTTGTGGAATAATAAAAATCTTAAAGAGATCTACCTGATGGGTAAAATCAGGGACTGGGAAAGAAACGGGATCAGGAAATTAGGCCATTTATATAGAGGTAACACACTCAAAAAATTTACGGAATTAAAGCGAGAGTTTAGTATATCACAGCACTCCTCCTTCTCATATTTACAAGTGAAGCACGCCCTTGGGGTACAATTTTCAGAACAACCATTAATGTGGCATAAAATGCCACTTTTCCAAAAGATCTCGCAGATAGGATCAACTAAAGGGTTGATATCAGGGCTGTATGAGCATATGGGACAAGTAATAGATCCAAAGGGGAGACTTGAAAAGGTAAAAGTAAAATGGGAAAAAGACCTTGGCCCTATACCAGATAAACAATGGAGAAAAATTTTGGAGAAAGGGTCAAAGGTATCAGTATCCCCCCAGCAGAGAATTTCACACTTGATGCTGATTAATAGAGCATATTATACCCCTGAGCGGTTGTTCAGATTCGGCAGAAGGGATGATGATAAATGCCCCAGATGCCAAAAAACAGGAGATCTTATCCATATGCTGTGGAGGTGTCCCAAACTGGTTTACTATTGGGAGGGAGTGACTAACAGTATAAGCAGGATATTTGAAATTAAACTAGAGTTGGAACCCAAGGAGTGTCTACTGGGATATAGAGACGAACAGGAAGAGAGCAAAAGTAAAACTATGGCAGTGTTGAGATGTCTATTTCAAGCCAGAAAATGTATTGCATGTAGATGGCAAGCAAAGGAACCCCCCACGGTAGATAGCTGGATTGGGATAGTGAATGAGACCTTATATAGAGAAAAGGTGGTGTACATAAAGAGAGGCAATGTTAAAGAGTTTTATAAAATATGGAACCCATGGTTAAATAAAATGAACCCATCAGAGGTAATGGACTAAGAGAGGGAGGCATATGGAGGGAAGAGAATTTGCGAAGGGAAAGGGGTGGGAGATCTACTAAATCACCCTCCAGTTGTTAAATGGAAGTGTAGCTATCAATAGCATGTTAGGTGCAGTGATTGCAGTACGTTGGAAGGGGGTAGAGGGGAAGGAAAGGTAAAGGAAATTTACATAGAGCTGAATAGATATTATGTAGTGTAGAATGTACTTGCTGCTGTGGTTGGTTCCTTTTTTTTTTTTTTATTGATGTCTTTGTATATATGTAAAAAAAACTTAATAAAGAATAAATTTAAATAAAAAAAAATATATTAAACAATAAAAAAACCCAGTGGAGATCAAATAACACCAAAAGAAAGCTCCATTTATGTGAAAAGAATTATATCAATTTAATTTGGGCACAGCGTTGCATGACCGCACAATTGCCAGCTAAAGTAGGGCAGGGCTGAATAGAAGAAAAATGGCCTGGGGTCTTACCAAGAGCCTCAGTCACCGTTCTTTTGATCGGGACACGGATATCCTGATTCCAGGTCACCTGATTGCTGTAATAGCCTCTGATTGGCTACCACAGGGATCAGTCACTGTGAAGCCTGCCCCTGTGTTTTTTTCTTCTTTCTGTGAATGGAGAGGATACATTGAATGGAATGGATACATCATATCTCTCTCTTCCCTTGAAGAAAGGGTACTATCACACCCTCCACACTCCTCTCCTGTACATACTGCCCACTGTCACACCCTCCACACTCCTCTCCTGTACATGCTGCCCACTGTCACACCCTCCACACTCCTCTCCTGTACATACTGCCCACTGTCACACCCTCCACACTCCTCTCCTGTACATACTGCCCACTGTCACACCCTCCACACTCCTCTCCTGTACATGCTGCCCACTGTCACACCCTCCACACTCCTCTCCTGTACATACCGCCCCCATCATACCCTCCACACTCCTCTCCGGCACATACCGCCCCCATCATACCCTCCACACTCCTCTCCTGTACATACTGCCCACTGGCATACCCTCCGCACTCCGCTCCTGTACATACTGCCCACTGTCACACCCTCCACACTCCTCTCCTGTACATACTGCCCCATCATACCCTCCACACTCTTCTCCTGTACATACTGCCCATTGGCACACCCTCCACACTCTAGAATGGGCACACTTTTGTTAGTTCAACTAAAGGAAATCTTTGCAGTCCTCATATTTTTTCTGCCCATTATTAGAACTCATTTAATTTTGTGATTACTATTGTGATATATAGAGGAACAGAGGGGATGTCAGCTACTCTAAAGCCCCATACACACGGTCGGACAATCCGTGGACCAGGTCGGTCGGATCCTGTCCGTCATACTTTGTCTGATGTTGGTTTTGCGTACACACGGTCGGACAAAGTTGTCGGAAAATCCGATCATTCTGAACGTGGTGACGTTTGTTGCCTACGACGGGACTACGTAGAGGCTAGTAGCCAATAGCTTTGGTCTTGTAATGTGATGTGAGCATGCGTAGCACTTTGTCCGGTCGGACAACCGTACACACGATCTGATTTGGTGTGATCGGACCGTGTTGTCGGCAAATCTTTCCAGCAGGAGATAAGACTTTGTCCGTCGGACAATCCGACGTACACTGTCCGATGGTGCATACACACGGTCTGATTTTTCAACAACATTGTCCGATCGGACAGAATCCATGAAAAAGTCCGACCGTGTGTATGGGGCTTTAATATACCACTGGTAAAAAAAGTGTCCCTGAAAATATTTTTGAAATGTTGTCAACTATACACTTGGGCACTGCCCAAGGGCCACCGGGTCAGTAGGGATATCGATTAGCGGGTGGGGGAAGTAATTGGGAGTGATATCTTTTGGAGTCGGGTCTGTCATATGCAGGTTGGGAAATGGTCACCTGTGATATAAGTTGAAGGGAGGTGCTAACATGGGAAGTGGCTGGGGAGTGACCTGGTTGGTGGGAGTGTGAAATGGATGATGTGTTTCAAGTTTCTTTCACATTTACGGTAATGCTTACTGCCCTCTGAAAAGTGATCTGTGGTGGATTGCTTTTTAACCACTTGCTTACTGTGCACTTAAACACCCTTCCTGCCCAGACCAATTTTCAGCTTTCAGTGCTCTCGCACTTTCAGTGACAATTGCGCGGTCATGCAATGCTGTAACCAAATGAATTTTTTATCATTTTGTTCGCACAAATAGAGCTTTAGTTTGGTGGTATTTATTCGCGACTCTGTTTTTTATTTTTTGCAATATAAGCAAAAACATAGCGGAAGTTTTGAAAAAAAAACAATATTTTCTCCTTTCTTTTTTAAAAGAAATCCAATAAAATCAAATTGTGTCATAAATTTAAGCCAAAATGTATTCTGCTACATGTTTTTTGTAAAAAAAATTCCGTTAAGTGTATAATAATTGGTTTGCGTGATCACGGACAAATGTACGCAAATGATCATGTACAGATGTGTGCAGGTGATCACGGACATATGTGTGCAGATAATCATTGGCACATGTTATTTTACTGGGACATATGTGAGGGACATGTGTTTTTATTATTTGGGGACATGTGTGTTTTACTGTGGGGACATGTGTGTTTTACTGTGGGGACACTACACTGGTGATCAGTGAGTAAAAAGCTGTAAACAAAACAGCTAATACTCACTGATCACCAGCCGGCTGCAGCGATCCACTCTCCTCTCCTCACAGACGACTTCCGTGTGAGGAGAGGAGAGCCGATTACCTAGCAACCGGCTGTTTGTTTACATCACATGACGGCTGTGATTCGACACGGCCGTCATGTGATCAGGAGGGCCAATCACCGAGCCCTCCTGCCGATCCGAGATGCGCCGTGTCCGGGTGACACGACCGCATCGGGATCGCGCCGATGCGCGGGCACGCGCGCGCGCAATCCCTCTACTTCTGAAGGACGTTCCGGAACGTCCATTCAGAAGTAGACGGCTCTCACCCGGCCGTATATGTACAGTGGCCGGGTGGGAAGTAGTTAACAAGTGGTATAGCAGCAGCTGACAGGCGTTCATGAGGTGCTACTGCCTCCTTTTTTTTACATTACTTAATGGTATTTTTACATTGTTGGACTATGCTGCTACTGTGAGCGAGTTTGGCTTGCAGCTGCAGAGTGGCTCCATTGAAATCAATAGGTGAGTTTGACAGGCGGTGCTGCCTGTCATACTCTGCAGGCTGAGTTAAAGATGCTGCAAGTAAGGCACTAAAGCTCCAGCATTCGTACAGCCCTGTCCAAATATATTTTTAAGATTTGGGTCGGGACATGTGGTGAGGTGAGTGTCTGGTGAGGCACTGGCCAGTATCAGAGCCAGATACACACAGGTTACATACACCGTGATCGTTAGAGCAAGAGCAATAATTCTAGCACTAGACCTCCTTTGTAACTCTAAACATGTAACCTGTAAGAAATGTTAAAGCTTCGCCTATGGAGAAGTTTGGCGCCATTCCACAAGTGTGCGCAATTGTAAAGTGTGACAGGTTAGGTATCCATTTTCTCGGCGTAAAAAAAAAAAATCGGGCTAACTTTAGTGTTTATTGTTTTTTTTTTTTTTATTCATGAAACTGTTTCTTTCCAAAAAAAGCACGTTTGAAAAATTTCTGCATAAATACTGTGTAACATAAAAAGTTTCAACAACCACCATTTATTCCCTATGGTGTCTGCTAAAACAATATATATCATTTTGGGGGGTTCAAGTGGCAAGGGGTTAATTACCATAAGTAAAATACAAATAATTATTATATATTGTTTTTAAGATAATTTACTATATTTTGAAAAACTGAGCATTTGTCTTTTAAACACATGCCCCCTTCTATGACACTGCAGTGAGAGGCGTGCCTCCACTGCAGGATTTTTATTGGACAGCTTGGACCAATGGTACGTTACCATTGGTCCAAGACTCCAAGCTCAGTGCCTCTGACAAGAAGTGAGAGGCTCTGTGAGCTCATCCTCTCAGTCTGCTGAAAACAGAGTATGTCGGTTTGTATTTAAACTGGCCATTCTGTATGTATCTTATCACAGGCTGCATAAGGAGCCCCATATCTCCGGAACCATAGGTCTTAGGAGCCCCAAATTTTGAACAGTGTTGTGGCAGGACCTTTTGAAACTCTGTCTTTTTTTGTTCATTTTTTGTTTTTGGGCAAATGCGATTATCTTAAGGTAAGGGGCCTGGAGCTGCAGCTCCAATAGCCCCTATGTTAATCTGACCCTGCATGAGAGGCTCCTGGAATCCTGTGATAATAATCTCTCTCTCATCCTCCCTCTCGCTATTTCATTTAATTTGTTATAACAAAAAAAAAATTTGCATTTTTATTTATTTATTTTTATAAAAAGCCCCACCAAAATCCTCAGCACCAGGCCCATGATGTTCTTAATCTGGCCCTGGCCAGGAGGGCTAATGAGAGAGGCAGCTGCAACCAGGTGGGCTGGTGCTGGGATCAGTAGCATCAGGGATGGAAGCTGGACACTGACATTTGCTACACAGACAAGGCGCCCATGGTCCCTGCCTGTAAAGGGCCTTTGCTTTATCTGACTGATGCCATTTGTCAAATCAGCTACCAGTGTGCCAGCTGGGTCTGTTATTTTTTTTCTGCAAGCGAGTGCTGGAGGAAGAAGAGGTGTACATAGACTGTATATAGGAAAGTTGTCCCTGAAGAGTTTGCTTAAAGCGAAGGTTCACACAAAAATGGAAACTCCGCTTTTGGGAACCCCCCCCTCCGGTGTCACATTTGGCACCTTTCAGGGGGGAGGGGGTTGCAGATACCTGTATAATACAGGTATTTGCATCCACTTTCGGGTATAGACTCTCGCGGGAGTCACGCACCTTCCTCTCCCCCCCCCACTGTCTCCTGGGAAACACACAGGTCCGATTTGTGCATGCGCAGTAGGGAACTGAAGCCACAACGCTTCACTTCCTGACTCCCTCACCGAGGATGGCGGCGGCAGCTGCCGAGAGCCGATCGATTGATCTCTGGACCCTGGGACAGGTAAGTGTCCATTCATTAAAAGTCAACAGCTGCAGTATTTGCAGCTGCTGGCTTTTAATATTTTTTTTTTTTTAGGTGGACCTCCTCTTTAAGTCAAATGAGCATCCCATAATACCCCCTAACCCTATCCAAGTTAATTGACCCCTAATAAAACACAAAAACAAGTATGCCTGTGAAAACTCAGTGTGCCTGGGTGTGCAGGGTGGGGTATCCCATTTCATCAGCTGCTGCTTCGTGGGGTAGCGCTACACATGTTACACCCTAAATATTGGTGTAACATGTTCATAAAAGTGAACTTATCCTTTAACAATGTAACTATTGTAGCGTGTGCCGACCCCCCCCCAATCCCTCCACTGCCACCAGACACAGGCAGAGCCGCAGCTGCGGGGGATTTCCTCTCCCACTCTCTTCTCTTCACACAGACCCAGAGAGCAGGGCAGATCGGGACTGCCGCCCGCTCTCTTACTGTGCTTATTGGCTGTGGTCAGGGTTAATGGATGGCAAGGACTGCTGCTGCAGGGCATCTTGAGTCATGTAGTCCCGAAGACAGGCGGTCTCAGGTTAATCGCTTATGGGCATACTACAAACCCCAGCGGGGGAGAGACAAGGGGGAGGAAGGACACAGAAGAGCTGGAGAGAGACCATGGGACAGAGGAGGGGACCGGACGCAGGAGAAGGGGCTGAGTTCCAGGGTCAGTGTGACTGTGTTCCTGCCACAGCTCCATGGTCGGTAGCGGACATCTCGACAGAGAGGGACTCCGGGTGCATCTCCAGGCACATCTCTGAAGACGTTGTGGGTCGTTCCAGTTGTCAGGTAGCCAGTCGGGAAACCTGAAGAGTCTGTTCCATGACATCTCTTCTTGGTGTCCCCTTACATTTAAAGAGAGACGCACTGCATGTAGACACCTTTAACTTATTTTTGCATCAGAGCCTTCATAGGAGAAACTTTGCACCAGTTACCCTCTGTTACTGAGTTTCTTTGCATAAGAGATCTCTCTGTGCCTTTTAAGCTAGCTGAAGATACCAGATATCTCCATTATAAGGACTCCCACATATCTTCTTCTGCCACGCCAAACACTGATACTAATTAAGGAGGAACTCTAACTTTAAAGTATAGAGTTGATCTTGCATATTGTTGCATATTGCCACACGCATTTGTGTTTGGGTCTGTGACCTCAGGATTTTAGGGAAATGGATTGACCGGCTACAGGCCATATTTATTTCCCTTCATGCCCCTTGACATAGGTCATATTAAGGCCCCTTTGAGTTGGTTAACACTGTGCTCTAGATACTTTGTGCCTTTTGTGTTGTACTGCAAAATAGCAGAGTTTGTCATATTTAACTACCTAGTTAAAGTTATTACTGCTGTTTGACGTGAAATTATTTTAGTAAAATACTTGGTTTGCTACAGTTTGGTGTCCTTCTGCCATTGTGTCTACAGTAATATTTGATCACTAGGTGTTCCAGAGGGGCTGAGATGGTTCTTGGGGTTGAGAGGCACAGTACAGAACCAAAAATACTCAAGTGGCTCCTTCAGGAGTGGCGCTACACTATGAAGTGCTCACACTATAAGACAATGTTCTAAACACATACTGAATCCATGTTATACGGGTGGTGATCTGCCTTCATTCTGAATGCTTTTCAGTGGACTGCACATCTTAAAGTCTTGTGTCTACATATGATGCTTTCCTAAACACTTAGAAATATTTCCTTGAAATTGCTATTTACGCTAGAAACAAAAAAAATGTAATTCACAAATATACACATACAATTACTGTGGCTGCTGATTTTTTAGTATAAGACACTTGCGTATCCAGGGATCCAGCGCTGTCCTCACCTGAGCTGGCTCTTCAGTCGTCTTCGGATCCAGGCACCGCCACGTTTACGATTGGAAGCCGGCTGTGACTGCTTGCAGCTTCACAATCAGCTTCCCACTGCACATGCATGAGCCACACTGCACCTTGTGAATGGTCCTGCAGCTTTCTGGAACCTGTGACATGTCCCAGAGGGCTGTGGGGGAGAAAGGGGGACTGAACTGCCCCTCGGATTGCCATGGCGATCTAACCAGAAGTTGGAGCAGGTACCTGTCAAAACTGGGTACCCACTTCCCCATAAAAGGGGAGGGGGGAAGAGGCAGACAAGTGGAACTTCCCCTTTTGGGTGAAGTTCTGCTTTAATATTAAAGTTGGAACTTCATTTACAAAAAGCACTCTTCCCCGTAGAGTGTATTAATGTTCTTTTCTAGAGAATATATAAAGTTTGATGGTTTACTGGATGTACCTTGTTCCTACTGTTCTGTATACAGTACAGACTTTCAGATACAAAACTATGTGCATTTTTGTTAATTGCAAGTGCAGCCAGGTGCTGGCTAAATTGTCTGTGTCATTGGGTTCTACAACATCAGTCACAGTGAGCCTGTTCCCTCTAGTGCTCAGCTTGGATACTGAATTGTCACCTCCTGAATGCAGATCAGGTGAGATCCGAGAGGAGAGCAAAGTATCATGGAACATGTAGTCCGGAGAGTCAAGTGTACACTGGGATCGGACCATTGTAGACTACAAGTTCCAGCCGGCTGGAGATAGAGCAGAATGCTGGGAGAGGATGTTTATAGCCTGGGCTGGGGAGGAGTCACTCTCTTGGGACCCTGGCCTTCAGCTAGGAACGCGACACAGACGCTCAGAGGGATGTGAGGAGCACCGCAGCCTAGTCAGTGTGGAGAGCCTTCAGCAGATGCGTGAGTGGATCCCCTTTCTTGCCAGTTTCCTGTCAGCCATTAGACCATTGGGGGTCACTCTCATTGTCAGCACAGATCCCACTGAACCCCACCACCGCAAGATGTGAAGTGAGGCACCCTTCCTTGGTGGCTGGTGTACGACACCCCGAGTATGAAAGGGGTTAAAGCCATTTAGGACATTCCATTTCCGAACCCAAATGCAGATACTGAACACTTTAATCAGCCGAACAAGAAACCATATGAATAATGACTTTTTATTTTGAGATCTCACACAAATATATACAGCAGGATGAAAATACAACCTGTAAGCAGACACCTAATTAACATGAGCTAATTATCTAATAATTTACCCAGACTAGGTGACTCAGAGACATGACCTTTAGGACAGACTTGTTGTCACGAGCTTCACACATTAGTATAAATACAGGACACCTTCTCACAATAGCAGTAGATAATTACAATTAACAATACAAACAGTGATCCCCTCTCCTCAGCCTAGTAGGCAACAAACTATAGTAAGAGTAGTCAGGCTCCTACCCAGTTCCAGAGTCCAATGTGATCAGCTCTCTCAATTAACATGTTGATTTCAGAATCAAACAAACCAAGAATAGACTTTACATATATCCTGGAAGATATTGTGGATAAATATTACTGTCCCATTTTAAGTAATCCAAGATATATTTTCTGGCACAGGGTGACTTAGACATAAGAGGTGCATGGGCAGCTGAAACATGGGTTTCCCATACTTTCCAAGGGATTCTGGGTTCCACAGGCCCTTCTGTCACATCTCTCCCCTTTCGGCAGGAGACTAACACAGGAGGAGACCCCAGACGGGTTGACTCCAAAGTTAGTCCATAGTTCCAGTCCTCTAATGCTGGTATCCACACAGTACCCCAAACAAATTGTTCCAAACAGAGTATTACTCACCCAGCCAACCTCTTCCCCTCTCAGAGAACATATCCGCCGCTGGGGAGAGGCCTGGACTGGCCCTTTTCCCTGGAGTCCTTTTAGCCACTGGAGAGAAGACAGTGTGACTGGGCTCACTCTGTCATGCTGTTGGGGATGTTAGTTGAGGGCAGAGGCCAGCAGCACTCTGCCCTGTTGCCAGACCTTCTGCTAGAAACCCCACATCATCTGCTCCGGCTAACTGTTGGGGAGGTAGGCCGACTGCTCCGGCTCCCTGGAACTCTGTAGTTGTTGCTGGTGCTGGGCAGAGTTTGGTAGCACTCTGCCCGGTTTCCAGCGCTTCAGCTGGGTTGGTGTCTTCATTCTGGGGCGCCGTCTGCTGTTGGAACTCCCTTTACTGGTATTGTCTCCCAGGTGCACAAACCCTTGTTGGGGAGGGAAAATGGCTGCTTCTTCTCCCTGCATCTCTGAAATCCACTGGGAGAGAGGAACCATCACCTTCTCACCTTGGGCCTCCAAAACTGCCACGGGTGTAGAGCAGGGTTCTGCAGTACTCTGTCCTGCTGCCAGTACTTGAGCAGGTGATGCATAATCTGTAACATCCTCTGAACAGTCCATTAAGTCCATACATTCTGTAATCTGTGGCTGGAGAGATGAGCCGACTGCCTCAGCTCCCTGGAACTCCACAGTTGCTGCCATTGCTGGGCAGAGTTTAGTAGCACTCTGCCCTGTTGCCAGCACTTCTACTGGGGACTCCACATCATCCGCTTCGGCTAACCGTTGGGGCAGGAGGCTGAATTCCTCCCCTCCAAAACTGTGCAGCTGCTATTGGGGAGGTGAGCTGGCTGCTTCCTTTTCCGTTCCCTCATCTGGCTGCTGGGAAGTGATTGCCACCTTCTCACCATGAGCCTCCGGAACTGCCACAGGTGTGGGGTAGAGGTCTTGGACTCTCTGTCTGGTGACCAGCGCCTCAGCTGGGGAAGTTCCTTGCAACTCCACAGATACTGCTGTTGGTGCTGGGCAGAGCACACTGAAGTTTGGCCCTGATACCAGCTCTTCTGCTGGAGGCTCATCAGGTTGTTCTTCCTCAGCAGAAAGGTCTATCCAATACCCTGTCTCTGCAACTGGTGTCTGGGGATAGAGGTTCACCATCTCCTGTCCATGGAACCCAGAAGATGCTATCAGTGCTGGGCAGAGGTTAGCAGAACTCTGCCCTGTTGTCAGCATTTCAGCTTTGGAGATTGCAATCTCCCAGATTTTCCACTGCTGATTCTTCAGCTAGGATTTCGGAGTTGTCAACTGGTATTTCCTGATAGTCCCAGGCAAATCTGAGCCGCGTCTAGCAGCTGTCTGTAGGCGATCTCCAGCTCCCATTCCTCAACGGCCAGAAACTCCAAATCTTCCAGTGCCCTTCCGAGACATTCAGTCTTCGCTCTCTGTGCTCCATTATTTCCTCCAAACGCCATTCCCGATCACTCCCAAAGTTAGGGTCCCTGGACAGCCTCCAATACAACAATCCCAGGCCATCATAGTCAAAGCCTCCCGTGGGGTTGTCATCCGCTGACCACGGGCACTCTTAGGCTACATACCACTGGAGGGCTCTGTAGCTCTTGTCCAACCACATCTCTGCATGGATCAGCCTGCTTAACTCAGCTGCCCACTCCTGCTTCGGTTGTTCCCCCAATAATAGCATTCGTACTTCATACTGCGACCAGTACCTTACATGGAGGGAGGAGAGAACTTTTCCCTGGTGTTGCTGCTCGAGAGCTAGCGCTTTCTTCCAGAGTTCACAGCGGATAGAATCAGACCATCCCAGCAGGACCTGCTCTGATACTGGTCCTCTATGCTGTATCTGCATCTCTCGCATCCTCCTTCTGAATTCCTCTTCCATGGCGGCTGGTATCTGTACCTCTTCTCTCCTTTCAGTGGGTGCTACTGTGACTTCTGCTGCTGCAGCACCTCTTTGCTGTATCCAATTTGCCTCCACAACTGTTATTAAACTAGGTCTATGATCTCCACTGTAGGGTTAGGACCATAATGTGCCAGTCCTATGTTAACAGCCCGATCAAAACTTGTGTCTACGGGTGTCCTGTCTGTTATGCTGGGCCTTTCGGTTATGCTGGGTCTTACGGCTCTATCCATTTCGACATGTTCTGCGATAATGTCCCTCTTCTTACGGTTGTTGAGTAACCTTGAGGGTAGAGCGCTTTAGCCATTCATACTGTGCTTCCATTGGTCTGTGTCCTCTTGTAGCTGTCCTTCTGGGCTGTGGGAATGATTCCGCTGCTTGCCACCAGTTGTTACGACATCCCAAGTATGAAAGGGGTTAAAGCAGTTTAGGACATTCCATTTCCGAACCCAAAGGCAGCTACCGAACACTTCAATCAGCCGAACAAGAAACCATACGAATAATTCTCCCCCAAGTACAAGACGAGGCTCTGTATTGAGGTTCAAACAGGAATGACATTTTATTTTGAGATCTCACACAAATATATACAGCAGTATGAAAATACAACCTGTTGGCAGACACCTAATTAGCATGAGCTAATTATCTAATAATTTACCCAGACTAGGTGACTCAGAGACATGACCTTTAGGACAGACTTGTTGTCACCAAGCTTCACACATTAGTATAAATACAGGACACCTTCTCACGATAGCAGGAGCTAATTGCAATTAAGAATACAAACAGTGATCCCCCCTCCTCAGCCTAGTAGGCAACAAACTATAGTAAGAGTAGACTGTCCAGCTCCTACCCAGTTCCAGAGTCCAATGTGATCAGCTCTCTCAATTAACATGTTAAGTTCAGAATCAAACAAACCAAGAATAGTCGTTACTAGAGTTGAGCCACCTGGATGTTCGGGTTCGGCTGAACTTTGGAAAAAAGTTTGGGTTTGGGACCGAACTTGACCCCGAACCCCATTGAAGTCAATGGGGACCCAAACTTTCGATGACTAAAATGGCTGTAAAAAAGTAATGGAAAGGGCTAGAGGGCTGAAAATGGCAACAAAATGTTGTTAAGAGCATAACATAAAAAAAATAGTAATAATAATATGCTGGAGGCCCCCTTCTCAGCAGAAGAGGTACAGGAAGTCATTAAGAACCTCAGAAACTCAATGGCACGATGCCACACATATGGTGGGAATGCCCCAGAATACGCCCTTTCTGGAAAAAAAATATTCCATTTAATGGATAAGCTAGTGGGAAAATTAAATACTTAGAAATTAAAAAAATAAAAAATTATAATCTTGACCTAGGAAGACAAGGTCCATATGGAGTAGGAGGTTGAGGTGGCGGTGGACGTGGCAATGTAGGTGGAAGCGGCAGTGGTTGAGGACGAGGTAGCCAACACTGGTTCAAAAATACAACAATGCCTGGGTAAGGCTGGTGATGTGTCGAATTCTGTCCCCCATCGGATAGTGTCCGCCCTGTACTGCACTTGCTCAGTACGTAGGACAAGGGGATTTCGAAACTCTCCGAAGACGATGCGCGGTGAGTCCAGGTTCAAGCCACATCATCCGAGGTTGAAGCCGAGCCAAGCAAGGCCGTGCCCAAAGCGTGGCGAGCGAAGCGTGGCGAGCAAAGCGAGCCCGTGAGGGGCCCTGTTACTGTGTGCTACTGTATGTCCACTTGGATGGTGGGGCTTGAACCTGCACTCACTGCGCAGGTGCCGTTCACCTTTGGAGGTTTTGTGAATCTCCTTGTCCTCCGTACTGCGCAAGCGCTGCACCTGCGCAGTGGCCCGGACACTATCTGATGGCCGGACAGTTTTTGTCAGAACACCGGTATACATGTCTATCCTGCACACACTATCAGGGACCTGGTCCGCCGCGCGCCCCAGTGCGCAGGCGCATAGGTCCGGCGCTGCGGCGCACAGTAGGAGTCAGAGGAACGATGTGTTCGTGCGCGGCCCAGCTGAACGGCGCGCGCGCATGCGCGCTAGTGCACGTCCCATGTGACCTCCAGCCGGCCTATAAAAGAGAGGCCCCTGGACCCAAACAGACGCTGGTTCGTCTCTCAGCTGTTCCCTTGTACCTGTACCCGTGCCTGCTGTATCTACTCGCCTACCCGTTGCCGACCCGGATTGTATTGGACCTCTCTGCCTTCTCCAGACTTGACCCTTGGCTTGTGTACCCGGATTTCCGTATCTCCCTTCTCCTGTGTTTGACCCTCGGCCTGTTTACTGGACTTCCGCTTTTGCCTCTTCAGTGTTTGACCCTCAGCCTGCCTTGACCCTTCCGCTTACGCCTGACCATTCTACCTGGACTTGCCCATCAGTGTTTGATCCTCTAAACCTGTACCTAACTTACCTTGTGTTTGATCCTCAGCCTGCTGCCTGTCCACCTATCAGTGTTGGAGTCTCCGCCAGTCTTCCAGCTTCTACTCCGTGATACCTGGATCCATGCCTAGCCACTACCCTACAGGTGGCTTGTGCCTCTTGGTGCCAACTGCCCCCTGTACCACCTTCAGGGGCAGTGGGCGCTGAGTAGCAAGGGCAACCGCTCTCGGCATCTTGGCCTCGGTGAGTACTTTAGTTCCTGATAGTACGAACCAGCGTCTGTTTGGGTCCAGGGGCCTCTCTTTTATAGGCCGGCTGGAGGTCACATGGGACGTGCACTAGCGCGCATGCGCGCGCGCCGTTCAGCTGGGCCGCGCACGTTCGTGCGCCGCCACATCGTTCGTGCGCCGCCACATCGTTCCTCTGACTCCTACTGTGCGCCGCAGCGCCGGACCTATGCGCCTGCGCACTGGGGCGCGCGGCGGACCAGGTCCCTGATACACATGCAGAAAAAAATGCTAAATTTTATTTTTTTGCAATGTTTTAGCAATAGCAGAAAACACCCACAGTATGTACAGGGTGTATCTCAAACTGCAAAACTGCAGAAAATGCTATGAAATTTTTTTTTCACTTTTTCACAATTTTTTGGAATAGCACAATAGAAGAAAAATAGATCAATTGAATATGTCTATCCTGCTATCATAAACAGAGTACTCATCGAGGCCAAGATGCCGAGAGCGGTTGCCCTTGCGACTTGGCGCACACCACCCCTGAAGGTGGCACAGGGAGTGGTTGGCACCAAGAGGCACAAGCTACCAGTTGGACAGCGACTTGCTTGGAGGTCCAGAGGTAGTCTGTGCAGAGCTGTGATTGGGCAGTGCAGCATGTGACCCTGCCTCTATATATAGTCCAGACACACAGCACACAGCGTCATTCTGCTATAGACAGGTTCCTGTGCTGCTAAGAGAGAGGATTTTAGGCGTTAGTGTGATAAAGTCAGTCAGTCAGTCAGTCAGTCAGTCAGTCAGTCCACATTCCTTTAATTTTCTTCAAATTAGTTAGATCAGTGAGCGATCTAGATAGCTAGAGTAGGGAGTTTCTTTATTAAGGAAAAGAAAGAGGCAGAGAGAATTATTGAAGAGATTCCTAAATCAATTGTACCCTGGCTGGGGTGCAGTGCCCAGTCTTTTAACAGTGCCATGAGGCCAGTGCCAGACAAAATATAAAAGTTTTACCTGCAAGCTCAGTGCACCATTACTGCACTGCATATAGTAAAAGATACACCATAGTCTGTGTGTATTCTGCTATTGGAAAAACATTGCAAAAAAATTTAATTTTGCTGTTTTTTTTTTCCCAATAGCATTTTCTGCGTGTTCATACACGCTTTAGACACTATCCGTGTATTCTGATATTGGAAAAACATTGTAAAAAAATTTAATTTTGCTGTGTTTTTTTTTCCCCAATAGCATTTTCTGCGTGTTCATACACGCTTTAGATACTGTCCGTGTATTCTGATATTGGAAAAACATTGCAAAAAAAATTAATTTTGCGTTTTTTATTTCTTCCCAATAGCATTTTCTGCGTGTTCATACACGCTTTAGATACTATCCGTGTATTCTGATATTGGAAAAACATTGCAAAAATTTTTTATTTTGTAGTGATTTTTTTTTCCAATAGCGTTTTCTGCGTGTTCATAAAAACTTTACGTGTATTCTGCTATTGACAAAAACACCCATTTAGGGCGAGATCATAAATTTTGAAAATATGAGGAGATCATCAAAAAGGGGATGTGGCCCGGGTCGTGGTGCTGCTGGTGGCGCTCCTGTTGCAGGGAGAGGACGTGGTCGATCTGTGCCAGCTACACGCACTAGTGAAACACCTTCCTCAGGTGCGAGTAGGCGACAGCCTGCAGCAGTATTTTGGCGCGCCTAATGAGGCTGTACGAATGTTGAGGCCAGGACAAGTACAGGCGATAGTAGATTGGGTTGCTGACAGTGCCTCCGGTTCCTTCACATTGTCTCCCACCCAGTCTCCTGATGAAAGTTCAGAGTTGGCACCTGCAGCCGATGTCCATCAGTCTTTCACCTCACCCCCTTGCAAATCAGCCAATCAGTCTGAGCCCCAAATCATGCAGCAGTCTCTCTTCTGCTTTTTGATGACTCTGTTAGCAGGGTTTCCCAGGGCCATCCACCTAGCCCTGCCCCAGAAGTGGAAGAGATTGTGTGCACCGATGCCCAACCACTTATGTTTCATGATGAGTACATAGGAGGACCATCGCAGCATGTCTCGGGTTATGACGAAACACAGGTGCCAACTGCTGCTGCTTTCGCCATTGTGCAGACCGACAAGGAGGGCAGGGGTGAAGACTGGGTGGAAGATGATGTGGAGGACGATGAGGTCCTTGACCCCACATGGAATCAACGTCATGCAGGTGACCAGTGTAGTTCAGAGGAAGAGGCGGTGGTCGCACAGAGCCACCAGCACAGCAGAAGAGGGAGCAGAGTGCAAAAGCGGAGCGTCCGTCCCCTAGACAGTACGTCTGCTACTGCCCAACGCAGCAAGGGACCAAGCACACCAAAGCCAGGTCCAAGGAGTTCCCTAGCATGGCAGTTCTTCAGACAATGTGCTGATGACAAGAAACGTTCTCAACCTGAGCACAACCTGCATGACCAGGCATCTAAGTGCAAAGCACGAGATGCAGTGGAGTAGACACCTCAAAAACCAAGAAAGGTCTCTGGCTCCTCCTGCTTCCTCTTCTGCTGCATTCTCGGCCTCTTCATCCACCTCTGTAGTGACAGTGACACCTGCCAACCCGCAAACAGAGGATCTGCCAGCAACACTACCACCTGGGTCACCAACCATCTCCACAATGTCCCATGGAAGCGTTCAGCTCTCTATTTCCCAAACACTGGAGCGGAAGAGGAAGTACCCCCCCTAGCTATCCACAATCCCTGGCCCTGAATGCCAGCATTTCAAAATTCCTCGCCTTTGAAATGCTGTCATTCCGTCTGGTGGAGACGCAGAGTTTTAAAAGGCTGATGTCATTGGCTGTCCCACAGTACGTCGTGCCCAGCCGCCACTACTTTTTCAGACGAGCTATCCCTTCCCTGCACAACCAAGTGGCGGACAAAATCAGGTGTGCACTGCGCAACGCCATCTGTGGCAAGGTCCACCTAACTACAGATGTGTTAACCAGTAAGCACGGTCAGGGACGTTATATCTCCCTAACAGCACACTGGGTAAATGTAGTGGCGGCTGGGCCTGAGGCGGATAGCAGTTTGGCGCATGTCCTTCCACCACCGAGGATTGCAGGGCACTTCAGTTTGCCTCCTGTTGCAAACTCCTCCTACTCCGCCTCCTCATCCTCTACCGCCTCCTCATCCGGTCAGCGTAACACCTTCACCACCAACTTCAGCACAGCCAGGGCTAAACGACAGCAGGCAGTTTTAAAACTTTCCTGTTTGGGGGAGAAACCCCACACCGCGCAGGAGTTGTGGAGGGACATGGAACAACAGACTGATGAGTGGTTGGTGGCAGTGAGCCTCAAGCCCGGCCTAGTGGTGTGCGATAATGGGCGAAATCTCGTAGCAGCTCTGGGCCTTGCCGGTTTGACGCACATCCCTTGCCTGGCGCATGTGCTGAACTTGGTGGTCCAGAGGTTCCTTAAGAATTACCCCGATATGCCAGAGCTGCTGCAGAAAGTGCGGGCCGTCTGTGCGCACTTTCGGCGTTCTCACTCTGCTGCTGCTCGCCTGTCAGCGCTGCAGTGTAACTTCAGCCTTCCGTCTCATATGTGACGTGCCCACAAGGTGGAACTCCACCTTGCACATGCTTGCCAGACTGTGCGAGCAGCAGCAGACGATAGTGGAGATTCAGCTGCGGCACGCACGCATGAGTTGCTCTGCGGAACAGCACCACTTCACCGCTGTTAAGTTTCCTGTATTGTCCTCTGCATCAGCCCCTCTTTCTGTTAGGTCCTCTGTTAGGTCCTCTGCATCAGCCCCTCTTTCCCTCAATTGGACTTTGGCGGTCAATGGAAAAAACTCTGTCTGTCTGTCCGGACAGGTAATCAGACACCATACACCGTATGAGGTTGAAAAAAGAATGCTTTTACTTTCCGCTTCACAGAGCATATACAATACACAAAAAGGGGGAAGAACGCAATTGAACAACCAATCGCATTTAAGCATTTTGTTATACAATTCAATATTGATCTGCAAGTTTCATAATATTTCTTCCTTCAGACTCAACATCATATTTACTCTAAAAATGTCTCACGCAATATATGTCCTTGATAAGGTTCCCAGTATGTTTTGGTACACTTGTTATGGGAAGCAGACCCGCTACTAGAAGCAAACTTGCCATGAGAACTAAAACTTGTTATGGGAATGTGTGAGTGTGAGATAAACAGTGTACAATGAGTTTCTTCAGAAAAACAGAAAAACATCTTTGTACAATACTATTAAATCTTAAAGGGTAACTCTACACTTCCCACGTTTCCTTACAACCGCCAATAACTGGGCCTCCATGCGAGACCTGTGTGCCTTGTTGCACTGTTTCGTGTACTCCACCAACATGGCCAGTGCCAATGACGCCGTTCTCAGCGTTACTATCCCAGTTCTATGCCTCCTTGAAAAAACTCTTCAGGCGATTATGGAAGAGGATGTGGCACAGGATGAGGAGGAGGAGGAGGAAGAGGGTTAATTTCCAAGGCTTTCAGGGTAGTCATTTACAAGTGGCTACGAGGGTGGGTTCCTGCACCAACAAGCGCCAGGTACACAATTGTCTGGCAGCAAGGGCACAGTTCTGGAGGATGACGAGGTGGAGGATGGGGAGGAGATGGAGGAGGAGGAACCATGTTCACAGCAGGGTGGCACCCAGACCAGCTCATGTCCATCACTGGTGCGTGGCTGGGGGGATACAGAGGACACAGACGATACACCTCCCACAGAGGACAGCTTTTCCTTGCCTCTGGGCAGCCTGGCACACATGAGCGATTACATGCTGCAGTGTCTCCGCAACGACCGCCGAGTTGCCCACATTTTAACTGGTGCTGGTTATTGGGTGGCCACCCTGCTGGATCCCCATTACAAGGACAACGTGCCGTCCTTAATTACCTCACTGGAGCGTGATCGTAAGATGCGCGAGTACAAGCGCACGCTGGTAGACGCGCTGCTGGTGGCATTCCCACTTGAAAGCGGGGGTACAGTGGAAGCACAAGGCAGAGGAGGAAGAGGTCGCCAACGCAGCCGGGGCACCACCAGCACCTCGGAAGGCAGGGTTAGCATGGCCGAAATGTGGAAAAGCTTTGTCAGCACGCCACAACAACCAGCACCACCAGCTGAGATGGAACGTCTTAGCAGGAGGCAGCATTTTACCAACATGGTGGAGCAGTATGTGTGCACACGCCTACACGTACTGAATGACGGGTCTGCCCCCTTCAACTTCTAAGTCTCCAAATTGGACACATGGCCTGAGCTTGCCCTTCACACCTTGGAGGTGCTGGCCTGCCCTGCAGCCAGTGTATTATCTGAACGTGTATTTAGCACGGCAGGGGGCGTTATCACAGACAAGCGCAGCCGCCAGTCCAGAGCCAATGTGGACAAGCTCACGTTCATTAAAATGAACCAGGCATGGATCCCACAGGACTTGTCCGTACCTTGTGCAGAATAGACACGTATAACGGTGTTCTGACAAAAACTGTCTGGCCATCGGCTAGTGTCCGGCCACTTACTGTGCAGGCGCAATGCTTGCACAGTACGGAGGACAAGGAGATTCACAAAATCTCCAAAGATGAACGTCGCCTGGGCAGTGAGTGCAGGTTCAAGCCCCACCATCCAAGTGGACATACGGTAGCACATAGTAACAGGGCACCTCACGGGCTCGCTTGGCTAGGCTTCAACCTCGGATGATGTGGCTTGAACCTGGAGTCACCGCGCATCGTCTTCGGAGAGTTTAGAAATCCCCTTGTCCTACGTACTGAGCAAGCGCAGTACAGGGCGGACAATATGCGACGGGGGACAGAATTCGACACATCATTCACCACTAGCCTTACCCAGCCATTGTTGTATTTTTGAACCAGTGTTGGCTACCTCGTCCTCCTCCATCGCCGCTTCCACCTACACCGCCACATCCACCGCCACCTCAACCTCCTACTCCATATGGACCTCGTCCTCCTAGGTCAAGATTATAATTTTTTCTCATTTCCAAGTATTTTAATTTCCCACTATCTTATCCATTAAATTGAATAATTTTTTCCAGAAAGTGCGTACTCGGGGTATTCCCACCATATGTGCAGCATCGTGCTGTTAAGTTTCTGAGGTTCTTAATGACTTCCTGTACCTCTTCTGCTGAGAAGGGGGCCTCCAGCATTTTATTTGTATTTTTCATTTTTTTTATGTTATTTTAAGTTATTTCCCTATACACATTTGTTTGCAGAGCACTTGCCATGCTCTGAACAACATTTCAGCCCTCTAGCCCTTTCCATGACTTTTTTACAGCCATTTTAGTGTTCAAAAGTTCGGGTCCCCATTGACTTCAATGGGGTTCGGAGTTCGGGTCAAGTTTGGTCCCGAACCCAGACTTTTTCCGAAGTTCGGCCGAACCCGAACATCCAGGTGTCCGCTCAACTCTAGTTTTAACCACTTCCCACCTGCCGGCCGTCATATGACATCCTTGACTTTGTGCGGGGATAGCTGAATGATGCCTGCAGCTACAGGCATCATTCAGATATCAGCATTTTCAGCCGGCGATTCCCTACACCATAAGAATGATCATAATGGCTGTTTCACTGCTTGATTGTTCTTACGGTAGGCGAGAGGGGACGTCCTTTCCAGCCTAGAGGTGAGATGTGGGGTATTGTATATTGACCCCATATCTCACTGTAAAGAGGACCTGTCATGCCATATTCCTATTACAAGGGATGGTTACATTCCTTGTAATAGGAATAAAAGTGATCAAAAAAAACATTTTTGTGAAAAAAGTGTCAAGCTAAAATAAATAAAGTAAAATGAACAATAACATAATTTTTTTTTTTTTAAAGCGCCCCTGTCCCTGTGTGCTCGCATGCAGAAGCGAACGCATACGCAAGTCCATCCCACATATGAAAACGGTGTTCAAACCATACATGTGAGGTATCGCTGCGAACGTTAGAGCGAGAACAATCATTTTGGCCCTAGACCTCCTCTGTAACTCAAAACATGTAACCAGTAAAGCGTCGCCTATGGGGATTTTTAAGTAGCATAGTTTGGCCCCATTCCACGAGTGTGTGCAATTTTGAAGGGTGACATGTTAGGTATCTATTTACTTGGCGTAACTTCATCTTTCACATTATGCAAAAACATTGGGCTAACTTTACTGTTTTGTCTTTTGTAAAGCACAAAACAGTTTTTTTCCCTCAAAAAAACTCGTTCGAAAAATTGCTGCGCAAGTACCGTGCAAGATAAAAAGTTGCAACAACCGCAATTGTATTCTCTGGGGTCTTTGCTAAAAAAACATATATAATGTTTTGGGGTTCTATGTAATTTTCTAGCGAATAAATTATGATTTTTACATGTTGAGAGAAATGTCAGAATTGGCCTGGGTGCTTCAGAACGCCTGATGGTGCTCCCTGCATGTTGGGCCTCTGTATGTGGCCATGCTGTGTAAGGCCCCTTTCACACTGATGGACCGTTCAGGTCCGCCTGTCAGTTTTGACGGCACACCTGAACGGGCGCTCCATGCTGGTCTATGGAGCGACAGACATCAGCTGAGACATGTCCGCTGACATCCGACCCGGTCCAATCCGCCAAAAGCAGACGGATGGCCCTACGTCCAGATCCATCGCTGGCGGATCGGATCGGGTGAGATCTGATTAAAACAGACACGCTGTCTATTTTCATCCGATCTCTCCATAGAGACCATCGGCGCTGGACAAGCCCCTCCCTGCTCAGTGAGCAGAGAGGGACTTGTCATCCGCCGGCTCAGCGGAGATCAACGGAGAGATCTCCCGCTGACCCGGCGGACAGAGGCGGACTCCGTGGAATCGGAGTCCGCCTCGCTTGAAGGGGGCCTAAAAGTCTCACACATGTGGTATCGCCATAGTCGGGAGTAATAGCAGAATGTGTTTTGGGGTGAAATTTTGTGAAAAAAAAAATCTTGATTTTGCAAAGAATTGTGGTAAAAAATTACAACTTCAAAAAACTCACCATGCCTCTTTCTAAATACCTTGTAATGTTTTCTTTCCAAAAAGGGGTCATTTGTGGGGTATTTGTACTTGCATGTTAGGGTCTCAAGAAATGAGATAGGCTGTTAGTACTTCAGGTGTGATACATTTTCAGATATTGGCACCATAGCTTGTGGACTCTATAACTTTCACAAAGACCAAATAATACCACAATTTGTACTTATTTTTTTACCAAAGATATGTATCAGTATAAATTTTGGCCAAAATTTATCAAGAAAAATTACAAAATTTGCTAAATTTTATAACAGAAACGAAAAAAAAATCATTTTTTTTTACAGAATTTTCAGTCTTTTTTCTTTATAGCGCAAAAAATAAAAAACCCAACGGTGATTAAATAACACCAAAAGAAAGCTCTATTTGAATAAAAAAAGGACAAAAATTTCATATGGGTACAGTGTTGTATGACTGAGTAATTGTCATTCAAAATGTGAGAGCACCGAAAGCTGAAAATTGGTTTGGTTATTAAGGGTGTTTAAGTGCCCAGTGGTCAAGTGGTTAAGTAATCCTAGATATATTTTCTCACTCACCCTGTGCCAGGATGGCACAGGGTGACTTAGACATAAGAGGTGCATGGGGAGCTGAAACATGGGTTTCCCATACTTTTCAAGGGATTATGGGTTCCACGGGCCCTCCCGTCACAACTGATTCTACAGGGGCTTATTCTGGGACTTCCTATTCCCTTGAGCCTGGTATCATCAGGATTGGTGAGTGGGCAAAAGTCCACCCTCTATACACCCTCAAAAGACACTGCATGCAGGCACCTTTATTCCACTTCTTTGCACTAAAAGTTTAAAGAGGAGACACTTGGTGCTACTGTTAATATCACAATAATACAACGTTAGTTATGAAAACCAAACACACGGCTTAAGAATAATTAAATCTCATTTATTTCCCAAGGAAATAAGAAAGCTAACATGTATAAAAAGGGGGTTACAAAATTACATAGCATACAGTAACAATATAATACAATGATATACTTAGCACGTCCTCATGGCTTGATGCTCTGGATGGAAAAGAGAAATGTCCACATGGTCAGGCCTCAAGATGGCCGAATCATCAGGTTGTCAGAGACACAGCCTCATGTCAGGGCTTCCCAGCAAACAGAGACTGAATCTCCTGTGTGTGTGACCTTTCATTCAAACATACACGCCCACTCATAGCCACCCCCATTTGCCTTCCATCCAATAGATATCCATAGCCATCTTAGCAGCAATAGTCTCTTTTGAAGCTTGCTTATCTCATAGACAGATCAGAATAAGCATTGTAATGCAGATCAGCTCTCATAGCTATAACATAGTTGTTTAACTGGCTACATTCCAACCGGGGGAGTGCATCCTGTTCTCCAGAAAGGTATTGGGAATGAACCGATGTGTGATTACATGTTACAGTTCATATTGAATCCAACATATGCCGCTTTGCGCCTAAAAGGCGCATACCACCCTTCTTCAGACACGGCTCCTATTGAACAGTCCATAACTGTTTTGTCCCCAACATGTGTTTCCGAACCAGCACCTATAGAACAGTCCTTAAACGTCTTAACGTGTTGTGTTTTTACAACATGTGCAGAAACAGCTCCTATGGAACAGTCCATAATGGTCTTACCGCGTTGTGCTTCCCAACACGTGCCGCTTTGCCACTAACACACCACCATCCTTCTTCAGCGACAGCTTCCATGTCACCATTATGTATCTTCAGTATCTTCTCCTTTCCGGTATCTTCAGGATGGATGCAGTACAGGCAAGGGGTGTCCAGCGGTATTGCAGGGCTCTGACTTGGCAGCAAAGTCTCTAATTTGTACACAGAGACCCTATCGTCAATTCGTCCCTCAACTTGCATAGACAAATGGGAGACCCTTCTATATAAATATTGAGTCTAATCACACATATAAATCTGCCAAAATGACAAAAAACACACAATTCCATCCCTGTGCCTGGATTTCAGAGACCATGCCCAGGGTATACCATGCACCTCTACCTGCTTCCTTCTCCTCTGATCACATGTGGGTGATTTAGCCTTGAATGCAACAAGATAGAATCCCCAATCAGTAAGCCTATTGATGCCACCAAATATACAGACCAAGTCCGCACTTCTGTATCTGGAATCATACAGCCTAAAGCCCCATACACACGGTCGGACAATCCGCGGACCAGGTCGGTCGGATTTTGTCCGTCGTACTTTGTCCGATGTTGGTGTTGCGTACACACGGTCGGACTACGTTGTCGGAATATCCGGTCCGGAAGAACTTCGTGACGTAAGTCGTCATCCACGAGATTACAAAAGGGAAGTTCAGCACCACGTCAGGCACCCGTTGGGCTCCTTCTGCTGATCCCGTGTTTATCGAGAGTTAGTCGAAGTTTGGTGACTTAAGATTCGCGCTTCTCAGTTTTCTGACTCAGATCGTTACTGCTCTTCAGTTTGTGCTTGTCGTGCGTATCTGTTTATTAGTGCGTGTAGTCAGTTCGCATTTGTTGGTCATTGCGGCCTATATCTTGATATAGGACGCTTTGATTTGCACTGCTTATTGTCTGCTCGTTGCTGGTATTCATTTCGTTCTTTCAGGCCTTGCTGTTTATCGGTGCTTTCTGTTTGTCCGTTCTGACCAGCCGACCTTTTGTGACCTTGTGAGCGATGTTTCCCGTGCGTACTCGTCGCCGAGTTCGTGCTGTACGCGGAATTGGTGTCGGGCTTTTAGCTTTGAGCCAAGACCCATCCATGAACAGAGTGACGAGGAGTATGTGGACCAAGAATTGGTTGCTTCAGCGTGACCAATTCTCGCACATGCCTTTGCTTCGTGAGATCCGGGAGAATAATCCTGATGATTTCAGGAACTTTCTCAGGATGACGGACCCCGATTTTCACCGTCTTTTGGCTTTGCTGACCCCCTTTATCAGCCGGCAGGATACCTGCATGAGACAAGCCATTACTCCGGAGCAGAGGCTTGTTGCCACGTTGAGGTACTTGGCGACAGGGAGAAGTCTTCAGGATTTGAAGTTCTCTTCAGGTATCTCTCCCCAGGCCCTGGGAATCATTATTCCAGAGACCTGTTCTGCCATCATTCAGGTCCTGCAGGAGGACTATATTAAGGTAACATTTCTACTTGACTATTCCCTTCTATGTATGCTCTGTTTGCTAATGTCTTCTATTTTTGACCTCCTTCCCTAATTACCATGATTGCAATATGTTCTAATATGCTGTGCCCCTTTTCTCCTTCATGCATTTTTCCCTTCACTTACCTCCCCAGCATGCTCTTCTGCCCCAATAGACACCTATGGCCTAGTCACTTAATCAATGTCTTTTGTCTGCTGCATAGTATTGTTTGCCCCCAAACACCCCCTAAAATATGCACAAATGTTTGCTGTGTGTTTTACTTCATGTAGAGCCCCTTTAGAATTTTTTTTTTTTTTGGTGGGGGGGGGGGTGGCAAACTCATTAGGAACCCCCTCCCCCAACTGCTCTGTCAGATGGTACCAATCCTTTATCTGCTGGCTTTCCCAAGGTCCATACACACTATATACCTACCTCTTTAGGGATGAATTCAGCAAAGCATGTAGTGCAAGGGGCTGCCTCCATACATTCCATTTCCTAATTTTTTGTCTTCTTTCCCTCCTATTAGCTTGCTTGGTAATTTCAGAATGTCACAATGTGCCTGCCTTTTTTTGGGGGGGGGGGGGGGGTTGAAATGTTATTTTATCTTTCCTGGGGGCTGCCAATAGTGTTAAGTACAGAGGGTCTGGCCAAACTAGCACACATTATTGAGCCATTTGCCAATCAATGAAGTGCAGAGGGTTACCTGTCCCCCCCCAAAACCCTAGTTATTGTCAATGGCCCATCAGAAGTGGGGGGATTGATGGGGGGTGAGTAATCTGTGAAGGGGAGCCTCTACTTTTCTGTGCAAATACTTTCCAGCCTCCAATTTTATACAATGCTCTTGTTCCAAGATGTTGATTGTCTAATCTGCTTGCAATGTTTAAGTGCAAAGTGACTAATTTTTTTTTACTTGTTTCACTCCACAGTTCCCTTCCACGCCACAGGAATGGCAGACTGTGGCCTCCCACTTTGCCAGCCGTTGGGACTTTCCTAACTGCGGAGGGGCAATTGATGGGAAACACGTCCGCATCGTCCCACCGCCCAACTCGGGGTCCTACTATTATAATTATAAAGGGTTTAATAGTGTAGTGATGTTGGCGGTGGTGTCGGCAACATACGAGTTTATGTATGTGGACGTGGGGATGAACGGCCGGATCTCGGATGGTGGTGCCATTACGCACACGGAGTTCTACTGGCGTCTCCAAAGTGGCAGTCTGTGCTTGCCACCTCCAGAGGAGAATGCCGAAGGACTCCCCTTCGTCTTTGTCGCAGATGAAGCGTTTGCGTTGACTCCCCATGTGATGAGGCCGTTCCCGATGAGGACCCTCACCCCGGACCAGAGGGTCTTCAACTACAGGCTGTCCAGAGCCAGAAGAGTGGTGGAGAACACTTTTGGCATCCTGGCCAGCCGCTTCCGCCTGTTCCTGACGGCATTTAACTTGGCGGAATACAAACTGAACCACATAGTTCTTGCCTGTTGCATATTGCACAACTTCCTCAAAAGACATAACAGGAACTATGTGGTGCCCGTTGGCCCAGATGTGGAGGGCCCTCCAAATGCGGACCTCACAGCCCTTCAAGTGGCACGTCCAGGCTTGCCCCCTCTAAATGCCCGCGTGGTCCGCGAGCAATATATGGAGTACTTTGTGGGTAGGGGGGCCATTGCTCTGCCTGACGATGTGTGAGAGGCATTTTTTAATAAATCTGATATTTTAACCAACCTATGATTTCTTGTCATTTCAGTCTTCTTTTTAGCTTATTTTACCTTGACATTTTTTCCCTTTGCCTTCGACAGTGGGAATGCACTTTCTGGGCAAAAGGAGGTAACAGTCTCTTCTTCCCAAAAAGATTATTCTCATGTTGTGTGTTTGCTTCCTAATCTTTGGTCTAGAGAAGGTTTGTACTGCATAACTGACACCCAAAATACTCCTTTTCATCACCAGGTCTGACATGTGTGTATTCTCAAAAATGCTGTGCTCCGTGTTTTCGTACAAAGCACTGTGGGTGTCATTTACATAAGTCAAATCCGCTATGCTCTACAAGTGCATTGAAAAAGTTCCCTGGGCAAGACAATTGCAGTGCAAAGTGGATTTGCCTTTAGTAAATAACACCCATTGCCCCCCATATCCTTTACATTTTACATACATAATGCATTGTGTTTTTTAAATAAGGAAGCCACACATTTTGAAAAATAAAAAAGTTTACTTGGAAAACATTCACAAGTGCGTTTACAATCTTCACGCCAAAACTGACAACATCTTGGTTATTTACAACATTGTTTACAAACATTCCGCAATTGGTAAAACCAGGCATGGAGCTAACCAGAACCTATGAACTAGGAAAGTTCAACTTTGTAAAGTGAAGACAAGATCAGACATGACTATATGTTCAAAGTGTGTTTGATCTTGCCTTCATCACATGGGGGGGTCACCCCCGAAAAGTGGAAATTTGGAACATGCACACAATTTGGGTCTGAAAATGGTCATTAGATGGTAAAACACATGCCTAGAAGCTTCAAAAGTGCCATTTTCCATCATGGGGATGAATGGACGTTTTTTGGGGGTGCAACCCCTTCACCACAACCACTTTCGTAGTTCGTAAAGTGTTTGCACCCCCAAAAAAACGTTGGCATTCATCCACCATGATGGGAGCTAGCACATGTGGACACAATGTGTGCATGTTCCAAATTTCACACAGTTTTTAAGTTGCAAATGTGTTCAGAAGCTGGCACAAATGTGTGTTAATTACTTGGTGCGTTTTCATATTTTTCCTAAAACATCAATGATGTTCTTAAATTTTTTTTGAACATCATTGATGTTTTGCTTTATGTAATCTAGATCTCTATTGCAGACCATTATCTCTCAGATGAGTACGTGGGCACTCTCTGTGGTAAAGTGCGATTTTTCTTCCACAACATCCACGTCACCTAAAAACCACAAACAAACAAAAATGGGGTGTTGGAAATGAGGCAGCCATACATGGATTAGCTTACCAGTAGCTGTGTTCTCCCACACTCACCTGTTGTGGTGACAATTTCTCCAAGTTCGATGATCTCTCCTTCCTCCTCCTCCTCCTCTGCTTCTGCTCTTTCCCCTTTTTTGGGAGGTGTTGGTTTGGGGGTTTCCTCAGACGGCCCAAGTTTTCGCTCCCCTATGAGAATGTACAAAAGGAAGATTTAGCAACACAATCTATTGAGGGCAGAAATAGGAAATGACAAACATTGGTTGAAAGTGACGGACACTATTTTAGTTTGGCCAGTTACAAATGCCAACTACATGAATGTAGTCACTTTGTAAAGGTGCTAAACTGACTAGCTTTTTGGTAGAAGTTTGTGTGATGGAGACACCCCTCTAGTATCCACTGGAGCACATGTGTGGAAAAGCCTAATAAAAAGGGGGTTTGGGTGTCCCAGCACTAGTGCTCTAGAGTCCAGATGGGTAAACAGCTACTGGGTGACCTCTCCTTTACATTGAATAAATTGGCTTTACATTCTTGATGACATTTCTAGTGAGAACAAACTTCCTTTCCCAAAAAAAACACCAAACCACGTATTATAAGTGGCCGAACGTTCGAGGTTGCGTACGATCGAATGGACACACACACGACCATGACAGTGGCAGAAAGATCGAGGCTGAGTACGAGCGAATGCACAGACGAACATGAAAGTGGCCATTTTGGAATGTACAACTTTGTAAAAATCAAACCACATGGAGCAGTATGCAAGCAAGAAATCAAACACAAAACACAACTACTTACTTTTTTGAAGAATTCGCTTGATCTTTCTGTACTGATCGGCCTCCCTCAGTTTCAGGTCTGACCAGCGTTTCCTCAGTTGCTCCTTGGATCGTTGTACCCCAAAATTATTGTACAGCCTTCTCACAACTTTAGACATGATCTTGGCCTTGCGGACATTGGGGTTGAGGTAAGGCCCATACTTCCCATCATAGTCGCTCCTCTTTAATATGTCCACCATCTCCAACATTTCTCCAAATGACATATTTGAGGCCTTGAATTTCAGGCTCCAGGATCGGGACGTTTCTGCCTCCGGACTTTCGTCCTCCTCCTCGTTGGGGGGATATTTGGGGCGCACCTGCTGTGTCCCCGCCATGTGCCCTCCCCACTGCGCCGTAAAGAGAAGGGGTGGGGAATAGACGAGAAAGATCGTCAGGGGCGGGCGGAGTTTGACGCATGCACACTGTATATAAAACGTCACACGCCTGTGTCGTAGCCACGATCTGGGAGACGAGGGGAGAGAAAGCTCACGCACGAGACGATCGCTACAAACGAAGGTACAATTTGACGTTGGTACATAACTAGCCTAGACTGATTAGAACTTGAGGCTTCTTTATGGAGAAGATTAGGAGAGTTTAGGCTGACATTATTTATATTGTTTGGTGTGGCGTTGTGTCTTGCAGAGGTGATGGAGGCCTTCTACGACGTGAGCTTTCTACCCCTCTTCATTGATAAATACCGGCAATTCCCCCTCTTATGGCAGGCGAAACACAGGGATTATAGCAACAGACCAAAGAGGTACGCAGCCCTGCTGAAACTTGTGGCATTTGTAAAGCCTACCCTGCCCATGGCAACCGTGGCAAACTTAAAAGTGAAGATCAACAACATGAAGAGTACCTATTTCCGGGAGCGCAATAAGGTCCGGAAGTCACTAGCATCTGGAGCTGCAGCAGCTGATGTCCATGTCCCCACGCTCTGGTACTATGAGAGGCTCCACTTTCTCAAAGACCAGGCTACTGTCAGGAAGTCACTCTCGACTCTTCCTTGCACGCGTCCTTCCACGCACGCCACCCCTGATGAGGCTTCCGAGGACCAACCTGGGCCTTCCAGTATGGAATATGTGCAGGTGCCCAGCTTGTTCCAGGTATAGTAGTTTTGTAACCAGTTTGGGGAATAATGAATGATGTTCAGTTAATTCAGGATCCCCAATTGCTTAGTTCCTAACGTGATTGACATATCAACAGACAGTGGTGTTGGAGACATTTTTGGGAAGAATCTAAACTGCAGGGCAGAGAATTGTATGGTTTTCTATTTGTAAACATTTTGCAACAGTCACTAGATGAGAATTGTGTGTGTTTGATGAACAAATAACTGAAACTATGTCCCTTTTTCAGACACAGGAAGACCTCAGCCAGGAGGTGGCTGTGGAAGGTGGCAGTCAGGAGGAGGCAGGGGGTAGTGGCAGCCAAGAGGGGGGTAGGCGTAGGAGCCTGACTGTCTCCCAAGTCTCTCCCCTCCGCCTTCCCTACAGAAGGGCGAAAAACATGGGGGAGGTGGGAGAGTCAGCGCTCCAGCTGATCAGAGATGCCTCAGCCTCCCTCTATGCCACACCCACCTACGAGGAGGCCTTTGCCTCCTTGGTTGGCAGTAAATTTACGGGTATGGAGGCGGGGCAACGCAGCATGTGTGAGGAGGTCATCCTCAAAATACTAAATGAGGGGATGGCTGGGGAGATGACTCCCCTCACACATGTTTGCGAGAGTGACCTTGCTCCGCCTCCTCCTCCTCCTTCTGCCACCCCACCAGCACCAGCACCACGGCGTGGAAGGAAGCGTACAAGGAAGACAAGAGAGTGATGACCTTGATTCAGTCTGGTCTGAGAGAAGATGGAGCCTCTCGTAGGACCAGACCCTGGGGACCTAGATGGCATCTGCTGCAGTTCCGGATGTTTTGGACTTCAGGACCAGATTGCGCTCCCTTATTATTTAGATAGGTACTCTTCATGCCCCCAATTGTTTAAGCCTGTAAAATGATGGTTGCCATGGGTGTCCAAGGCTTTGCAAATTCCCCAAGTTTCACCATGGCTGCGTTCCTCTTTGGTTTGTTGCTGAGACCTAAATAAATGTTTTTTGGATTTGAAATAATCATTGACTATTGTGTTTTACTTTTCTACAATGACAGTTTTTCTTTGAGTAGGCAGGTACATTTCACTAATCCTAAAGTATAATTAACAAGGGGCACCAACAACCAACAAACTCCTAGTAAATTTAAGCAAGAAATACAAATGTTAATAATGTGGTTTTGCTAAGTTGAGACATACAACCCCCCTCCAAAAAACAAACAAATTCTCCTTCAAATATGTATTCCCCAAAAAAAAAAAAAAAAAAAAAAAAAAAACATGTTAAAAAAATAACAAAGATTGTTTTACGATCTGAGTAAAAATAAACATGTAGTGTATAAATGCTGCAAAGTAATAAAGAACTAAGTTTGTGAGAAGTGCGGGTGAATAGGAGCAGCTAAAACATGTCATTCTTGTTGCATTGTAAAGAAAAAGAGAATGCGCTGCATTAAAGACATTTTAACATTGCAGCGTGACGAATGTGCTGTGTCGATTAGGAAAGGTAGTTTTACCTGACCGAGCGATTCCGTCACAGAATTTCTTCTGAGCATGCGTAGCACTTTGTCCGTCGGACAACCGTACACACGATCGGATTTGGTGTGATCGGACCGTGTTGACGGCAAATCTTTCCAGCAGGAGATAAGACTTTGTCCGTCGGACAAACTGACGAACACTGTCCGATGGTGCATACACACGGTCTGATTTTTCAACAACCTTGTCCGATCGGACAGAATCCATGAAAAAGTCCGACCGTGTGTATGGGGCTTAACACTTTTCACAATCCAAACTGGTACAGCCCATCCAGGCATTCGACCACCACTTTGGATTAGTGTAAGCGAAGTGTTTTGGCAGAGTCTTACTGAGCGGTGATGCTAACTTATCAGGCCACTGCCCATCATGCAGAGACTGTACAATCAGCTTGATGCTGGTTGACACTTCCGCCTGCCACTGAGCCCATGACAGATTTCTGTCCTGTACCATCACACTCTCCACCAACCTCTCAACATGGTTCACCAAATCTGGAGCCACTTCACCCTGGGTATTTATGTGACTTTGTAGAATGTTATTAAGGATGCCACCCATCTCTCTGAGTAACAAAGTCCCGCTTAAGCTATGGCTGAGAGTTTGTTCCTCAGGATACCGATGTCTACTCCATTAACCATACCCCTCCCAGCACCTATTCCCCCAATATAGTGCTGAATACATGCCCCCTCTTCCGGTTACTCCTCAGAGATAAGTGTCCTGCATGCACCTCATTCTGTGTCCACACATCTCTGGGAGTAAGTCACTGGTACAATGACCACACTTGATTCAGCGTATACTCAGCACATATAGGGTAATAGGTTTTATCAACCACTGTGAGATGTTGCAGCGCCATGTGGTGAAGGAATATTGTACCCTGGTAGCCAGCGTTTGTTCCCTTTATTTAATGGAGCATGCTCCTGTGTGTATTCACTGGCATTCCCTGTGCAGGGTTTCAACCTCTCAGGTGAGACATCAACCAGGCGTATCTCCCCCATGTCTAGTTCTGGTGTCCCACATGTCCAGTAACCGAAAGCTTCTCTATAGGACTGCTAGGATTGAGACACCACCCTTACGAGGAAGTTTTCACCCCATTGATGTGTCACCTGGCACCCTTTTGTCTGGCCAACAGACACCTTATTATGCATAAGTGCCCGCCTCCTGGGTACCTGCACCATATAAATTCCGTTACGTCAATACATGTCATACATTACACAACTTTTCTTCTTTCAACTCCTCCCTCCCACAAAAAAAAATATATATTTTAAATTTTCATGTTCTGATGGATTGGATGTGTTCTATTCCTTCCCCCAACCTCCAACCCATTGTACGTATATTAATAACACGTTTGCATTCATCAGGAGAGAGTCCAGAAAAAAAAATGATGATCATCTGTCATCCATTTTCCAGAAACATTTCCAATCTCGCTCCACCAGGATTCTGGAATTGAAAAACAAGAGCAGAATCAAATTCTTATCCATAATTAGAGTTGAGCGGACACCTGGATGTTCGGGTTCGGCGGGTTCGGCCGAACTTTGGAAAAAAGTCCGGGTTCGGGACCGAACTTGACCCCGAACTCCGAACCCCATTGAAGTCAATGGGGACCCGAACTTTTGAACACTAAAATGGCTGTAAAAAAGTCATGGAAAGGGCTAGAGGGCTGCAAATGGCAACAAAATGTTGTTAAGAGCATGGCAAGTGCTCTGCAAACTAATGTGTATAGGGAAATAACTTAAAATAACATAAAAAAAATTAAAAATACAAATAAAATGCTGAAGGCCCCCTTCTCAGCAGAAGAGGTACATGAAGTCATTAAGAACCTCAGGAACTCAACGGCACGATGCCGCACATATGGTGGGAATACCCCAGAGTACGCACTTTCTGGAAAAAATTATTCAATTTAATGGATAAGATAGTGGGAAAATAAAATACTTGGAAATTAAAAAAATGAAAAAATTATAATCTTGACCTAGGAGGACGAGGTCCATATGGAGTAGGAGGTTGAGGTGGCGGTGGATGTGGCGGTGTAGGTGGAAGCGGCGGTGGAGGAGGACGAGGTAGCCAACACTGGTTCAAAAATACAAAAATGGCTGGGTAAGGCTAGTGGTGAATGATGTGTCGAATTCTGTCCCCCATCGCATAGTGTCCGCCCTGTACTGCGCTTGCTCAGTACGTAAGACAAGGGGATTTCGAAACTCTCCGAAGACGCACCTGAGGAAGGTGTTTCACTAGTGCGTGTAGCTGGCACAGATCGACCACGTCCTCTCCCTGCAACAGGAGTGCCACCAGCAGCACCACGACCCGGGCCACGTCCCCTTTTTGATGATCTCCTCATATTTTCAAAATTTATGAGCTCGCCCTAAATGGGTGTTTTTGTCAATAGCAGAATACACGTACAGTGTCTAAAGCGTTTATGAACATGCAGAAAATGCTATTGGGAAAAAAAAAACACTGCAAAATTTAATATTTTTGCAATGTTTTTCCAATATCAGAATACACGGATAGTGTCTAAAGCGTTTATGAACACGCAGAAAATGCTATTGGGTAAAAAAAAAAACACTGCAAAATTAAATTTTTTTGCAATGTTTTTTTCCAATATCAGAATACACGGAGAGTATCTAAAGCGTGTATGAACACGCAGAAAATGCTATTGGGGGGGGAAAAAAACACAGCAGAATTTAAATTTTTTTGCAATGTTTTTCCAATATCAGAATACACGGATAGTGTCTAAAGCGTTTATGAACATGCAGAAAATGCTATTGGGAAAAAAAAAACACTGCAAAATTAAATTTTTTTGCAATGTTTTTCCAATATCAGAATACACGGATAGTGTCTAAAGCGTTTATGAACATGCAGAAAATGCTATTGGGAAAAAAAAAAAAAACACAGCAAAATTTAATTTTTTTGCAATGTTTTTCCAATATCAGAATACACGGAGACTATGGTGTATCTCTTACTATATGCAGTGCAGTAATAGTGCACTGAGCTTGCAGGTAAAAATTTTATATTTTGTCTGCCACTGGCCTCATGGCACTGTTAAAAGACTGTGCACTGCACCCCAGCCAGGGTACAATTGATTTAGGAATCTCTTCAATAATTCTCTCTGCCTCTTTCTTTTCCTTAATAAAGAAACTCCCTACTCTACTCTAGCTATCTAGATCACTCACTGATCTAACCAATTTGAAGAAAATTAAAGGAATGTGGACTGACTGACTGACTTTATCACACTAACTCCTAAAATCCTCTCTCTTGGCAGCACAGGAACCTGTCTATAGCAGAATGACGCTGTGTGCTGTGTGTCTGGACTATATATAGAGGCAGGGTCACATGCTGCACTGCCCAATCACAGCCATGCCATTAGTAGGCATGGCTGTGATGGCTTCTAAGGGCACACTAGTGAAACTAGCGTCGGTTGGCTGCCCTGCAGCTTGTAAAAGGCGCCAATACATCGCCGAACCCGAACCCGAACTTACTTACTTATCTGCTCGCTTACTATATTTACTCATATTTCCCTCCTTGGAACCCAGTAACTTACTATCCAACCAACCATGAGTTCTTTAGGCTGAACCGACTCTAAAATGGACCCCCATGGTATGATCAAAAATTTCAAAGATGATCGTCAATGTTGTTTCTCAAAAATTCTCAAATTAAAAACACTAAAAAAAAAAAACAATGCATTTATCTTCATCTTTAAGATGTATGCACTAACCCCCTTTCAGGTGGACAAAGCCTAAGCCTTTACACATGAACAAAACAACAATAAAATAGCTGACTAAACCAATAACCCCAACAAAAAAATAAAAAATTCCAAAACAAAAAATAATAAAAAAATTAAAAGTCTGGCCATTATCACCCAAGAACAACATGACAAGACAACCGCCATACAACAATGACAAACTTTTAATTAAAGACATCCATGGATTTTTCTCCTGAGAAGAGTGCATGCTCCTTTTGATCTGAAAGGCAATTAGTTAATGGGAAAAACAACACAAACAAAACATTTGTAACTTCATTTGTAACTCTTTAGTCCATTAATGTCAGACTAATGTTTACATTTTTTTCATTGTTTGCAAACAATTACTAATTAATGAGCTCATGGTACCATGTATTAATCGATTATGCATTTACAATAACCTAACCCCCCGTGTTGGTTTCACTTTGACGGACCTGCAAACAAAACACAAATATTTAGTATCCAAACCTGTTTACTCTTCCCTGGTCTCTGGAAAGGAACACAAAGACAATGATTATGCATGATTATTAGGGTTGAGCGAACCCAAACTGTAAAGTTCGGGTCCGTACCGGACTTTTGGGTGTCCGGGTCCCACACCCGAACCCGAACTATTGACTGTATATTCGGGTCCGGTGTTTGGAGATGTATTGGCGCCTTTTTAAAAGCTGCAGGGCAGCCAATTAACTGTAGTTTCACTAGTGTGCCCTTAGAAGCCATCACAGCCATGCCTACTAATGGCATGGCTGTGATTGGCCAGTGCAGCATGTGACCCAGCCTCTATATAAAAAGGTACACACACACAGCACACAGCGTCACTCTGCTATAGACCGGTTCCTGTGCTGCTAAGAGAGGATTTCATTAGGAGTTAGTCTGATACAGTCAGTCAGTCCACATTCCTTAAATTTTCTTCAAATTAGTTATATCAGTGAGCGATCTACATAGCTAGAGTAGAGACTAGAGAGTGTCTTTATTAAGGAAAAGAGACAGAGAATTATTCAAGAGAGTCCTAAATCATTTGTACCCTGGCTGGGGTGCAGTGCACAGTCTTTTAACAGTACCATGAGGCCATGTGTATTCTGCTATTGCAAAAACATTGCAAAAAAATAAAAATTTGCTGTGATTTGTGCAGGTTTTTTTTTCCAATAGCATTTTCTGCATGTTCATACACGCTTTAGACACTGTGCGTGTATTCTGCTATTGCCAAAAAATAAAATCTTTTTCAGTGCTTTGTGCATGTGTGCAGGAGTGTGACATACAATCGATCGATATTTCTTCTATTGTGCTATCCCAAAAAAAAAAAAATTGTAGCGACATTTTTTTTTTTCCAATAGCATTTTCTGCATGTTCATACGCGCTTTACACACTGTGCGTGTATTCTGCTATTGCCAAAAAATAAAATCTTTCAGTGCTTTGTGCAGGAGTGTGACATACAATCGATCGATATTTCTTCTATTGTGCTATCCCAAAAAATAAATTGTAGCAACATTTTTTTTTTCCCAATAGCATTTTCTGCATGTTCATACATGCTTTACACACTGTGCATGTATTCTGCTATTGCCAAAAAATAAAATCTTTCAGTGCTTTGTGCATGTGTGCAGGAGTGTGACATACAATCGATCAATATTTCTTCTATTGTGCCATCCCCCAAAAAAAATTGTAGTGACATTTTTTTTTTCCCAATAGCATTTTCTGCAGTTTAGCAGTTTTTGAGATACACGCTTTACATACTGTGGTTGTATTCTGCTATTGCAAAAACACCCATTTAGGGCGAGATCATAAATTTTGAAGAGATCATCAAAAAGGGGATGTGGCCCCGGTCGTGGTGCTGCTGGCGGAGCTCCTGTTGCAGGGAGAGGACGTGGTCGATCTGTGCCAGCTACACGCACTAGTGAAACACCTTCCTCAGGGGCAATTAGGTGACAGAGCCTGCAGCGGTATTTTGGCGCGCCTAATGAGGCTGTACGAATGTTAAGGCCAGGACAAGTACAGGCGATAGTAGATTGGTTGCTGACAGTGCCTCTGGTTCCTTCACATTGTCTCCCACCCAGTCTCCTGATGAAAGTTCAGAGTTGGCACCTGCAGTCGATGTCCATCAGTCTTTCACCTCACCCCCTTGCAAATCAGCCAAGCAGTCTGAGCCCCAAATCATGCAGCAGTCTCTTCTTCTTTTTGATGACTCTGTTAGCAGGGTTTCCCAGGGCCATCCACCTAGCCCTGCCCCAGAAGTGGAAGAGATTGTGTGCACCGATGCCCAACCACTTATGTTTCATGATGAGTACATGGGAGGACCATCGCAGCACGTCTCGGATGATGACGAAACACAGGTGCCAACTGCTGCTGCTTTCGCCATTGTGCAGACCGACAAGGAGGGCAGGGGTGAAGACTGGTGGAAGATGATGTGGAGGACGATGAGGTCCTTGACCCCACTTGGAATCAACGTCATGCAGGTGACCAGTGTAGTTCGGAGGAAGAGGCGGTGGTCGCACAGAGCCACCAGCACAGCAGAAGAGGGAGCAGGGTGCAAAAGCGGAGCATCTGTCCCCTAGACAGTACGTCTGCTACTGCCCAACGCAGCAAGGGACAGAGCACACCAAAGCCAGGTCCAAGGAGTTCCCTAGCGTGGCAATTCTTCAGACAATGTGCTGATGACAAGACACGATTGGTTTGCACGCTGTGCAATCAGAGCCTGAAGCAAGGCATAAACGTTCTCAACCTGAGCACAACCTGCATGACCAGGCATCTAAGTGCAAAGCATGAGATGCAGTGGAGTAGACACCTCAAAAACCAAGAAAGGTCTCTGGCTCCTCCTGCTTCCTCTTCTGCTGCAGTCTCGGCCTCTTCATCCACCTCTGTAGTGACAGTGGCACTTGCCAACCCGCAAATAGAGGATCTGCCAGCAATACAAGCCAGAATGGTGGAATAAACAACTAAACTAAAAATAAAAATTAAAAACATTAAAAATTAAAAAAAAAAAAAAAATTAAAAAAAATGATAAAAAAAAATTTCAAAAACAATTTATAAAACCTTTTATAACCTTATAAAAAATTACAAAAATACTTAAAAATAAGAGGAAAAAAAACAATAATCATAACAGAGTTATTCAATTCAGAGGCTCATCCTTGAAAATAATAAAACTATATCAAGGTCCTCTATCATATTCCAAACCTGAAACTCACATCAAACCTTATTCATAGAAAGGAAACTTTGATCAGAATATTTTTAACATACTTGCAGCTGATTAAGTGCTGCTAACATTGCTGCCCCCAGTGCTATGTTTGAATAACCATGCGGCAACCTCCATTTTGATTTTACGCAACTGTCCTACATATTGCTTTTCAGTTTGTAGACTCCGTAATTGGGTCTTAACCGGGAACTGGGTTTGCTTACTATGGGCTCCATGCTTTGGATTGCTACCCCAACTGGCCGAATAACATTCATAATGCCTTGGGGTCGTTTTCGGGTATGATCTTCTTTTGATATAGTTATTCGCCCAACAATACTTTGCGATGTGACCTCCCCTTTTACACAAAAAAACATTTTAATTCTGGTTTCCCTGCACAGGCCCTTTTTTTAACATATGTCGCTGGAAATTCACATTGCTGGATACTATTACTAAGATTGGAATGAACAGACTTTACACTTTCATTGTCTGAGGAGTCATCAGAAGTTTCCATTTCAGCTCCTGAATCAATTTCAAGCGCAGTTATCACATTTTAATTTACGTCTCCAATATTGATTCCCATCATAGTAATATGATTTGCAGCAACAATAGCATACGGGTTTTCTTCATGTTCCACTTCTATTTTTTTTGTACACTGAGCATGTGCGGAGGGTACCTCCACCATTGCACATTCGGCTATTGCATGTTTCCATTATGGCTGCCTGTGCACCCTGTAATTCCTCCTTAAGCAGTGTGATAACTTGTAAATTCTCAGCCTCCCTTTGATTCAAAAATGTGATGCAACCTTCTCTTAACTCACACATTTTTCCTAAGTCATCTAATCTCTGTTCCAATTCGCATTTTTCCGTCACTAATAGGGTTGAGCGAACCCGAACTGTAAAGTTCGGGTCCGTACCGGACTTTTGGGTGTTCGGGTCCAGGACCCGAACCCGAACAATTGACTGACTGTATGTTCGGGTTCGGGTCCGGTGTTCGGCGATGTATTGCCGCCTTTTTAAAAGCTGCAGGGCAGCCAATTAACTGTAGTTTCACTAGTGTGCCCTTAGAAGCCATCACAGCCATGCCTACTAATGGTGCGTTTTAAAATGTCTTTTAAAAGCACTCGCGGCTATATGAATTGATATTCATATAGCCACAAGTGCTTTTAATACAGAGAACAGTCATTGAAGTCATTTATTTTTAAAAAGTTAGTCATAAAAAGTGTTTGGGGGCCCGGGTCCTGCCCCAGGGGACATGTATCAATGCAAAAAAAAACTTTTAAAAAACGGACGTTTTTTTCGGGAGCAGTGATTTTAATAATGCTTAAAGTGAAACAATAAATGTGTAATATTCCTTTAAATTTCGTACCTGGGGGGTGTCTATAGAATGCTTGTGAAGGGGCACATGTTTCCGGTGCTTAGAACTGTCTCTGCAAAAGGTGTAATTTTTGCCGGAAAAAAAGCTATTTAAAATCACTCGTGGCTATATGAATTGTCGGCTCCCGTAACACAGAGAACAGTCATTCATTGAAAGCCATTGATAAAAAAAAAAGTCATTAATAAAAAATAAAAAAAAACAAAAAATAAAAAAAGCGTAGGGGTCCCCCAAATTCAATAACCAGGCCCTTCAGGTCTGGCATGATATTAAGGGGAAACCCAGCCAAAAAAAAATGGCGTATGGTCCCCCTCAAAATCCATACCAGACCCTTATCCGAGCACGCAACCTGGTAGGCCGCAGGAAAAGAGGGGGGGACGAGAGCGCCCCCCCCCTCCCGCCTGAAACCGTACCAGGCCACATGCCCTCAACATTGGGAGGATGCTTTGGGGGTCTGAGACCCCCAAAGCACCTTGTCCCCATGTTGATGAGGACAAGGGCCTCATCCCCATAACTGTGCCCAGTGGTTGTGGGGGTCTGCGGGCAGGGGGCTTATCGGAATCTGAAAGCCCCCTTTGACAATGGGACCCCCAGATCCTGCCCCCCCCCCTGTGTGAAATGGTAAGGGGGTACAAAAGTACCCCTACCATTTCACCAAAAAAGTGTCAAAAATGGTAAAAATTACAGGAGACGGTCTTTGACAATTCCTTTATTAAAATCTTCTTTCTTCTTTCTTCTGGTCTTCCTTTCTTCATCCTTCGGTTTCTTCATCTTCTCCTTCCGGCATCTTCTTCTTCCATCTTCTTCTTCCTCCGATCCGCTTCTTCTTGGCCTTCTCGTCCAGCATTGGTGTCTCTTCTGGGCCGCTCCACGCAATGGGAGGCTCCCGCTGTGTGAGGCTTCTCTCCGGTATCTTCTTCCACGGCGTCGGTCTCTGAGCTTCTCTCCGGTATCTTCTTCCAGGGTGTCGGTCTCTTCTTGGGCCACTCCTCGCAATGAGAGGCTCCCGGTGTGTGAGGCTTCGCTTCGGCTGACAGGTCTTTTATAACGGAGGGCGGGGCCGTGACGTCAGAGGGGAAAGCCATAGGGAAGTCCCCATGACGTCCCCATGCGTCAGAGGGGGGCGGGGTTACCAGGTGGCCCCGCCCTCCGTTATAAAAGAACTGTCAGCCGAAGCGAAGCCTCACACACCGGAGCCTCCCATTGCGAGGAGTGGCCCAAGAAGAGACCGACGCCCTGGAAGAAGATACCGGAGAGAAGCCTCAGAGACCGACGCTGTGGAAGAAGATACCGGAGAGAAGCCTCACACAGCGGGAGCCTCCCATTGCGCGGAGCGGCCCAGAAGGGACACCAATGCTGGACGAGAAGGCCAAGAAGATGGAAGAAGAAGATGCCGGAAGGAGAAGATGAAGAAAAGAAGACCAAAAGAAAGAAGAAAGAAGATTTTTAATAAAGGAATTGTCAAAGACCGTCTCCTGTCATTTTTACAATTTTTGACACTTTTTTGGTGAAATGGTAGGGGTACTTTTGTACCCCCTTTACCATTTCACACAGGGGGGCCGGGATCTGGGGGTCCCCTTGTTAAAGGGGGCTTCCAGATTCTGATAAGCCCCCCGCCCGCAGACCCCCACAACCACCGGGCACGGTTGTGGGGACGAGGCCCTTGTCCTCATCAACATGGGGACCAGGTGCTTTGAGGGTCTCAGACCCCCAAAGCATCCTCCCAATGTTGAGGGCATGTGGCCTGGTACGGTTCAGGTGGGAGGGGGGCCGCTCTCGTCCCCCCTCTTTTCCTGCGGCCTGCCAGGTTGCGTGCTCGGATAAGGGTCTGGTATGGATTTTGAGGGGGACCCCACGCCATTTTTTTTGGCTGGGTTTCCCCTTAAAATCCATCCCAGACCTGAAGGGCCTGGTTATTGAATTTGGGGGGACCCCCACGCTTTTTTTGTTTTGTTTTTTTTATTTTTTATCAATGACTTTTTTTTTATGAATGACTTTCAATGAATGACTGTTCTCTGTATTACGGGAGCCGACAATTCACATTAGCCGCAAGTGATTTTAAATAGCTTTCTTTCCTGCAAAAATGACACTTTTTGCAGAGACAGTTCTAAGCACAGGAAACATGCGCCCCTTTACATGCATACTATAGACACCCCCCAGGTACGAAATTTAAAGGAATATTACACTTTTATTGTTTCACTTTAAGCATTATTAAAATCACTGCTCCCGAAAAAACTTCCGTTTTTAAAAGTTTTTTATGCATTGATACATGTCCCCTGGGGCAGGACCCGGGTCCCCAAACACTTTTTATGACTAACTTTTTAAAAATAAATGACTTCAATGACTGTTCTCTGTATTAAGGGGGATGGGAGCCGACACTTTATTATAGCCGTTCGGGTCCCCATTGACTTCAATGGGGTTCGGTGTTCGGGGTCAAGTTCGGGTCAAGTTCGGTCCCGAACCCAAACTTTTTTCTGAAGTTCGGCCGAACCTGCCGAACCCGAACATCCAGGTGTCCGCTCAACTCTAGTCACTAATTGTTCAATCTGACTACGCGCTCATGCATCTGCGTTTTCAACCCTAATTAATATATTTTTTGTTATACTTTGTAGCTGTTGCATGAACTGCTTTCTTTCAGCAAACCATTCTAATTCCTTTTTGTTTAGCAATTTTCTTCATTCTCATTAACATACATAAGGCATTGCCAATTCTCTTTTGCCACATTTTGATTTATTACTTATAAGACTATTATGTGTATTACATTGTCTCATAAGCTCACTAAATTGTTGTGTCAATTCACTCTCTTGTGTAGACTGAAATCTAATACCACCATATTTGGCAATGAACAGTTCAATGGCTTCCATTGATATACTAATTAGCCAGCTATCTACACTGGAGCTGTAAAACCTGTTTTGGAACAGTTGTTTACAATGCAGCACAGATAACCAGATAAGGCTATTCAAAGGTTTAGCTTGTACTCTAGCTTGTAGTCCCACAAAAGCCTACAAAAAAATAACACAAAATCCGTTTAACTACGAATTTCTTCCAGAGAACACACTCTTAATGCTCTCCTCTCTTAAATTGCAGGCCACATTGAACTCCTATTGGAACAGAGAGCTATTTCACACTCACGTGGGGAAAACTAAATATAAACTAAATTAAAAAAAAAATATATATATATATATATATATATATATATATATATATATATATATATATATATATATATATATATATATATATATATATACATATACATATATATATATATATATACACATATATATATACACATATACATATATATATATATATATATATATATTCCCACTTTTTCCTCAGTGCTGTGTGGTTTATCCTGTCAATCTACCCGTTATATTATATAACCAAGGGTGATCAATCCCTACCTCGCCAGTCTCCTTGACTGGTTACCAGCCTAACGCACAAAACATTTAACATACAAACATATATCAACCACAGCTCTCACCAGGTTCTACACATCCGTTTCACTGATGAGATCTTTCACAGAATTTTCATGACCATCAAAGCATGGTTTTAAAATTCGCAAGCCAGCGCCAATCTTGTCCACACTAGAGACGATTTTCTATTCTGGATGTCTGAGGATTTGTGCTTAATGGGGCTCAACAAAAATGCCTTAGGGTTTGTGAATCCTGTGCAGAAAAAAACGATATTCTACACGTCTAAATCTTGGGGTGCCAAATGTAGAATGCGATAATAATTGTAGAAAGCGATATACCACTACTTACTATATATTATCTCATCTATGTATCAATTACTTTGTCTAGTCCCTGTAGATTAGTCTGTTAACACTATGAGCGCATGCTACTGTTAATATGACAATAATACAACGTTAGATATGAAAACCAAACACACGGCTTAAGAATAATTAAATCTCATTTATTTCCCAAGGAAATAAGAAAGCTAACATGTATTAAAAGGGGGTTACAAAATTACATAGCATACAGTAACAATATAATACAATGATATACTTAGCACGTCCTCATGGCTTGATGCTCTGGATGGAAAAGAGAAATGTCCACATGGTCAGGCCTCAAGATGGCCGAATCATCAGGTTGTCAGAGACACAGCCTCATGTCAGGGCTTTCCAGCAAACAGAGACTGAATCTCCTGTGTGTGTGACCTTTCATTCAAACATACACGCCCACTCATAGCCACCCCCATTTGCCTTTCATCCAATAGATATCCATAGCCATCTTAGCAGCAATAGTCTCTTTTGAAGCTTGTTTATCTCATAGACAGATCAGAATAAGCATTGTAATGCAGATCAGCTCTCATAGATATAACATAGTTGTTTAACTGGCTACATTCCAACCCGGGGGAGTGCATCCTGTTCTCCAGAAAGGTATTGGGAATGAACCGATGTGTGATTACATGAGTTCATATTGAATCCAACACTTGGCATATGCTATTTACAGTACTGGATGTCACTACACAGAAAATTTCTCTGGACCCTTACTAAACTAGCTGAAGACACTAAACAGCTACATCACCAGGACTCACCAGGACTCCTCCATCCTCTCCCCCACTTAAAGGACTTTGTGTACAATATCAGAGATTAAATGTTATATTTCTGGTAATCTGTTGAACTACTATTGTGTTAAAGAGTTTGGTGGGCTTGTAGCATCAGGAGTTGAAGGGTGTAGTCTGACATAAAAAGGGCCATTCTCCTTCCCTTTTACGTACCTGTGGTCATATGTTCTACCAAAGTTACTGGTTGCTACTATTCATCCTACTGTGATTCTGTATGCATTGAATACCTGTTTATGTGTGCTGAGAGCAAGAGTTTAATACTAAAAGTATAATTGCCTAAGCCATATTTTGTTCTTGTTTGCAGAACTTGTTTGCAGAACTTTAAGTAAAAATACTTGGTTACTTTTCGCAGTCTGGTGTCTGTGTAATTGCATTGTCATATTGAAATATGTCCAAACTCATGGTGTCAGAGGTGTCGGGAGGCTTGCAGGGTCAGAGCAACCTTTGGAATCAGTTATCTTCAAGCAGCCCTCATGGGAATGTGCTACATAAGTAGCACATTTTCTCAACTGGGACCACACTAGTTATCCACAAGATATAATTTACGAGACACTGGCTTAATTAGGGATTCTGTCCTCTTCTCACAGATGAAGTGAAGGCTTCACTCCTTAATACCACACAGGTGGCACCACAACATACCAGTAGCCTGCAGAGGGTGGAAAAATAGGGTTATATACTATACAATATATACAGTGCTGTATTTTGGCCTAGGCAGACAAGGCCAAGGCCTAGGGTGGCACTTTGCGGGGGGATGCTGCCCCCCGCACGAAAAAAGCCTCCCGAGCCCCTACTGTGCTGCTAAACTATAGATCAGCACAGCGCGAGCATCATCGGGGAAGTCAGAAGGAGCCGCTCTGCCAGTTAGCCGGGTCCTGCACTAATCCAGGAGGTGGCATATGGTCACTTGCAGCGGCGGAGGAGGGGTCTGCATGAGCGGGAAGTCCGGGAAGATGATGATGCTGTTTGAGTACTGCTGTACGGAAGATGATGGCACCACTTGATGCTGACAAGACTGCACAGCACAGAGAGGTGACAGGCTGGGACAGCTTGCTCTGTATCATGTTACATGCAGGCTACCACCATTGCTTGATGATGAATAGATGTCTCTGGGTCTAACAGGTGAGATACTGATGCTCAGGTGTTGCTGGCGACGTGGCGGTGCCCGGGTGTTGCTGGCGACGTGGCGGTGCCTGGGTGTTGCTGGCGACATGAAAGGTGCCCGGGTGTTGCTGGCGACGTGGCGATGCCTGGGGTTGCTGTTAACGTAGTGGTATCCAGGGGTTGCTGGCGACGTGGCGGTGCCTGGAGGTTTCTGGCGACATGGCGGTGCCCGGAAGTTGCTGGCGACGTGATGGTGCCCGGAGGTTGCTGGCGACATGATGGTACCGGAGGTTGCTGGCGACATGATGGTACCGGAGGTTGCTGACGACATGGTGGTACCGGGTGTTGCTGGCGACATGGTGGTACCGGGTGCTGCTGACGACATGGTTGTACCGGGTGCTGCTGACGACATGGTGGTACCCAAGTGTTGCTGGCCACATGGCAGTGCCCAGGCTTGCATGACAGTGGTGAAAGTCACAGGGAAGCTTTGTGTTTGCCTACTGACAAGGCCAGATTTATATTTTTGCCCCACTTCCTAAGACAACTGTCTTGTGTCACTATTCTAATTCCCCCTCAGCACTACATGTATATCTGTAGATGTGTGTGTATGTACGTTACTCTTGCCCCTAATCCTGTACAATCACAACTGCTTTTTTTATGCTCGTTTACAATGTTGGTAAGGACTGACACTCTTCTGAAAAGCAATCCATGCTCGGATCTCTTTTTAGAGGAATTTGACATGTGGTGAAGAGGCAATATTTTGCCTCTGCAATGACTGTTTTAACCCCTTAAATGCAGTATCACAGTGCTGCAACTGGCTACAATTCCTGCCATGCCATGTATGCAGCCTCTGACTTTCCCTTGTGCCATGCCTGCAGTCTGACAGTCCCTTGTGCCATGCCCACAGTCTCTGACCATTCCTTGTGCCATGCCCGCAGTCTCTGTGGGACGTGATATAAGGGGGAGCTTTGTGGACTTTTTTGTAAAGAAAGGGCTGTGGTTACCAGAGACCCCCTTACATCAGAATTTCCTATTACAGTCCGCAGCAGTCCCTTTTACATCAGCGTTCTCCTTTACATTGTGGTGTGGCCTTGACAGGAAGGGTTGAGTCATATTTAAATTAGAGGGTGCATGAGTTTAGTCAGGCCTAGGGCCGCACAAAACCTAAATACACCACTGAGTATATATATAGTGGGCAATCAGCTTCAAATTGAGCTCAGAGAGGTTATCCAAAATCCAAAGTGTGTTTTAGGGCTTCCTGCCCATGTTTATTCATTAGTGTTGCAGAAGACATGACCAAAACAAACCAAGAGGTTCCCTCACAGGGGTAAGTAATCCCAGTTATTTTGCCTCCTGGCTTGTAGTGACCAATGAGTCCCCAAAGACCTGCAGACATGATCCATCATAGCCTGCATATTTTCTAGAGATGTAGCCCCTGGTTACCATCCTGTACTATGTTTTGTAGATGCTCAACTTGGTGGGGTCGAAAGGAGAGCCAAAAAGAGTTGCCCACCAGCAAGTGCAGAGATCCCAGATGCACTACAAAAAATAATTAAAAAGCGCAAAAAAATTTAACATATACAATTGAAATCAATAAAAATTATATTATACCAATCATGAAAGAAAAAAAAAATAATAAAAAGAAAAAATAATAATAAATAAATAGTAAACCTTCTACTATACAACTGTGTGGTCCACTCGGCAGCATGGCTGAACACCACCCTCCAAGAAAAGAGCAGTATCAGCCATGCTGCCAGATAGGCCAACTTAAATATAACTCAGACAGAAAGGGGAGGCCGCTGGCACCACCTGCCCGTTGGCCAGACCTCCCCCCCCCCCAAGCACAACGCATCCTTACAGGAGGCAATCCAAGACAGACCTGTGCATGGGGGGAAACAAGGACCATAGGAGGAAAACCTGGCATGCAACACATAACCCGAGTCACCCCATAGTGCCCCATGCCTATGCTGGGTGGAGCCAGGTGGCCCCCCAAACAGACCTCCAATGCAAAACCCCACCAACAGGCACTATCACAAAATTTGATAAAGAATAACACTAATAATGACATATCAAATACAGGCCCAGCATGCTCGGTCGATGACATCACAAGGGGGCAGGGTCCCATGGTATCATCACCGGGTCGCCCTGCCCCTCAATTTATTTAGTGGTGGGAGGCAGCGGAGCTGTTGGATGTCTGAAGCCAGCATTGGGTGCGGTGCCTCTTTTTTGTCCCCTGGTTGCCAATGGCAGCGTTCGTTGTGGATGATGGATCTAGACCAGGGACATTTCTTTTTTTTTTAAATCAAGGACTTGTCAAAAACTGTGTGTGCATTTTTATTTACTTTTTGAGCACTTTTTTGAAGAATGAGTAAGGGTATGTACCCAATACTCATTCACATGGGAAGGGGGCTTCCAGATTCCGATAACCCCCCCCACACACACAACCACTAGCCAAGGTTGTGGCGAAGAGGCCCTTATTCTCATCAACATGGGGACAAGGAGCTTGGGTGAGGGGGCTCCCTGCCCCAAAGCACCCACCATGTTGAGGGCATGTGGCCCAGTATGGTTCATTAGGGAGGACGCCTGCTTGTCCCCCATTTCCTGGCCTGCCTGGCTCCACACTAAGAGAAGGGTCTGGTATAGATTTCGGGGGGGGGGACCCCATGCCGTTTAAAAAATTTTTTTTTGCATGGGGTTCCCCTCAAAATCCATACTAGACCCAAAAGTCCTGCTATAAATTGGGGGGGGGGGGGGGGTACCCCACGCATTTTTTTAACAATTCTTAATTGCTGTAAATTCTTTTGTTTACATTCAGCTGTCAGCGGAGAACCCCGCTGACAGCTGATGACTCATCGGTTGTTAAGAACACAGCCTTCTGCATGTTAACTGGTTGTTAAAGGGGTTTAAAGGAAAAAAATTATTCACCTTAATGCATTCTATGCATTAAGGTGAAAAAACATCTGACAATGTCGCCACCCCGTTTTACTTACCTGACCCCTCGAAAGTCCCACGCTCACACACGACATCCTCTTCGCCGATTAGCCTGGCCACTGGTTACAGTGGATGGTTTGAAAGCAGCGCAGTCATTGGCTCAGGCTGCTGTTAATCCCATCCAATAACACGCCGCGCCGGGGGCACAGTGAGTGGCTATGGCCGCCGGCTGTGTCACGGGAGCGTGCCCGCAAGCACTTCTCACCATGCGAGGGAGCTCGCATGAATGTGAGAAGTACTTTTCGGGGGGTAGCGGAGACAGCCGCCGAGGGACCCCAGAAGACCAGGTTCGGGGCAACTCTGTGCAAAACAAGCTGCAAAGTGGAGGTAAGTATGACATGTTTGTTATTTAAAAAAATAAATAAAATACCTTTACAACCCCTTTAAGGATGCCGACGGCTGTTGGTTCCTTAACTATCGCATGGCTGGACCACTAATTATTTATTGCAGGCATTTAATTAGTTTTTTCCTTCTGTGAATTGAGTTTAACTCCTTTTCATGCAGTATTCACCAACAGGGTTGAGCGAACCCGAACTGTAAAGTTCAGGTCCGTACCGGCCTTTTGGGTGTCTGAGTCCCGAACAATTGACTGTGGGTTCGGGTCCGGTGTTCGGCGATGTATTGGCGCCTTTTTAAAAGCTGCAGGGCAGCCAATCCACGTTAGTTTCACTAGTGTGCCCTTAGAAGCCATCACAGCCATGCCTACTAATGGCATGGCTGTGATTGGCCAGTGCAGCATGTGACCCAGCCTCTATATAAGCTAGAGGCGCACAGCACGTCACTCTGCTTTAGACAGTGTTCCTGGCTGCTGTGAGGGAGAGAATTACATGCTAGGAGTCAGTCCACATTCCTGAAATATCTTTTAGTCAGCGATCTACATAGCTAGAGAGTGTAGGTCAAGGAGGTTCCTGTGTCTGTTTTGAGGGAGAGAGAATTATCCAGATTCAGAAATCAATTCTAAGACCTGTTTGGGTTGCAGTGCACAGTCTTTTTACACTGCCCAGTGCCAGTGCCCCAGTGTTCTGCTATTGCAAAAACATTGCAACAAAAATTAAATTTTGCAGTGTTTTCTGCATGTTTGCAGGAGGATGTGACATATTCAATTGATCTATTGTTCTTCTATTGGGCTATTCCAAAAAAAAAAAGTTAGAGTGAAAAATATTTTTCATAGCATTTTCTGCAGTTTTGCGATACACGCTGTACACTCTGGGTGTGTTCTGCTATTGCAAAAAAAAAAAAAAAATTGTCATGGTTATGCAGTAATCTTCCTCTGTTTGCTTACCTCTCCTCATGTGTTCAGACTAAGAGGCCAGCCACTTCCACCTGGTGGTTTTTATAACCTCTCCTCTAACCATGGCTCCACCCCAGGCCCTATCAGGGAACCTTATATTAACCTGTGCACTGCAAGCCAGTGGTGCTGATCAACCATTGTGTATCCATTGTGGTTTCGGCTTCCTGTTTCCTGCTTGCCGTGTGCTCTACGTTTGTCTCTGTTACTGACCTTGGCGTGTTCTCAATGATTCCTGTCTGCTTGTGACCTTGACCTTTTGGCATGTCCCCAACCATCCCTGTCTGCCTGTGACCCTGAACCTTTGGCGTGTACTCTGTTGTTCCTGTCTGCTAGTTGCCCTGATCTCTGCATTATCCCCTTACTATCCTTGTCGTTCCATCCTGCTGCTTCCTTCTCCTGTAGTCTACTGTGAGCGTGAGCTGTGAGACCCTAGGGGCCGCGACCTGGAGCCAGACTGCAGCGAAGTCCATCCTCACCACTGGAGGCTCTGGCGAACACCTGCTGGCTCTTAGACTCCGCGCCCTGGGGAATCTATGCTCTAGCTCCCACTGGGATCTGTGTTAGTGATCCAGTAGACCTGTGTCCTGAATCTCCCTGGGTACAATCTGCAGCAGTCAGTCCTAAGGTCCACTACCTAGCGGTGCACTTCAGACTCCTACGGAGTGCATCTGTCACCTGGTCTCAGGTGACCTGACAAAAATTTTGCAGTGTTTTCTGCATGTTTGCAGGAGGGTGTGACATATTCAATCAATCTATTTTTCTTCTATTGGGCTATTCCAAAAAAAAATTTGAGTGAAAATTTTTCAGCAGTTTTTGAGATACACGCTGTACATACTGTGGGTGTGTTCTGCTATTGCAAAAACATTGCAACAAAAATTAAATTTTGCAGTATTTTCTGCATGTTTGCAGAAGTGTGACATAATCAATCAATTTTTCTTCTATTGTGGTATTCCAGAAAAAAAGTTGAGGGAAATTTTTTTTTTCATAGCATTTTCTGCAGTTTTGCAGTTTTTGAGATACATGCTGTACATACTGTGGGTGTATTCTGCTATTGCAAAAACACCCATTTAGGGCAAGATCATAAATTTTGGAAATATAGGAAGGTCAAAAAAGGGATGTGGCCCCAGTCGTGGTGCTGCTGGTGGAGCTCCTGTTGCAGGGAGAGGACGTGGTCGATCTGTGACAGCTACACGCACTAGTGAAACACCTTCCTCAGGTGCGAGTAGGCGACCGAGCCTGCATCGGTATTTCGGCGCGCCTGAGGCTGTACGAATGTTGAGGCCAGGACAAGTACAGGCGATAGTAGATTGGGTTGCTGACAGTGCCTCCGGTTCCTTCACATTGTCTCCCACCCAGTCTCCTTGGCACCTGCAGCCGATGTCCATCAGTCTTTCACCTCACCCCCTTGCAAATCAGCCAATCAGTCTGAGCCCCAAATCATGCAGAAGTCTCTTCTGGTTTATGATGACTCTGTTAGCAGGGTTTCCCAGGGCCATCCACCTAGCCCTGCCCCAGAAGTGGGATCCATTCCTGGTTCATTTTATCGCAGCACGTCTCGGATGATGACGAAACACAGGTGCCAACTGCTGCTGCTTTCGCCATTGTGCAGACAAGGAGGGCAGGGGTGAAGACTGGGTGGAAGATGTGGAGGACGATGAGGTCCTTGACCCCACATGGAATCAACATCATGCAGGTGACCAGTATAGTTCGGAGGAAGAGGCGGTGGTTGCACAGAGCCACCAGCACAGCAGAAGAGGGAGCAGGGTGCAAAAGCGGAGCGTCCGTCCCCTAGACAGTACGTCTGCTACTGCCCAACGCAGCAAGGGACCGAGCACACCAAAGCCAGGTCCAAGGAGTTCCCTAGCGTGGCAGTTCTTCAGACAATGTGCTGATAACAAGACACAAGTGGTTTGCACGCTGTGCAATCAGAGCCTGAAGCGAGGCATAAACGTTCTCAACCTGAGCACAACCTGCATGACCAGGCATCTAAGTGCAAAGCATGAAATGCAGTGGAGTAGACACCTCAAAAACCAAGAAAGGTCTCTGGCTCCTCCTGCTTCCTCTTCTGCTGCAGTCTCGGCCTCTTCATCCACCTCTGTAGGGACAGTGGCACCTGCCAACCCGCAAATAGAGGATCTGCCAGAAACAGTACCACCTGGGTCACCAACCATCTCCACAATGTCCCATGGAAGCGTTCTGGAGCAGAAGAGGAAGTACCCCCCTAGCCACCCGCGATCCCTTGCCCTGAATGCCAGCATTTCAAAATTCCTCGCCTTTGAAATGCGGTCATTCCGTCTGGTGGAGACGCAGAGTTTTAAAAGGCTGATGGCATTGGCTGTCCCACAGTATGTTGTGCCCAGCCGCCACTACTTTTCCAGGCGAGCTATCCCTTCCCTGCACAACCAAGTGGGGGACAAAATCAGGTGTGCACTGCGCAATGCCATCTGTAGCAAGGTCCACCTAACTACGGATGCGTGGACCAGTAAGCACGGTCAGGGACGTTATATCTCCCTAACAGCACACTGGGTAAATGTAGTGGCGGCTGGGCCTGAGGCGGATAGCAGTTTGGCGCATGTCCTTCCACCACTGAGGATTGCAGGGCGCTTCAGTTTGCCTCCTGTTGCTAACTCCTCCTACTCCGCTTCCTCATCCTCTACCGCCTCCTCATCCGGTCAGCATAACACCTTCACCACCAACTTCAGCACAGCCAGGGGTAAACGACAGAAGGCAGTTTTAAAACTTTCCTGTTTGGGGGAAAAACCCCACACCGCGCAGGATTTGTGGAGGGACATGGAACAACAGACCGATGAGTGGTTGGTGGCAGTTAGCCTCAAGCCCGGCCTGGTGGTGTGCCATAATGGGCGAAATCTCGTAGCAGCTCTGGGCCTAGCCGGTTTGACGCACATCCCTTTCCTGGCGCATGTGCTGAACTTGGTGGTCCAGAGGTTCCTTAAAAATGACCCCGATATTCCAGAGCTGCTGCAGAAACTGCGTGCCATCTGTGCACTCTTTCGGCGTTCTCACCCTGCTGCTGCTCGCCTGTCAGCGCTGCAGTGTAACTTCGGCCTTCCCGCTCACCGCCTCATATGTGACGTGCCCACAAGGTGGAACTCCACCTTGCACATGCTGGCCAGACTGTGCAAGCAGTAGCAGGCGATAGTGGAGTTTCAGCTGCAGCAAACATGCGTGAGTCGCTCTGCGGAACAGCACCACTTCACCACCAATAACTGGGCCTCCATGCGAGACCTGTGTGCCTTGTTGCGCTGTTTCGAGTACTCCACCAACATGGCCAGTGCCGATGACGCCGCTCTCAGCGTTACTATCCCAGTTCTATGCCTCCTTGAAAAAACGCTTCAGGCACAGGAGGAGGAGGAGGAAGAGAGATCATTTCCAAGGCTTTCAGGGCAGTCATTCACAAGTGGCTACGAGGGTGGGTTCCTGCACCAACAAGCGCCAGGTACACAATTGTCCGGCAGCAAGGGCACAGTTCTGGAGGATGACATGGTGGAGGATGAGGAGGATGAGGAGGAGATGGAGGAGGAGGAACCATGTTCACAGCAGGGTGGCACCCAGACCAGCTCATGTCCATCACTGGTGCGTGGCTGGGGGGATACAGAGGACACAGACAATACACCTCCCACAGAGGACAGCTTTTCGTTGCCTCTGGGCAGCCTGGCACACATGAGCGATTACATGCTGCAGTGTCTCCGCAACGACCGCCGAGTTTCCCACATTTTAACTGGTGCCGATTACTGGGTGGCCACCCTGCTGGATCCCCGTTACAAGGACAATGTGCCGTCCTTAATTACCTCACTGGATCGTAAGATGCGCGAGTACAAGCGCACGCTGGTAGACGCGCTGCTGGTGGTATTCCCACTTGACAGCGGGGGTACGGTGGAAGCACAAGGTGAAGGCAGAGGAGGAGGAAGAGGTCATCAATGCAGCTGGGGCACTGCCAGCACCTCAGAAGGCAGGGTTAGCATGGCCGAAATGTGGAAAAGCTTTGTCGGCACGCCACAACAACCAGCACCACCAGCTGGGATGGGACGTCTTAGCAGGAGGCAGCATTTCACCAACATGGTGGAGCAGTATGTGTGCACACTCCTACACGTACTGAATGACGGGTCTGCCCCCTTCAACTTCTGGGTCTCCAAATTGGGCACATGGCCTGAGCTTGCCCTTTACGCATTGAAGGTGCTGGCCTGCCCTGCAGCCAGTGTATTATCTGAACGTGTATTTAGCACAGCAGGGGGCGTTATCACAGACAAGCGCAGCCGCCTGTCCAGAGCCAATGTGGACAAGCTCACGTTCATTAAAATGAACCAGGCATGGATCCCACAGGACTTGTCCGTAACCTTGTGCAGAATAGACATGTATACCGGTGTTCTGACAAAAACTGTCTGGCCATCGGATAATGTTCCGGCCACTTACTGCTCAGGCGCAGCGCTACGGAGGACAAGGAGATTCACAAAATCTCCGAAGATGAACGGCGCCTGCGCTGTGAGTGCAGGTTCAAGCCCCACCATCCAAGTGGACATACGGTAGCACATAGTAACAGGGCCCCTCACAGGCTCGCTTCGCTCGCCACGCTCGCCACGCTTCGGGCATGGCCTCGCTTGGCTTGGCTTCAACCTCAGATGATGTGGCTTGAACCTGGACTCACCGTGCATCGTCTTCAGAGTGTTTCGAAATCCCCTTGTCCTACGTACTGAGCAAGCGCAGTACAGGGCAGACACTATGCGTCGGGGGACAGAATTCGACACATCACCAGCCTTACCCAGCCATTGTTGTATTTTTGAACCAGTGTTGGCTATCTCGTCCTCCTCCACCGCCGATTCCACCTACACCACCACATCCCCACTATCTAATCCATCAAATTGAATACTTATTTCCAGAAAGGGCGTATTCTGGGGCATCCCACCATATGTGTGGCATTGTGCCGTTGAGTTTCTAAGGAGTTCATATTATTATTATTTTTTTTTATGTTATTTTAAGTTATTTCCCTATCCACATTTGTTTGCAGAGCACTTGCCATGCTCTTAACAACATTTTGTTGCCATTTGCAGCCCTTTCCATTACTTTTTTACAGCCATTTTAGTCTTCAAAAGTTCGGGTCCCCATTGACTTCAATTGGGTTCGTAGTTCGGGGTCAAGTTCGGTCCTGAACCCGGACTTTTTTTCCGAAGTTCGGCCGAACCCGCCGAACCCGAACATCCAGGTGTCCGCTCAACTCTATTCACCAAGCGTTTTCAGCGTTTTGCTGTAAATACCACCAAGCGGTATAGTGAGTTGAAAGTTTCAGGATCGTATGCGATATTTAGGCAAAATGTGTTCAGATACCTAAATACCAAATGTGATCTGCTTCTGTGAATTGAGCCCATTGTGTCTAAACATCCAGTATACACAATGTCATAATATACTGAAACATTCAATACAAAAACATATATACAGTATATACAAAACAGTACACATATTGTGTAACAAAGATCTGAAAAAGGACACACATGGGTCCCTAAAATAGAAGAAAAACCTTATTCCATCATGGTAGATTTTTTTAACTTTAGAGAAATAACCTGGGAGAAAAGGTTGGAAAGTAACAGCCTCATTTAACTCAGGTACTGCTGTGGCTCTAAGCTTATGGATCAATCTTAGTTCTCTTTGTAATAGGATTTGGTCAGGATCTCCTCCTCGAAGATCAGGGAGGATCAGGGTGGATGAGGTCGAGAGCAGTAAACGCAAAACAGGGAATATATTATTGGTGGGTAGTAGTGACATGTCTACGTATATGAAGGTATACAAAATTACCAATCCCTATGACCCCTTTTACACTGAGGCAGTTTTTTATGCATTTTAGAGCCTAAATTTTTCTTGAAATAGCCTCTAAAAAGTACCTGAAAACTGCTTTACATTCTGGGCAATGAGTGCTTTCACACCCGGGCGGTGTGCTTGTGGGACGTTATAAAAAGTCCCGCAAGCAGCATTTTTGGGGTCCATTCTTTGCACTGAATGGGCAGCGCTTCCAAAGTGCCTTAACCACTTGCTTCCTGGGCACTTAAACCCCCCTCCTGTCCAGACCAATTTTCAGTTTTCGGCGCTGATGCATTTGTGAATGACAATTGCGCGGTCATACAACACTGTACTCAAATTAAATTTTTATCATTTTTTTTCCCACAAATAGAGCTTTCTTTTGGTGGTATTTGATCACCTCTGCGGTTTTAATTTTTTGTTAAAAAAAATGAAAAAGACAGAATTTAAAAAAAATATATATATATTTTTTATATTTTGTCATAAAATTTTGCAAACAGGTAATTTTTCTCCTTCATTGATGTACGCTGATGAGGCGGCAGTGATGGGCACCGATAGGTGGCAGTGATGGGCGGCAATAATGGGCACTGATTGCTTATACTGATAGGTGGCACTGATTGGCACCACTGGTGAGCATTTATAGGTGGCACTTGTGGGCACTGGCAAGGGGTATTCATGTAATTGGCTGACAGCTGATCACATGGTAAGGGGCCGGGACCACCCACTTACTCAGATCGGTGATCACCGAGTCTCAGTGACTCAGTGATCACAGCGCGCTCCCAGGAAGCGTGCACAGGGTGCGTGCACAGGGGAGGATGTCCTATGACGGCCTCCCGGAAATTGAGGTCCGCGCTGTAGCCATCATTCGGCTATGCGCCCAGTTGAAGCTACGCAACTTTGCCTTGCGAAACGCATTGGCGGTGTGGGAGCGCCCCGCCCCCCCCCCCCCCCCCTGTGGTATCCCCTAAAAATCTCCTAGAAATTCCTCAGATTTGGAGACTTAAAGGACTGTCAGCAATGGACGTTTTTTCAATGTGCCTGGCTAATTGTCTCTACAACGAACACATGCGGTCCGGCTTATGCTGCTGACTGGGACGTGCATGGTGTGTGCGGTGACTGTTTAAGCTGTGGGATGTTTTGGATTGCATAATAGAACATCTTTAGGTCTCTTTGTCGGACTATTACAACGGTAATGGAAGAGAGATATGGAATGTGCCTTCCCCCACTTTGGTTCTATTTGAAAGATAAAAGATACCAACACAAACTTCTGTCCGAGAAGACCGCAAGGAGTGGTAATGTAACAACTCTCTCATGTTTCAGCTTGCAGTCTGTATTTAGTAGCCAGTGCCTACCGCTTGACACATTATATACCAGCATTAATGTCTACATAGAAGATCAAGTCAAAAGCAACATCTTTTTACCTGATATTGAAAACAGATATATTGCCTTTTGATATATATTTTGTTGATCTCTTCTTGCTGATTATCAATAATGACAATGCTCTATAGAGAAAAAAAGGAAAAACGGATCACTACTCCCTAGTGAAAATAGCAACTCTTAACAGCCGAGAAATGGAATCACATTAACCATTAGATACCCACTTTTGGGTTTACTCATTATCCTATTGGACTGCCATTCAGCTAAATCACTAGGAAAATATCATTTAGGCTGACGTGAAGTAATCTCCTTAATACATTACATTTTTGATTACCCTAGGGACCATATACATGCGATTTTGTAGACTAATTGTAACCAATAAGGTATACACTTAATACTACTCCCCTTTTTTTCTGGAAAAATTGCATGTAATGGTATTTGAGGCGCCTCAACCGCAAGTGTTATATGTGTGTGATATATGTTTGTTGGTGTCTGTTAAATGTTATAGGTATAGATAATAGGGACAATATATGTACATTTAGGGAATTTATACAGGTATATGGTATGATATGGCTTTTACATGCCTGGGCTGTAAATTATTATAAAAATTAATTTTAATAAATACAATTGTCTTGTTACTTAATAAACCAATTTTTGATAAATGAACTCACATTGGTGACATACTTTATTAGTCGTAGATATTAATGGTAGCCATCTCTTTCTTTTTCATTTTGGAGTGCCATAGTCATACAGGTGCGGTGCCCCTTTTTGGCAAAGTATTTTTTCTTTATATCATTTGGCTATGGCCCGGACCTCAAGTGGTTAAAGGAGCTTTGAAAGCGCCGCAAAAAGGGACTTTTTTTTTTAAACATTTAGTTTATTGAACTTCAACATTAGTACAGATAAGATTACAATCATCATGTATAATAACCATGTATAATAAACATATATAGCTGTCAGTTGCATTTCAGTTTTGTTATAATACTGAGAATATTGGTTTTATTAACATTGTATGTATCAGAGTAACAAAATTTAAACCAGGGTGTCCAGGTTTTATGGAACCTGTCTACTCTATTAGAGACCTGAGCCAGGATGTCTTCCATTTCACAGATCTGACACCCATGCCAGCCAGTTCACTATGGAGGGCACTCATGTAGTTCTCCAGTGGGCCGAGATCAGCGCCCTAGCCGCGTTCAGCAAATGTTTGGTTAGCAAGTTCCTATAGCGTTTGAGTGGGAACTTAGAGATGTGTAGGAGGCAACAGGAAGCATCCAGCACTAGCTTGGTTTCTGTTATCAGTTTGATAAGGTCTCTGACCTGGCACCAAATTGTGGCCAGGTGGGGACAGTGCCACCAGATGTGTACAAGTGTTCCCGTACCCCCCCCCCCCCCCCCACATCTCCAACATACGTTTGATGTCTGAGAATACCAGGAATGCAGTTTTACTGATGTGACATACCAGTCGGTAAGTAGTTTATAGGACGTTTCTCGTGTCTTAGTGCTAGTAGAGCACTTATGCGCTAGGATGCAAGCTTTATTCCACTGGATGTCAGTGATAGTCATCTTGAGTGCCATGGACCAGCGCTTTCTGAATCTGTCTTCTGTATTAAGCATAGTGTATTACAGCCACGTATATGTGATTGAAGTTGATTTTTGCAATTGCGCACTCTCAGCGCAGACCTTCTCTAGGTCTGTCAACTGTCTGGAAAAGTGTCCTTGTCTGATCATACCGCCCACATAGCTACGTAGCTGGAAGTATGTCCAGATTGGTATGTTGTGTCTCTTTTTAAAGTCACTAAATCCTTGAGTTTCCCGTTTTGCAAACAGTCTCCTGCTTTTAGGGTTTTATTAGTAGGGGTGTGACGCAACATGCGGTTCCCGATTCCCGGTACAAAGTCTGGGTTATCCGATAAGGGAGTTAGGGGCTCAGTGGGTGTTCTGTCTCAAGGACATTCAGCTAAACCATTCTTATCCCATAAACATGATACCATATTTCTTCGATCGCAGTTTATTGGAACAAACTAGGTGAAACTACAAATAACAAGAATAAACCTTGATAAGTACAATATCCCATAAATTTAGCATACATTTCAAAGACAAATATACACAGTACAATATGAGACAGTAAACACTTACTTTTTAAGTTCAATAAGGGATGATGGTAAGAGATTGAAACAAGACATCTTGCAGTCTTGAAAAGCATGGTGAATGTGTCTCTTCCTGTGAGACTTTACCCAGAATACTTTGCCTTCCAAGTACTTCCTGGGTTATAAACTTTAATAACATGAACACAATAGAAACAATACCAAAAGGACACTAAATGGCGCCTACGCTCTGCAAATGATTCCTATAGAAAATAACAACATTACATGTCATTTAAAACACAAATGCAGATAATCAGAATATATACATCTGATGGGCAGAACACTCCCAGCCTGACGTCAAGTGACGTCACTAACAGAGTCCTCCGTAGAAAGTAACAGAACAAGTTCAGTCACTGGTCTCAAGAACACTTTGGCCTCATTCTGTTGAAAGGTCTTGACCTCGACCTTACGGACAAGATTATCTTTGCTTGGCAGTACTTTGGTGACTAGACCTAAAGGCCACATGTTCCTTAGTGTCTGGCAATCTCTCATGAGCACAACATCACCAAGTTTAAGATTAGGTTTTTCTGAGTGCCACTTCCTCCTTAGTTGAAGAGTAGATGTGTATTGCTCCCTCCACCGACTCCAGAAGGTATTGGCAAGAGTTTGAACTTGTCTCCATTGACGTTTGTAAAGGTCCTTCTCACAAAACTCTCCAGCTGGAGTACCTACAAGACCAGTCTTTTGCGTGAGCAACATGGTAGGTGTGAGAACCATTGGATCTTTAGAGTCACTTGAAATTGAAGTTAAGGGTCTGGTGTTAATTAGGGATGAGCCGAACACCCCCGGGTTCGGTTCGAACCAGAACCTTCGAACGGACCGAAAGTTCGCGCGAATTTTCGAACCCTATACGTTATAATGGACGCGAACGTTCGAAATCAAAAGTGCTAATTACAACGGCCAATATGCATGTTAATGTCATAAAACAGGTTTGGGGACCCGGGTCCTGCCCCAGGGGACATATATCAATGCAAAAAGAACTTTTAAAAACTAACGTTTTTTCGGGAGCAGTCATTTTAATGATGCATAAAGTGAAAAAAAAAAAGTGAAATTTTCCTTTAAATATGGTACCTGGGGGGTGTCTAAAGTATGCCTGTGAAGTGGCATGTGTTTCCCGTGTTTAGAACTGTCCTTGCACAAAATGACATTTGTAAAGGAAAAAAAGAAGCCATTTAAAACCACTTGCGGCTTTAGGTTTGTTCTTAAGTAGAATCTGAACAGGTACATTATGAAGTGTAGCTCCATCCCAAAAAAATCTATTTTTAAGCTTTTTGGAGAACATAGGGAGGGGTTATCACCCCTGTAACATTTGCTGTCTTTGCACATCTGTTCAGAACATGTCACCTCACTTTCCGTCCCAATGACAAATGTTTTTGGAAAAGTGGGGTTTTAATTGAAACAAGGATTGGTGATAAAGTATCAGTAGAGAGGAGATACCTTTTTCCCAAATTAAATCTAACAGGATAGAATTTCCCTTCCTAGGGGTAGATTTCCTCTCACTTCCTGTTTTCTCTTTCCATTTGCAAGTAGGAGTCGTTTGTAAGTTGGATGTTTGAAAGTAGGGGCCTGGCGTATATACTCTGCAGAAATTTGCCCTATTAGATGTTGGTGTAGCCACAAGACTGGTGGGCACAGGAATGGGCCCTGCTATGAGTTAATAGATCAAGATTTGTAATTGCATGCACCTGTTGAACCGGGCAGAAAAATTGGGGGTGGTGGTGGTGGTGGACGGTGTTGCCACAAGACTGTAAGCTCTCACAGTTACTCTTGGTGGGCGCAGGAATGGGCCCTGCTGTGAGTTATTAGATCAAGATTTGTAATTGCAAGCACCTGATGAACAGGGGCAGAAAAATTGGGCCTTTGGCGGTGGTGGTGGACGGTGTTGCCACAAGACTGTAGGCACTCATAGTTACTCTTGGTGGGCGCAGGAATGGGCCCTGCTGTGAGTTATTAGATCAAGATTTGTAATTGCAAGCACCTGATGAACAGGGCAGAAAAATTGGGCCTTTGGCGGTGGTGGTGGACGGTGTTGCCACAAGACTGTAGGCCCTCACAGTTACTCTTGGTGGGCGCAGGAATGGGCCCTGTTGTGAGTTATTAGATCAAGATTTGTAATTGCAAGCACCTGATGAACAGGGCAGAAAAATTGGGCCTTTGGCGGTGGTGGTGGACGGTGTTGCCACAAGACTGCAGGCCCTCATAGTTACTCTTGGTGGGCGCAGGAATGGGCCCTGCTGTGAACTATTAGATCAAGATTTGTAATTACCCGCCCCTGTTAAACAGGGGCTGAAAAATTGTGCCTTAGGCACTGGTGCTGGTGCCACAAACACTGCAACCCCTCACAGAGACTGTACTTGGAGCACAGCAGTCACACGTGTTGCGAAGCATTTTTTTAAAAAAATTGTAAGTACCCGCCCCTGTTAAACAGGGGCTGAAAAATTGTGCCTTAGGCACTGGTGCTGGTGCCACAACACTGCAACACGGCCCTCACAGAGACTGTACTTGGAGCACAGCAGTCACACGTGTTGCGAAGCATTTTTTTAAAAAATTGTAAGTACACGCCCCTGTTAAACAGGGGCTGAAAAATTGTGCCTTAGGCACTGGTGCTGGTGCCACACCACTGCAACCCGGCCCTCACAGATACTGTACTTGGAGCACAGCAGTCACACGTGTTGCGAAGCATTTTTTTAAAAAATTGTAAGTACCCGCCCCTGTTAAACAGGGGCTGAAAAATTGTGCCTTAGGCACTGGTGCTGGTGCCACAACACTGCAACCCGGCCCTCACAGATACTGTACTTGGAGCACAGCAGTCACACGTGTTGCGAAGCATTTTTTTAAAAAATTGTAAGTACCCGCCCCTGTTAAACAGGGGCTGAAAAATTGTGCCTTAGGCACTGGTGCTGGTGCCACAACACTGCAACACGGCCCTCCCAGAGACTGTACTTGGAGCACAGCAGTCACACGTGTTGCGAAGCATTTTTTTAAAAAAATTGTAAGTACACGCCCCTGTTAAACAGGGGCTGAAAAATTGTGCCTTAGGCACTGGTGTGGTGGCATGGATCATTGAGGAGGAGGAAGAGGATAGTCAGTGAACATAAGAGGACAGTCACTCAGCATCAGCATAGGCAGTCTTGAAGGGATGTGACATTAAAAATTATTCGGTTATATCCGCCTCAGGTGCCTGGTAGCTGGTGGTGATCCAAGACTGATTCATTTTGATGAATGTCAGTCGATCAACCGAGGCGGTGGACAGGCGCACCCTATGATCAGTCACAAATCCTCCAGCAGCACTGAATGTGCGTTCGGAAAGAACGCTGGAGGCAGGACAGGCCAGTAGCTCAATTGCATACTGTGCAAGCTCTGGCCAGTGATCCATCCTCAGGACCCAGTAAGCCAGAGGATTTTCGGTGGGAAAGGTGTCCAAGTCTGACCTTGCCCCAAGGTATTCCTGCACCATGTATATCAGACGCTGGCGATGGTTGCTGGAACCGATCATACCTTGGGGCTGCGGACTAAAAAATTGTCTGAACGCATCGGTCAGACGTCCACCTTCCCCACCGCTCCTTCTGCCACTGACCGAAGCCTCAGCAACTCGTCGCCCAGGACCAGGAGTTTGTAGCCTCCCAGTTTCTGGGAACGCGTTGCACAGACCTTTCTGCAAGGCCTCCCTGAGATGTCTCATCCTCTGCTCCCTCTGCGACGGCAAGATAAGGTCCGCAACCTTACCCTTGTACCGCGGATCAAGGAGAGTGGCCAGCCAGTAATGGTCCCTCTCCTTGATCCGAAGAACACGAGGATCCTTCCGCAGGCTTTGCAGGATCAGGGAGGCCATGCAGCGTAGGTTAGCTGAGGCATTCGGTCCGGAGTCTTCTGGGTCACTGAGGATGACATGATCGCCAGCCACCTCCTCCCAGCCACGTACAAGTCCACTGGTTTGTTGGGACTGTACATCATCCCTAAAAGACTGCTGCTGCTGATGCTGAGTGCCAGGCTCCACCTCCATGCTCACACAATCCTCCTCCTCCTCCTCCTCCTCCTCCTCATCCTCTTCCTGTGTGATGGGTGGGACAGAAGGAACACTGTCCGGATAAAGGGGGCCTTGAGAGGCAAGGAAGTCCTCCTCTTCCTGCCTCTGTTCTGCCTCAAGTGCCCTGTCCATTATCCCACGCAGCGTATGCTCCAACAGGTGGACAAGAGGGACAGTGTCACTGATGCATGCACTGTCACTGCTCACCATCCTCGTGGCCTCCTCAAATGGTGAGAGGACAGTGCATGCATCCCTGATCATGCTCCACTGACGTGGGGAAAAAAAACCAAGCTCCCCTGACCCTGTCCTGGTGCCGTAGTCGCAAAGGTACTCATTGATGGCCCTCTGATGCGTGTGCAGTCGCTGCAGCATGGCCAACGTTGAGTTCCACCTGGTGGGCATGTCACATATTAGGCGGTTCTTGGGCAGGTTCAGCTCCTTTTGCAGCTCAGTCAGCCGAGCACTGGCATTATAAGATCGGCGGAAATGCACACAGACTTTCCTGGCCTGCCTCAGGACATCCTGTAAGCCTGGGAACCTGCCCAAGAACCCCTGCACCACCAGGTTGAGGACGTGAGCCATGCAGGGCACATGGGTGAGCTGCCCCTGTCGCAGGGCGGAGAGGAGGTTGGTGCCATTGTCAGAAACGACCATTCCTGGCTTAAGCTGACGTGGCGTCAACCACCTCTCGGCCTGCCCCTGCAGAGCTGCCAGAACCTCTGGCCCAGTGTGGCTCCTGTCCCCCAAACACACCAGCGCAAGCACGGCATGGCATCTTTTTGCCTGCGTACTTGCGTAGCCCCTTGTACGCCTACGGAGCACCGCTGGTTCCAAGGACAGAGCACTGGAGGAAGAAGAAGAGGAGGGGGTGGAGGAGAGAGGTGTGTCACAACCAGTAGCAGTAGTCGCGTTTTGGAGGCGTGGTGGCGGAACAACCTCCAACACTACTGCACCTTGTCCTGCATCCCTCCCAGCTGCCAATAGAGTGACCCAATGGGTCGTGAAAGAAAGGTACCGTCCCTGTCCATGCCTGCTGGACCATGAGTCAGCGGTAATATGCACCTTACCGCTGACCGCCCTGTCCAGCGAGGCATGGACATTGCCCTCCACATGCCGGTAGAGAGACGGAATCGCCTTCCGCGAGAAAAAGTGGCGTTTGGGAACCTGCCACTGAGGAACCGCACATTGAACAAACTCACGGAAGGGGGCCGAGTCTACCAACTGAAAAGGCAGCAGTTGAAGTGCTAGCAATTTAGCAAGGCTAGCATTCAACCGCTGGGCATGTGGATGGCTGGGAGTGTACTTCTTTCTACGGTCCAGCAGCTGGGGCAGGGAAATTTGCCTGCTGCAATCGGACGTCGGTGTACTGCAAGTACTTGGTTGTGACACACCGAATTCTACACCTTCAGTCCTCTCAGAGCAGCTTTCAGAGAGGACTGAAGGTGTAGTGGGGATGGAGATCCCAGCTGAGGAGGAGCAAGGAGAGGTCCGCTTAGTTCTTTGGTGTGGGTCTTTTATGTGTGCCTGCCAACGAGCTGCATGGCAGGTCGCCATATGTCTGGTCATGCTTGTCGTGCCCAAGCGGCTGATGTTTTGGCCACGCGAGATACGCTTGAGACAAATATTGCAAATAGCAGTGGTGCGATCTGCTGCACTCGTCTCAAAAAAGGCCCACACCAAAGAACTTTTCTGATAACGTGCAGAGGCAGCGCCCTGCACAGGCGGAGCTCTGCGGTGTTGTACAGTTGCTGTGCTGGCCTCTACCTGGCCTCCAGGGGGCATCCTGCCTCGTTGGACATGTGACGCCGCATCCTCCTCCTCCTCGTCCTCCTCCTCATCCTCTCTCCCTTGAGGCACCCACGTGGAGTCAGTGACCTCATCATCCCCTCCCTCTTCACCACTAGAGCAAACCTGGCAGTAAGCTGCAGCTGGTGGAACAGTACTGCCAGATTCCTCAAGCTGGGTATCGTCATCCGAGCCTTCGAATCGTTGGGCATCCTCCTGGAGCATGTACCCAACACTGTGCTCAAAGAGTTCGGGGGACTCCTCAGGAGGACATGGTGGGTCTAGGGAAGGGGTGGCTGATGATGCTCTGTCAGTACCCTGAGCCTGGGTGAGAGAGGATGAGGAGGATGAGGAGGGCTTGGTCATCCATTCTACCAAGCCTTCAGCATGATGCGGCTCCACATGTCCAGCTGCCGAAAACAAAGACGCGCGTGTCCCATGGCCACGTGCTGATGACGATGCACGACCACGTCCACGGCCACGTCCACTAGAAACAGAGCCTGCCTGCCCTGTGTTCTTGGCTCTGCACGCTCTGCCTCCCCTTGGCGGTCTTCCAGCCATTGTAGTCGGTAGTCCTGTGGGTGCTGCTGAGAAGAAAATATAGGAGCTCTGTGTGATGCCACTAACACACTAGAAGTCCTATGGGTGCTTCTGCAAAGAAAATAGAGGAGCTCTGTGTGATGCCACTAACACACTAGAAGTCCTGTGGGTGCTGCTGAGAAGAATATATAGGAGCTCTGTGTGATGCCACTAACACACTAGAAGTCCTATGGGTGCTTCTGCAAAGAAAATAGAGGAGCTCTGTGTGATGCCACTAACACACTAGAAGTCCTGTGGGTGCTTCTGCAAAGAAAATAGAGGAGCTCTGTGTGATGCCACTAACACACTAGAAGTCCTGTGGGTGCTTCTGCAAAGAAAATAGAGGAGCTCTGTGTGATGCCACTAACACACTAGAAGTCCTGTGGGTGCTTATGCAAAGAAAATAGAGGAGCTCTGTGTGATGCCACTAACACACTAGAAGTCCTGTGGGTGCTTCTGCAAAGAAAATAGAGGAGCTCTGTGTGATGCCACTAACACACTAGAAGTCCTGTGGGTGCTTATGCAAAGAAAATAGAGGAGCTCTGTGTGATGCCACTAACACACTAGAAGTCCTGTGGATGCTTCTGCAAAAAAAATAGAGGAGCTCTGTGTGATGCCACTAACACACTAGAAGTCCTGTGGATGCTTCTGCAAAAAAAATAGAGGAGCTCTGTGTGATGCCACTAACACACTAGAAGTCCTGTGGGTGCTTATGCAAAGAAAATAGAGGAGCTCTGTGTGATGCCACTAACACACTAGAAGTCCTGTGGGTGCTTATGCAAAGAAAATAGAGGAGCTCTGTGTGATGCCACTAACACACTAGAAGTCCTGTGGGTGCTTCTGCAAAGAAAATAGAGGAGCTCTGTGTGATGCCACTAACACACTAGAAGTCCTGTGGGTGCTTCTGCAAAGAAAATAGAGGAGCTCTGTGTGATGCCACTAACACACTAGAAGTCCTATGGGTGCTTCTGCAAAGAAAATAGAGGAGCTCTGTGTGATGCCACTAACACACTAGAAGTCCTGTGGGTGCTGCTGAGAAGAATATATAGGAGCTCTGTGTGATGCCACTAACACACTAGAAGTCCTATGGGTGCTTCTGCAAAGAAAATAGAGGAGCTCTGTGTGATGCCACTAACACACTAGAAGTCCTGTGGGTGCTTATGCAAAGAAAATAGAGGAGCTCTGTGTGATGCCACTAACACACTAGAAGTCCTGTGGGTGCTTCTGCAAAGAAAATAGAGGAGCTCTGTGTGATGCCACTAACACACTAGAAGTCCTGTGGGTGCTTCTGCAAAGAAAATAGAGGAGCTCTGTGTGATGCCACTAACACACTAGAAGTCCTGTGGGTGCTTATGCAAAGAAAATAGAGGAGCTCTGTGTGATGCCACTAACACACTAGAAGTCCTGTGGATGCTTCTGCAAAAAAATAGAGGAGCTCTGTGTGATGCCACTAACACACTAGAAGTCCTGTGGATGCTTCTGCAAAAAAAATAGAGGAGCTCTGTGTGATGCCACTAACACACTAGAAGTCCTGTGGGTGCTTATGCAAAGAAAATAGAGGAGCTCTGTGTGATGCCACTAACACACTAGAAGTCCTGTGGGTGCTTCTGCAAAGAAAATAGAGGAGCTCTGTGTGATGCCACTAACACACTAGAAGTCCTGTGGGTGCTTCTGCAAAGAAAATAGAGGAGCTCTGTGTGATGCCACTAACACACTAGAAGTCCTGTGGGTGCTTCTGCAAAGAAAATAGAGGAGCTCTGTGTGATGCCACTAACACACTAGAAGTCCTGTGGATGCTTCTGCAAAAAAAATAGAGGAGCTCTGTGTGATGCCACTAACACACTAGAAGTCCTGTGGGTGCTTATGCAAAGAAAATAGAGGAGCTCTGTGTGATGCCACTAACACACTAGAAGTCCTGTGGGTGCTTCTGCAAAGAAAATAGAGGAGCTCTGTGTGATGCCACTAACACACTAGAAGTCCTGTGGGTGCTTCTGCAAAGAAAATAGAGGAGCTCTGTGTGATGCCACTAACACACTAGAAGTCCTGTGGGTGCTTATGCAAAGAAAATAGAGGAGCTCTGTGTGATGCCACTAACACACTAGAAGTCCTGTGGGTGCTGCTGAGAAGAATATATAGGAGCTCTGTGTGATGCCACTAACACACTAGAAGTCCTATGGGTGCTTCTGCAAAGAAAATAGAGGAGCTCTGTGTGATGCCACTAACACACTAGAAGTCCTGTGGGTGCTTCTGCAAAGAAAATAGAGGAGCTCTGTGTGATGCCACTAACACACTAGAAGTCCTGTGGGTGCTGCTGAGAAGAATATATAGGAGCTCTGTGTGATGCCACTAACACACTAGAAGTCCTATGGGTGCTTCTGCAAAGAAAATAGAGGAGCTCTGTGTGATGGGACTAACACACTTCAAGTCCTATAGGTGCTTCTGGGAAGAAAATAAAGGTCTGTGTGATGGGACTAACACACTTCAAGTCCTATAGTTGCTTCTGGGAACAAAATATAGCTCTGTGTGTGTGATGGGACTAACACACTTCAAGTCCTATAGGTGCTTCTGGGAAGAAAAATATAGCTCTGTGTGTGTAATGGGACTAACACACTTCAAGTCCTATAGGTGCTTCTGGGAACAAAATATAGCTCTGTGTGTGTGATGGGACTAACACACTTCAAGTCCTATAGGTGCTTCTGGGAAGAAAATATAGCTCTGTGTGTGTAATGGGACTAACACACTTCAAGTCCTATAGGTGCTTCTGGGAACAAAATATAGCTCTGTGTGTGTGATGGGACTAACACACTTCAAGTCCTATAGGTGCTTCTGGGAACAAAATATAGCTCTGTGTGTGTGATGGGACTAACACACTTCAAGTCCTATAGGTGCTTCTGGGAACAAAATATAGCTCTGTGTGTGTAATGGGACTAACACACTTCAAGTCCTATAGGTGCTTCTGGGAACAAAATATAGCTCTGTGTGTGTGATGGGACTAACACACTTCAAGTCCTATAGGTGCTTCTGGGAACAAAATATAGCTCTCTGTGTGTGATGGGACTAACACACTTCAAGTCCTATAGGTTCTTCTGGGAACAAAATATAGCTCTGTGTGTGTGATGGGACTAACACACTTCAAGTCCTATAGGTGCTTCTGGGAAGAAAATATAGCTCTGTGTGTGTGATGGGACTAACACACTTCAAGTCCTATAGGTTCTTCTGGGAACAAAATATAGCTCTGTGTGTGTGATGGGACTAACACACTTCAAGTCCTATAGGTGCTTCTGGGAACAAAATATAGCTCTGTGTGTGTGATGGGACTAACACACTTCAAGTCCTATAGGTGCTTCTGGGAACAAAATATAGCTCTGTGTGTGTGATGGGACTAACACACTTCAAGTCCTATAGGTGCTTCTGGGAAGAAAATATAGCTCTGTGTGTGTAATGGGACTAACACACTTCAAGTCCTATAGGTGCCTCTGGGAACAAAATATAGCTCTGTGTGTGTGATGGGACTAACACACTTCAAGTCCTATAGGTGCTTCTGGGAACAAAATATAGCTCTGTGTGTGTGATGGGACTAACACACTTCAAGTCCTATAGGTGCTTCTGGGAAGAAAATATAGCTCTGTGTGTGTGATGGGACTAACACACTTCAAGTCCTATAGGTGCTTCTGGGAACAAAATATAGCTCTGTGTGTGTGATGGGACTAACACACTTCAAGTCCTATAGGTGCTTCTGGGAACAAAATATAGCTCTGTGTGTGTAATGGGACTAACACACTTCAAGTCCTATAGGTGCCTCTGGGAACAAAATATAGCTCTGTGTGTGTGATGGGACTAACACACTTCAAGTCCTATAGGTGCTTCTGGGAAGAAAATATAGCTCTGTGTGTGTGATGGGACTAACACACTTCAAGTCCTATAGGTTCTTCTGGGAACAAAATATAGCTCTGTGTGTGTGATGGGACTAACACACTTCAAGTCCTATAGGTGCTTCTGGGAACAAAATATAGCTCTGTGTGTGTGATGGGACTAACACACTTCAAGTCCTATAGGTGCTTCTGGGAAGAAAATATAGCTCTGTGTGTGTGATGGGACTAACACACTTCAAGTCCTATAGGTGCTTCTGGGAACAAAATATAGCTCTGTGTGTGTGATGGGACTAACACACTTCAAGTCCTATAGGTGCTTCTGGGAAGAAAATATAGCTCTGTGTGTGTAATGGGACTAACACACTTCAAGTCCTATAGGTGCCTCTGGGAACAAAATATAGCTCTGTGTGTGTGATGGGACTAACACACTTCAAGTCCTATAGGTGCTTCTGGGAAGAAAATATAGCTCTGTGTGTGTGATGGGACTAACACACTTCAAGTCCTATAGGTGCTTCTGGGAACAAAATATAGCTCTGTGTGTGTGATGGGACTAACACACTTCAAGTCCTATAGGTGCTTCTGGGAACAAAATATAGCTCTGTGTGTGTGATGGGACTAACACACTACAAGTCCTATAGGTGCTTCTGGGAACAAAATATAGGAGCTCTGCCTGCCTGCCACGAACACACTACAAGTCCTATAGGTGCTTCTGGGAACAAAATATAGGAGCTCTGCCTGCCTGCCACGAACACACTACAAGTCCTATAGGTGCTTCTGGTAACAAAATATAGGAGCTCTGCCTGCCTGCCACGAACACACTACAAGTCCTATAGGTGCTTCTGGTAACAAAATATAGGAGCTCTGCCTGCCTGCCACGAACACACTACAAGTCCTATAGGTGCTTCTGGTAACAAAATATAGGAGCTCTGCCTGCCTGCCACGAACACACTACAAGCCCCTCTTTCTCAATCAATCTTTGTAACTGAATCTATCTAACTCAATTTCTGTAAGTGAATCTCTCTACCTAACTAAATCGAGCAGAGTGTCACAGAATCAGCCTGCTCAATCTGCGCCGGAACAGCATGTGACCGGCGCAGACGGCGTGGCGGCCTTTTATAGGGGGGGGGCGTGTACTACAGCCCCTGAGCTGTAATTGGCTACAGGCGTCCTGCCTGTAGCCAATTATGGCTCTTCGAGTTTCCGGGGCTGTGATTGGCCAAGCATGCGGGGTCACAGTGCATGCTTGGCCAATCATCAGCCAGCAATGCACTGCGCCGGCCGCGCCGGCCGCAATGCATTGCGGGGCCGCTCGCAACACACGAACGTGATGCGAGCGGCCAAAATAGTTCTGGGCTCGCCGAGCGAGCGAACGCCCGGTGCTCGATGCGAACGTGGGTTCGCATCGAGCACCGGGCCCATCCCTAGTGTTAATGATGGCTGTAACCTCTGCCATAAATGTCACTAAACACTCGTGAGTAAGCCTTGCATTCCTACTTGTAGGAAGATAGAGTCAAGAATTCTGCGGGCTATGCCTATCATCCTCTCCCACACACCTCCCATGTGAGAAGAGTGAGGTGGATTGAAGATCCACGTGCAGTCTTGCTTACTCAAATATCTTTTTAAACTGAGGATGTCCAAGTTGGAACAAATTACAAAGTTAGATCCTCTGTCAGAGCGAATGAGTTTCACTGGGCCTCGGATTGCAATGAAACGTCTAAGAGCATTAATGAAACCTGAAGTGTCCAGCCTGGGTATGGTGTGTTCAGGCAGTGGTGCAAGTTTTGCTTTTCCCATTACAAACCCTATGTGGCATTGTCTTTTAATGTCTATGGTTTTCAGGTAAGCTACAGCAGCAATTGCTTTAACAGAAGCATCCGCAAACACACAAAGTCTTCGCATCTGAACATCTGCAGATGACAGAGGAGCATATGGGCGTGGAATTTTAAGATTGGATAGCGGTGTTAGTGAGTCCTTCCACTCTAGCCATAGGTTCTTCCTTTCGGTGGGAAGAGGGTGGTCCCAATATAGCGACTCACAGGTTAAGTCTTTGAGAAGTGCCTTACCCTGGATGGTGACAGTTGCTGCAAAGCCTAAAGGATCATATAGGCTGTTTATGGTAGACAGGACACCTCTACGGTTAAAGGGTTTTTCCTCTGTGTTTACTTGGAAAGTAAAGGTGTCAGATCTTAAGTCCCAAAGCAAACCAAGGCTGCGTTGCATGGGAAGTGAGTCTGTGCCTAGATCTAAGTCCTTTAACTCGTTGGAATGGTCTTGGACAGGAAAGGCTTCTAAAACTTCTCTACTGTTGGAAGCAATCTTGTGGAGCCTTAAGTTGGAACACGCAAGCATTGCCTGAGTTCTTTTGAGGAGACTGATTGCTGCTTCATTTGTGGGTAGTGATTTCAAGCAATCGTCTACATAGAAATCCTTGTCCACAAATTGTCTGACATCTGACCCATACTCTGACTCTCCCACTCTAGCAGAGTGTCTGAGGCCATATATAGCAACTGCAGGGGAAGGGCTGTTGCCAAATATATGCACCTTCATGCGGTATTCTGTGATGTCTCCAGAGGGGTTGTTGTCCCTGAACCAGAGAAACCTCAGAAAGTTTCGGTGTTCTTAGAACATTTGTTGTATGTCTACCATGAATGCGACTGAATCCTTGCGGAAGCGGAGAAGTACTCCCTATAGTCTGTTGTTGAGGTCAGGGCCAGAAAGAAGGACATCATTTAGAGAGACACCTTCATGCTTGGCGCTGGAATCAAACACCACTCTAATCTGCCCTGGCTTCTTAGGGTGATAGACCCCAAATATGGGTAAGTACCAACATTCTTCTGAGTCTTTGACGTTTGGAGCTACCTCCACATGGCCATTTTGGAATATTTTGCCCATGAAGGAAAAGAAATGTTCTCTCATATCTGGTTTCCTTTGCAGATTGTGTCTTAGGGAAGTGAGGCGCTTATATGCTAGTTCCCGGTTAGGCAAACGTTGTCTTTGTGGCCTAAAGGGAAGAGGTGCTACCCAGTTATTAGTCACGTCTTTCTCCATACTGCTTTCCATAACCTCTAGGAAGATCCTATCCTCAATGGACATTGCTACCTGGTTGTCCTTCTTTGTTCTCCTGAACACTGAGTGTCCTAAGTCGCTTTGGTCATCGTCATAGGTATTGCTGTCACAGAGGGGACTTAGGAAAGGAAGAGGTACAGGGTTGTTGTGAGGTAGCTCCTTTATGAGGATGTGATTTTGACAGGGTTGGAAAAGAGAAGGACGACCATTCTCGAGGGTACTAGTGAGCAGATTATTAACAGATGCCGGTTTGTGTGCACCTCCCAGGCAAACATCACCTATAATGACCCACCCAAGATCCAGTTTTTGGGCATATGGAGCACTTTTAGGACCGTTAATCAGTTTCCTTACTTTGTGGACTTGCAAGATATCCCTCCCTAGGAGTAAGATTATCTGAGCCTGATCATCAAGTTCTGGTATGAGATGTGCTATGTGCTTCAAGTGAGTCTGGTGAGCTGCTGCGTCTGGTGTGGGAATCTCTGATCTGTTGTCTGGCATCTGGTTGCACTCTATTATGGTCGGTAAGGGTAGGCATGTCTTACCATCCATAGATTCAATTTGTAGGCCGTCAGCTCTTCTCCCCGCCGTTTCCACTGTACCTGCACAAGTCCTAAGGGAGTAGGGGCTGCTGGGGCCTTTAAGGTTTAAAATGTCAAAAAACACAGGTCTAGCTAGTGACTTATTACTCTGATCATCCAAGATGACGTAGAGCTTGACTTCTTTGTCTCTGCGTCCCGTTGGGTAAACTTTCACTAGACAGATTTTAGAGCAGGATCTGCCACCTGTACTTCCTTTGCAGACTTCAGTGCACTGTGAAGTGATTGCTGTGGTATCTGTACTAGAGTCTTTGGTCTCCCTGCCTTGCTCCTTGTCACCATGGACAGGTAGAAAGGTTCTTGGAGTAGGCCTTGGGTGTAAAGCTGTGTGGTGCTCTGTGCTGTCACACTGTGCATTTAACACTGACCTTACAGTCCTTGGCGAAGTGTGTAGACGAAGAGCAGCACTTGTAACAGATGTTGTTCTCTTTGAGGAAAGCTTTGCGGTTCTGGATGGTCTTTGTCCTGAAGGCTCTGCATTTCAGAAGAGGATGTGGCATCTTATGTAGAGGGCAGAACTTCGTAGGGTCATTGTCTTGATCCTCTGGCTGAGACTCTGCAAATCTGTGGGAAGAAATGTTAGTTTTGTGCACTGCTACTGGAGCTCTGAGTTGCTTAGGGCCAGCATAAGTGATGTAAGACACTGGAAAAATGAAGCTGGGGTCATCTTTCGTTCCTGCTTGTCTGTCTACAAAGTCCACAAACTCACTAAATGGTGGAAAGGGCACATTGTGTTTCCGTTTGTAGTTACAACCATGAGCAATCCATCTTTCGTGTAACTCGTAAGGAAGTTTTTGTGCTAAGGAGTTAATACCTCTAGCAGAGTCAAGATAAGAAAGGCCAGGTAAGTCACCTTCTGCTTTAGCAACTTGTAACTCCATACTTAGGTTACTAAATTCTCTGAGTCTTTGGTAACCTCTGCTAGGTATTTTTGGGAAGTCTTCTATCCTTTTAAACAGTGTACTCTCTATAGCCTCTGGTGAGCCATAACATCTATCCAGTCTGTTCCAGATGTTTGTAAGGCCTATCTCAGGGTGGTTTATATTAATGTCTCTGATCCTTTTGGCGTGTTCAGCAGAATCATTGCCAAGCCACTTAACGAGGAGTTCTATCTGTTGTCTGCAAGATAGATCTAGACCTTGGATAACACTCTGGAAAGAGGACCGCCACGCCCTGTAGTGTTGAGGGCGATCACTAAATTTGGCAAGTCCTTGGGTAACTAACTTGCGTTTGGCCAGGAACTTGGCAAAGTCTACAGTAGCCTGATTGGCATTGGGGTAGGCTTCTGGTGTGTTGTGGTGCGGTGTAAAGGCATACCTGATAGAAGTCTCTTCTTTAGGCTCTCTGGGCTCAAACGTGCATACGGTTGGCAGTTCGTACCGGCTCATTGCATACACCTTTAGAGTGAAGACAGGTGTTTGATGTTTGTATGAAGGTTGAGTACCTTGTGGAGTAGAGGGTTTGGTTGGGACTGGAATGTCTGGAACACTGTCAGATTTTTCTTGCCTGTGGCACTAGGGTCCAAGGTCGTCTTGTTGCTGCTTGACTTGGAGTGACTCCCTGACGTCATGTTTAATTTCTTGTTGTGGGATGCTGCTTGGGTCACAGTGCTGGTAGACATAATCCAACGTGCGTTGCAAGGAATCTTGATGGTCTTCCTCTAGGCCTGGTATGCTGCTACCTGCTCTTGGCTCATCGTAGACGGCTGCTTCTAGAGCTTCTGCTTCTGCAATGGCGGTGGCAGCGTCTCGTTCCACTGCCAGCTTCTCCATGTTAGCATCTAAGATAGCTTGCTGCAGTTTCAGAGATGCCTCCTGCTGAGCTCTTTCCTTCTCTCTCTCTTGTTCCTGTCTCACCCTTTCTGCTTCAAGGTGGGCCTTTTCTTTTTTCATCTGCAGCTCTTGGTCTGCGAATGGGGCCCTGGCTCTTGCTGCTTCAGCTTTTGAACGGGCGATAGCTGCTGCATTTGCGACAGATGACCTAGATGAGCTTGCTTGTGATCGTGTTTTGTAAGAAGATGTTCTACTGTGAGACATGGCTGCGGGGAAGAAGCTGTCTTGCTGTATAGAGACCGTTCTAGTGTCGGTACTGCTTGACAGAGCGCGTCTCTGTGTAGCGTGGCTGCTTGCTTCGCCTGCCGCAGGCCTGTTTCTTTAAGGCTTCTGACTGTATGGATACTGTGTAGCCCGGGGCTGTACAGACTTCCGAAGTCAGCGTATCTTCCCTTCAGAGGTCAGCTTAAAAATTTCACTGTTCTGTCTCAAGGACATTCAGCTAAACCATTCTTATCCCATAAACATGATACCATATTTGTTCGATCGCAGTTTATTGGAACAAGCTAGGTGAAACTACAAATGACAAGAATAAACCTTGATAAGTACAATATCCCATATATTTAGCATACATTTCAAAGACAAATATACACAGTACAATATGAGACAGTAAACACTTACTTTGTAAGTTCAATAAGGGATGATGGTAAGAGATTGAAACAAGACATCTTGCAGTCTTGAAAAGCATGGTGAATGTGTCTCTTCCTGTGAGACTTTACCCAGAATACTTTGCCTTCCAAGTACTTCCTGGGTTATAAACTTTAATAACAACATGAACACAATAGAAACAATACCAAAAAGGGACGCTAGATGGCGCCTACGCTCTGCAAATGATTCCTATAGAAAATAACAACATTAAATGTCATTTAAAACAACACAAATGCAGATAATCAGAATATATACATCTGATGGGCAGAACAGTGGGGAGGTCACCGTATGGTGTTTTGCCGCTTCCATACAGACAGATAGTGTAGTTTCCATTAACGGCTGTTGTTTTAACACATTGGCTTTCTGGAGTCCTGGGTTCCATGGGGAGAAAAGTAGGGGGTAGGGGCTTAGTCTCTCCTCCAGGGCCACCCAATCTTTAGTACTCCTGTGACAATACCAATCTATAATTCTCGTTAGGTGGGCTGCAATGTAGTATTTCCTGAAGTCAGGAAGCCCCATTCCTCCTAATTCCTTAGGTCTGGTCAGGAGTGTAAATTTGATCCTAGATTTTTTATGTGACCATAGTTAGGCCATGACCAGTGTAGCCCAGATACGCCACTCTAAGCTGTAAAGGCCTTATTACTCCACCCCCCTTTACTTAACCCCACCTTTAATAAATAAGAGACCACACCATTCTTGTGGAGTAAAATGGCCTCAACAGCCTATTTATTAACCAACCAAAATAAGAACTCCAATTTCTTATTTATAAATAACACATATAAATAACTTTTTAAATAACATCTGAACACCTGAAAACAAACATGTTATACCCCTTTATTGGTCAGTGACGGAGCTAAGTGCTTATACCATATATATGATATCTATCGATATCTAAACACCAGGGGGCACTGCAGGATTTCCAGAAACCACATAGGTCTCTCTCTGTACCGTTCAACAACCACCTTTCCCGCAGTGCACAATACCAGTAATCATCAACAACGTTTGATGTACTACACCGGAGGGGCCATCTACTGACCAACAAACAACCAGTGCCACAGCCTGAAAGGTAGAAACCTCACCCTTGATGGCACCTTCACACCCGCAGGGCCGCCTGAATACCCTCCTGAAGCCCCAATGACCACAGGTCAATACCAGCATCCGTTGGATGCACTCCATCCTGACTTAGATACAGACCCACATTTACCTCCAACTCTCTGTGGCGAATTACCAAACCCCCTTCCCAAGCTATGAACCTCCCCACCACCTTGTTCACTCTGATCTGGACCCTGTTAATCCTATATACGGATCAAGCCATAGGCCATTTTTTCCTTGCCACCATATCCGACCATACCAACAGCGTGCCAGGGAATGTGGCACGCAGGTACACCAGATCTGCCTTGATGTCAGCTATAAGGTCCCTGAGTGTCCGGACTCCCAGGTCATTACCCCCTGCGTGGATGACCAGAACATCTGGTGGCCTCCACCTCAGGGACCACCCTGCCCCACATCATACCTGGTCTACCCAGCCATCGTATCACTGCCACCCTCCTGGAAATGCCCAGCTGTCTCCCACCTGGTCTCACGTCCCCTCTCCGGGCACCCCAGCACACATACGAATGCCCGAGTATCCAGACGAGGCATGGGAGCCCTCCATCTGAAACGACAAACAAAATGTTACACATCAATCCCCAACTTAATTCCCCAACTTAAACACCACCCCTACCATGTATCCAAAACAACATCAGTAACCTTCCCCCCCCCTTTTTTATTTTTTATTCGCGAACTAACTGCGGCCAAATATAGGTACGGAATCGCTTAGATTCCCATCTCCCCATTCAACGCACATCCACCTCATTCAGCCCGTGCCTGGCGGCCTCTGTAGCCGCCCCAATGCGGAAGGAGTGTGAAGCGTAGGCGTAACTATTCAATCCCAACCTCCCCAAACATTTCCTCAGAACCGCCGCAAATTGAAATTTGGACAGCTAAGCGCCATCTGCATGCATCAGTAACGGTCCATCCCCCCCAGTCTCACCCCAACAAGAAACTCCCCACTACTTGAACCGTGCACGCCACACATCCCTGCAGGGCATACAAACACACTTGTACACCCCTACCCTTTTGGTCCGTTTTGGATTTACGCACCCGAATCGAAAACCTTATCCCCCAACCTCAACATCCTGTACCAGCCACCCTTTTGATGGGCTGACCAACTCCCCAATTCTATAAAACCCCAAAAAATGCCAGCGAAAAGGCCACCAAAAAACACCATTCTTTTATACTCTGATGCCCATACCAAACCCAACTGCCCACCTAATGACAACAGGTTCGCAAACTTAATCGGACGCCGCGTGTCCCTGCTCCTGTGTGCCTTCCTGTAACCCTTAATTGCCTGCTTAACCCAGAAATCTTTCGTCAAATCCTCCTTCCTTTTTAATTTAAACCAAAACGCCAGCCCAGCCATCTTCTTTTCTATGGCTGATACTGACTTACCCGCTTCCATATTCCTGGAGACAAAATAAAGCAACAACAACCTGACCTCTAGATCCTCCCATGTGACCTCTGCCCCAGCCTGTAAATCAGTCCATTCCTTCCATACCTTTTCATAAGCTGACCAAGTGGACTCACGTACTGACCGCTGTATCCATCCCGCGGCGATCCCATCGCCAAGTCCCAAATCCAGCCCGGGCACGGGACACCCTCCTGCTTCGCTTCCGGTGCCAGCTCCCTGAACTTGCCCCACTGAAAGCGAGACAAAGTGTCAGCAAGAGTGTTGTCCACTCCAGGGATATGCACAGCATAGAGAAAGATGTTCAGCTGCATGCAGCGCAACACCAACTGTCGCATCAACCATATGACCGGTGGCAAACCTGCTGACATGCTGTTGATCACCTATACAACCCCCATGTTGTCCCAGTTAAACCGCAATTTTAGATTCCAGCAGGACTGCCCCCACAATTCCAATGCCAGCCCTACTGGAAACAGTTCCAAGAGCACTAGGTTCCGAAGAAAACCTGCCTCCTCCACGATTGTGGCCATGGTTCCGCACTCCAATGACCCTGGAAGACCGCCCCATAGCCATTCGATCCTGCGGCGTCCATCGCCAACTCCACAACGAAGTTGTTCACTGGTCCCGACATCCAAACTGACCTGCCATTGTACTCTGCAAGGAAATTATACCATACCTGGAGGCCCTCCCTATGTTCCCTTGTCCTCCTAACGAAATGTGTGGAGTCTTTCACCCCTGCTGTAGCCGCCGACATCCATCGACAGACAATCCGCCCCATGGCAATGATCCTGCATGCGAAATTCAATTTTCCTAACAATGATTGTAACGTGCGCCATTGCACAACGTGTAACGTGCGCCATTCTTACAACCATGGATCTCCCGAATCTCCCCTTTTTTAAATCCCTGAGCTTCTCCTCCGGTAACCTACATTCCATAGCCATGGAATCTATTATTATACCCAAGAATCTCAGCTCTGTCCGTGGGCCCTCCATTTTTTCAGGTGACAAAGGCACCCGAAACCTCTCCGTAATGTGCTGCAATGTTGACAGTAGTATTGCACACACATTGGAAAAAGGAGGGCACACGCAGAGAAAATCATCCAAGTAATGGATGACGGAATCAATCACTGTGACATCTCTCACCACTCATTCTATAAACAAACTAAACGCTTCAACATAGCGCAAGCAAAAGAACAACCCATTGGCAAACGCCTATGTACGTAAAATTGTGCTTGCCAACAGCAACCCAGCAAACGAAAACTGTCCGGGTGCACCGGCAACAGTCTAAACGCTGATTCCACCTCAGATTTTACCATCAATGCCCCTTCTCCATACCGCCTAACCCACCTGCCCGCGGCATCAAAAGACGTGTACGACACCGTATAAGCCTCTGGATCAATAAAATCATTCACTGAACCTCCTTTGGATAAAGACAAATGATGGATCAGCCGAGATTTATTCGGTTCCTTTTTTGGGGACCACCCCTAATGGGGAAACCACCAAATCCTCAAACGGTTTTGGCCGAAAACAGTCCCCCTCATTAAATTGCCAATACACTCCCCACTTCTTTTCGGCCGGAGATCCCGATGCGTGGCTACCTCCGCCCCCCCCCCCCCCCCTGAAATGACTGCGCCGGAGTCTTAGCCTCTGGATGAGGTTGATGGCGCAGGCAAATATCTTTATGGTCCCACTGTAGAGCAGGCCTAAGCGCTCGTCGCTGACGGAACTGTTCGTCATAGCATAGCCACGGTGTACCGCCATACACCCTATAGGCCTCCCAGACTGCGTCAATGTAACAAAACAACGCAGAGCAATGCTCGGGGTTCTTTTCACCTATCACCCCAGCCAATGGGGAGCCAATTCGCAAACGTCCGGGGGATCAACAGGTATCTCCTCTTCTCCTCGTCATCCTTTTTAGTGTCATCCGGCTTCACCCTATCCAGATTAAACTTTTCCAGGGGTAACAAGGAGAAAATCTCCACATATTCCCCTTTCCAAATCTTCTCCCTGACCTCCTGCTTCAAGTGTGCTCCCCATGGTCCCTCGAAGCATACATACACCTCGCATTTTGCCGCATCAGCTATCCCCACGATGTCGGATCCCACCGTCTGTTCCGCAGACACTTTCTCGGCCACACTCACCTTGTTTGTCCCCTCCTCCACCGTCTGGTTCGGAGCCCCTGCTGCAGCCGCCGTGACCGCCTCTCCAACAGGTGCCCCCACCATAACCCCCCCATCTGCTCCGGTGTTGCCACCTACCAACCCCCCCGCCAATGCCTGGCTCTGTCCCCCCCCAAAACGGCCCACTAAAACCCGTAAACCTTCGAGCAGCTCTTGCATCTGACCCCCTGGCCCCACCTCTGCGGTCCCCCTCACTGCCCGCGGTTGGTCTGATACTGCCAACAACGGCCCGGGAGGTGGCGCCCTGCCCCCCGCACTGGTAGCTACACCCCATATATTCTGCAATGCATTTGTAAAAGCTACATCGTCTGTTGACTTACTGGGCTGACCGGGCGCCGTCCCCACAGCCGCTGTGCTGACCTCCACCAACAGGATAGAGCGACTGAAATAATATTTAATATCTTGTGATATTAATATTCGCTTATTCTTTGTGTAAGCTTTCAAAAGATTATTGTGAGACGAATTTCTTATAATATTTCTGAGTCAGCGATAAATCAAAACGTGTGTTTTATTGTACACACCAAAATAGGAAAATACTTACAAAAATAGTACAAGATACAAAAATAATGTGATGCTTAGTATATGAGCAGAGCAGAGCACGTGCTCATGAAAAGGAAAATGGCTGATTAACCCTTTGTGTGCAGAAGGAATGTGTGGCTGTGTATGCTGAAGATGTGGTGGGAGCTGTGTGTGCCCAAGTGTATCTTGAAGAAGCAGGAAGTCAAAGAGAAAGAATATCAGCCTGCAAGCACTTTTATGAAACAGACCAACCTTAAAATTGCCGCCGAAATATAACCACACCTTCCTTCTTAACTCAGCCCACCAATGTAATGTGTCATGAGTGAACACATCACACGACATCTGGGATACATCAGACACATACATTCCTTCTTACTTTAAACACAACCAAATTGAAATTCTATCTACCGAAATGGGGGAGGGTTGGTTCCAAACAGCAGCATAAGCCTCCTTATAAACATATAATGCTATAATGTCCATCACACATCTAAAACAGCTTTTAAAACTCAAAACCAGCTGAATATCACATCTGAAGCCTATTAAAAGCAAAAACCCATTCACACTAATTAAGGGGGAAGGAACTCTGCAGAGATGTATTTTATAAACCAAATTACATTTTGAATATTAAGAATATAACATTCCCCTCTGAAATATGAATAATGATCATACTTCATATTTTAATACATTCACCATCATACATGTCACATTCTCACAGTTTTTGATCTAATATTTTCAGATGTAATTTCATTAGTAACCGAGTTTGAAATTCCAAAACCCATTCTTCTTCTAAGCATATTTTGCAATAAATCATCTCCTTTCTTAATTTCACTTCTAATTCTAAAAAATAATTTTTTCATTCTAAACATTAAACATAACTGGAATATAAGGAATAACATAATAATAATAAAAAGAATAACTACAGGATGTGATAAAATATTTCCTGCTGCTGAAGTTATCGAAGTTTTTCCCCACATTGATACACTATTACTGAATCTTTTCCACCAATTACTTCCTGAAAATTCTGACCATTGATGTGATATTTCTTGCAAATTACCTTGTTCATGTTTAAACAATACTTCTGCATTCTGCAATTCCTTAGCCAAAGCTATCAATAAACCTTTATCCTTTTGGATTACATTTGCCCATTTTTCCCATGGAAATTCATCTATTTGGGATATATTATATTGAGTGGGAAGTGCACTTATATTTTTCATAAACATATTTGTCAAATTAGTTCTTAAACCATTAATACTTATTGCATCAATATCTCCTTCTATACAATACAGACCTTGATTCAGGTTTTCTGTACTTGTACAAGAAGAGAAAAAAGTTTTAACCCTTTCTGTATCTGTCATGATCTGAAAACAAACCTTCTTTCTATCTACGCGAGTAATTAATTCAGAAATTGTTTCAACTTTTTCTATTCTTGCTGAACATAATGTACGATTATGATAACAAGAATGAAATATGCTCTTATCTTGATTAGGTAAACAAATAACTTTAGACTGGAATTGTAAACATGATGACAGATCTAATTGTTCTAATTCAGAATTTTCATTGATAAATGCAAAATCTGTATATTGTAACCTATAATATAATAATTGTGTACTGCTGACAGGTAATCCTAAAACAGTGATTGGAACCAAAATTTGTTCTTTTCCGGCTATTGGAATCATAGAAGAACTATAACATATACCCTGCGTGCATCCTATCCATTTATTTACCCATAAATCTGTATGATTTATAGCATATACATATTCTCTGGGTAAATTCTGTAAAATGCCAAAAGGAGTTATTCCACTTTGAAAAGCTTGCGCAATTATTTTAAAATTAGTGGAATATTCCGTCTGGATTTCTAAACATGCTCTGGCTATATGAGAATGTTGTTCACTTATCATCAAATCAAGAGTAATATTTTGGAGATTTAAAATAGATAGAACCATGACATTAGCTGTTTTAATTACCATATTTTCTAAAATCTGATTTAAATGTTTCTGAATTTTAATACCATTACTCCCCACTAAACCAGCGGTCTCTAGATCAGACTTTAAAGTATTGATATCCATACTATTAGTTATACTCCCGATTGTGCCAATTCCTCCTAAAACACCTTCAACTATACCACGCTTATATCTGTTATTATTCCTATTATTAATTCCAAACCATCTCTCTATACCCAATTCCATATTAACCAAATGTCCTTGACATTGTGGAAACCTTGTAGAAATCTTCCATTCTGATACATTAAAGTTCCACAAAACAATGACAAACTTTCCTTCTCTCAAAAGAGTTCTGGATTGGAAATGGTTAATCTGAAAAGGAGTCGCAGAGACACTGTTCTTGTTAACACATGGAGTTTTCCTTGGAGACACTACAATAACATTTGCCTTAGCACATTTCACAGGATAATTTCCTATTGATATGCAACATTGATATACACCAGTATCATTCAAAGATACACTCATTTGTTGATAAACAAATGTATTATTAATCCAATTTACACTACCAAATCTTTTATGGATTATAATATTATAACTATGAGAAACACTACCTAGAAATTCACCATTCCTTTTCCAAGTTAACAATGAATTTTGAGGTAAAGATATTTTTGTATTACATATCAAATGCAAATCATCTTTATCTTCCATAATTTTCAAAGATTGTGGGAAAATATTAACTTCTGGAACAATCATGTTGACTATAGAAATATTAATTTTGACACTTAATTGAGTTAATTTCCTTGTTATTTTAAACTCCCATGTTCTTACAATATCTCCCTTTTCATCTCCTATAATGTTTTAATATTTTGGATTCAATATTTTTACAAAACTTTGAAAAAGATAATAAAATTGATCTGAGGGATAAAATATTTTCCCTGATCTTGACATGGTATTAGTAACATCTCCAGCCCACATTGTTGAATCATTACCTTTTAAATATATAGACCAAAAACTCCTCAACAATATATTACATTCAAAAGTTCCTGTTTCGTTGTTTAGTCTATAAAACCCCTGCATTTTGACAAAATTTGTTTTGGATTCTATATTAATTTTGATTTCAATATTATTACTATGAATGAAATACAATTGCAAACAGCAATCATATCCCTGTCCTACACATACAAATCCATATAAATCTTCTGCTGTATTAATATCAACATATCTAAAATCATGATTTTTATCATATACATTAATATCAATAACTCTCTCATTTTTGTCCTTTGTAATGATATCAGCATTGTTATCTTTTTGTTCCTCTGTATTGATACCAATGTCAACTTCTCTTTTACTTCTGAATAATGCAAGATCTTTGTGGTGTAATTCTTCCATCCTGTTAACCTCTGCATAACTGGAACAGTTTGTGATATATTTTACCACATATAACATTGTCACTAGGGAAAAGATGCATCCTGTGATAATGATCAATCTTCTCTCTTTCACACTTTTCTTTTGTTGCGCTGACATCTCTTCTTCTTTTTGGAATCCATGATTCCTCCAGATCAGATTTTTATAATTCATTCCTTAAAAAATAAATGCAGCATCATTATCTCGGAATATACAATTTGTTATTTCCACATTTATATTGTTTATATACATTTTTCACTAAACTGAGAAGGTATTTGAACTATACCATCTCATAGAAAATATCAAATTGACCTTTCTAATTATTTTCCACTCCCTAAAACTTTAGCTCCGCCTATGAGAGCATCTCATTTTTATTTCTGTCTTAGACTAGTGCTAACAACATCTATTTTTGTTCCAAATAAACCTTTCCTGTTCTTGGTCAACTAAATAGACCGCTTATCTTGTATAAAAGATAATTTTGGTTTAATAATAAAACAACAAAATGTTATAAAAACAATATCAATTACAGAATATCAAAAATAGATTATTCTTAAAATGAAGATTAAATCCAATATGTGTCTGTATGTAACAACAATTCACATTGTATATGTATGTCTTGGATGGACTAGAATGAGTCTCCCTGGAATGCGTGTCCTGCAGAAAACTGACTGTCTCCTGTTACACGCTTCTACTCCTACAGCCCCCACCTTTTTCTATTCATCCTAGCTTGAAAGTTTTTCTGGGATTTCTTGTATCACAAAAAAAATGCCCGCCAATTTTAAAAGATCAATTACATTTCCCTCCAACTTTCCTAAAAAGATGGGCGTTGCTTATTCTAAAATTCCTAAGGGTAGGCTGTATACAATCTAGATTTCTTTTTACCTTTAAAACAAATACTACATATCAGTATATATACAAATTATTTCTTAATAATCTCCCAATCAAAAAACATAAAAAAAAAAAAAAACATATTCTTAGCTAACATAAGGACATTTTTATCTTGAATTAACCTCCTTTCTCAGCTAGACATATGTGAAGGTACAATTTTTTTCAGCCATTTTGACTCCTTCATAGACTTACTTTGATGCAAAAACAAAAATTCATGGGGAAACACATACAACATTTTCCTTTAAAAGAAGAATACTTTGTAACAGCAGAACTTTACACCCATTAATAATGAATGAAACAGTTTCCTTTTATACCCAAAACTGGAAAAACATAATTAATCAACATCCTAACTGTTACTAAAGCATCATCATTAGTGAATCCCATCTGTAGGTGTTGTGGTATAATAGGACACGAAATTCCAATCTAAACGTCATGTAATGGAATTTAGTTTTCATAAACCAATATAAATTCCATAAACAACCTATGAAAAACAAAAAAGTGATTTATTCCCTTTTTATTCTTCTTAAAGCGACGGAATCTGTGTATCTATTTCTTCACAACATCAATAGAACCCATTGAAGATTGGAATCACTAATTCTCCAAATAAAGCTGCTTCCTTTGCTAATTCAATGTGTCTGTAACTCTATTGCTTACAGATAACTCACTATCAACTTTTTATGTGCTAGAACTTTTTCTTTTTAACAATAATACTTTGCAAGGAAATTACTAAGAGAGAGAATTACTCTGTTGTCTTTAAACAAAATGTATTCAATTGCTAATTGAGTACACATCTGGAAATGTATTCAGCTACTAATTGAGTACAAAGCTGTTCTTTTCTTTTCAAGTGAACTAAACCTTTTCAGTGTTCAACCTGAACAAACCAAAAAATAGAAATATATTCATAACGAGGAAAAATAAAAAATAATAACCCAGAGGATTATCCTTGAAAATATTAAAAATATCAAAGTCCTCAACCAAATCTCTGAAACTATCCATGCAGTTCATTTAAGGACTGCTAACAATGTTTTTCACAGTGTTATATGTTACATAATGATACCTGCCCTGTCTGATGGAACTATTTTCTGTTTGCAAACTTTGCATTTGGGTCTTCAAAGGGAAATAGGTTTGATTATTTTGACCCCTATACTTCAAATTACTGCACATTCTAACAGAATAGACTTCGTAAGTCCTTGGCATTGTTTTCGGATAGCACAACCTCTTTTGCATATCATTATTATTATTAGCCTTTAAACAAAACCTGGCTATGTGGCCCTCTCGTTGGCAAACAAAACATTTAAGAGTTGCTTTTTTTCCATATACCTTTCTTTGAGCATATGGTGATGAAAATTTACATTTCTGTTTAATATTAGTATGACTGAAGTCAACTGACTTCACACTTTCATTGTCTGAAAAAATACTAACAATTGATCCATCTGACTCAATTCCTGAATCAAAATTAACCCTTACATCTGACTTAGTCACATGTGTGGAACACTGAGCATGTGCAAAAACCTGAGTGTCCAATAATTGTTTTCTAAGTAGACTTATAATGTTCTCATGTTTAATCCTTTCTTGAGTCAAAAAAGCCATACGACTTTCTTTCTCTTTAAACGATTGCAATAATGCATTCATTTTATGTTCCAATTCAACTTTTTCAGTCAATAATTGTTCAATACATAAATCCTTTTGTGTATGAGCACTTTCTGTTACATTTTGCATTTCATTAAATCTTGTTACTAACTTCATTACATTACGTAACTTTTTCTTTGTTTTAACTAATGAATATTTATCCTTGTCAATGTCAGCGTTTGCTTGCAGACATTGACTATACATTGCTTTCCATAAAACATCATCAGAGATGTGTTTCGATAAACCTTTAAATTCCAATGTACTTTTATCAGCTAAAACAGTTACAAATTCCATAGTAAGTATGTAAATTTCTACTCACCACATAAAAAACGTTCCCCGTCTTTTCTTGCTTGACTCGCTTAAATTACTTCTGTATGTCTGAAATTCTCCGGTCTTTCACAATCATCGATATCATAATTGTCTCTAGGTTCTTTTCAATATTTGCGAAAGTAAATTCCTGTTCATCATTTCCCCTCTGATCAAGGAAAGGAAAATGGAAAAAAAACTTTCGAAACTGGCTGGCTTAGCCAATGAAATAATATTTAATATCTTGTGATATTAATATTCGCTTATTCTTTGTGTAAGCTTTCAAAAGATTATTGTGAGACGAATTTCTTATAATATTTCTGAGTCAGCGATAAATCAAAACGTGTGTTTTATTGTACACACCAAAATAGGAAAATACTTACAAAAATAGTACAAGATACAAAAATAATGTGATGCTTAGTATATGAGCAGAGCAGAGCACGTGCTCATGAAAAGGAAAATGGCTGATTAACCCTTTGTGTGCAGAAGGAATGTGTGGCTGTGTATGCTGAAGATGTGGTGGGAGCTGTGTGTGCCCAAGTGTATCTTGAAGAAGCAGGAAGTCAAAGAGAAAGAATATCAGCCTGCAAGCACTTTTATGAAACAGACCAACCTTAAAATTGCCGCCGAAATATAACCACACCTTCCTTCTTAACTCAGCCCACCAATGTAATGTGTCATGAGTGAACACATCACACGACATCTGGGATACATCAGACACATACATTCCTTCTTACTTTAAACACAACCAAATTGAAATTCTATCTACCGAAATGGGGGAGGGTTGGTTCCAAACAGCAGCATAAGCCTCCTTATAAACATATAATGCTATAATGTCCATCACACATCTAAAACAGCTTTTAAAACTCAAACCCAGCTGAATATCACATCTGAAGCCTATTAAAAGCAAAAACCCATTCACACTAATTAAGGGGGAAGGAACTCTGCAGAGATGTATTTTATAAACCAAATTACATTTTGAATATTAAGAATATAACAGCGACTGGGCTCCTCCTCCTCTGACAATTCGCCTTCTGATCTGCTCTCTTCTTCCTGTGCAGACAAAAGCGTACGCCCCCTCGGAGAGGGGCTCCTGGAATCACCATGCCTCTGCCCTCCTGCACTTGTCCACACCTGTTCACTGTCTCCGCTGATCACTCGCCTCCCACTTTCTTGAGCAGGTGGGCCGGTCCGGACACCACTCCTGCCTTGCACCCCTTTTCTGGCTGGTGGCGTCCGCCCACCCCTTGGTCCGCGTGAAGGACTGCCCATAAGTTCCACTCTGGCCGTTGCCCCGGTTTCCCTTCTGTCCCTCCCTCCCAGCTCGTGCAGAGCCGCTGAGGAAACTGTTGCAGTGGCCCGTCTGAGATGGAACCCCCCTCCTGGCTGTAGCCTGAGTGGCCGGTGGATCCCCACCCCCCTGCTCGTGCAGAGCTGCTGAGGGGGACGTTGTCCTGGTAGCGCCTGTTGTGCCGGCCATCCTCCTGTCCCTGTTAGAGAATCCAGCTGCCTTGTGACCCCCTGCTCTGTCCTCCCCCTAGCCCGTGCAGGGCTGCTGGGGGTGCTGTGGCTGTAATAGCACTACCAACTGTGCCTGGGGATGTAGCTCCATGTAGGCCCGAGGCCCCACCTCCCGCACTAGGCCCATGGTGTGTAGTCTGCCTGGGCTCTCCAACACTGTCCCTCTGGCTTCGTTTTGCTGGGGGGGGGCTGACCACTCCCCCCTGGGACTCCTCTCCACCCTTGATGGCCCAGCGACCGACCCCGGAAAGTACCTGTTCGGCGGCCTCGATATCCGCCCACGTTGCGCCGCACTGCCATCTTCCGACCGCTCCTCCTCATCCGCCTGTCCGTTTGCCTGTCAGCTTGTCTCTGCCAGCACGGCCTCCACCTGGCTCTGAAGCCACTCCGGTCCTTGCTCCGCCGCCCTCAGCATCGCCAGGATGTCCTGCCCATTGGCCATCTTGGATCCGGTGATAGTAAGAGAGGAGCAGTGAGAAAACTGCCTCCTCGCGCTCTGTCTCCTCTCACACTGATTTCTGCTAGCTCCACCCACCTTAAATAAGCGGCCACTCCCCCTGCTAATTCCAGCCCACTCTCCACTGGATACCACCCCCAACCATGCAAAGTGTTTCACTGGACACACCGTCATGTCCGGCCCTGCATTACCATTCCCCTTTAGTCCATTGTATTCCGGCCCTCTTTAAACGCTGAGGTATTTTGATTGGCAGTGCCCATAGGAGGTACAGAAGCCTGGGTAATATGACCATTTTCAGAATGGCGGCTCTCCCCAAAAAAAGGGAATTTTTACCTTGTTTTTAAGGTAAAAAGCGCACTACCAGTGACCAAAAAGCGTCGCTAAAACATCACTACAGTGCTGCAAAAATGAGCGGCACTTTAGCGTTATGGCTGGGCGCTGCAGTCTGAAAGGAGTCTATGCCATAGACATATGGAAAATTATTTTCCACTCGTGACGTTTCCTTTTTTCAACATAAAAACAACCACAGTTACATCTCCTTCGGGCGACAATTAACAAATTGCTGAGGCCTATTTCTCACCATTAGGTAACTTGAACTCACTATCAGTATCTATAAACTCACAAAACTTAACCCCATAGCTTCCAGGGAGGGAGCTGAGCCTGTGGCTAATAGTTAACACCTCAATTGCCAGACAGTCAAGGTAATCAGTGTGTGCTTTAAAGTGATTGTATAATCTTATTTTTTTAAATAACAAACATGTTATACTTACCTGCCCTGTGTAATGGTTTTGCACAGAGCAGCCCGGATCCTCCTCTTCTCAAGTGTCTTGCTGGAGCCTCTGGCTCCTCCTTCCTGTCAAGTGCCCCCACAGCAAGCAGCTTGCTATGGGGGCACCCCAGTCAATCTGCAGCTTCATGTGTCCACTCAGACATGGAGCTGCAGTTCGGCCCCCGCCCCCTCTCTTTCCTGATTGGCTAACTGACTTTGCTTGACAGCAGCAGGAGCAAATGGCACCATTGCTGTGTCTCAGCCAATCAGGAGGGCTGAGGGAAAATGGACATCACTGGACAGAGAGGGGGCTTAGGTAAGTATTAGGGGGGCTGCTGCGCACAGAAGGCTTTATCTTAATGCATAGAATGCATCATGATAAAAAACCCTTCTGACTTTACAACCTTTAACCACTTGCCGCCCGCCCATTGTGAATAGACGTCGGCAAAGTGGTTGTCAAATCCTGACCGGATGTCATAGGACGTCCTCAGGATTTTGAGCCGCTGTGCGCCCCCCGGGGGCGCGCATCGCGGCGTTCGTTATTATGGGGTGTCAGTCTGACGACGGAGACTCTTTACCATGTGATCAGCCGTGTCCAATCATGGCTGATCACAGTGTAAATAGGAAGAGCCGGAAATCGGGTTTTCCTCACTCGCGTCTGTCAGACGCGAGTAGAGGAGAGTCGATCGGCTGCTCCTCTGACAGGGGGTGTCTGTGCTGAATGATTATCAGCACAGCCACCCCGAGGATGCCCACACTGGACCACCAGGGACGCCACCAGACCACCAGGGATGTGCAGCACAAGGTATGCCACCCTAGAGCACCAGGGATGACACACAGTGCCCACAATGGATGCCAATCAGTGCCCACAATGGGCATCACTGATTGGCATGCATTATTGTTTGGCACTGATTGGCATCCATCAATACAAAACAATGCTGCCTATCAGTGCCTATCCGTGCCACCTATCAGTGCCACATATCAGTGCCCATCAATGCCACCTCAGTGCCACCTCATCGGTGCCCATCAGTGCTGCCTTATCAGTGCCCATCAGTGCAGCCCCATCAGTGCCCATTAGTGAAGGAGAAAACGTACTTATTTACAAAGTTTTAAAACTGAAACAAAAAAAACATTTTTTTTCAAAATTTTCGGTCTTTTTTTATTTGTTTAGCAAAAAATAAAAACCGCAGAGGTGATCAAATACCACCAAAAGAAAGCTCTATTTGTGGGAAAAAAATTTATAAAAACTTCATTTGGGTACAGTGTAGCATGACCGCGCAATTGTCATTCAAATTGTGAGAGCGCTGAAAGCTCAAAATTGGTCTGGGCAGGAAGGTGTTTAAGTGCCCAGTATTGAAGTGGTTAAGTATTACACAGTAAATGTGTCAGGCATTTGAGGGGTTAAGTTTGTGCAACTTCTCATGTCCTGCTCCCCTCTGCTTATGCAGAATGGCCATAAAATCTTGTATTCCCCTCCCCCATGGGTCCCAGGGATTGGCACTGTTAAAGCGGTTCTGCACTCGTTTTTGTTTTTTGGGCTATATGCCAAGGGCATATAGCTCAATTGGGGGACTTACCTGTTCCATCTTCCATCTCGATCGCCGCCGGTTTTCATCTTCATCTTCTTCTTGTGTTCTTCTTGTCTGCTGGGGTCCATCTTGCCTGTGGGCATGTGAAACCCCACAGGCACTTTAGATGGCCCAGCATGCACCGCCGTTACTCGCGCGTGCGCAGTAACGGCACATCTGCCGACATCTCACGAGATTTCGGAAGATGTGGCCGAAATCTCGCGAGATTTCGGAAGATGCCCGCACTGACTCCTGGGATCAATGACACCAGATCCCAGGAGACAGTGCGGCGTGACGAGGATCCCCGCAAGACCCCGCCCACCCCCGAAGAGAAAGAAGACAGGAAGTCCTCGATTACAAGGTAAGTAAAAAAAAAAAAAAAACATTTCATTTAGTACTCTTTGCCTGATTTGGAAGGCAAAGAGATTTACTAAATGAAATGGGTGCAGAACCACTTTAAGAGTGATGCTTGATGTCTATCTCCCTGCTCTGCTTTCACAGTGTCTTCTGAATCTTGTCAGTGAAATCCCATACCCCCTGCCTGCCTATGTTGTTGCCCAGCATGTATTGAGTTAAATGCTTTCAGGGAACTTGTCAGCTCCAGTTTGGCATGTGATGGGAGGAGGGGCACACTGCCTCCAGGGCAGTTCAGACTGGGAGTCTCAGACTAGCTGGTCCACCCTCTGCAGCGAGCAAGAAGTGCGTGCTTAAAGTCATTGCAAAGGTAAATCAAAAAATAAATAAAAATAACAAACATATCATACTTACCTCCACTGCTCGTCTTGCACAGAGTGGCCCCGAACCTGCTTTTCAGGGGTCCCTCAGTGACCCTCGCAGCTCCTCCCCACATCAGAAGCGCTTCCCCGAGGGGGTTACCTTGTGGGCGCGCTCTCGAGTCCAGCATTTGGAGGACGAATGCAGGACTCGGCGCTTGCATCATTGGATTTGATTGACAGCAGCGGGAGTCAATGGCTGTGCTGCTATCAATCTATCCAATCAAGAGCAGAGAACCCTGGGCAGAGAGACAGCGTGTCCCCGTGGGTCAAGTTCAAGGGTTCAGGTAAGTAAAACGGGGGGGGGGGGGGACTGGGGGGCCAGTCACTGACAGGTGTTTTTTCACCTTAATGCATAGGATGAATTAAGGTGAAAAAACATGAAGGTTTACAACCCCTGCTGTTTCTCAGAAACTACAGAGACAACCAGAAGGATGTACTACATATTCTAGAAAGGTAGGATAGCAGCAATAAAACTATGCAAATAAATTTATGCCCGGGGTTCAGCTTTAAGTGTAATTTTTTCTGGTGCCCTTTAAAATTCCTGCCACCGATCAGACTTTTTTCTATATACTATACGTATAGAATGCAAAGTTCAAGATTGTGCTATGTACAAAGTGCAGATTTTAGGAGTGTGCTAGGTAAAGGGTGCATGGTTCAGGAGTGTGCTAGGTACAAAGTGCAGAGTTCAGGAGTGTCCTAAATACAATGTTCAGGGTTTAAGAGTGCTCTATGTGCATAATGACATTTTCAGGAGTACTCTACATACAGAGAGCAGAGTTTAATAGTGCATTATGCAAAAAGCGCAGATTTCAGGAGTGTGCTACATACAGAATACAATTTTCAGAAGTTTGCAACATATAGAGTGCAGTGTTCAGAAGAGTGCTGTGTACAGAGTTCAGGAGTACACTACCCAAAAAGTGCAGGGTTCTGGAGTTTGCTACACAAAGATTTCAGGTTTCAGGAGTGCGCTATGGACAGAGTTGCAGAGTTAAGGATGTAGAGCAGGGGTGCCCAACCTTTTGAAGATAGAGGGCCACTTAAGCTGCTTGGTAACCGGTGGCGAGCCACAATGAGTGGAGCAGACGTCTGACAGTTCTGTGTCCGCTCTGCATATGCAGAGCGGACACGAACACAACCCACTCTATTCTATGGGCCCTTGGATCCCATCTGCCCTAATAGAATCGGACAAATAGGATTGGAGGTAGGTGGGGTATAAACAGCCACAAGTCTGTTTACATCTGCGGCTTGATAGAGGTGAATGTAGGGTCAGACCGATAGTTTCCATGGGGCCTAAAGCTGTTTTCACACTGATGCACTGTGGTTTACCCACATAGAGGGTGCAGACAAGTGCACCTGTGGCTTTCCTGTGGGTTAGCTGTACTTTTCCATAGACTTCTATTATATCCTGCAGGTTTGGTGCACTTTCTGAAAGCTCAATAAACCTGCAGGTATTTAAGGAAGTCAATGGCTCAGTGCAGGTAACCCGCAGGTGTTCTGTGCTGCACCTGCGGATCAGTTTGAAAGCAGCCCAGTAACCACCGCAGAACAGATATGCCCACATACACACTGTGATTTAAGTGATAAACTTCCCTTTAATAACAGTCTTCCATTCAGGTAGCCGCTTGCTTCCTCCATCAGTGGCTTTTTTTTTTTTTAACAGAAGCTAGACCAGTGGATTTACTTACAACACTGATGCTCTGGGATGGCGGGATGGCAACCCACAATCTGGGCTTGCCAACCCGCCATCCCAGATCAGGAGGCCACTGGTTGGGCACCCCTGATGTAGAGTGTGCACAGTTAAGGAGTATGCTACATAGAGTGTGCACAGTAAAGAGAGCACTATGTACAGAAGAAAGTAGTGTAGAACATACAGGGTGTAGGGTTCAAGAGTGTGCCCTGTACAGAATACAGTGTTTAGAGATTCGCCATGTACATTGTGCAGTGTTCAGAAGTGTGCTATGTACACAGTGCAGGGTTCAGGAGAGTGCTATGTATAGAGTGAAGCGTTCATGAGTGTGCTATGTATATAGTTCAGGGTTTGGGAGTGTGCTACGTACAGAGTGCAGAGTTCAGGAGGGTGCTGTGAACAGCGTGAAGTGTTCTGTAGTTTGCAACGTGCATGGTTCTAGAGTTTGCCACATAGAGAGTGCAGGGTTCTGGAGTTTGTTACATAGAGAGTGCAGGGTCTGGAGTTTGCCATGTACAGGAGTGAGCTACAATACATACTGAGTGCAAAGTTAAGGAGTGTGCTACATATGGAGTGCAGAGTTCGGTATTTCCTTTAACCACTTCCCGCCCGGTCAATAGCATATTGACATCCGGGAAGTGGTTTCGTTATCCTGACTGGGCGTCATATGACGTCCTTCAGGATAACAGCCGCTGCGTGCCCACGGGGGCGCGCATCGCGACGATCGGTGGAGCGGTGTGTCAGTCTGAATAAAAATCGCAGAGGTGATCAAATACCACCAAAAGAAAGCTCTATTTGTTGGAACAAAATGATAAAAAAATTGTTTGGGTGCAGTGTAGCATGACCGCGCAATTGTCATTCAAATTGCGACAGCGCTGAAAGCTGAAAATTGGCCTGGGTGGCAAGGTGTCTAAGTGTCTGGTATTGAAGTGGTTAAAGGAAACATAACCTCAAATTCTTACATTTCTATTGCTTTTGTATAACAAATATTATAAACTCTTAACATGCTTGCTTTTTTTTTTTAAAGCTATAAAACTGTTGCCAACACTCTAAAGACTAGAGTGGCTGTGCACATCCCCCACACCGTAATCTGCTGTCATAGGAAAGTGCAGGACAGGGAGGGTTCTGTGTGTGCCACTGGGAGAGTGCTGCCCCTTGTACCCATAGAAGCCAGGCTTCTGAGCAACCAGCAAAGGGCAGCGCTGGAGGTGGCAGAACGTGGTTCTGCCATATACCGACAGAAAAAAGCCCTGTATATATAGCTATATAGAAGGAGGGATCTGGTTCAGAGTGACTGTTGTTTTTTTTTTTGTTTTGTGTTTATTAATTTTAATTTATATGAGCAATTCATTTTCTATTTTTTCAACCACAGTTCTGCTTTAAAGAAATGTATCCAGTTTTTTTTTTTACTGTATTAATGCTAATACTGGGTGTTTACTTTCCAGATATTTTTCATGAAATCTTCTGTATTATAAGAAGTTGGAGTGTATCCATTCTTGTCCCATCGATCTATACTGTTGTGTTCCTCGTGGCTCTTCCTCTCAATATCATGGCGATCATCATGTTTCTGGTGAAGATGAAGGTCAGGAATCCAGCAGTGGTCTACATGCTGAACCTCGCCTCTGCAGATCTCCTCCTTGTTTGTGTCCTTCCTTTTTATATTGTCTACAGATTCTCGAGCTATAACTGGATCTTTGGAGAAGAAATGTGTCGTTTTGTCACGGCAGCATTTTACTGTAACATGTTTTGCTCCGTCCTGCTCATGACAAGTATCAGCGTGGACCGTTTCCTGGCCGTAGTCTACCCGATGCGGTCTCTCTCCTGGCGCACAGTGACCCGAGCCTGGCTGGTGTGTGGTGCCATCTGGGTCATCTCATTGGCCAGCACTGTGCCTTTTCTCATAAGGTACCAAACCTGGAGTAATGGCTTAGACATAACATTGTGTCATGACAGTCAGCATTTTGGGGATTATTCAGATTTTAATTCTGTTTACTTCTCCACTATGTTCTCACTTTTTATTTTCTTACCGTTACTCATTATAACTTTCTGTTACATCAGAATCATCCGCAGTCTCAGCAGATCAGCATGTGATCGCACACATAAGAGATCACGATCTATCCATCTATCCGTGATTGTACTGAGTGTCTTTGTCCTTTGTTTTGGCCCCACCAATGTCATCTATTTAATTCACTACAAGCAGGTGTATAATAATAAAGATTTCTCTCTGTATGAGGCCTACATAATATTTTCCAGTATCAGCAGCATCAACTGTTGTCTGGATCCTCTTATCTATTATTTTGCATCCTCCCAGTGTCAGAGATACGTCTCCAGCTTGCTGGGCTGGAAGAAAAATGATCGCCCTCCAGTACACATAGAGCAGTTGCCCTTGGGGGCTAATTCTGCTCAGCTCACTAAGAGGGAATGATTTATTTTAACCCCTTTCTGCCCAGCCCTGGCATCCCTTTAACTGGATCCATACACCCAGGAAGAACTGCCCAATTACGTGACCACTGTGATTGGCGGTCACAGTGATCACATGATCAGAAGCTCATCCCTCCAGCTCCCAATCATGGCTAGAGACTGTGAGCTGCCTATGACAGCTCCATTGCTGTGGAAAGAGGGCACAGTGAGTTTAAGGGGCACTGATAAGGCAGTACAACCAGCCCTCCTGCTGAGCAGGAGGGCCGGCTGTACTGTCTTATTGCAGACACTGATCCCCTTCTGCCTCCCCCTGCAGCACTGGCAGCTTCTCCTCCACTTCCTCCCTCCAGCTGGGATTGGTTTTAGCACATGTTCCCCCTCCATCTGCTGTCTGGGACCCCCTGTGTGCCCCTTTCCCCACGCAGTGGTGCTGGCTCCCCTCCTTTCCCACCGGCAGCTGCTGTGGGCACACAAGGGGGATTTTGCAGGATGGAGAATAGGGGAAGAGGCTTGTAAATATTTTATTTACTGGCCCTGTCCTTTCCTGAATGAACACAGTGAGTGATCATTACCAATCACTCCTGTGTCCATTCATCACTGAAGCATAGTAAACTACGCTTACAATGCTTCAGTTTGTGAATGAGCAGGAGGCCTCACAGTGCTTCCTATTCATTCATATGTACAGTCACTTCCACGTCTCAATTATGTGCCACTTTGGTCTATCACATAAAATCCCAATAAAATACATGTTTTTGGTTGTAACATGACAAAATGTGGAAGATTTCAAGGGGTATGAATACTTTTTCAAGGCACTGTATTGTTATTTACATTTTTTGTATAGTCTTTGTATTTTCTCAAATGTTGTTTTTTTTTTTGTTGAGGGTGTGGGTGACTGACAGTATAGTGGACCTATTTTTAAAGTTTAAGCATTACATAATGCATACAAACATGTAACTGGCTGGAGGCCTTATAAACGACATTATTTTGTCTAATGAAGTTTTGTCTTATAATCACCTTACATGTCTCCTTTCCTGCTCTCCTGAATGCACACCTCACTCTTAAGCCTCGTACACACGGTCCAATTTTCCGATAGGAAATGTGTGATGAACAATACCAAAAATCACAGTTAAAATGCACTATAATTAAATTAAGTGGAATAGAATAAATAATATGAATATATAAAAGGAATGGATGACAGGCTGTTGGCGGAAACTCTGACCGTTTGTATGCTCCATCGGACAATTGTTGTCGGATTTTCCGCGGAAAAATGTCTGTTGTCAGATTTTCCGAGCGTGTGTACACAAGTCCGTCCGACAAAAGTCCAAAGTACAAACACACATGCTCGGAAGCAAGGAATGGTCGGTCTTGTAAACTAGCATTTGTAATGGAGAATTAACATTTGTGACGCGGCAAATTATGAAATCTGGAAATGCAGCGCACATTCTCTTCTTCTTTAACCACTTAAGGACCGCCTCCTGCACATTTACGTCAGCGGAATGGCACGGCTGGGCACATCAACGTACAGGTACGTTGCTCTTCAAGAGCCCAGCCTTGGGTCGTGTGTGTGCTGCCGCCGGCGCCCTCGCGACCCGGTCATGAGCTCCGTGAACGTGGCCGCAGGACCCGATTGCCGCCGGTGTCCAGCGATCGGGTCACAGAGCTGAAGAACAGGGAGAGGTATGTGTAAACAAACCTCTCCCTGTGCTTCCTAGTGAGGCTGTCACTGATCGTCTGTTTCCTGTCATAGGGAAAGACGATCAGTGATGTCACACACCAAGCCACGCCCCCTACAGTAAAACAAAACACATAGGTCACACTTAACCCCTACACTGCCCCCTAGTGGTTAACTCCTTCACTGCCAGTGTCATTTACACAGGAATCAGTGCATTTAAATAGCACTGATTGCTGTATAAATGACAATGATCCCAAAAATGTGTCAAAAATGTCCGATGCGTCATATGTCGCAGTCACAATAAAAATCGCTGATCACCGCCATTACTAGTAAAAAAAATTATTAATAAAAATGCTATAAAACTATCCCCTATTTTGTAAACGCAATCACTTTTGCGCAAACCAATCAATAATCGCTTATTGCGATTTTTTTACCAAAAATATGTAGAATACGTATCGGCCTAAACTGAGGAAAAAATATGTTTTTTTAAATATTTTTGGGGGGGGGAGTATTTATTATAGCAAAAAGTAAAAATTATAGCATTTTTTTAAAAATTGTCGCTTCATTTTTGTTTATAGCGCAAAAAATAAAAACCGCAGAGGTGATCAAATACCACCAAAAGAAAGCTCTATTTGTGGGAAAAAAGGACGCCAATTTTGTTTGGGAGCCATGTCGCACGACCGCGCAATTGTCAGTTAAAACGACGCAGTGCCGAATCGCAAAAAGGGGCCTGGTCCTTTGGCTGCAAATTGGTCTGGAGCTTAAGTGGTTAATGCGATACTAATGAAGCTGCTTTGCTGGTGATACTGATGGAGTTATTGCAAACAAATTTTCAAAGGCTTTTTTTGTCTAGTGATATCAAGAATATTATTATTATGCTTTTTTTGGGGGGGGGGGGGGGGGCAAGTTACCACAACACCATTATCTCGTAGTTTTTAAGATCAAAGATACAACTGTATTGTTGTCCCTTGCCAGTTTACATTGTATTTTTTTTATGTAACTGCCTACTCCCAAACTGTCATTTGAAGTAAAACACATAGCCAAGTATTATTCTCCACATTTTATTTTACTGTGCATTAAACAAAGAAAATAAAATTAGACATGCTATCTGCAATAGAACTTAACCAAAAAGTGCATTCTATGCATCCAAAAATATAGAAAATATACAAAATCAAATCATTATTATTCAACCAAAAAATTAAATAAAAGCCTCATGCATGTGTCCTGCGTCTTAATATAGGGGGTCACAAATGCCAAGAGTTGGTGAAAGCAAGGGTCCGTCATCCGGAGATAATTCTGAAAATCATCCGGATTTTTCTCCTGGAGCTCCCGCAGCAAAAGCATATGATATAATTGGTCACTTAATAATAAAGCAACCAATTTTTGGTCCACAAACTCCTCCTCCTCCTGTTCCTGGACTGGACTTGGGTTAAAGCAATAACTGCAAGGCCAATAATAAATAACACATTATCTTCTCCAATTCCGCAACATGTCTGGTTGACGAACGGCCACTCAGAAATGAACTGAAAAGCACAAAATGAAAAGCGCAAAATGAAAAACGCAAAATGAAAAGTGCAAAATGAAAAGCGCAAAAATGAAAAGCATGAATCAACACTCACCAAACTTCTACTAACATGAAATTAGCAGGAGCCCAAAGGGTGGCGCTAAAGAGCTGAAAACCCACATAGTACGTCACTATGTTTGTGTTTGTTGGCCAACAATTCCTTGCCGTTTGTATGCAAGACAAAATCCAGGCACACGCCTTCAGACAAAAGTCAGAGGATTTGTCTGCTGAAAATGCGATCGTGTGTACGAGGCTTAACTCCCAGCTCTCACCATCTTGAACCTTGTGTTATATTAAGAAGTGATGACCTGGGCAGTAATCTTTGTGTATTGACTTATAACAATCTAGGAGGAATTCAGATTCTTTCACATGCCCTTTCCTGGCTTGTTCTTATTACGTTCAGATCCACTTTAATGGACACCTGGATTGTGATGTTTTTTTTCACTCATTATTTAATAGTACAATTATTTAGCACAGTGTACATAAAGCTGTAGTATACCCATCCTGTGCTATTTCCACCATATCAAGCTTTCATACCTAGTGAACTTGTAATGTGTAAACCGCTTCCTTCCTTATCCCTTTCTGTGTAATCTGTCCTTTTCTAATCAATGACGTAATCGGCGCATGCGTAGTTAGTCCCATTTTTCCAGCAGGCTCTTCTTGCCGGAAAATATAGTTTACATACCGGGGCTACGTCATTTCCTTTGCCGGACGTCAGCTCCGAGACCCTGCGAGACTGTTTATAATTCACAAGCTGAGCCTTAACCCGGCAGCGATCGCTTGGCTTGATAAATACCGCGCACATGCAAGATTTGGGACATGGAAAGGGAGTAAGGGTAGAAGAACGAACAGTATTGAACACGGAAGTCAGAAGTCAGCATAACGGTGGCCACAAAGGAAAAAGAGCTTATAGAATACAATATTTTTACTAGTAAGAAGCCTTCATATATTTTCCCTACGTGGTGCTTTGATTTAAAGTAACTTAATGAACTTTGTTCCGTGTATTTTCGGGTAGAAGTAGGAGAGTTTACTACCGCTTTAAAATCAATAAGCTTAGTACTGGATATATATATTCCAGCCTGTAGGCAGCTTCATAGTCACTTGTCTTATAAAAGTAGATGTAAACCCAAACTGAATGACATTTAGTTTGCTAAATCTGTTTTTTTTTCCAATAAAATGCTTTTTTAATGTTTTATCCTTTGTTGCCTGTCAGCGCTGCTGATCTCCTGCAAACTTTTTAACCTCTTGTTGACTGCATTACATATATACACTATATTACCAAAAGTATTGGGACACCTGCCTTTAGAGGCACAGGAACTTTAATGGCGTCTTAGTCCGTAGGGTTCAATATCGAGTTGGCCCACCCTTTGCAGCTATAACAGCTTCAACTCTTCTGGGAAGGCTGGCTTGACCATGCTTCCACAAGGGCATTTGTGAGGTCAGGCACTGATGTTGAACGAGAAGACCTGGCTTGCAGTCTCCTCTCTAATTCATCCCAAAGATGTTCTATGGGGTTGAGGTTAGGACTATGTGCAGGCCAGTCAAGTTCCTCCACCCCAAACTCCTCATCCATGTCTTTATGGACCTTGCTTTGTGCACAGTCATGTTGGAACAGGAAGGGGCCATCCCCAAACTGTTCCCACAAAGTAGGGAGCATGAAATTGTCCAAAATGTCTTGATATGCTGATGCCTTAAGAGTTCCATTCACTGGAACTAAGTGGCCAAGCCATGATAAGCAACCCCACGCCATAATCCCCCCTCCACAAATGATTTGGACCAGTGAACAAAGCAAGGTTGGAAGAATACTGACCCCAAAGGTTGCCCTGACCTTGCAAGCCACCCGACATCTCTGACACCCTGGGTTCAGACATAATTCAAAGTGATAATTGCAATTACACATACACCAGACTGTAGCAAAATAAACAAGTATTATACTTAAGATTTTTTAAGGCAGATAAGAACAAGAATTGCTTACACAGATATTTTTCAGTGTTAAACTTTTGTCTTAGTAAGTATACAAAGGGTATGCAATGCAAAGGAAATCACAATAAGTCAAACAATAGTAACCAATAGGTCCTGAAAGAACGCATGACCCCAGGTATAAAAGGGAAGAGATTACCTTTTTTCTGTGTCAGCCTGCTCCCTTAAAATCTTGATGCCACAGGCTCAGAAAGTTTGTGGCACAATTATAACACAATTTGTAAGAAATATAATAATCAGAGTAGAGTAGAGTAGAGTTCCCCTTAATGTGAGCAGATGTTATGCATAGAGTCCTTTAAGTGGGGACAGGGAGAGAAAGTGGTGAAGTTCTTGTAGTGTAGTCTTCAGCTAGCTCAACAAGGGCCCAGAGGAATTGCTGTGCAATGATGACAAGAAATAAAGGATAGTGTGTTTCCTTTTCAAAGCTTTTATGTAGAGAGATGGGATAAAGGTGTCTGCATGCAGTGTCTTTGTGGGGTGTACACAAAGTGGGCTTCAAGGGAATAGGATGTCCTGGAGCAGGCTCTTGAAGAATCTGCAACCACTGGATGGTGCCTGGCCCTGCCCCACACGACACTGAGATTCAGCTGGGTCTGTAACGGTGACGATGATAGTGACCCCCCGACTGTCACTTGGCCGCCAGAGGGCTGGTGATGGGAGATCTGCCTTCAGGTGTAACGCTCACTTGCTGAAGTCTCCTCAAGCTGTCAAGGTCGTATCATCCACTCTTGTTCCCCAAAGCGGCGGGTCCCTGCTCGCAGCTGAAGGCCACGCTCCCAAAAAGAAGAGCTCTTCCCAAGACCGGACTATTTATGTCCTTGCCCAGCATCCCTCTCTATCCTAGCCAGCTGGAACTTGTAGTCTACAACAGCACTGGCTCCAATGTAAATCCTGGCTCTCTGGACCAAATATCCCATAATCCCCTGCTTTCAGTAGTGGTTTCTCTCTCTCTGCATTCATGAAATTATGGCACAATGACCAGGCTGAACACTAGAGGGAAAAAAAACTCACTAAGGCTGCTGTTACAGAATGTCCCACAATGACACAGGCAAGTTAGCCAGCATCTGGCTACATACAACATATAGGGCCCATGTGCGCCATGGTGGTATGAGGTATTGTGCTGAGACTACAATTACTATGCACTCCGAGCACACTGACTGAGTTGTCACCAACAGCCCTCAGTCAGGGCTCCTGATCAGGAGTCAGTGGGATGGGCTCCCGATCATGTGACAGCTGTGGGAGCCAATCACAGAATACAGAAGTTTGCATTGGGGTGTCCCAATAGTTTTAAAAATATAGCGTAACATGCTATTGGAAGATAACTAAGAATAAATATAATTCATTGTCCATAAAAAGTTCTTCCCTCAGAGTCCCCACCCTCCATGGATGTCCATGGCTCTAAGTTTTGGGGATTCTGGGAACTCTAGAGGATATCTGAGGAATGGGAAGGCTTTCCATCCCCCTGTTTGCATTCTCAAAGTTTATTATATGTACTTTTAAAATGGCTCCGCTCTCTTGTACATTATTTAGTTATATATTCATGTATTTGATATTATTCATCATTACTCTGCTTATAATAAAGACAATTGTTAACAGTCAGATGTGTGTCCTGTCTGTGTGAATAGTTCGACTTTAAATATAAAATAACATAATGACCAACAAACAAATTTTAGTCCACCTGGAAAACTTACACAGGGCTGTGTGTTAGGATAGTCATGGGGAAAAATCAAACTCTAAAAGAATAAACACCTCTGCTCAGTTCTCATTGCTGTCCCATGGGGGATATTCCACCTCACTTCCTGTCCCAGTGACAGCAGGACAACCATTGGGGTGAGTAATGAGTATATCTCTAGGCAAATCTTTAATTTTTTTTTTGCTTGTATATTGCAATTTGAAATTTATACCAAAAAACAGTACTGTGCTACTAAGTGACTCAAAACATATGTAGCACTGACCCCCGAAGGAGCTGCTGGTTTGATTTTGGGCTTACCGTTACCTCACCTGCTTGATCTCCGTCTCAGGGGTCCCGTTGGAAAGTGGCCCAAAGAATGTGAATTTCCAATACTGAGTCTTTCTATTGGTTATTTATTTAAAAAGTATTCCAATAAGAAAGGGTCAGAGGGTTAGGGGTGAGTTCAGGCACTTAATATTTGTAGTTCAAAGGTATTATTCAGATCCAGAGGACAACAGCTCCACTGACTGGATCCAGCAACCACCCGATAGGCCCCTCTCACTTGACCTGGCAGCCGGTGGAGTACTTGACAAAGTCTCTGCCACAGACACATTAATTAAGCTAAAGTGTCACTAAGAGTTCCTGAGAGATTCAAAGAACTGCCATACAATACCAGTCTCTTGCAGCCGAACCTGCGATACTGTATGCGTGTTGATCTGGGTTGCATCCTTTAACTTAGTTTCCTGGCTCCTCCAGCCTTGCGCATGGTCCTCTCCCAGAAAAGTCCTCCCCTGGATCCTCCAGTTACTTGGCCTCCGAGGTGGCACAAGACAACCCCTGGATCAATAGGCACCAAAACTGTTCTGGGCCTACTCTCTCAGTTACATAGCCTCGAGCCAGCCGGCCCGAGGCACAGAATACACGCGGTCCACACCCCAGGCCAGGAGGGCCACGGGGTCCGGGTCAAAGAGAACCCAGAGGAAACCACGGGAGAACAAGCACAACAACAACCCTGCCCTAATGGTGTCAGTACCTTAACTACAATCTCCCAGAATTCACAGCAGGAAGAACACTCCCACTGGGCTATTTCTGAGCAATAGGTGGCATTCAATACATCCAGCTGAACTGTGTTTCTACACTTACTGGCGGTGACAGCGACACCCACAGTCAAGGAGAAACCAGTACAATCCAGCCGAACTGATACAGAGACCAGAACTTTTAGAATAATTAATCTGAAGCCCAACTGTGGCTTCAGACAACTTAAATTTGAAAAAAACAATAGCGTCTGCTCATCAGGAGCCGGCGCTACACATATAAAACAGAAATACATTTCATAGTGTATATAAAGTCCACTGAATGTAAAAAAATTAATCAAAGTTTGTGCAAATAAATGGTGGTTGATTGAAGAGGATCCAACCGTAAATCAATTCACCCAAATGCAGACAATATTATGTGTTCTCCGCCACCAGTATCACAAGCTGCTTACCTCATATAAGAGTAAAACCAGCACTTTTCCCCTCTGGGGATAATGAAAACAACTGGCGTGATATGGATAAAAAAAAGTGGTAAATAAACTCACTCAATCAGCTTGTGCTAGCTGCAAAGGCATTCAAACATCCCAATCTCGAAATGGCCACGGTGTGACGTCAGTACGCAGGCTCTGCCCCCTAAACATGTGAAATGTTTAAATCCCTAAATGGATTAAATAATCAAAATCAAATAAGACTGAATATCACTCCATGATTCACCCCAAATAAAAGTAAAACAATGTATCATTGATATATCTCAACTGAACACCTACAATCTCCTAATCCAAACATAAAGTTTAACCATTGGTTGGATGGTCTTGTGTGTCTTTTTATCCTGATTATGTAACTATGTAAAGGAAAAAAAGTGACCAATCTTTTATGAAAAAAAAATTTAAGTGGAAAACTATTGCAGGGAGCTGCATTCCAATGAGGCAAGACCTAGAGGAGAAAGAATGCTCTGGAAGGTTTGTTCCCAACATTTATCACCTTCCCTCAGCTCCATCACTCAACAAACTCCTCAGTGATTGGCTGGATAAATATCATTACTCAGATATTGTGACTTTCTACACTACCAAATGGTGAGAACTCAACAGCAGCGGTGACAAGAAATCGATGCTCTGAGATCAGGAAAAATATACAGAGTGCAGAAAATATAAGCAGTTAAAAACAGGAGACAGAGTGCAGAGAGGTGTCAGGAGCAATAACCATATTTATTATACAAAATAAAATATCGACTTAAGCCGACCATACATGGATTGAAATTTTCCTGGTTCAGCAGGGACTGGCTGAATTTTGATTCAAATGTGCCCATTTCTATCTTATTTTTAGAGGACTGCTCAGCACTCATGTGACTTCTCAATGTTCCCCTCCTCCCCGGCTGATGTCTGTGAGGAATTCTTGGACCCTCCCATTGTAGCTGTCAAATCAGGAGAGGGAGCGACAAGGAGTCACGTGAGTGCCGGGGCGGTGCTGTGAAATAAGCTAGTAATGGGCATATTTTGTAGAAAACACAGACACTGCCGCATAGAATGTTTTCCAGAGGGGATTACATGTACTGTACTTTAAAGAGTGGCTTAACAACTGCTTTAAGTGGGTTTTGCATCATTTTCCATCCCTATCCAAGGTATTAAAGGAGAAGATCAGCCTGATCTGGTCTGGCTGGACTTCTAAGGGTCACAGGAGTGCAATTTGTTTTGCACTCCGGAGACCCGTTTTCAGCAGAGAGCGGTCTTGAAGTCGGCTCACTGCTGACATCACAGAGATCAGTGTCATCGCGAGTCTGGATGTCTGGATCCGCCAGGTGCCTGGACTGATAGCCACCTCAGTGAGCCGCTAAGGCGCTGAGACAGCCACTCCCCTCTCCTCCACAGCTCAGTGCTCCAATGAGCATGGAGGAGCAGAGCGGGATAGCTGCTGACTGACAGTAGCAGCTCTCGGCTCAGGGATCTGTAAGAACCGAGCCATCGCTGGTGTTCGATCTCTCAGTTCTCAGTGCAGAGGTGCCGAGGGACATATGCAGCATCGGACTGATGCTGCATCCGTCTAGGTAAGTATGATAAAGGAAAAAAACAAAAAAACAATACTTCGCGTTTAACGCTCTAATAAATAAGCAAAACCAAGCTATGGACTGTTCTCTGAATCTGGGAGCTCATGACAATTCGGTGTACCTGGCTGTGCAGGAGTGAGGGATTTCAGTAGGGATGAGCCCGATGCTTGAGTCGAACGTAAGTGCGACTCGAACATCGGGTGTTCGCCTGTTCGCAGAATAGCGAACAATTTGGGGCATTCGCGGCAAATTCGAAAGCCACAGAACACCCTTTAAAAGTCTATGGGAGAAATCAAAAGTGCTAATTTTTAAGACTTATATGCATGGTATTGTCATAAAAAGTAAAACAAAACAAAAAGAAAGGCGCCTCTGAGGGCAGAATTAAGAACCATTTAATATCCCCAAAAGGATTAAAAACACTTACAGGATCTGAAGAGATAAAAAAGCATGTCATCATTATTAGTGCAGGTGGTCCGCCAATAGGAAGGTCCCCAGCGCGTACAGATTCTCAGGGCTGTTCGCATGCTGCAGCAGAGGATCCCAAGATCACCAGCAGAAAGATGTCATAGGCCCTGGAGGTACCGATGAGCCAGTAAACGGTCGCACTGTCCGAGTCAGCGATGGACAGAGATCCCGGAGGTGACATCAGCGGTGAGGGATGGCAACCAGCGTGGTGTACCCCGTTACCATTTCACACAGGGGGGAGGCCGGGATCTGGGGTCCCCTTGTTAAAGGGGGCTTCCAGATTCCGATAAGCCCCCCGCCCACAGACCCCCACAACCACCGGGCAAGGGTTGTGGGGATTAGGCCCTTGTCCCGATCAACATGGGGACACGGTGCTTTGGGTGGCTACCACAAAGCACCCTCCCCACGTTGAGGGCATGTGGCCTGGTATGGTTCAGGAGGGGGGGCACTCTCTCGTCCCCCTCTCTTTTCCTGCGGCCTGCCAGGTTGCGTGCTTGGATAAGGGTCTGGTATGGATTTTTGGGGGGACCCTCACGCCATTTACCAAGGGCCTGGTAATGGACTTTTCAATGACTTTTATGTGTATTGCCAGGACCGACAATTCATTATAGCCGCAAATACTTTTAAATTACTTTTTTCCTTTAGAAATGTGATTTTGCACTCGGACTGTTCTAAACACGGGAAACATACGCCACTTTACAGGCATACTATAGACACCCCCCAGGTACGAAATTTAAAGGAATATTTCACTTTTATTGTTTCACTTTAAGCATTATTAAAATCACTGCTCCTGAAAAAAATTAAATTTTTAAAACTTTTTTTTGCATTGATACATGTCCCCTGGGGCAGGACCCAGGTCCCCAAACACTTTTTATGACAATAGCTTACATATAAGCCTTTAAAATTAGCACTTTTGATTATTCATGTTCGTGTCCCATAGACTTTAACAGTGTGCGCGTTTGAACATATTTTTTGCCTGTCCGCATGTTCTGCTGCAAACCAAATCGGGGGGGGGGGGGGGGGGTGTTCAGCTCATCCCTAGAATACAGTTCATGTGCAGTCCCTACGGAGTGGGGGTGCTACATACTGTATTTGTGGAGAGACCATGTCAGAAAAAGAATAAGATAATAAGCCTATGTACTGTATGTATATATACACAGTATATATGAAAATTATCCTGTATAGGACCACTGAGTAGTAATTATTCATTCCCTTAGTGAATATAATTACATATCAAACAGATTAAATCAACAAAAACACAAAGAATGTAATTCAAACAACAAATGCAAAAGGGATAACAAAGACATGGTAGTACATCCACAGAATAAACTCTGTTTTTGGAGCTGAAGGTGGAGCAGGCCCGTGGCCAAGGCAGACATGGGGACCAAAAGGAAAGGAACCCTAGGACATGTAAATGTATCGCTCTGCTCCTAATGAGCAGACGCTATTATTTTTGTAAATTTAGGTTTGTCTAAAGCTGCAGTTTGTCTCAGAATAATTATACTAAAGTTCTGGTTTCTGTAAAAGTTTAGCTGGGTTGTGCTAATTTCCACTTGGTCGTGGGTGTCGCTGTCACCACTGGTAAGTGTTGGAAATGCAACAGGCTAAATGTATTGGGTACCCCTTTTACTCAGAAACAGCCCAGAGGGAGTGGTCTAACCGCTGAGCATTCTGGGTAAAGGTAACTTAAGGTACAGATGCCGTTCATGGCCCTCCTAGCTTAAGGTGTGTGCTGCCTTACTCAATGTCTCAGGGCTGGCTGGCCCGAGGCTTCGTAACTGAAAGGTAGGCCCAGAGGTTCTGGGACCTACTGACCTAGGGGTGGTCCTGTACTCTCTTGCCTGAGGGGAGAAGCCACGCAACTGGAGGATCCAGGGGAGGACTTTTTTGGGAGAGGACCGAGCAACAAGGCTGGTACCTCATGGAAAAGCCTGGAGACTCAGTTGGAGGATGCATCCTGGGTTACCTACCACACAGTATTGCCGAGTCGGCTGAAAGAAACAGGTACTGTGCGGCAACTCTTTAACTTTGCAACAAGAAGCTGATTGTGCCTTCCTGTGGCAGAGGATTGCACAACAATTTTCGGTAAAATTGACAAGTCTGTGGCAGAGACTTTGACCGAGTATCTCACCGGCTGCTAGGTCAGTGAGAGAGACCTATCTGGTGGTTGTAGGATCCAGCCTGTGGAAATTGTTTGTCCTCTGGATCAAGGAAATACCTCTAACCCGCAACCTATAAGGTACCTGAATTCCCCTTTATCCTCTACCCCTCTATTGCAAAAGTGTGTGTTTTTGTCAAATAAATCTACAGAAAAAGGACTAAAGCCCCATACACACGCTCGGACAATCCGCGGACCAGGTCGGTCGGACTTTGTCCGACGTACTTTGTCCGATGTTGGCGTTGCGTACACACGGTCGGACTACGTTGTCGGAATATCCGGTCCGGAAGAACGTCGTGACGTAAGTCGTCGTCCACGAGATTACAAAAGGGAAGTTCAGCACCACGTCAGGCACCCGTTGGGCTCCTTCTGCTGATCCCGTGTTTATCGAGAGTTAGTGGAAGTTTGGTGACTTAAGATTCGCGCTTCTCAGTTTTCTGACTCAGATCGTTACTGCTCTTCAGTTTGTGCTTGTCGTGCGTATCTGTTTATTAGTGCGTGTAGTCAGTTCGCATTTGTTGGTCATTGCGGCCTATATCTTGATATAGGACGCTTTGATTTGCACTGCTTATTGTCTGCTCGTTGCTGGTATTCACTTCGTTCTTTCAGGCCTTGCTGTTTATCGGTGCTTTCTGTTTGTCCGTTCTGACCAGCCGACCTTTTGTGACTTTCTGAGCGATGTTTCCCGTGCGTACTCATCGCCGAGTTCGTGCTGTACGCGGAATTGGTGTCGGGCTTTTAGCTTTGAGCCAAGACCCGTCCATGAACAGAGTGACGAGGAGTATGTGGACCAAGAATTGGTTGCTTCAGCGTGACCAGTTCTCGCACATGCCTTTGCTTCGTGAGATCCGGGAGAATAATCCTGATGATTTCAGGAACTTTCTCAGGATGACGGACCCCGATTTTCATCGTCTTTTGGCTTTGCTGACCCCCTTTATCAGCCGGCAGGATACCTGCATGAGACAAGCCATTACTCCGGAGCAGAGGCTTGTTGCCACGTTGAGGTACTTGGCGACAGGGAGAAGTCTTCAGGATTTGAAGTTCTCTTCAGGTATCTCTCCCCAGGCCCTGGGAATCATTATTCCAGAGACCTGTTCTGCCATCATTCAGGTCCTGCAGGAGGACTATATTAAGGTAACATTTCTACTTTACTATTCCCTTCTATGTATGCTCTGTTTGCTAATGACTAATTACCATGATTGCAATATGCTCTAATATGCTGTGCCCCTTTTCTCCTTCATGCATTTTTCCCTTCACTTACCTCCCCAGCATGCTCTTCTGCCCCAATAGACACCTATGGCCTTGTCACTTAAGCAATGTCTTTTGTCTGCTGCATAGTATTGTTTGCCCCAAAACACCCCCTAAAATATGCACAAATGTTTGCTGTGTGGTTTACTTCATGTAGAGCCCCCTTTTTTTTTTCTTTTGGTGGGGGGGGGGAACTCATTAGGAACCCCCTCCCCCAACTGCTCTGTCAGATGGTACCAATCCTTTATCTGCTGGCTTTCCCAAGGTCCATACACACTATATACCTACCTCTTTATAGTGCGCATCTTTAGGGATGAATTCAGCAAAGCATGTAGTGCAAGGGGCTGCCTCCATACATTCCATTTCCTATTTTTTTGTCTTCTTTCCCTCCTATTAGCTTGCTTGGTAATTTAATAATGTCACACTGTGCCTGCCTTTTTTTTTGGGGGGGGGGGGGTTGAAATGTTATTTGATCTTTCCTGTGGCCTGCCAATAGTGTTAAGTACAGAGGGTCTGGCCAAACTAGCCCACATTATTGAGCCATTTGCCAATCAATGAAGTGCAGAGGGTTAGCTGTCCACCACCCCCCCCCAAAACCCTAGTTATTGCCAATGTCCCATCAGAAGTGGGGGGATTGATGGGGGGGTGAGTAATCTGTGAAGGGGAGCCTCTACTTTTCTGTGCAAATACTTTCCAGCCTCCAATTTTATACAATGCTCTTGTTCCAAGATGTTGATTGTCTAATCTACTTGCAATGTTTAGGTGCAAAGTGACTAATTTTTTTTTCTTGTTTCACTCCACAGTTCCCTTCCACGCCACAGGAATGGCAGACTGTGGCCTCCCACTTTGCCAGCCGTTGGGACTTTCCTAACTGCGGAGGGGCAATTGATGGGAAACACGTCCGCATCGTCCCACCGCCCAACTCGGGGTCCTACTATTATAATTATAAAGGGTTTAATAGTGTAGTGATGTTGGCGGTGGTGTCGGCAACATACGAGTTTATGTATGTGGACGTGGGGATGAACGGCCGGATATCGGATGGTGGGGCCATTACGCACACGGAGTTCTACTGGCGTCTCCAAAGTGGCAGTCTGTGCTTGCCACCTCCAGAGGAGAATGCCGAAGGACTCCCCTTCGTCTTTGTCGCAGATGAAGCGTTTGCGTTGACTCCCCATGTGATGAGGCCGTTCCCGATGAGGACCCTCACCCCGGACCAGAGGGTCTTCAACTACAGGCTGTCCAGAGCCAGAAGAGTTGTGGAGAACGCTTTTGGCATCCTGGCCAGCCGCTTCCGCCTGTTCCTGACGGCATTTAACTTGGCGGAATACAAACTCAACCACATAGTTCTTGCCTGTTGCATATTGCACAACTTCCTCAAAAGACATAACAGGAACTATGTGGTGCCCGTTGGCCCAGATGTGGAGGGCCCTCCAAATGCCGAACTCACAGCCCTTCGAGTGGCACGTCCAGGCTTGCCCCCTCTAAATGCCCGTGTTGTCCGGGACCAATATATGGAGTACTTTGTGGGTAGGGGGGCCATTGCTCTGCCTGACGATGTGTGAGAGGCATTTTTTAATAAATCTGATATTTTAACCAACCTATGATTTCTTGTCATTTCAGTCTTCTTTTTAGCTTATTTTACTTTGACATTTTTTCCCTTTGCCTTCGACAGTGGGAATGCACTTTCTGGGCAAAAGGAGGTAACAGTCTCTTCTTCCCAAAAAGATTATTCTCATGTTGTGTGTTTGCTACCTAATCTTTGGTCTAGAGAAGGTTTGTACTGCTTAACTGACACCCAAAATACTCCTTTTCATCACCAGGTCTGACATGTGTGTATTCTCCAAAATGCTGTGCTCCGTGTTTTCGTACAAAGCACTGTGGGTGTCATTTACATAAGTCAAATCCGCTATGCTCTACAAGTGCATTGAAAAAGTTCACAGGGAAAGAAAATTGGAGTGCAAAGTGGATTTGCCTTTAGTAAATAACACCCATTGCCCCCCATATCCTTTTCATTTTACATACATAATGCATTGTGTTTTTTAAATAAGGAAGCCACACATTTAGAAAAATAAAAGTTTACTAGGAAAACATTCCCAAGTGCGTTTACAATCTTCACGCCAAAACTGACAACATCTTGGTTATTTACAACATTGTTTACAAACATTCCGCAATTGGTAAAACCAGGCATGGAGCAAAACAGAACCTAGGAACTTGGAAAGTTCAACTTTGTAAAGTGAAGACAAGATCAGACATGACTATATGTTCAAAGTGTGTTTGATCTTGCCTTCATCACATGGGGGGGTCACCCCCGAAAAGTGGAAATTTGGAACATGCACACAATTTGGGTCTGAAAATGGTCATTAGATGGGAAAACACATGCCTAGAAGCTTCAAAAGTGCCATTTTCCATCATGGGGATGAATGGACGTTTTTTGGGGGTGCAACCCCTTCACCACAACCACTTTCGTAGTTCGTAAAGTGTTTGCACCCCCAAAAAAACGTTGCCATTCATCCACCATGGTGGGAGCTAGCACATGTGGACACAATGTGTGCATGTTCCAAATTTCAGACAGTTTTTAAGTTGCAAATGTGTTCAGAAGCAGGCACAAATGTGTGTTAATTACTTGGTGCGTTTTCATATTTTTCCTAAAACATCAATGATGTTCTTCAATTTTTGTTGAACATCATTGATGTTTTGCTTTATGTAATCTAGATCTCGATTGCAGACCATTATCTCTCCGATGAGTACGTGGGCACTCTCTGTGGTAAAGTGCGATTTTTCTTCCACAACATCCACGTCACCTAAAAACCACAAACAAACAAAAATGGGGTGTTGGAAATGAGGCAGCCATACATGGATTAGCTTACCAGTAGCTGTGTTCTCCCACACTCACCTGTTGTGGTGACAATTTCTCCAAGTTCGATGATCTCTCCTTCCTCCTCCTCCTCCTCCTCCTCTGCTTCTGCTCTTTCCCCTTTTTTGGGAGGTGTTGGTTTGGGGGTTTCCTCAGACGGCCCAAGTTTTCGCTCCCCTATGAGAATGTCCAAAAGGAAGATTTAGCAACACAAACTATTGAGGGCAGAAATAGGAAATGACAAACATTGCTTGAAAGTGACGGACACTATTTTAGTTTGGCCAGTTACAAATGTCAACTACATGAATGTAGTCACTTTGTAAAGGTGCTAAACTGACTAGCTTTTTGGTAGAAGTTTGTGTGATGGAGACCCCCCTCTAGTATCCACTGGAGCACATGTGTGGAAAAGGCTAATAAAAAGGGGGTTTGGGTGTCCCAGCACTAGTGCTCTCGAGTCCAGATGGGTAAACAGCTACTGGGTGACCTCTCCTTTACATTGAATAAATTGGCTTTACATTCTGGATGACATTTCTAGGGAGAACAAACTTCCTTTCCCCCAAAAAAACACCAAACATCGTATTATAAGTGGCCGCACGATCGAGGTTGCGTACGATCGAATGGACACACACACGACCATGACAGTGGCAGAAAGATCGAGGCTGAGTACGATCGAATGCACAGACGAACATGAAAGTGGCCATTTTGGAATGTACAACTTTGTAAAAATCAAACCACATGGAGCAGTATGCAAGCAAGAAATCAAACACAAAACACAACTACTTACTTTTTTGAAGAATTCTCTTGATCTTTCTGTACTGATCGGCCTCCCTCAGTTTCAGGTCTGACCAGCGTTTCCTCAGTTGCTCCTTGGATCGGTGTACCCCAAAATGATTGTACAGCCTTCTCACAACTTTAGACATGATCTTGGCCTTGCGGACATTGGGGTTGAGGTAAGGCCCATACTTCCCATCATAGTCGCTCCTCTTTAATATGTCCACCATCTCCAACATTTCTCCAAATGACATATTGGAGGCCTTGAATTTCAGGCTCCGGGATCGGGACGTTTGTGCCTCCGGACTTTCCTCGTCCACCTCCTCGTTGGGGGGATATTTGGGGCGCACCTGCTGTGTCCCCGCCATGTGCTCTCCCCACTGCGCCGTAAAGAGAAGGGGTGGGAATAGACGAGAAAGATCGTCAGGGGCGGGCGGAGTTTGACGCATGCGCACTGTATATAAAACGTCACACGCCTGTGTCGTAGCCACGATCTGGGAGACGAGGGGAGAGAAAGCTCACGCACGAGACGATCGCTACAAACGAAGGTACAATTTGACGTTGGTACATAACTAGCCTAGACTGATTAGAACTTGAGGCTTCTTTATGGAGAAGATTAGGAGAGTTTAGGCTGACATTATTTATATTGTTTTGTGTGGCGTTGTGTCTTGCAGAGGTGATGGATGCCTTCTACAACGTGAGCTTTCTCCCACACTTCATTGATAAATACCGGCAATTCCCCCTCTTATGGCAGGCAAAACACAGGGATTATAGCAACAGACCAAAGAGGTACGCAGCCCTGCTGAAACTGGTGGCATTTGTAAAGCCAACCCTGCCCATGGCAACCGTTGCAAACTTAAAAGTGAAGATCACCAACATGAAGACTACCTATTTCCGGGAGCGCAATAAGGTCCTGAAGTCACAAGCATCTGGAGCTGCAGCAGCTGATGTCCATGTCCCCACGCTCTGGTACTATGAGAGGCTCCACTTTCTCAAAGACCAGGCTACTGTCAGGAAGTCACTCTCGACTCTTCCTTGCACGCGTCCTTCCACGCACGCCACCCCTGATGAGGCTTCCGAGGAGCAACCTGGGCCTTCCAGTCAGGAATATGTGCAGGTGCCCAGCTTGTTCCAGGTATAGTAGTTTTGGAACCAGTTTGTTGAATAATGAATGATGTTCAGTTAATTCAGGATCCCCAATTGCTTATTTCCTAACGTGATTGACATATCAACAGACAGTGGTGTGGGAGACATTTTTGGGAAGAATCTAAACTGCAGGGCTGAGAATTGTATGGTTTTGTATTTGAAAACATTTTGCAACAGTCACTAGATGAGAATTGTGTGTGTTTGATGAACAAATAACTGAAACTATGTCCCTTTTTCATACACAGGAAGACCTCAGCCAGGAGGTGGCTGTGGAAGGTGGCAGTCAGGAGGAGGCAGGGGGTAGTGGCAGCCAACAGGGGGGTAGGCGTAGGAGCCTGACTGTCTCCCAAGTCCCTCCCCTCCGCCTTCCCTACAGAAGGGCGAAAAACATGGGGGAGGTGGGAGAGTCAGCGCTCCAGCTGATAAAAGATGCCTCAGCCTCCCTCTATGCCACACCCACCTACGAGGAGGCCTTTGCCTCCTTGGTTACAAGTAAATTTACGGGTATGGAGGCGGGGCAACGCAGCATGTGTGAGGAGGTCATCCTCAAAATACTAAATGAGGGGATGGCTGGGGAGATGACTCCCCTCACACATGTTTGCGAGAGTGACCTTGCTCCGCCTCCTCCTCCTCCTTCTGCCACCCCACCAGCACCAGCACCACGGCGTGGAAGGAAGCGTACAAGGAAGACAAGAGAGTGACGACCTGGACTCAGTCTGGTCTGAGAGAAGATGGAGCCTCTCGTAGTACCAGAGCCTGGGGACCTAGATGGCATCTGCTGCAGTTCCGGATGTTTTGGACTTCAGGACCAGATTGCGCTCCCTTATTATTTAGATAGGTAGTCTTCATGCCCCCAATTGTTTAAGTCTGTAAAATGATGGTTGCCATGGGTGTCCAAGGCTTTGCAAATTCCCCAAGTTTCACCATGGCTGCGTTCCTCTTTGGTCTGTTGCTGAGACCTAAATAAAGGTTTTTTTTGATTTGAAATAATCATTGACTATTGTGTTTTACTTTTCTACAATGACAGTTTTTCTTTGAGTAGGCAGGTACATTTCACTAATCCTAAAGTAGAATTAACAAGGGGCACCAACAACCAACAAACTCCTAGTAAATGTAAGCAAGAAATACAAATGTTAATAATGTGGTTTTGCTAAGTTGAGACATACAAACCCCCTCCAAAAAAAAAAAAATCTCCTTCAAATATGTATTCCCCAAAAAAAAAAAAAAATCTGGGTAAAAAAATAAGAAAGATTGTATTACGATCTGAGTAAAAATAAACATGTAGTGTATAAATGCTGCAAAGTAATAAAGAAGTAAGTTTGTGAGAAGTGCGGGTGAATAGGAGCAGCTAAAAGATGTCATTCTTGTTGCATTGTAAAGAAAAAGAGAATGCGCTGCATTAAAGACATTTTAACATTGCAGCGTGACGAATGTGCTGTGTCGATTAGGAAAGGTAGTTTTACCTCACCGAGCGCTTCCGTCACAGAATTTCTTCTGAGCATGCGTAGCACTTTGTCCGTCGGACAAGCGTACACACGCTCGGATTTGGTGTGATCGGACCGGGTTGACGGCAAATCTTTCCAGCAGGAGATAAGACTTTGTCCGACGGACAAACCGACGAACACTGTCCGATGGTGCATACACACGGTCTGATTTTTCAACAACCTTGTCCGATCGGACCAAATTGATGAAAAAGTCCGACCGTGTGTATGGGGCTTAAGTGTCGGCGTAATATTCTTTGACCAACCCTTTAACAGGACCCCTAAGACGGATACAGTGAACAGGTGAGGTAACGGTAAGCCCAACAAAAACCAGCAGCTCCTTTGGGGGTCAGTGCTACATAAATATAAAATAATAATAGGGAAGATAAAGTGAGAATGAAAGCTGTTAAACATAAGAAGGTGAAAAAAGTGGAGAGAAGAAGGTAATGAAAGTGAAAATAACTAGATGCAGCTCAGACCAAGGGTTAAATAATTAATTAGGAGGTCTAAGCAAGAAAAATACACAAACCAAGTGAATGAAAAGTAAATGAGAAGGAGAATGAAGCTTAGAATGAAGCTTAGGGAAGAAATAACAAAGTGAAGCCCCAACAAGGGAACCAGATGCAATACCTTGTAATGAGTAGGGTGCACTAATCCTTGATGTCACCATGTATTAGCCAGAGTATAATAATCTTGTTTTTACAGTAATAATAAAGATTTTTTCAATAATTCATATTGATAAGGAAAGTTCCAAGAAAGTCCGTTCAGTACTCTTTAAAAACTCAAAAATTGATTTAATAATAAAAATAGCAAAATATTACAAGGATAATATCAAAGTATAGAATGTCATTAAAGCGGTTCTGCACACACTAATTGTTTATTTATTTTTTTCTAATGTTAAAAATAGTATGAGTCTAACAATAAACTCACTTGTTAGGTGTCCGTCCGGTATCCATGTCCATTTTTTTCCTAAAAAAATTGCACTTTTAAAATAAAAAGTACAGAATTGTCATTTTGCTTGTGGGCATTTGAAGCCCACAAGCAGTCACTTCCTTGTTCCAACGAGCATGTCCGCAAATCCCACCCGAAATCTCGCGAGATTTGCGGACATCGACCCGAAATCTCGCGAGATTTGCGGACATCGACCCGAAATCTCGCGAGATTTGCGGACATCGACCCAAAATCTTGCGAGATTTCGGGTCGATGTCCGCAAATTTCACGTGATTTCGGGTCGGATGTCCGCACTGACTCCTGGGATGAATGACACCAGATCCCAGGAGACCGTGTGCGGCATGACGAGGATCCCCACACAGACCCCGCCTACCCCTGCAGGGACAACACCAAAGATGAAGCCAGCATTCAAGGTAGGCTTCCAAGATGCAGAATTGACCCATCAATTCTGTAATCTAACATGATGGGGAATAGATTGAAAGTAAGATTAGGAGATGGGTGCAGAACCGCTTTAATAATGTATAATATTCTTAAAATGAAGATTGAATTAGATGTGTGTGTGTGTGTGTGTGTGTGTGTGTGTGTGTGTGTGTGTGTGTGTGTGTGTGTGTGTGTGTGTGTGTGTGTGTGTGTGTGTGTGTGTGTGTGTGTGTATGTAGATGTGGCAGCAATGTCTTGTGATGTGTGTGGGTAGTTGTCCTCATGGAGAGAATGTCTGCCCTCTGTTACTAGCTTTTTACTCCTAAAATATGCCCCCACCTTCTCCTATTAAGGCTGGCTTAAAGGTTTGTTTTGTCTTATAGTTCCACAGAAAACCCCGTCAAATGGTTTTCTAACTTTTAATCTAATGCCAGATGTTGAAATACAACACCATCTCTATGAAAGTCATTCCATGGGGATGGGCAAGACTGCTATGTGTAAAGTTTTAAACATATACAATATAAGTTTCCTTTAACTTCTAAATCAAATATTAGTTCTCCGTAGGAATGTTTATTAAGCTTATAACAGCATATACTTTCACGAGTATAAAGATCTTATATCATTTCAGTTTTTCCATACATAGAAGAGATATAATTATATACTGTATATATTCATTCAACTAAATTATTCCGTAAGATCTAATCCATTCATAAATATTAATATTCTAACATTTCCCTCTCAAAATGATTGATTAAACAATCTTAATCATTTTCTTATCTAAGTCCATTTATACCTCAAATGCATCTCATTCATATCCATACATAAACAAGGTAATTGACTTGAATACATTTTAAATTTTGATTCTATATAAGGAAAAGTGAACTTTTTAAACCTTTTGCTTCATATACCATAAAACATATTTTACCAAAAAATCAATCCCCTTAATTTCATAATTCATAAATATAACATTGTTAAACAATATTTTAAAATATGGATGCCACTTCAGAAATATATGTTTTATACTTTGCCTCCAAATTGTGTTTAGCATAAATCTATAATCCGTACAACTTTTCAAATAATCTTTGTCAAAATTTGAACTTAAAATATGTTTCTTAACTTCAATTCATTCATATATGTGGAAAAGATATTTTGGTGGGCAAGTAGGTGGGACAACAAAATGGTCTATCACATCCCAAAATTTGTATATCGTTTTTAGTAGGCCAAAATGTGCATAAAACAAAGGCCAGTACCCCTAGGGGATGCTTGGAGTGAAGATAGACACTTTAAACAAAATGTATGCATGTGAAGAAATAGTAAGCGTTTATTGAAACAAAAAATGAACAAGGGAATGCTCAGTAGGGCATGGTATGTTTGCAAAGAGAATATAGTAGGTTGATACAGTTTATAACATGTCAAAGAAGCAAAAACATACAAAGCATTATGACAGAAATATAAACTTGCTTGGTACATAAGATAAGGAAGATGCCAACATGTTTCGGACTGTGGTCCTTTGTCAAGGCAATTTGTATCCTTAGAATCTCATCTAGATAGATGGAGGGTCATAAAGTTAGTCTCGGCATATCAATATATTACATTTGCACTAGGACAGATCTATATTGCTGAAGGAGATTAATCTCAGGGATAGAAAACAATGAGGTACTCACATGTCCTGCCAAGGCTCAATTATTTGTCATATAGGGGGAGCCACTGAGCGTGGTGTCCAGAGGGTCAAGGTATGTGCAGTAAAAACAAGCTGTGCTTCAGCACTGAGGTACAGGTAACCTGCTGAGAGCCCCCTCAGAATACAAGGTCCAGCATACAGGGTTTAGGGCTGGAAGCCCAAGTCCTGTATTAAACACAGTGGATCAGCCGGTGTATCACTGTAAAGCAGAGTGGGGTAGGAGTAATCAGAATAACAGGACATAAAAATAATAGTATGTGGCTACATTGAAGTAGAGCATGTATTTACCTGAGTATAAAATGGGAGTGTGAGATAGGAGGTCATCTCTGGTCAGTCAGCAGCATGGTACTGAGGCCATATATGTGAGATGATTTTTAAAAATAATTACATATTACAATGTAAAAGTTAGTCCTAACTTGTCTATATGAATGTACTGTTATCTTAATTAGCACTAGATGTTCCTTCTAACTAGAGTGACTCTATTGTAAGGATGTTTAACCCGTTCAATTCTGAAGATACACTATATGTGATTGGAAAAATTGATGTGTAAAAAATATCTCATCTTGATATGATAAACATATCACGTCACAAAAATGTCTATATATATATATATATATATATATATATATATATATATAGAAATTTTTGTGACGTGATATGTTTAATATATGTTTTAATATAAAAAACTGCAATATATCTGATGGATACATTATTTCATCAGTAGTCAAAAATCAAAAGTCAATTGTTTTTAGAAGTTTCTCTCTTATTAGAGTTTTTTTTTCTTGTTATTCTTCTTCCTGCACTCTGTAAAGTTGAAAAAACTTTATTGAACATTAAAACAACAATAATTATAACAAATTAATATCTTTTTATCAACTCTTCTCCCAGAACTGATATTATTAAACTTCAAGGTTTCGTTTTCATCTGGAAGGTCTAGAAATATTCAATTTATTTTCAAGTCAAATCCTGAAATAGAATGCAGTATCATTATTGGGAATTTACTAATGCAAATCATTTTATTATTAATTTTACATACCACAATCCTAATATTTTATTATGACATGAAAGCCATATTTTAGTAATAACATTTCTAATTACCTTACTTTTCTCTTTTTCTTAAACTGACCTATACTCCTTAATCTATTATTCTGTGTATTTTAACTATAACAGGACACAATTTCTCATTCTTTTGTCATGATTCAAAACCTCGTTTTCACAAACAAAGAAAGGTTTGAAATCAGCCCCACAAAAATGAAGCAACCTGTATCCGATCACTTCTCCTCTTTAAGATTTAGAGTAATGTGTGCTGTACTGTAATTTTTTTCATCTTTCAATTCAGCATTTTCTGTAGAATTTTTGCTGAATAGCATAACCATTCTTTGGGTAACACATAGGAAGACCTGTTGAATGACTCTTAATAACATTAACAAATACTGGCTCAAAGTCTCTCTCAGCACTTGTTGTACAAATACCATTTACAGGCTGTCTGAATACATTTATACAAACATCATTTTGTGAATATAGCTGAGAATGTTCTGCTACCAAATCTACCTGTATAGATTTAAATTGCAATTTTAAAAAGTGGGCAATATTTGTCATATACCGGTAATTCTCCTGAATTAATTCTCTTTAAAAAAAATTTTAATGACAGATCATGTGTCTGTAATCTGCGATCCTACTAGATCTCACAATCTTTTCTGTTATTTTGACTGCAAAGTAAACACTTAACAATTGCTTCATATGTGTGTCAAACGTCTTTTCCATAAAAACCTCTGGAGAAACCTCTGGAGAAAAAAAAAAATTCTGTTCACCTTCTTTTAATTAAGACAAAGTTACTGAAATGGAATTCTCAGATACATCAGTATTCAAAACAACAGGCATTGACACACCAACTGCGATTGTATTCAATGAAGGAGCATTCTGCAAATCCCTTTTCAACATTTCAATGGCATCTGTCTGGGTTTGACCCCATTGATCAAACACAACATCTTTTTGTTTCAAGAAATCAAATAATGGTCTAACTTTATTATCATATTTCTGTAAAAACTCTTTGCAACAATTTACTTCACTCAAAAATGTATATAATGCATTGTAAGATGTTGGAATTGGAATAGCAGAAATGTTTCAAACTTTTTCCTGTGATAACTGTCTCTGTCCATGACTAATTTGCATATGAAGACATGTTATCCGACTTTCCATTAACTGAACTGACTCTGTGTTCAATTTCAGCACTGCTGTTTGTAACAGAGTAAATAACTCTGACAAAAGAGTGACATGTCCCTCTATACTTTGTGTAGACAGCAAAATTTTGTCCACATGCTGGAAAATACATTTTGGTGTAGAGAATTTTGATAATACCTTCTCCAAACACTTGTGCACTATTCCGTCACTAATATCCAATCCTGGAATTATTCTTGTGAATGCATGAGTTTCTTTATTAAAGCTGAAGGCAAGTTTATATTGATAGCTTTTAGTTAATGGTACTGAAAAATCACTATTGGCGATTTCCAGTACTGAAAATACTTTGGCCTTGGCATCCATGTGTGACATTAAATTTAAATTAGGAACAATAGCTTGGTTATTTGTAATGCATTTATTCAGTGATCTTAAATCAACTGATAAAGAATGTGAATCATCAGCATTCTTGATAGGCCAAATACAATTATTTACCACTGACTGTGCCTTCTTTAATATTGTTTGTTGTAAAAATTCTTGTACAATGTCAGAAACTGGATTCATTGATTCTTGTGGCAACTTATTTTGAATTTGGGGTTTAGGATCTTTTCCCTCAATTTCTATTTCAATAGCTTTAAACAAACCTGTATCAATTTTGGTCTGACTCCAAAGACTTTTATGTGATCGAACCGATTGTTCCAATATGTGGCCAATTGTAATCTGAAGAAATGTCAGCTGCTGTACAAAAAAATTCCAACATCACTGTACATTGAGGGTTCTATTAACCACTTCAGCCCCGGACCAATTGGCAGCCAAAGGACCAGGCCCCTTTTTGCGATTCGGCACTGCGTCGATTTAACTGACAATTGCGCGGTCGTGTGACGTGGCTCCAAAACAAAATTGGCGTCCCTTTTTCCCACAAATAGATCTTTCTTTTGGTGGTATTTGATCGCCCCTGCGGTTTTTATTTTTTGCGCTATAAACAAAAATAGAGCGACAATTTTGAAAAAAATGCAATATTCTTTGCTTTTTGCTATAATAAATATCCCCAAAAAATATATTAAAAAAAAAAATTTTTTTTCCTCAGTTTAGGCCGATACGTATTCTTCTACATATTTTTGGTAAAAAAAAAAAAATCGCAATTAGCGATCATTGATTGGTTTGCGCAAAAGTTATAGCGTTTACAAAATAGGGGATAGTTTTATAGCATTTTTATTAATATTTTTTTTTTACTAGTAATGGCGGCGATCAGCGATTTTTATTGTGACTGCGACATTATGGCGGACACATCGGACATTTTTGACACATTTTTGGGACCATTATCATTTATACAGCAATCAATGCTATTTAAATGCATTGATTCCTGTATAAATGACAGTTGTAGTGAAAGAGTTAACCACTAGGGGGAGGGAAGGGGTTATGGGCTCTGACGTGTGTGTGTTTTTTTTTACATTAGGGGGCGGGGCTGACGTCTGACGTCATTGATCGGCTTTCCCGATGACCGGGAACAGCCAATCAATGACAGGCAGAGTCGGAAGCGCGGGGAGAGGTTTGTTTACACAAACCTCTCCCCGTTCTTCAGCTCCGTAACCCGATCGCGGGACACCAGCGGCGATCGGGTCCGCTGGTCCCGCGGGCCGGGGTCACGGAGCTCCCGACCGGGTTGCGAGCGCGCCGCTGGCGGCGCACGCGCGTCCAACGGGCAGGCATTTAAAGGGCCACGTACAGGTACGTGGTTTTGCCTGCCCGTGCCATTTTGTAGACGTATATCTACATGGGGCGGTCGGGAAGCGGTTAACATAGATTTGAGCCTAGATGAATCTTTCCATATAGTAGAATTACTTAAATCAATAATCCAATCTAATTTACTAATAACATCCATGCCTAAAATATTCTCTGTATTTTGGCAACACCAGATATCTATATTTGTTTTCAAAAGTCCTGGAATTTCAAAAGTCCTATCAGTTGCAATCTTTTCCACTGAAACCAATTAAATTACATTTTGGATAATTCATATTCACAGGTAATTTGTGTTTAGTTAAACTGAGTTCAGTTCCTAAATCTATTAAGCATTTAGTTTTATTACCATTTAATAAACCATCTAGCCGTGGCCTTCCACTTTCATCTAATACAATTGGAGCAACATAATTTAATGTTGGAGAGGTCTCAGAAACGTTTTTCTTAAATCCTGATGGCGATGGAAGTAATTAGACATGTGCATTTCTTTTCGTTCTGAATCAAAATCCAGACAAATTTTTCATTATTCGGAAATTCGGATGTATCCGAATTTCCAAATTACAAAAGTAACGAACTTAAACCAATACGAAAAAAACGAAAGAATTCGCAAACAAATTTGAATCGAATTCGAAAACAAATTTGAATCGAATTTGAAAACAAAATTGAATTGAATTTGAAGAAAATAGAAAACGATTTTCAAAAAAATACAATAAATATATAATATAAAATAATAAAGCAATAGAATATATATATATATATATATATATAATATTTTTTTATTATTCTGTTCTATTGTTTTTCTATGCTTTTCTTTTCTATTATTTTCTATTCTATAATAGTCTTTTCTATTCAAATTCAAATTCATTCTTATACAAATTCGAATTTCGGAACATGGCTTCTGAAGTTCAAACTTCATATAGAATGAATTTGAATTAGAATAGAAAAGATTAGAATAGAAAAGAATAGACTAAAAAAACAATAGAATAGAATAATATACAATATATAGAAAAAGATTAGCATAAAATAGAAAATAATAGAAAAACAATAGACCAGCATAGAACAAATATTATATATATATATATATATATATATATATATATATATATATAAAACATCTTCCAAAATTCGAATTTAAAATGAATTCAAATTAAAATAGAAAAGATTAGAATAGAGTAGAAAAGAATAGACTAGAAAAACAATAGAACAGAATAGAATAAAATATAATATATATATTATATTTTATTCTGTTCTGTTCTATTGTTTTTCTAGTCTATTATTTTCTATTATTTTCTATTCTAATCTTTTCTATTCAAATTCATTATATACGAAATTTGAATTTCAGAAGCCATCTTCTGAAATTCTAATTTCGTATAGAATTAATTCAAATTCGAATAGAAAAGTTTAGAATAGAAAAGAATGGCATAGAAAAACAATGAAACAAAATAGAAAAAGTGCAACTCGCATGGAGACGGATACCACCAGTACGAAAACACACGCCAGACTCAGAGATCCTCACAGGGACACCGGCTATATTCCGGTCGAACATGGCAAGCTCCACACAGAGCCAGGGCCGTCTGGATGACGACCTCCGCAGCATGCTCCAAGCCCTTCCTACACGGGCAGACATAGAGGCCCTAATTCTACGAATAGAAGAAGCGCACAGCAAAGACATACAGGAGGTGCGGGAAGAACTGCACACAATACAAAACCGGGTCACCTCAGGCAAGACTCTTCTCACCTCACTGGAATCCAGGGTGCGGGCCCTAGAATGTGCCCAAGACACCCACTCGAGGGAAACCCAGGAGATGCAACTCCATCTAGAAGAAATGGAGGACCGTAGCAGCCGCAACAATCTGTGGCTACGGGGCCTACCAGAGGCTACGGGACCTGAGGTCTTGGCTGAGACTGTAACGGCCATATTCCATAGACTCTTGGAAAACCCGCCTCCTACCCTGGAGATTGGCCGGGTACACCGCACCATGAGCCCCAAATCTGTGGACCCCGCAAGACCCCGCGATGTCCTTTGCCGCCTGCACCGATATGCACAGAAGGAAATCCTGCTGCGTAAAGCCTGGGACCATGGAGATATCGAATTTGATGGGGCACAGATTCAAATACTCCCGGATCTATCTAGAGCCACGCTGAAACGCCGCGCCATATTGAAAGTGGCTCTAGAAGTGGCAAGGAGACATGGCTGCATGTACAGATGGGGATACCCTTTAGCGGTTATATTCCGCACCGGCCGAGCCTCTTTCACGCTGTGCACACCGGCGGATCTCCCAGCGTTCTTCACTTTCCTGGGAGCAGAAGCGATCCAGGTGCCGAACTAGCTGCTGAGACCTACAGGCCGTGCAGGCTGTCTTCATGCAGACTCAACCAGCCTGCCCGCTCTCAGAGATCCTGAGGAAGGTCCCGCATTGCACCCAACGACGGATCACGCGAGGCATAAACACACCACATTGTCCGCTCCATACACTCTGTTTTGTTTTACACCGGCTGGCCAGAACGCTCCCCGGCGGACATGCATTTGGTCCCCCCTGATATTATACCAGAGGGACATGCTGCCATCTGTGCCCTGAGTAAACTGCCTACGCTCCCACATCTGATATACATTCTGTCACCTGGGTACAACCACCAACGACACAACCAGATACAACTGCACCACTGCTGCAGAAGGAGAGACTAAGTATGTTCTGACCAAAATGGCTATGGCTGTCCCTCTAACCCCACCACTCCCCCATCGCAAGAGGTCCCGAGACCCCCCTGAATCTTCTACACCCACATACCTGGATGACTACCCACAACACAGGGAGAGGACCACAGTGGAACCAGTCTGCCAAACACCCACACATGAGCATACGGTAACCCCCCTCCCTTCAGGCTCTCTCACAGACAACAACACCCGGGGTAGATGGAAAAGCCCAATTTGTCTCCCCACAACCGCAACCTCCTCTTCCTGCTACAACTTTTGTTTTGGCCTCTGCAGGAGGAGCGGACACTATGCCCTAGGACCACTGGGCAATCAAGGCCCCCACGGAGAGGGTTCACGTGAGTTGTCATTTCAATGGCCCTGGACGGCGGGTGGAGGGACAGTTTACGTCAAATACCAATGTTAGCTATTGTATGATATTAGATTAAAGGATTTCCACTGCTCTGAGATGGGTTTAATAGTTTATGTACCCTATAAGACGTAGTTTTTCTAGACAGGGGGATACGGGGGCGGGGTACTGAGAAAAATGTATGAGAAAAACGGTGGCCTCTCCCTTCTCCTGGTCTCCTGAAAACCTCCTCCGGGTCACTTGACAACACCTATTGGTGTACTTGCCCCGCTGGGCTTTGCTCTCTGACGGGAGGAGGGGGGTCCCATCTGTGTGCCTGGGGACCGGATCCACTTCTGTTATGCTATTTCATGGCCAGCCGGCGCACTTATTGGTTAAGTTTTAAATGCCACTGATGTTTATTAGCTCTTAAGGGATTCTCCCTTCATATGTACACTGTTCCTGTTCACACAGACATTTAATAAGAGCTCACACGCTCACACACACCTAAGGTCCGGGGACCTGGGAAGGACAGGGGATCGCCTCGATGGTCCTTGCTAGACACACCTCCACATAGGCAAACTTTCTCCCAGCTAGGCCTGGCAGACTTTAGAACAGCAGTTTTGCTGGAACCTTAGAAAACCGACACTGCTGGACAGTGTTCGTTGAGAGCACCCCCTCTTAGAAGTCATCCTCGAGAGTCCATTCTCTCTCCTCTCTACTAATCTCACTTTTTTCTGTTCTTTGGCTCCTTTACTCTTCTCTAACAACCCCCTCCTGTCCCAACCCCCCAATCCCCTCCACATGATCATGGATGCGCTCTAGGTTGTCACTCTAAATGCCAAGGGGCTTAACGTCCCAGAAAAGACGCAAATGTTGTTAAATGATATGAAATGTATGAATGTATGAAAGCTGATATTGTCTTGATTCAGGAGACATACTTTCGGGAAAATAAATTCCCAATTTTAAAAAATAGGTTCTACCCGACAGTGTACTCGGAAGCCAAATCCTGAGGGGTCTCCATTCAGATTGCGGCGAGAATCCCGTGGACCATTACATGGTCAGACCATGCCCCGGTCACAATGCAATAAGCACTGACTGACTTCCATAGGAGACAGAGAAATCCATGGAGACTCAATGAGAGCCTCCTCCAAGATCCAGAAGTATTGACAGATGTCACAAAAGAAATCACCCACTTTTTTCACACCAACATTACAGCCGATTGTGACATGGGTCTTGTTTGGGAAGCGCCCAAATCGGTGATACACGGGGTGCTAATAAAACACGGCGCAAGGATCAAAAGACAGAGAACTGCCTAAATAACGGCACTACTAGACAAACTCCAAAAAATAGAAGCCAAACACAAGCAGACACTGACCAGAATATTGGGGGACGAATTAGATATAGTGCGCCCGCAGATAACTGACCTACTCCATTTCAAAGCCAAGGCGGCCCTCCAAATTTCCCGCAGGAAGATATATGAGTCAGGAAATAAATGTGGCAGACTGCTAGCACAATCTCTACGATCACAGGCATCGGCCTCTTACATACCACATATATACTCCCCAACGGGACGGAAAGAATCATTACCACAACAAATAACCCAAGAATTCAAGTCTTACTATGCGTCCCTGTACAATCTGAACATAGGAAAACCTCCTCCGGAACATATAACGGAATAGATAGATGACTCCACAATGCCCACCCTACCGACTGAAACACGCAACCTCCTAGATGAACCCATGACACTGATGGAAATACAGATGGCAATAGGAAACACTAAACAAAGTAAGGCTGCAGGGCCAGATGGACTCACAATCCAATATTACAAGACTCTACTCCCATCACTAGGAAATCACTTAGTCAAGCTTCTCAATGACATTAGTAAGGGGAGCAGCTTACACGACACTACGTTACAGGCCCAAATAGCGGTGATTCCTAAGGAAGGGAAGGACCTGGCCCAATGTGGGAGTTACCGCCCAATATCTTTACTGAACACAGATCTCAAGTTGTTCACCAAAATAATAGCCTCTAGATTGCAGCTCCACATATCCCACTTAATAGATCTAGACTAAGTGGGCTTTGTCCCAACTAGGGAAGCTAGGGACAACACCACCAAAGTCCTGAACCTGCTTCACCAGGCCACCCTAGCCAACACGCCAAGTGTCTTTCTCAGCACTGACGCTGAGAAAGCCTTCAATAGGGTAAACTGGGCTTTTATGTTTGCCACACTGAAACATGTGGGCCAAGGCAGTAATATGATGAAATGGATCTCAGCAGTATACACGACGCCGACGGCAAGGGTTAGAGCCAACGGCGTACTCTCGGACCCCTTCCCAATTACAAACGGGACACGTCAGGGATGCCCATTCTCACCTCCTATTCGCACTATCCCTTGAGCCCTTTCTATGCCACGTAAGACGGAACTTGCGGGAATGGCGATCAACCAAACCCAATATAAGGTATCCGCCTACGCTGATGACCTGATGTTTTCCCTTTAAAAAAGTCTCCCTCCCAAACCTCCTACGAGAATTTACAATATAGGGAACACTCTCCAATCTAAAAATCAACTTTGCCAAATCTGAAGCGATGGGCGTAAAGATTCCGATAACACAAATTACACACCTCCAGTCCAGCTTTAAAATGAATTGGACGAACACTACCCTAACGTACTTAGGTACATATATCCCCCAAACACTTTCGAAATTGTACAAATTCAACTTCCCTCCCCTCTTAAAAAAAATAAAAACACTACTAAACCAATGGCAATCTGGCCTGTACTCCTGGCTAGGCCGCTGCAATATTTTGAAAATGACTATACTCCCAAAATGTCTCTACCTAATGCAGGCTCTGCCCATACATATCCCAACCACCTACTTTAAACAAGTACAATCAGCATTTACGGAATTCGTTTGGGCTAAGAGAAGACCTAGGCTAGCTAACACATTACTCGTCCTCCACAAAATGTACGGGGGTTTGGCCCTTCCCAACATCCGCGCTTACTATCAGGCTGTGCACCTAGGGAGACTCATAGATTGGTGTCGTCACCAGGAGACCAAACTGTGGACCCAATTGGAGCAGGCACAAAGTACAGTTCCCGGCCGCGGCACCCCATGGTGTTACTCAGGACTACCGCCAGAGGTCAGACACCGCCCACTAATTGGTAACACGTCGAGGGTCTGCGCTCGACTCATATCCCAGACATCCCTCTCCTCCCAGAACTCACCTTTATACCCTATATTGGGAAACCCATTATTCACACCAGGTATACGAGACGGGCCATTCCGGAACCTAGCTGACTCGGGCAGGCACCAAGCCTCCCACTTTAGCTCTGGAGGGCGTTGGAAATCGGCGACAGAAGTCTCAGCTCCCACAGGCCCGTTCCGTCTAGACTTTATAAGATCACTCCAGCTAAGCCACTTCCTTAGCTCCATCCAGCCTCCTACGGACAGTGACCAAACGCTCACAACACTAGAGGAAATCTGTAATACCACAGGGAACCTACCACACACACTCTCACTGACCTACACTCTCATAAATACACCCCCGGAGGATTTTACGCCTCCGGGACTGCTTAAACGGGAAGAGGAATTGGACTCCCAATTTAATACCCCCAAGAGACAACATATTCTCAGATATACACATAAATCCTCCATCTGCTCCAAGATCCAAGAAACCAACTATAAAATCCTCTCACGGTGGTACAGGACCCCAGCGTTACTACACAAATTATTTCCAACAACATCAGACCTGTGCTGGCGCTGCCAAGCAGATAAGGGGACCTTATTACACATTTTTTGGTCATGCCCCAAACTGACACACTTCTGGACAGTAGTACGCAAATTTTTGAAAAAAAATAATAATTTTTGAAAAAAAATAATTTAGAAAAAAAAACATTTAAAGAAAAAAAAAAGAACATTAAAAAAAACTAATTAAAAAAAAGAATAATAATTTTAGAAAAAAAAGAATAATAATTTTTGAAATTATTATCTAGTTCTTATTCTTATTATAGCCAAATTTACCAGCATAACTCCTCCCACAGCTTTTACACTACATATTCCGAATATATACCGAAACATGCGGATTGATCCCGCATGGTGTGCTATTAATTTTTATAAAAAAAAATTGTTTTTGAAAAAAATAATAATTTTTGAAAAAAAAAAATTATAATTTAAAAACCAAAAATTTTTTTGGGAAAAAAAAAACATTTTGAAAAAAATAATTTTTTTAGAAAAAAAAATAATTTTGAAAAAAAAATAATTTTGTCCATTTTTTAGCCAAACATTATGACCCCCCCCCCCCCCCATGATCAGCCAAAACATTATGACCACCCCATGATCAGCCAAAACATTATGTCCACAACTTGAAAAAAAAAAAATTAACAGTTACTCAGGCCACTCCACCCAGCTACTCCGCACACTCCAGAAATTGTAGCTTTTCTAGTTCCTATTCTTATTATAGCCAAATTTACCACCATAACTCCTCCCACTACATATTCCGAATATATACCGTTTCGGTATATATTCGGAATATGTAGTGGGAGGAGTTATGGTGGTGCGCATTGTTCCCGAATGGTGTGCTATTACTTTTTATAAAAAAAAAAATAATAATAACTTTTGATCAGCCAAAACATTATGACCCCCCCCCCCCATGATCAGCCCAAAACATTATGTCCACAACATGGAAAAAAAAATAAAAAAATAAAAAATTATTAAAAAAAAAAAAAATTGAAAAAAAAATTTAATTTTAGAAAAAAATAATAATTTTGGAAAATAAATTAATTTTTTAGCCAAACATTATGACCCCCCCCCCCCCCCATGATCAGCCAAAACATTATGACCCCCCCATGATCAGCCCAAATATTATCGCTAAAAAGGCGTATCCCGTCTCACACCTCTCTCAGCACTTCTGCACAAGCTAGCTTGAGATAGAAGAAAAAAGAACATCTTGCAGAAAAATTCATACAATGTTATAATATTAAAGGGTAACTCTACATTTCCTTGTAATAATTGTAAAGAGATTCCACATTTCCTTACAGTAATAATCTGCAGCGAGAGTTGTGCTGGAGGAAGAGAGGCGAGTATATACCAGAGTGTATACAAATTGTCCCAAACATTTCTTCTACTTCTACTGGGCATCCCATACTTCCTATACCCCATCCAAGTTCAATCCCCTCAATAAAATACAAGAACAAAGCTTATGGGCTGTTCATTGTCTTTGAGTGTCTGAGAGGTGACTGTCGGGCTGGGCAGGGTGACAGGTGGCCACATCACTTAGCAGCCCCAACGGGGGTATCGCTACATAGGCATAGGACACACCCCCTGCCACTCCCCCGTTAACCACTTGCCATCCGGGCCATTTCTGACACTTCCCTCCTACATGTAAAAATCAACTTCTTTCTGCTAGAAAATTACTTCGAACCCCCAAACATGATACCAGGATGATGCCTGTAGGTTGCCGGCATCATCCCGGAATAATTCAACAGGAAGACAAAATGAATTGTGGCCGGTAGGATTGATAAGATCTGACCACAATATGGGAATTTATATGTGTGCCTGCAAAACAAACAACATCCACTAGATGGCAGCAATTACCCTCATCCACTTCAGCATAAAATAATAGCTTCCCCTAATTGTAAATGGCGATGTCTCTTCCAACCACACTGGGGTTGGGATGTTAAATCCACCAAATGTAGACCAAGCACAAGAAAGCAGACAGAGGGGGGCATCATACCCATTCAGATCAGCAGGCCAAAGTTTTATATCAATGCCACATACTGTATATCTCCATGCAAATTGACCCCCTACTGATAAAAAAAACATGTGCTGACCAAGCTGCTTGCTGATCCCCCCGGAGAGCCTCAGTCTGCCAGACCCCAGGCTCCTCCTCATATACACTATATTACCAAAAGTATTGGGACACCTGCCTTTACACGCACACAGACTTTAATGGCATCCCAGTCTTAGTCCGTAGGGTTCAATATTGCAACCATAAAAGCTTCAACTCTTCTGGGAAGGCTGTCCATAAGGTTAAGGAGTGTGTCTATGGGAACGTTGGACCATTCTTCCAGAAGCTCATTTTTGAGGTCAGGCACTGATGTTGGCTCGCAGTCTTCGCTCTAATTCATCCCAAAGGTGTTCTATCGGGTTGAGGTCAGGACTCTGTGCAGGCCAGTCAAGTTCCTCCACCCCAAACTCGCTCATCCATGTCCTAAATGCACATAGATGCGTCTAAATGCACCTAAGTGCTAGGCATGTTCAGCGATTAGGCATTCATTCATTTCAATGGCCAGAATAAATTATTACGCTGACCAATTCCATTAATTGAAGCCCAAGCGCTTGACGTGCCTAAACGCACCTAAACGCGCTTAAAGGCGTTACACAAGTTTGAAAAAAAAACAGTGTTTGTTCTGCCAAAATTTTGCTGCCTGGAGAAAATGTGTCTAGGAGTTATCAAATGTCCAGTGTGCATGAGGACCTAACAGTAAGCTCCCAAAATAAAGGGAATACACTGAATTACAATTATTCTGAGTTGAAGTATTGGTTGTAAAGGGTCTTACGCTATATGGTCTAATCCATAATCCTCAGATTAGGTTGGGGGAAGGGTGGTGATTCTAGCAATAAATTGTAGGGTGCAACAGTAACATTCTTTGAAGTTGGTGGTGGAGCCTAAATATCAGAATTTTTAGAGGGGTGGTTTGACAGTAACCAATGGTTACATTTAGTTACAATGGTTACATTTTATTTCCCTCTAGTGTTTTCTTGAATTGTTACATTGTACCTCTTTGTTACAAAAAACATATGTATTTCCCATGCTCTTAAGCTCCATCTACTGGCCATAATGTGGTATTTTAGTACTAATTATAATAAAATAATGTTCATTAAAAAGAATAAAAAATAGCCTAAAGAACATTTGTCCATACGGGGAGCAGGGGCGCTGCCCCCCTAATCCATGCATCCGGCCCCTAATCTACATGCAGGGCGCCGGACGCATGGATTCTAATAGTTTTTTTTTTATTTTTTTTAGAAGCACATGATTAGATTCTGAGGCTCTAATTGGCTTCAAAAAAGGGTGGGCTCTGGGTTTAGAGCACTGCGCCTCGAGCCCACCCACTTGTGTGACAATAGCAAATTAATATTTGCTATTGTCTGCCTGGGTCTCCTCCTGGCCAATCAGGAAGTGGGTCCTGAGACCCGTCCCCCGATTGGCCTGAGAGGAGACCCAATCCTATTGGCCATCAAAGAGGAGGAGGGAGGAGACCCAGGTGAAGCTGGTGTGAAGCTGAGGAGGAGGAGACGCATGGTGAAGCCGCTGCCCGTGACCTACATGGGGTAATTGTGGGGCTGGTGACCGACTGACTGGGGTTTAACCCAACCGACCGGGGGTGGTGACGGTGGATGAATTGTTTGCCCCATTGTTTGCCGCCCCCCCAAAATATATACCACCAGTAGGGATGAGCTTCGAGTTTGAGTCGAACTCATGTTCGACTCGAACATTGCCTGTTTGTCCGTTCGCCGAACAGCGAACAATTTGGGGTGTTCGCTGCAAATTGAAAAGCTGCGGAACACCCTGTAAAAGTCTATGGGAGAAATCTAAAGTGCTAATTTTAAAGGCTTATATGCAAGTTATTGTCATAAAAAGTGTTTGGGGGCCCGGTCCTGCCCCAGGGGACATGTATCAATGCGAAAAAAAGGTTTAAAAATGTGCTGTCTCCGGTGGAGACAGGATGCGCTGCGCTGGACATCATCGTTGGACCCTGGACCTGGAGAGGAGAGATCATCCATCGCTGGACCCCGGAGAAATGATCACCCATTGCAGGATACCGAGAGTGGATTACCACCCCTGGAATATTTTTTTTTTTTTTAATAAAGAACTTATCCCATCGGTGTATGTGTGTTTTTTTTTAATTTTTTACACTTTCTTTGTGAAATCGTAGGGGTACAATGTACCCGTTACCATTTTAAATGGGTGGCGGGATCTAGGGGTCCCCTTGTTAAAGGGGACTTCCAGATTCCGATAAGCCCCCCGCCCGCAGACCCCCACAACCACTGGGCAAGGGTTGTGGGGATGAGGCCCTTGTCCCCATCAACATGGGGACAAGGTGCTATGGGGGCTACCCCCAAAGCACCCTCCCAATGTTGAGGGCATGTGGCCTGGTACGGTTCAGGAGGGGGAGCGCTCCCTTGTCCCCCCTCTTTTCCTGCAGCCTGCCAGGTTGCGTGCTCAGATAAAGGGTCTGGTAGGGATTTTGGGGGGGAACTTCTCGCCATTTTTTTTTATTTGCTGCGGATTTCCCCTTAAAATCCATACCAGACTTGAAGGGTCTGGTATGGATATTTAGGGGGAACCCCACGTCATTTTGTTTTTTAAATTTGACGCAGGGTTCCCCTAATATCCATACCAGACCTGAAGGGCATGGTAATTGAATTTGGGGGGACTCCCACGCATTTTTTTTATTTTTTATCAATGACTTTCAATGACTGCTCTCTGTATTACCGGGAGCCGACAATTCATTATAGCCGCGAGTGCTTTTAAATTACTTTTTTTCCTTCAGAAATTACACTTTGTGCAGGGACAGTTCTAAGCACGGGAAACAGGCACCCCTTTACAGGCATACTATAAACACCCCCCAGGTACGAAATTTAAAGGAAAATTACACTTTTATTGTTTCACTTTAAGCATTATTAAAATCACTGCTCCTGTTTTTAAAACTTTATTTTGCATTGATACATGTCCCTTGGGGCAGGACCCAGGTCCCCAAACACTTTTTATGACAATAACTTGCATATAAGCCTTTAAAATTAGCACTTTAGATTTTTGCATGTTCGAGTCCCATAGACTTTAACGGTGTTCGGATGTTTGAACTAATTTATTGCCTGTTCGCATGTTCTGAATGATGCGAACCGAACTGGGGGGTTTTCAGCTCATCCCTAACCACCAGCTGCCACTGGTCCCCACGTCTCCTCCAACTGAAGAGATTATGGTAAAAGGGGATTTTTAAGTGCCAAAAAGGAATACCACATAAATACAATATATCTAAAAAAACGCACATTTTATTTATACAAAAACCTTTTCATTTAAAAAATATGATATCATCAAAAAAAATTAGATCAACATTGGCAACATATAATATAACCGTTCTGTGTAATCAATGCGTGGTCTTATGCATATCGATATGATGTATATGGATCAAGGCATTTTGTCCAAATCAAGGGCTTCTTCAGTATACACTTTTTAATATTGGTAGATCTAATAACTCAAATGTTGACCACAAACATGTCACCAATTCATCACGCCTTGCATAACCACAGCCAAACAGAAGAATATATGTCCAAAAACATGTCAATAGTCATAAAAACCAAAGGATAGTCGCCAATAAATAGGGTCTGATTTGGAAGTGATAAGACAAACTAAGTGAGGTTAGAAAGAAGTGAATAAAGTCATCCAAATAGGGACCAATATATGTGGTTTGAACATCAAGGATCCAAAAAATTGGACCAGATGGGAACCATGAAAAAAAAAATACCTTATGTCCCAGTATAGCTAGAAAAGGAACAATCCATCAACATGGTGGCCAGACCAGTATATGGCATAAAATGATGGCAGCAAATATATTGGTTCCTATTTGGATGACATTATTCATAACTTCCTCCTATTTTGTCCTATCACAAATCAGACCCTATTGGTGGCGGGTATTTATTGCCTACTCTCCTTTGGTTTTAATGACTATTAACATGTTTTTGGACATACATTCTTCTGTTTTGCTGCAGGTATGCAAGGCGTGTAAAATTGGTGATATTTTTGTGGTCAATATCTGAGTTGTTAAACTTACCAATATTGAAAAGTGGATCCTGAAGAAGCCCCTCATTTGGGCGTAAAGCATTGATCCATATACATCAGATTCATATGCATGAGACCACACATTGATTGCACAGAACGGTCATATTATATGTTGACAATGTTGATCTAATATGTTTTGAAGGTATCATATTTTTTAAATGAATTTTTTTTTTTATAAATACATTTTTTTTTTAGATATATAGTATTCATGTGGTACTGTCAGGGCTGGGCTCAGCCCTTCCTTCTCTGAGCTGGCCGCTCAGCTGTCGGTTAATTGCCAGCTCCTATCTCTCCACAGTTACTCGGCTGCTGATGATTTCCTGCTCGTCAGTCCTGCCTACTTAAGCCGTCCAGTCCAGAGGATCTCTGCCTTCGCCTTGGTCAACATCACAGAGACACTCTCCTACATTCCTGTTAAAAGACTTGCTTGGCTGACATCCCTTCTGGCTCCAGATCCTGCTTGCTTTTTTACTACGCTCATCTCCGGCTTCCTGACGTTTGGTTTGTCTGACTATCCGTTCTGGTTCCTGAACTTTTGGCTATGTTTTGACTGTGTTTGTTCTATTTACTTTTATTATTAACCGCTTCCCGACCGGCGCACGACGATATACATCGGCACAATGGCATGGACAGGCATAAGGGCGTATATATACGTCCCCTTTAAGATGCCGCCATGCCATCCGGCTCACGGCGCGTGCTCGCGCCGGTCGGGACCCCCGTGAGGCCGCTCGCGGGTCCCGCAGACTCGATCGGTGCGGGGACACCCGCGATCGTCTCATGGGAAGGCTGAACGGGGAGATTCAGAAATAAACAGCATCTCCCCGTTCTGCCTAGCAACTAGTGACGCCGATCTCTGCTCCCTGTGATTGGAGCAGAGATCAGCATTCACTAGCTGACAGCCACGCCCCCCCCCCACAGTAAGACCCACACCCCTAGGCATACTTAACTCCTACACTGCCACCTAGTGGTTAACCTCTTCACTGCCAGGGTCATTTATACAGGAATCAATGCATTTAAATAGCATTGATTGCTGTATAAATGACAATGGTCCCAAAAATGTGTCAAAAATGTCCGATGTGTCTGCCATGTCGCAGTCACAATAAAAATGGCTGATCGCCGCCATTACTACTAAAAAAAAAATATTAATAAAAATGCTATAAAACTATCCCCTATCTTGTAAACGCTATAACTTCTGTGCAAACCAATCAATAATCGCTTATTGCGATTTTTTTTTACCAAAGATATGTAGAAGAATACGTATTGGCTTAAACTGGGAAAAAAAAAAGTTTTTTATATATTTTTGGGGGATATTTATTATAGCAAACAATAAAAAAGAATGCGTTTTTTTTCAAATCTGTCGCTCTTTTTTGTTTATAGCGCAAAAAATAAAAACCCCAGGGGCGATCAAATACCACCAAAAGAAAGCTCTATTTGTGGGAAAAAAAGGACGTCAATTTTGTTTGGGAGCCACGTTGCACGACCGCGCAATTGTCAGTTAAAGCGACGCAGTGCCGAATCGCAAAAAGGGGCCTGGTCCTTTTGCTGCAAATTGGTCCGGTCTGAAAGTGGTTAAACAAGTGTGAATTAACTGTACTTCTGTTCCGGTCTGATTTCATGGTTTCTGACAGGTATTCCTTTTTGGCACTTAAAAATCTCCTTTTACCATAATCTCTTTGGTTGGAGGAGATGTGAGGACTTACCCATAACATTTGTTTTTGCCCAATTTACACAGAACAAATATACCAGCAAAATTAATCAGACTAATGGTATGTAAATTATATATAAATAGACGCCTAATCACACTTATTTTTTATAAACAACAAAAATGTTATATATGTAGCACTGCAAATTTGTGAGGCCTAGTGTGCATTAACACGGCCTGTACCCCAGAGAGAAGCTTAAACAGATAGACATAGAGAGTATATGCATGTAAACAGAAAATAAATTTTATTTAGGGCAACAAGCCCAAAGATAAATCAATAGGTAAGTAAATAGGCATGCGATTTTACAAGACAGTATATATACATGGAATCATATGCGACCATAAACATGTACATAAGATGCAAAAATTGCACAGCAACTTGCGATATTATCAGGGTCTATTCAGGAAAATGCCGACATGTTTCGGACGGGCGTCCTTTTTCAAGGCAATAACAGTTCCTGTGTTTGCTCAATAGTACTGTATAAGACAGAGTAAGGTCGTTAGTATACAACATATTGTGTTGATAAGTATAAAACCTGTGGTTGAACCACTCAATGGTAATGGTACTCACTTGCAAAGCATTGAAGAGAGAGGCTTAAATAGCCTGGTGGTCTTGGGGTACAGAGATATGGTCTCACAAAATGTAAATTAGTCTTGTGCTGTTAAAAGCAAGCGGCTGCTGGGCATTTGAAAGGCTGCAAGATCTCCAAGCCATGCACTGGAATGTTGCAATGGCTCTATAAGCCTGGGCCAAAAATGATATGTGGCTAGGGGATAAAGAGGAGTAAGTAGGGTAGTATTAGTGCCACTTGAAGGTAAGAGAGTATGTTCATGCAGAGTAGGCTGCATAGGGTAAAAAAGTAATGTTACCTGATGGATGTAGGTCTTGTGGTACAATGCAGCGGAGCGCCGGCAGGGAAGTGTGGTAGCTAGTCCCGCCATTGTTCAGGCTTATATGTGTGTGAGAATTAATATCAGCTGTGCGGACCATGATGTAAAGTGGATGCGCTGAGCTGTGGTATAATTAGGGCCAGGTGAGGGGATGGTGGCTCAGAGGCCACAGCGTAATACCCCTAATGGTGAGATCTCAGAAGCGGGGCCTCGTGCGGCGTCGGAGCGTCACCGACGCGGGCAGACTAGTCCCTCCCCGCTTGCTGGAACGCAAGCAGAGGGGCGCGTGTGTTGGAGACGTGCGCCTCAATGGGTATATGCTGCGCATGCGCCGTGGAGGATTCGCGCATGCGCACATGGTCTTACCCGCGCCGGGCAGCCTGTATAACAAATGGAAGCAGGAAAAAACCGCATAAGGCATAGGAGAATGTATGAAAGTATGACAAAGTTGTTAACATTCAATGGGTTCGATATAAACAGCATTAATAGGTCAGCAAGTGAGTCACAGCACCATAGAGATGGGTAGGGGGCCCCCTAATGGACGGAAACAGACAATGCATTAGAATAGCAAAAAACAGCAATGTTCACATATCTATAGAAAAAGTAGGCAAAATAAGTTTGCATCAATCAATTAGAATAGCTATAAAACAATACAAACATTGCAATAAGGCCAATGTGCAATATAAACATGTTTTCTAGAACATTAGACAGATGCATTTAAATAGGTATGAAGATAGAACATAATCATTGTCATATAGGTAAATAATTGGAACAAATAAAGAAAGGGTCCCAGGGCAAGATGTACTTACGGGGGCCTGTCTTAATTTGGAAAGAGGTTAAAGGTCAAGTTCGCACACCCCTGATTCAAAGCCCTCAAGATAGGGCTTAAGGTTGAATGCCTCATTGAGGCCTGGGGGGGATGTAGCGTTAAGATGGAAAATCCATTTAAGCTCACTTTGCAGTAAAGATTTATTGTAGTCACCCCCTCGGTTGGATGGGGGGATATGGTCAAGTGCTCTAAATGTAATCTGGGGAGTTGAGTCCTGATGGACAGTTGCACAGTGTCGCCCTAAAGGGAGGTCATGGTCTTTTTGGTTGATACTAAGGGTATGTCGGTAAATGCGTTTCCAAAAAGGCAGTTTGGTTTTCCCAACATAAAAACACCCACACTCGCATTCTAGTAGATATACAATGCCGACTGAGCGGCAATTGACAAAATGTTGGGGGAAAAAGGGTTGTCCGTTTGGTAGGATATTAGATCTGTTGGATTTGGATAAATACCTACAGTATTGGCATTTCCCACAAGGGAATGTCCCTTTAGTTTGTTTATGTAAGTAACTGGCTGGAGTATATTCACTTCTAATTAGTTTGTCACAGAGAGAGGGAGCTCGTCTATAGGTGAGTAAGGGATGTGTCGGTACAAATGGGGACAATGAATGGTCTGTGGTTAGGATATGCCAATGTTTTTCTAAGATTTGGGTAATTGAAGAATGTTGTTCGCAAAAATTGGTAATAATTCGTAAAGGAGTGTTTATGGATTGAGGTTTAGAAGAGAAGAGTAAAGAGTTGCGTGTTTTGGATTTTCCTGCTTCCATTTGTTATACAGGCTGCCCGGCGCGGGTAAGACCATGTGCGCATGCGCGAATCCTCCACGGCGCATGCGCAGCATATACCCATTGAGGCGCACGTCTCCAACACACGCGCCCCTCTGCTTGCGTTCCAGCAAGCGGGGAGGGACTAGTCTGCCCGCGTCGGTGACGCTCCGACGCCGCACGAGGCCACGCCCCTCGGACGTGGTGACGCGCGGCGCCGCCGCTTCTGAGATCTCACCATTAGGGGTATTACGCTGTGGCCTCTGAGCCACCATCCCCTCACCTGGCCCTAATTATACCACAGCTCAGCGCATCCACTTTACATCATGGTCCGCACAGCTGATATTAATTCTCACACACATATAAGCCTGAACAATGGCGGGACTAGCTACCACACTTCCCTGCCGGCGCTCCGCTGCATTGTACCACAAGACCTACATCCATCAGGTAACATTACTTTTTTACCCTATGCAGCCTACTCTGCATGAACATACTCTCTTACCTTCAAGTGGCACTAATACTACCCTACTTACTCCTCTTTATCCCCTAGCCACATATCATTTTTGGCCCAGGCTTATAGAGCCATTGCAACCTTCCAGTGCATGGCTTGGAGATCTTGCAGCCTTTCAAATGCCCAGCAGCCGCTTGCTGTTAACAGCACAAGACTAATTTACATTTTGTGAGACCATATCTCTGTACCCCAAGACCACCAGGCTATTTAAGCCTCTCTCTTCAATGCTTTGCAAGTGAGTACCATTACCATTGAGTGGTTCAACCACAGGTTTTATACTTATCAACACAATATGTTGTATACTAACGACCTTACTCTGTCTTATACAGTACTATTGAGCAAACACAGGAACTGTTATTGCCTTGAAAAAGGACGCCCGTCCGAAACATGTCGGCATTTTCCTGAATAGACCCTGATAATATCGCAAGTTGCTGTGCAATTTTTGCATCTTATGTACATGTTTATGGTCGCATATGATTCCATGTATATATACTGTCTTGTAAAATCGCATGCCTATTTACTTACCTATTGATTTATCTTTGGGCTTGTTGCCCTAAATAAAATTTATTTTCTGTTTACATGCATATACTCTCTATGTCTATCTGTTTAAGCTTCTCTCTGGGGTACAGGCCGTGTTAATGCACACTAGGCCTCACAAATTTGCAATTTTTATATGCGAGAAGCGATAGACCTACCTGCCACCACTCACTTGCTCAATAAACATTTTACCTTGATTTATCTATGGTCAACCCATAAAAATCCCCTACCTGAGCAAGTGACTGCTGGCACTTTCTACCTCAATATACCTATGTCTCTATATATCTTTAAATTTAAATACGAGTATTGATCCTTTTGTGCTATATGACAACTATCACTTTTAACCTGTTTTTGTGAAAAACCCTCCCGATACCCCCCTAACCATCATGGCAATCTTCCTTGGCGAGGATTGGGAGACCCGCATGACTAGCACTTCCTATTTAAATGCATCTGTCTAATGTTCTAGAAAACATGTTTATATCGCACATTGGCCTTATTGCAATGTTTGTATTGTTTTATAGCTATTCTAATTGATTGATGCAAACTTATTTTGCCTACTTTTTCTATAGATATGTGAACATTGCTGTTTTTTGCTATTCTAATGCATTGTCTGTTTCCGTCCATTAGGGGGCCCCCTACCCATCTCTATGGTGCTGTGACTCACTTGCTGACCTATTAATGCTGTTTATATCGAACCCATTGAATGTTAACAACTTTGTCATACTTTCATACATTCTCCTATGCCTTATGCGTTTTTTTCCTGCTTCCATTTGTTATACAGGCTGCCCGGCGCGGGTAAGACCATGTGCGCATGCGCGAATCCTCCACGGCGCATGCGCAGCATATACCCATTGAGGCGCACGTCTCCAACACACGCGCCCCTCTGCTTGCGTTCCAGCAAGCGGGGAGGGACTAGTCTGCCCGCGTCGGTGACGCTCCGACGCCGCACGAGGCCACGCCCCTCGGACGTGGCGACGCGCGGCGCCGCCGCTTCTGAGATCTCACCATTAGGGGTATTACGCTGTGGCCTCTGAGCCACCATCCCCTCACCTGGCCCTAATTATACCACAGCTCAGCGCATCCACTTTACATCATGGTCCGCACAGCTGATATTAATTCTCACACACATATAAGCCTGAACAATGGCGGGACTAGCTACCACACTTCCCTGCCGGCGCTCCGCTGCATTGTACCACAAGACCTACATCCATCAGGTAACATTACTTTTTTACCCTATGCAGCCTACTCTGCATGAACATACTCTCTTACCTTCAAGTGGCACTAATACTACCCTACTTACTCCTCTTTATCCCCTAGCCACATATCATTTTTGGCCCAGGCTTATAGAGCCATTGCAACCTTCCAGTGCATGGCTTGGAGATCTTGCAGCCTTTCAAATGCCCAGCAGCCGCTTGCTTTTAACAGCACAAGACTAATTTACATTTTGTGAGACCATATCTCTGTACCCCAAGACCACCAGGCTATTTAAGCCTCTCTCTTCAATGCTTTGCAAGTGAGTACCATTACCATTGAGTGGTTCAACCACAGGTTTTATACTTATCAACACAATATGTTGTATACTAACGACCTTACTCTGTCTTATACAGTACTATTGAGCAAACACAGGAACTGTTATTGCCTTGAAAAAGGACGCCCGTCCGAAACATGGCGGCATTTTCCTGAATAGACCCTGATAATATCGCAAGTTGCTGTGCAATTTTTGCATCTTATGTACATGTTTATGGTCGCATATGATTCCATGTATATATACTGTCTTGTAAAATCGCATGCCTATTTACTTACCTATTGATTTATCTTTGGGCTTGTTGCCCTAAATAAAATTTATTTTCTGTTTACATGCATATACTCTCTATGTCTATCTGTTTAAGCTTCTCTCTGGGGTACAGGCCGTGTTAATGAACATTAGGCCTCACAAATTTGCAATTTTTATATGCCCCCCTAACCATCATGGCAATCTTCCTTGGCGAGGATTGGGAGACCCGCATGACTAGCACTCTACAGCAATTTCAATCTAATGAATTCATTGAATCTCAATTGCGATTTGTTTTTCTCAATCTTACACACACTGTCCAGAAGAAAGCCTCTCTCTTCTGGCATATCAAGTCCTTTAAGGACTATATTGCTCACGGTATTAACCCTTTTGGGCTCAGGGTCCAAATTTTCCCTACGTTTCAGGACATTCCCCCAGACTTTAAACAGGCCTGGGAGGGTGTCCTCAAGCAATGTTCAATTGATTTGATGAAACTTTTGATACAACAATATGAGACACAAATGTCTGCCCTTGATGCCAAACTCGCATCAATAAACACCCAACTTACACAATTTTTGGATCATCCATTATACAAAACATTGGATCTCCAACTAAAAAAACGTTTTGACAAATTCAACCACGACGCAGAAGGACAAAAAATTCTTCCGCGACAAAAAAGCATTCCAAGAGGAAAGAGCTTACAAATGGAACGAGGCCAACCGTGCTGTACGCCCACCAGCCCCAGCACGCTTCGCCTCCAAACCAATGCCTCCCAAGTACACTGCTGACCGCAACACAGCCAATTCACATGTTGCACCCAAACCCAACTCCACACGGGGTCCACGTAACCCCAAAAGAGGTCGCACACCTAACCTTTCCAGTGATGAGGTCTCCGATCCCGAGGGACCGACCGACGACTCACCGACCAGAGACCCGTCGGTCGCCTCCTCGTCCTCGAAGACCTCCAGATCACATTCCCTACCCTCTTCCTCCCAACACTTTGATTTTTTAGATTTAATGCGAGCATCACAAAGAATTCAACACAACAACTCTCACCAACCGAAAAGGACACCCAGATAATTTCATCTTCTTGTAACATTATCAACCTTTCCAAACACTCACTCACTAAGCATGAAATTTCAGTCCTTGAAAAGGGACTCACCTTTTGTCCTGTTTCTCACATAGACAAGTTCACTGTCATCAAAGACATTCATTTATTTGTCCGGAAACTTTTATTACACAGCATATACACACCCAACCCCTTCTCAGATTCCCTTCTACACTCTGCAGCGGAAACCACTGCCCTCCAACAGCTAACTGAACTTTTGGAGGAAAGTGACAACCCCAATCTAATAGATACTTTGGATCTTGACACTCTCTTAGCCAGCACTGTGGATGACTCCCCCACTCCACCACGTCCACCCTCCAAAATAACTATAAAAAAGAAATCTAGTTTCTACCCACCCCCGAGCACCAATCCACGGGCGGCACTATTTTTGCAGGCAGTTACACGGGAAATCCGCAATCTACAAGTTCACCCCAACCGATCTAAGGCAAGAAATTTCTCATATAATCAATACCTCGCCCTTCAAAATTTAAAAACTAATCCCACGATAATAATAAAACCCGCCGACAAAGGCGGAAACATAGTTATACTTGACAGAGCCGACTATATCCAAATGTGCCATGACATCCTTCAGAACAAGGAATGGTACAAAAAGATTCCCACATCTTTCATTGCTTCAGCACAACAACAACTATACACACTTATAGACTCTGCTACTACACAAGGGATATTGGACAAAAATACCAGTGACTATGTTAGAACTAAATTTCCACGTACAGCTACGTTTTACGCACTCCCTAAGGTGCATAAAAACCTACCCAGACCACCAGGCAGGCCAATAGTTTCCGGCAGAGGCTCTCTCACAGACAACCTCAGTCGATACATCGATAAACTACTGCAACCTATAGTTACCCAACTCCCTTCCTACATACGAGACACTACCCATCTCCTACAAAGTCTGTCTTCCTTGACCATCGGTCCCGACACCCTTCTTGTCGCGATCGACGTCGAGGCATTATACAGCTCGATCCCCCACTCCTTAGGACTCTCGGCCATCCGACATATACTCACCACTACTTCTCTGTACCCTACAGATCTTTCTACATTTATCATAAATGCCCTTAATTTTATCCTTAACAACAATTTTTTTTCCTTTGATGGTTCCCACTACCTCCAAGTACAAGGCGTGGCCATGGGCACTTGTTGCGCACCGGCCTACGCCAATCTGTACTTGGGGGAGTGGGAACGTCTTCTATTCGCAGACCCTTCTGCCAATATGTATACCAAATATATCGTCACCTTCCGTCGATACATCGATGATATCCTTATTGTCTGGCAGGGACCCAGTCAAACTTTACTAGACTTTCTGACTTACCTCAACACCGCTAATCAGCTAAATCTGAGATTCACCATGACATATAGTCCAACCTCTATCTGTTTCTTAGACCTTACCCTCATGAAAGACTCGGAAGGTCATATCCAAAGTCACCTATATCGTAAACCCACTGCAGGCAACACCATTCTAGCTGCCTCCAGTTTTCACCCTGAACCTCTCCTCAACTCTATTCCCTATGCCCAATACCTCCGTGCCCGTCGCAACTGTTCAACCGAGGCCTCCTTTGAAAATGAGGCCTTGGTTCTACGAAATAGGCTGTTAGAACGAGGATATCCACATAAGATTTTGAAAATCGCATATAAAAAGGCGAAATCCAAAACACGCAACTCTTTACTCTTCTCTTCTAAACCTCAATCCATAAACACTCCTTTACGAATTATTACCAATTTTTGCGAACAACATTCTTCAATTACCCAAATCTTAGAAAAACATTGGCATATCCTAACCACAGACCATTCATTGTCCCCATTTGTACCGACACATCCCTTACTCACCTATAGACGAGCTCCCTCTCTCCGTGACAAACTAATTAGAAGTGAATATACTCCAGCCAGTTACTTACATAAACAAACTAAAGGGACATTCCCTTGTGGGAAATGCCAATACTGTAGGTATTTATCCAAATCCAACAGATCTAATATCCTACCAAACGGACAACCCTTTTTCCCCCAACATTTTGTCAATTGCCGCTCAGTCGGCATTGTATATCTACTAGAATGCGAGTGTGGGTGTTTTTATGTTGGGAAAACCAAACTGCCTTTTTGGAAACGCATTTACCGACATACCCTTAGTATCAACCAAAAAGACCATGACCTCCCTTTAGGGCGACACTGTGCAACTGTCCATCAGGACTCAACTCCCCAGATTACATTTAGAGCACTTGACCATATCCCCCCATCCAACCGAGGGGGTGACTACAATAAATCTTTACTGCAAAGTGAGCTTAAATGGATTTTCCATCTTAACGCTACATCCCCCCCAGGCCTCAATGAGGCATTCAACCTTAAGCCCTATCTTGAGGGCTTTGAATCAGGGGTGTGCGAACTTGACCTTTAACCTCTTTCCAAATTAAGACAGGCCCCCGTAAGTACATCTTGCCCTGGGACCCTTTCTTTATTTGTTCCAATTATTTACCTATATGACAATGATTATGTTCTATCTTCATACCTATTTAAATGCATCTGTCTAATGTTCTAGAAAACATGTTTATATTGCACATTGGCCTTATTGCAATGTTTGTATTGTTTTATAGCTATTCTAATTGATTGATGCAAACTTATTTTGCCTACTTTTTCTATAGATATGTGAACATTGCTGTTTTTTGCTATTCTAATGCATTGTCTGTTTCCGTCCATTAGGGGGCCCCCTACCCATCTCTATGGTGCTGTGACTCACTTGCTGACCTATTAATGCTGTTTATATCGAACCCATTGAATGTTAACAACTTTGTCATACTTTCATACATTCTCCTATGCCTTATGCATTTTTTTCCTGCTTCCATTTGTTATACAGGCTGCCCGGCGCGGGTAAGACCATGTGCGCATGCGCGAATCCTCCACGGCGCATGCGCAGCATATACCAATTGAGGCGCACGTCTCCAACACACGCGCCCCTCTGCTTGCGTTCCAGCAAGCGGGGAGGGACTAGTCTGCCCGCGTCGGTGACGCTCCGACGCCGCACGAGGCCACGCCCCTCGGACGTGGCGACGCGCGGCGCCGCCGCTTCTGAGATCTCACCATTAGGGGTATTACGCTGTGGCCTCTGAGCCACCATCCCCTCACCTGGCCCTAATTATACCACAGCTCAGCGCATCCACTTTACATCATGGTCCGCACAGCTGATATTAATTCTCACACACATATAAGCCTGAACAATGGCGGGACTAGCTACCACACTTCCCTGCCGGCGCTCCGCTGCATTGTACCACAAGACCTACATCCATCAGGTAACATTACTTTTTTACCCTATGCAGCCTACTCTGCATGAACATACTCTCTTACCTTCAAGTGGCACTAATACTACCCTACTTACTCCTCTTTATCCCCTAGCCACATATCATTTTTGGCCCAGGCTTATAGAGCCATTGCAACATTCCAGTGCATGGCTTGGAGATCTTGCAGCCTTTCAAATGCCCAGCAGCCGCTTGCTTTTAACAGCACAAGACTAATTTACATTTTGTGAGACCATATCTCTGTACCCCAAGACCACCAGGCTATTTAAGCCTCTCTCTTCAATGCTTTGCAAGTGAGTACCATTACCATTGAGTGGTTCAACCACAGGTTTTATACTTATCAACACAATATGTTGTATACTAACGACCTTACTCTGTCTTATACAGTACTATTGAGCAAACACAGGAACTGTTATTGCCTTGAAAAAGGACGCCCGTCCGAAACATGTCGGCATTTTCCTGAATAGACCCTGATAATATCGCAAGTTGCTGTGCAATTTTTGCATCTTATGTACATGTTTATGGTCGCATATGATTCCAGTGGCGTCACTAGGGTTGGTGTCACCTGGTGCGGTATAACATGGTGTCACCCCCCCCCCAATAATTTTTGCGGGTGATTTTAACCCTTTTTCAGCCGCTAGTGGGGATTAAAAGCTCCCTGCTAGCGGCCAAATAGCGCAGTGAAATTGACGGTAAAGTGCCGCTAAAAATTGCGGCACATTACCGCCGACGCTCCCACCACCCCGGTGTGAAAGGGGCCTAACCAAGGGCTCCAACACGATGAGTGAGTTCATCGCAGCTCTGCCCCCACACTTTTCATTATCTGCTGTCCCCAGGGACAGATCCGATCCAGAGATCCCACTGTATGGTGATCTCTGGATCGGATCTGTCCCCGGAGACAGCAGATAATGACATCATAGGCATTGATGATTTGATTTGGATTTTGGAACTGACCTGCTGACACGGTGTGTTGCTTGCTGGACCGAATCTGATGGCCGCAGGGAAGATGGCAAGATGTTGCTGTGACCTTCTGCTTGCTGGATGGATCTGATGTGGGTGTGGGACACTGTCTGTCTACACCTGTGCTGTGGTCTGTGGACACCCCCCCCCTTATCAGACCAGCTTAGGGCGGCTCCGCTCAGCTACCTGGTGACTGCTGGAGACCAGGGTGGGTGGGGTGTGTCACTCAGATACTGTGCCTATATCTAATATAATATATCTGTGCCCAGCACCCCCCCCCCATCATCATCATCAGACCAGCTCAGGGTGGGGGTGGCGCAGTCAGCTAATATAATATAGTGAGTGTTGTCTGTCTGATAAGGGGGGGGGGGAGGGGGTGCTGCTGGACACAGTTATATTATATTAGATATAATAGGCACAGTAGCTGAGTGAGCTGGTCTGGTGGGGGGAGGGGGGTGGCTGGACCAGCTATATTACACAATATATATATATATATATATATATATATATATATATATATATATATTATCTATAGCTCTGTCTAGCAGACCACTTTGCACCCCCCCCCCCCTATTATACTTGTATAACACAGGTCAGCCAGGGTGCCAGACACTGAGAGTCCTCCCTCCTCCCACACCAGCTCTTTGGTGGTGAGTCTGTGTCAGTAAGTACGATGGCGCCCCCCCCCCCCCACACACACCTCAACCTGGCTATGCTCGGACACCAGGACACCAGGACATCTTCCCCGCCCCCCCCCCCCCCCACCGGTTCAAAATTCGGGCGTCTGGAGAGGAGAAGAGGGCAGCTTCACCAGCTTCACAGCGTGCAGCTGCCGTGCTGCCCAGGCGGAGCGGAGATACTATGTAGTGACGTCATCATCCTGTCTGCACTCTGCAGTGTGAGATGTGACAGGCTGGAAGAAGAAGGAAGGAGGACAGCGAGTGACACACACCAGGCGCGGCTGCGGCGCTGGAGCCTGGAGGTGTGTTGTTTCAGCCCAGCAGGCTTCGGGGGGGGGGGGGGGGTTGAAAAAAAATAAAAAAATAAACTGTGTTTGTTGTAACGTGGACGATTTCAAGGGGTAAAAAAAAAAATGTAAAAAAAAAAAAATGTAAAAAAAAAAAAAAAAAAACAGGGCTTTCCTCACCATCGGGAGGGTGTCACCCCTCTAGCGGGTGTCACCCGGGTGCGCACCGCACCCCCCGCACCCCCCTAGCAACGCCTCTGTATGATTCCATGTATATATACTGTCTTGTAAAATCGCATGCCTATTTACTTACCTATTGATTTATCTTTGGGCTTGTTGCCCTAAATAAAATTTATTTTCTGTTTACATGCATATACTCTCTATGTCTATCTGTTTAAGCTTCTCTCTGGGGTACAGGCCGTGTTAATGCACACTAGGCCTCACAAATTTGCAATTTTTATATGCGAGAAGCGATAGACCTACCTGCCACCACTCACTTGCTCAATAAACATTTTACCTATATGTAGCACTGACCCCTGAAGGAGCTGCTGACTTTGTTTGGGCCTGTACTCTGCTAGTGAACCCCCACTCCCCTTGACACAGCTGTGGTGTAATGTTGGTGTGGAGCTAATGGTGAAGGATAATCCCACAATATACAATATAATAGCAGTATACCTTTGTTATTACCTGGGTATCCGATGGCTCCACCTGCAGGAAAAGGAACAACACTCCACACCAATGGTACTTAACCAGAAATGTCTCTTTACTGGGGTTAGTGTAAAATAGTAATTACAACATTTGCACTGTCACACCAACATAATGTGACAGCACAGTAGGAACACACAACAGTATGCACGTGTACAGTTGTCCTATAGGGATGGGCCCAGTGTTCGATTCAAACCCATGTTCGAATCGAACATCGGGCGTTCGCCCGCTCGGCGAGCCCAGAAATATTTGGGCCGCTCGCATCAAATTCGTGTGATGCGAGTGGCCAAGTGGCGAGTGGCTGATGATTGGCCAAGCATGCACTGTGACCCGCATGCTTAGCCAATCAAAGAGCCAGCGGCGAGGAGAGCAATAATTGGCCACAGGCAGGATGCCTGTGGCCAATTATAGCTCAGGGGGTTTAGTACACGCCTCACAGTATAAAAGGCTGCCGCGCCGGCGGCCTCGTATATTGTGCTCCAGCGTGTCAGTGTTATGTGCTGCTGACTGCTGAGCTGACATTATGTGCTGTGATTCTGGGGATTAGTGTGTGCGTGCTGTTAGTACAGCATTGCAGTATCACATCTGGGGGGGTGTCTATAGTATGCCTGTGAAGGGGCGCATGTTTCCTGTGCTTAGAACTGTCCCTGCACAAAATCATTTTTGCAGGAAAAAAAGCTATTTAAATGAACTCGCGGCTAATGAATTGACGGATCCCGTAACACAGAGAACAGTCATTCATTGAAAGTCATTGATCAAAAAAAAGTCATTGATAAAAAATAAAAAAAATTAAAAAAAAAGCGTGGGGGCCCCCCAAATTCAATAACCAGGCCCTTCAGGTCTGCTATGGATATTAAGGGGAACCCCAGCCCAAAAGAAAATAAAAATGGCGTGGGGTACCCCTCAAAATTCATACCAGACCCTTATCCGAGCACGCAACCTGGCAGGCCGCAGGAAAAGAGGGGGGGACGAGAGCAGCCCCCCCTCTTGAACCGTACCAGGCCACATGCCCTCAACATTGGGAGGGTGCTTTGGGGTCCCCCCAAAGCACCTTGTCCCCATGTTGATGAGGACAAGGGCCTCTTCCCCACAACCCTGGCCATTGGTTGTGGGGGTCTGCGGGCGGGGGGCTTATCGGAATCTGGAAGCCCCCTTTAACAAGGGGACCCCCAGACCCCCCCCCCTGTGTGAAATGGTAAGGGGGTACAAAAGTACCCCTACCATTTCACCAAAAAAGTGTCAAAAATTGTAAAAATTACAGGAGACGGTCTTTGACAATTCCTTCTTCCTTTCTTCCTTTCCCCTCTGACGCACAAGGACATCATGGGGAATTCCCTATGGCTTTCCCCATGATGTCAGAGGGGGGCGGGGTCACCAGGTGGCCCCGCCCTCCATTATAAAAGGCCTGTCAGATGAAGCGAAGCCTCACACAGCGGGAGCCTCCCATTGCGCGGAGCGGCCCAGAAGAGACACCAACGCCATGGAAGAAGATGCCGGACGAGAAGACCAGAGCAAGAAGAAGCGGATCGGAGGAAGAAGATGATGGAAGAAGAAGATGGAAGAAGATGCCGGAAGGAGAAGATGAAGAAACCGAAGGATGAAGAAAGGAAGAAGGAACACCAGAATAAAGAAGATTTTAATAAAGGAATTGTCAAAGACCGTCTCCTGTCATTTTTACCATTTTTTACACTTTTTTGGTGAAATGGTAGGGGTACTCCCTTACCATTTCACACAGGGGGGGGGCCGGGATCTGGGGGTCCCCTTGTTAAAGGGGGCTTTCAGATTCTGATAAGCCCCCCGCCCGCAGACCCCCACATCCAATGGCCAGGGTTGTGGGGAAGAGGCCCTTGTCCTCATCAACATGGGGACAAGGTGCTTTGGGGGGGACCCCAAAGCACCCTCCCAATGTTGAGGGCATGTGGCCTGGTACGGTTCAGGAGGGAGGGGGGGCGCTCTCGTCCCCCCCTCTTTTTCCTGCGGCCTGCCAGGTTGCGTGCTCGGATAAGGGTCTGGTATGGATTTTGAGGGGGACCCCACGCCATTTTTTTTTGTCCGGGGTTCGCCTTAAAATCCATCCCAGACCTCAAGGGTCTGGTATGGATTTTGAGGGGGACCCCACGCCATTTTTTTTTTAGCTGGGGTTCACCTTAATATCCATAGCAGACCTGAAGGGCCTGGTTATTGAATTTGAGGGGACCCCCACGCTTTTTATTTTTTTATTTTTTTTATTTTTTATCAATGACTTTTTTTTTATCAATGACTTTCAATGAATGACTGTTCTCTGTTTTACGGGAGCCGTCAATTCATTAGCCGCGAGTGATTTAAATAGCTTTTTTTCCTGCAAAAATTACACTTTGTGCAGGGACAGTTCTAAGCACAGGAAACATGCGTCCCTTCACAGGGATAATATAGACACCCCCCAGGTACGATATTTAAAGGAATATTACACTTTTATTGTTTCACTTTAAGCATTATTAAAATCACTGCTCCTGAAAAAACGTCTGTTTTAAAAAAAAAAAAATTGCATTGATACATGTCCCCTGGGGCAGGACCCAGGTCCCCAAACACTTTTTATGACAATAACATGCATTTTAGCCTTTAAAATTAGCACTTTTGATTTCGAATGTTCGCATTCTTTGTAACTAATAGGGCTCTTATGTTCGCACGGACTTTAGGTCCGTTCGCGGGTTCTGGTGCAAACCGAACCCCGGGGGTATTCGGCTCATCCCTATTGTCCTATATGACCTCTGAGAAAGTGACTCCAATCGGGACTAATGCTCAGAGCAACTACGGCCTACTCTGGGCACCTTCCCACTTCCAGCACACTCTGGTGAATACAGGAATGAGAATGATAAATGTAGCACAGCACAACTACAAGGGATCTCCCCCTACTTTAATAAAGGTGCAAGGCCTTGCAATACAAGATGCAGTCTTTGATCTTCTTTCTTCTGCTAGCTATTAGTGTTTGTAACAATTTGTAATCCAACAATGGAATAACAAGGGTTAACTTGAAATGGATACCAGAACTATTCATGTGGTGTAATCCACTTGTAATTGCCTCTGGTATAACACAGTGTTAAAGTGCAGTGAAGGGCAGGCTTGAGGCCTGCTTAAACTCAGTCTTTATTAGACTCTCCTCTGTGGGACTACAGGTCCCAGCAACACTATGTTAGAGTCTAGGTGTATGAAAGTGCGTAAGAAACTGTGGGCAACAGCCCTCTCACCAAACTGGGTCTGAAGAATGGAACAGCTCTGCTCCGGTGCACTCAGTCTTGCTTCTAGCCGGCCAGCTCCGTCACACCGCTCTGCTCTGCAAGATGAACCAGGTCCCTCTGATGGCTCCGACAGGTGTCTCTGGATCCTTCCCGATCCGGTCACTCAGTCTCTCCAGCGATCAGGTGAATGCCAGAGTCTGTAATTGTTCTGCTCCGCAGTGGCTGTAGGCCGCGCTCTCTGGAGACCTCCTCACAGGTCCTTACAGGCAGGCCATGCGTCCAGAAGATAAAGAAAATGGCTGCGCTGGCTCTTTCATAGCCTACCCAGCATGCAGTTCAGTACAGGGTGATCATGGGTAGGTCACCTGGCATTTTGGGTAGGTAGGTATGTCACAGCAAAAATGTAAACAACAGTCACTTCCTGTTCCTTGTTTAGTGCTATAGAAAAGGAAAATAATTCAAGTCAATTTCCTGTCTTTGGCCGCTAGATTGCGCCAAATACTAAGCTATGACACTGCTCATAGACTTACATTATAAAGCATTAATAAGCAAAAATATCAGCACTACATATAAAAATGATAACTGATTTGTTCTGAATGCTTCACAGTGGACTGTGTATTTTTAAGTCTTGTATTTGTTTCTGTTCTAAACCCTCATAACCTTTCCGTTAACTAGCAGTTTAGTAGTAATAAACCCTCAAACATGTATTATATTAAAGCTTACCATTTCTTAGATGTGGTAGCTGTATTACTTTTCATTTTTAGGCTTTTTTCCCTTTATTATTCCCTGGAGATCTGGCCAGTAAGTCTGTTATTACTTGACTTACTTTAACACACCAAGCTGTCGTGCAAAAATGGCAGTTAGAGGGTTGAGACAAACCATTTACCACTGACAGGAGTGCTTACAATGATCAGCTTTTATTCATTTATGTAAAACCTTCATATCAAAAAGAAAAACAAAACTGCTTAAAAAGTGTTATCTGGAGTTTGGTTTTAATTTGCAAGCCAAGTTTTTGAGCAGAGCATACAGTGAGCACAGTCTCAGCACAGAAACATTGGCTAAATAGTTACATAGTTAGTCAGTTTGAAAAAAGACACAAGTCCATCTAGTTCAACCAAAAAAATAAAAATATCATACAATCCCATATCCACAACCATCAGAGCTTTTTCCGACGACAATTCCGACCGTGTGTACGTGGCATTACTGTGAAGAAACCTTTCCATATTCGGAGATGAAATCTCTTTTCCTCTAGACATAAAGAGTGTCCCCTTGTCCTCTGTGATGACCGTAAAGTGAATAACTCAACACCAAGTTCACTATATGGATCCCTCATGTATTTGTACATGTTGATCATATTCTCCCCTTAATCTCCTCTTCTCAAGAGTGAAAAAATTTAGTTCCTCTAATCTCTCCTCAAACTGAGCTCCTCCATGCCTTTTTTGGTTGCCCTTCTCTGCACTTTCTTACTTATTTTTTACTATAATAAATATCACCAAAAAATATATTAAAAAAATGATGTTTTCCTCAGTTTAGGCTGATATGTATTCTTCTACATATTTTTGGTACAAAAAAAAAATCACAATAAGCGTTTATTGATTGGTTTGTGCAAAAGTTATAGAGTCTACAAAATAGGGGATAGATTTAGGGCATTTTATTATAAGAAAAGTTATTTTATTAGTAATGGCGGAGATCTGCAATTTTTATCCTGACTGCGACATTATGGCGGACACATCGGACACTTTTGACACTATTTTGGGACCATTGTCATTTATACAGCAATCACTGCTATAAAAACCCACTGATTACTGTGTAAATGACACACTGACAGGGAAGGGGTTAAACACTAGGGGGCAATCAAGGGGTTAAGTGTGTCCTAGTGAGTGATTCTAACTGTGGGGGGGGTTGGCTTCAACTCACATGACAGCGATCACTGCTCCCGATGACAGGGAGCAGTAGATCTCTGTCATGTCACTAGGCAGAACGGGTAAATGCCTTGTTTACATAGGAATCTCCCTGTTCTACCACACCGCAATCGTGGGCTGCCGGCGAACATCCAGATAGGCAGCAAATTTAAAGGGACGTACCTGTACCCATTTGCCTGCCTGAGCCATTCTGCCGACATACATCTGTGTGTGGCAGTCGGCAAGCGGTTAATGTAAAATCAATTACAATCACACCAGTATATCCAATTATTTTATTACTATCTGCTACATATCTTCTTTTAACATAACATAGTTCACTTGTTATATATGTTGTGCCTATAATACATTTTGAAAACCCAGGGAATCAATACCTCCTATTGTATAACCACTGTACAACATTGTATTACTGGATGGTATCACCTTCACTGTATCAAAATTTTACATTTGATCTTCCAAATAAAAAATTTTGTAAAAAAAAAAAAAAATGGCATGGTAACGCTGTCTCCTGGTCTTGGGACAATGAGAATAATACTTTTTTTCTGATTACCATCGAAGGTTCTTCTTTTTTTCTAATTTCCAGCCTTTGGTGTACAGTGAACTTCAGGGAAAATGGCAGAACCGATACTTCAGATTCCAAAAAGATGGAATTTTTCCAACTTCTGGTTCACTTGTTTGTACGCTTTTTGATCAGCAGGCTATTTAAGGGGTCCCACATTTTGGCGTCAGTTGAAGGCAGAACGTGCTTGCGCAGGAAGTGCGTTGGGTGGTGCCTACCTGCTGACGTCATGCTACCGTTTCTGATTTTTGTTTTAGCAGCTGCTTGGGTAAGTTTCGCTAATTGTTTGTCTTTATTCATATGCATGCTGCAGCTTTTTTATGTAATAAATTTTTGTGGATGTAATAAATACTACGCTATATATGGCTCCTTTGGCTCGGTGTGGTGAACTCATTTATTGCAGTGTTTTAAGCGGTACTGCGATACATTAGGATGGATTGTGTGGAGACCTGAGAAACCAAACAATTCTGGGAGAATTAAGATGGGCATGATCATTGTGTACCTCTGGTGAGTGCAAAGATGGTGGCGGAGTCACAGGAATAGTCATTTGTCTTCACGCGGTGGATGTCTATGTCTATCTACATGTTTTTATTCACATATATCACAGAAAGGTGTATTTCAACAGAGATTTATTTATCTCTTCTGTGAAGAATTTCTACTGGTGGATTGAACTGATTTTATACTGTTTTCTTTTCACTAGAAGTGATGCACTCTAATTTATTGTTGGATATATACACAGGGTTTGTGGAGTCACTCTGCATTCTAGTCGATGTGACCTATAGGGCGCTGACATATTTATATCATTTTTTGGATATCAAATACTGTATATTAAATTTTCATGTTTATTTATTTCCAGCAAGGGAGTTTAGCTCTAGGCTCCTCTTCACAATGTTACCTCTGAAGTCTTAGCTGCATCCAAAAACATTATCATTTTGATTTACAGAATAAAATCTGTTAGTATCTTTGTGGTCAAGTTTGTTTTGCCTTTATTCCTTTTTTTTCTGCAACACTATTTCCAGAGAATCAACTTGAAAGCCGGTAAAGATAAGAGATTAAGAGTAAAGCCACAAGATACAATCTTGTAGACTGTCATGTATCACATTCCAAGCAGTGGCATATTTTTGTCACTTAATTTGGACCTTTCAGTAAAGTCTGCATAGGTAGATTTCTAAAATGTTACAATATAGAAAAATGGCATCATTATTCAGAGTATCTCTACCTTTTACCATTGAAAAGCTGTCCTTCAGCTCCAGTCCAGTAACTTTCTATATGCTGAAATAGTGTCAACAGTAGTGATTTCCCAAAAAGTTCAGACCCGAGCCACAAACTCTATTAAAGTCTTTGGGACCCGAACAAACTTACCGTATTTATCGGCGTATAACACGCACCGGCGTATAACACGCACCCCAAGTTTAGGAGAGAATTTTAAGGAAAAAAAGTTTTAGGAGAGAAGTTTAGGGAAAAAAAAAAAAAACTTACATTTAAGCGTTATTTGCAGCTTGCCCAGCGTCATTTGCAGCTTGCCCAGCGTCATTTGTAGCTTGCTCAGCGTCATTTGCAGCTTGCCCAGCGTCATTTGTAGCTTGCTCAGCGTCATTTGCAGCTTGCCCAGCGTCATTTGCAGCCTTTCCCAGCATCATTTGCAACCTGCCCAGCGTCATTTGCAACCTGCCCAGCGTCATTTGTAGCTTGCCCAGCATCATTTGTAGCTTGCCCGGCGTCATTTGCAGCTTGCTAGTGTCATTTGCAGCTTGCTAGTGTCAGTTGAAGTTCGCCAGCGTTTAAATTTCCCGCCGCGAGAAATACCGCGCATGCGCGGCCGAAAAAAGACCGAACCGCGGCCGAAAAAGGCCGAAGTGCGGCCGAAAAAGACCGAGCCGACTGTTCAGCTCCGCTCGGAGTCCCGCCGCCCGGCGGGTTCGGGAGCGAGCGCAGGGAGGCGGGACTCCGAGCGGAGCTGAACAGCCGGCTTCGGTCTTTTTCGGCCGCGCTTCGGCTTTTTCCGGCCTTTTTCGGCCGCGGTCGCCATTTTTCGGCGCCGCAACCGATTTTTGTCATTTTTTTTTTGGGTATCGGCGTATAACACGCACCCACGACTTTCCCCCGATTTTAAGGGGGAAAAAGTGCGTGTTATACGCCGATAAATACGGTATAAGTAATTGAAAAGGGTTTCTGATAAGGAAAACTGAAAGGGGTGTGCCACATCCCAAATATAACAAAAAAAATAGAAAATCCCCCTAGGGTGGGACTTTAGAGGCACTAAATTCAGTGCCTCTAAAGTCTCACCCTAGGGGGATTTTCTCTTTTTTTATATGTAAGTAATTGGCCATAAAGTGGGTATGGTGGCAGGTACTGCCCTGAGGAACATGTATCAATGCAATTTTTTATTTTTTTTATTTTTTTTAAAGGAGCAGTGATTTTAATTATGTTTAAAGTGAAACAATAAACATGAAAAAATCCTTTAAATATAGTGCCCAGGGGGTCCCCTTAGTCTGCCTGTAAAGAGGCACATCTGTACCGCGTATAGAACCTGATGCAGCAAAAATGACATACAGTATCCCACAAAAGTGAGTACACCCTCACATTTTTGTAAATATTTTATTATATCTTTTTATGTGAAAACACTGAAGAAATTACACTTTGCTACAATGTAAAGTAGTGAGTGTACAGCTTGTATAACAGTGTAAATTTGCTGTCCCCTCAAAATAACTCAACACACAGCCATTAATGTCTAAACCGCTGGCAACAAAAATGAGTAAACCCCTAAGTGAAAATATCTAAATTGGGCCTAATTAGCAATTTTCCCTCCCTGGTGTCATGTGACTCGTTAGTGTTACAAGGTCTCAGGTGTGAATGGGGAGCAGGTATGTTATATTTGGTGTTATCGCTCTCCCTCTCATTGCAAAGAACTCTCTGAGGATCTGAAAAAAGGAATTGTTGCTCTACATAAAGATGGCCTAGTCTATAAGAAGATTGCCAAGACCCTGAATTTGAGCTGGGGTGGCCAAGACCTACAGCAGTTTAACAGGACAAGTTCCACTCAGAACAGGCCTCGCCATGGTTGACCAAAGAAGTTGAGTGCACGTGCTTAGCTTCATATCCAGAGGTTGTCTTTGGGAAATAGACGTATGAGTGCTGCCAGCATTGCTGCAGAGGTTGAAGGGGTGGGGGGTCAGCCTGTCAGTGCTCAGACCATACGCTGTACACTGCATCAAATTGGTCTGCATGACTGTCGTCCCAGAAGGAAGCCTCTTCTAAAGATGATGCACAAGAAAGCCAGCAAACAGTTTGCTGGAGACAAGACTAAGGACATGGAATACTGGAACCATGTCCTGTGGTCTGATGAGGCCAAGATAAACTTATTTGGTTCAGATGGTGTCCAGCGTGTGTGGTGGCAACCAGGTGAGGAGTACAAAAAAAGGGGTGTCTTGCCTACAATCAAGCATGGTGGTGGGAGTGTCATGATCTGGGGCTGCATGAATGCTGCCGGCACTTGGGAGCTACAGTTCATTGAGGGAACCATGAATGCCAACATGTACTGTGACATACTGAAGCAGAGCAGTATTCCTTCCCTTCATAGACTGGGCCGCAGGGCAGTATTCCAACATGAAAACGACCCCAAACACACTTCCAAGACAACCACTGCTTTGCTAAAGAAGCTGAGGGTAAAGGTGATAGACTGGCCAAGCATGTCTCCAGACCTAAACCCTATTGAGCATCTGTGGGGCATCCTCAAACTGAAGGTGGAGGAGTGCAAGGTCTCTAACATCCACCAGCTCTGTGATGTCATCATGGAGAAGTGGAAGAGGACTCCAGTGGCAACCTGTGAAGCTCTGGTGAACTCCTTGCCCAAGAGAGTTAAGGCAGTGCTGTAAAATAATGGTGGCCACACAAAATATTGACACTTTGGGCCCAATTTGGACATTTTCACTTAGGGTGTACTCACTTTTGTTGCCAGTGGTTTAGACATTAATTGCTGTGTGTTGAGTTATTTTGAGGTGACAGCTAATTTGCACTGTTATACAAGCTGTACACTCAGTGTTGTCACATGAAAAGATATAATAAAATATTTTTCAGAAATGTGAGGGGTGTACTCACTTTTGTGAGATACTGTATATTAAAAAAAATTACATTTAAATTGATTTTCCAGAAAAAAAAAATGGCGTGGTGTCCCTCCCATGCATACCAGGCCCTTTGGGTCTGGAATGGATTTTACAAGGAACCCCACACCAAGATTAAAAAAACAGCATGTGCTCCCTCCCAAGATCTATACCAGACCCTTATCCCAGCATGCAGCCTGACAGGCAAGGAAAGGGGGAGAGCAAGTATCCCCCCCAGCAAGCATCCCCCAGCATGAACTGGTCAATGATGTCACAAGGTGGCGGCGCCACCAGGTGATGTCACCAGGTGGCCCCACCTTTTACCCATTTAGGAACTGTCACACGGTACAGCAGGCTGACACCGGTTAGCCTTCTTCATGGGCGGAGCATTCGGGGGTGCTCACTCATCTCCCTGCATGCTTGGATAAGGGTCTGGTATAGATTTTGGGGGGATCCCATGCCATTTAAAAAAAATATTTTGGCTTGAGGGTGACCCCCATGCCATTTAAAAAAAATGTTTTATTGTTTTTCTTGCTGGCAAATTCGGCAATGTCTTTTTTTTATTCGACTGTCAGCAGGGCATGCCTGATGTTGACTCAGCTGACACATTATTAGCTTCCTGGCCCTGCTTCCTAACAACCTATCATTATCTGAGCGTTCACCAAGCGAATGGAAATTTCAGGTGTTTGGCAAAAACCTGAATGGGTGATGTTCGGGACGAACTCATGCTCGGCCCGAACCACTTCCCCATTCCTTGTCATCAGTCTGCTGCAGGCAGGAGGAAGCATTTCCTTAGTCTCTTCTCCCCTAATTATCAGACTCTAAGGCCCCTTTCACACCGGGGCGTTTTTCATGCGGTGCAGCGCTAAAAATAGCGCCTGTTCACCTCATGAAAAAATCCGGCCCCTTTAACTCCAGTGTGAAAGCCGGCGGGCTTTCACACTGGAGCGGTGCGCTAGCAGGATGACAAAAAAAGTCCTGCTAGCAGCATCTTTGGAGCGGTATAGGAGCGGTGTGTTCACCGCTCCTATACCGCTCCTTCCCATTGATTAGAATGGGACACCGCGGTGAAACCGCGGCAATACCGCCGCAAAGCGCCGCTACGGCGGCGCTCTGCGGGGGGTCTTTAACCCTTTTTCGGCCGCTCGCGGGGGTAAAACCGCACCGCGAGCGGCCAAAAACCGCGGTTAAAACGATGGTAAAGCAGCGCTAAATATAGCGCTGCTTTACCGTCACCGCGGCTCCCCGCCCCAGTGTGAAAGGGGCCTAACATTGTATCAAGTAAAATATGAGAGGTTGCAGCCCCACACACTGTAGGTTGCTCCAACATACTCACTTGCGGGGAGATCATTAATTGGGGCCATCACCATCTGGGCACAAGGGAAAACATGAAGATTACACAGGGTGCAGCCTACTATACACCCTCTCCCACGCATGACTGCACTGCACCCCAGGCACCTGCATTTCCACTGTGCCTGTCCAGCACTCAGTGGGAATTGTTTAGGAGATCCGATCCGTGGGAGCTACTGGGAGACAAGCTATCACTTGTAAACACAGAAGCTAGACGTCTGGGTTTACAAGCTATAGTGATGAGCAGGGAACAAAGTGACTCCCCCCCCCCCCCTTGAGATGGCGACTCTCACCAAGTTTCCTGCCCATTCCATTCCTTCCCTATTGGCCATAACTGTTCTCATATTGTTCTAAACATGGGAAAATGTGCCACTTTACAGGCATACTATAGACACCTCCCAGGCATGACATTTAAATAAATATGTCATTTTTATTGTTTCACTTTAAGCATTAAAAAAAAAAATCACTGCTCCTGAAAAAACTGAAGTTTAAAAAATTGCATTGATACATGTCCCCTGGGGCAGGACTCGGGTCCCCAAACACTTTTTATGGCAATAACTTGCATATAAGCCTTAAAATGAGCACTTATGATTTTTCGTGTCCCATAGACTTTAACAGTGTTCGTGTGTTCTTCCAAATTTTTTGCCTGTTCGGTATGTTCTGGTGTGCACCGAATCGGGGGGGGGGGGGGGGTGTTCGGCTCATCCCTACTTGCTCACACCTTTTGGAGGCAAGAGTATTTATCATCACTCCAAACAAGAAGAAAGTGGAAAGAGGAGAAACCAATTGTTGAAGAAGGAGATCTTGGGGCTGATTTACAAAGCATTTGCGCCATGAGTTGTGGCGCACGCCGATGCGCAATGGCCGTTTTCGTATTCACAAAGCATTTGCGCCTGTAACACAGTGGAATTCCCCATTTACTATGAGCATGCTGGAGCACGGGTGGCCACGATCCGTGCGCCGCTACAGACCTGGCGCAAGCATTCTTCAACTCAGAATTAAAACAAGCTGGAAGTGGCAATATTATGGGGGTGATGTGGGTGATGTGAGGAAGTATAGATATGACTGTCCAAATAACAAATATGCCCAAAATAGAATGGAAAATTAACTTTCTCTGAGCAAGCTTGCTGCACCTGCAAATACACTTGGAACTGCGCTAGGTCAATTTATGTACTGCGCATGCGCAAGCGGCATTTGTGCCAGTTCAAGTGCTCTGGTTCACTGTGCCGGCAAAATCTTAGTAAATGTCAAGCCACGTAGGTTCATTTGCATAAGTTGAACAGGCGCACCTCTCAACTTTTTTTTTGCGCTGATTCACTTCTAGGGTTTTTTTTAAGGCTATTTGCACACAGGTCATGTTAGCATTAAGAAAAATATAAAATGAAGAAAAAAAATGTGTGGGGGTCCCCCAAAATTCCATACCAGGCCCTTCAGGTCTGGCATGGATATTAAGGGGAACCCCGTGCCAAAAAAAATGGCGTGGGGGTCCCCCTCAAAATTCATACCAGACCCTTATCCGAGCACACAACTTGGCAGGCAGAAGGAAAGGAGGGGGGCGAGAGAGTGCTAATGATAACGGCGCGCGTTATTATCAATGTCATATTATTATCGCGTGCGCCGGTATATTATTATCGCGTGCGCCGGCATAATATGTGTTACGCTTATGCGTGCGCCGGTTCACACGCTCAATTAATAATTTATCCGGCGCACCAATTTAGGTGTTAACCGGCGCAGCACATTCGTTTTAGTAAATCAGCCCCCTTGTGTTGTTGAAAAGACCATCAAGCAAAGTAGAGGTCAAAATCATTAAAAAAAGAAATTGCTAAAGTATATTTCAGGCCTATCTCAGATTTGATTGTTCTTGTTCAAAAGATAGAGTCACCTGTTTGAATAGAACCGTAATTCATAGATTATACAGTAGTGTTATCTATCTATCTATCTATCTATCTATATATATACCAGGTGGGAGTGTGCTGTCTATTATAGAATTGTCTATACTGGGTTGTCATTTTGAGGACAGCTGGTGGTTGCAATTGCAGTTCGGTTCCTCACAGGAAGAAACAGGAAGTCTTGCCTTTTGTTGATAAAGTTTCTTATTGAACAACATAAAGTTTTTACCTCAGAACAACATAAAGTTTTTACCTCAGAAGCCATTTTAGTTCTGATGCAGACAAGTGAAGGTCTTCAAATGTTCCTCTAGATACACAAATGGCTGTAAGTCTATTTATTATTTCCTAAAGTTCATTTCACACTTGGACTGCACTGTTATGTGTTTGATATGTGATTGAAATATAAGCTTTCTGTATAGTAATATTTAATGTTGTACTTATTTGCAAAGTGTCACATGTAATCAATAGGTGGTGTTGCGCTCCTAAGTAGTGTAATAAATAATTGAGCTAAAGTATCAATTATACGCAATATATAAAAGTCAGATTAAATAGTAAAAAGGTGACAAAATATACAAGCATAAAATAATAAGTGAAAAATAGTGAATTAATAGGTGACTGATGTGCATAAAATGCTAAAATCAGATAAAATGTTTAGTTCAGATACACAAACAGTGACTATATGTGCAAAGTTTGCTGAAACATCGCATGAAACAATAAACGGTGTTACAAATAAAGTGACCAGAGTAGAAAATAAAAAAATATTAAATATATCCATAGCAACTGAGATATAAATATATAAAATTAAAGTTCATAAACGCATATGCGTTTAATAGAAGAGTGATGCGGATAGACTTTGGCTCTAAAAAGTTTTTTCAGCAATGCAAGTGCAGAGTGCGTATCTAAAAGTGCTGATTATTCTTCAATATAGTGTCACTGTGAACGCTGTGAGCTCTGTGCTGTGGATCTTCGGTGATGTTTGACACCTGTAGGTGTACTACATTGTTACCTTACTGCTGCAAGGTAAGCAGCATTGAACAGGAAAACAGGGAGATGTGTGGTCACTCCAGGGGGGATGTGGATCTGGTAAAACCTCTTCCTCTGTTATTTTTCCTCTATGGTAATGGGGCTGGGTATCTCTTCATAAACCAGGCACCGCTCAGAATGCATCAGCCATAATAGTAAAGGAGGGAATAAGGGGCTATCTAGTGTAGTATTTCAGACTAGAGAGCAAAACGTCACTTCCTGGTTGTCTGGTTCACGTCTCTGACGTGTTTCGTCACTTCCGACTTCGTCACGAGGGCGTGACCAGACAACCTGAAGTCTTCTTTTATAGTGACTGACTGCGCTCAAAACCAATTTGCGCAGGCGCATGTATAGCAGATGAGCTAGGTTGTTTACCATTGTAATTATATGCCGTACTAATGCAAATCATATAAAATTAATTGACACCACATACAGCACATTAACCATTCATGCGGGCACCATGAATTAGCAAGAATTAGCAACGGGATATTGATAAATAAAAACGAGCGTAGATCCCAGTGTGTCAGCGGCATGTCCACAGACTCCATGGCTCCGCTGCACAATAGACATGTGAGTATCAATAGATTGTGACCCCGGTCTTCTCACTGATGTGAGCGTCAGATACATCAATAATCTAATATTAAAACCCTGCATGTTTAAAATTATTTAAAATTATTTAGACTATTTATAGCCCTGTATAATTTTACTGACTGGATGAAACATATAATGCATCCCTCAGTGTCTATATGATTGGCGCTCTGATTGGTTGCAAGCGCAGTCAGTCACTATAAAAGAACACTTCCGGTTGTCTGGTCACGCCCTTGTGACGAAGTCGGAAGTGACGAAACGCGTTAGGGACGTGAACCAGACAACCAGGAAGTGACGTTTTGCGCTCCACGCCTGCGTTCCATTCACTGGTGAGAGGAAGTACCACGCTACTGCTACTGCTATACAGAGTGGAACTTCACCCAGCGGATCCGGAAAGGGATACAGGCATAGTGCAAACTATTTACATTTGCCTTTATAAATTGTATTTCTGGTACGCATAACTGCATAAGGGGTTTTGTGTTACTTATCATTTTGGGGGGTTTCAATAAAACTTTTAAAGCAATATCACACTATGTGGATGCATATTCTTTTTGACATGATCTGACTGGCATCTGGGATCTGATGACCTGAGGTTGTGGAGGAGAATTGCTAAAAAGGAGAAAGGAGTGGAGATTTATTGGAGATTACATGCCTATATTGTTTTATCTCTGGTGAGTGCATCCCCATAGGGCAGAGGTGTCCAAACTTTTTTCAAAGAGGGCCAGATTTGATGAAGTGAACATGCGTGAGGGCCGACCATTTTGCCTGACATTTTTTAAACCAATAAAATTTGGTCTAAGTGTGTTTGTTCGAGCGCTAATACATTGCCCAACAAGAATTCTCTTGCCTTTGTCGCACTCGCTCCTGACACACAGACGAATGCTCTGCTCTTTAGGGGTACCGTTAATTATAAATGGTACCCCACACATTGGAAAACGTGGGGTGCTTTTGGTGCAGTGCAATTAAAAAAAAAAAGGTTGGGGACTTCTTTCCCTGCAGTTTTGTGGGTAGGGAAGCCCATTGAAATGAATGGGCTGATCTACACGCAGCACGCAGCCACACAGATGTGAACCAAGAGCTTGTTCACATGTCAGGTTGGAGGGGCAGTAAAACCACATGGTTAAGCTGTTTTTACCACCCCCAACTTCTCCCCTTGCAGAGGGAGCAGCTGGGGGTATAAACATGCTGTGGCTGCAGCTGGAGGTACACCCAGGGTGAATGGGGCTGCACTGCAACTACCCGCAACTGTGTGCATTGCACAGTTGCGGCATAAAGTGATGCTGGATTTTATAGGCTTAAAACAGGTGGTGAGGAGGCAAAATAATGCCTCTTTACCGCCTGTCAAATGCCTCTGAAAAGCGATCTGTGCATGGATTGCTTTTCAGAGGAGCAGCAGTCCTGGCTGATATCACAAACAAGACCTACAAAAGCAGTTCTGATGGTACAGGAATGGGGGGGGGGGTCCGGATTAAAAGTAACACACACACACATACAGACACATGTACATGGACACACATACAGACACATGCATACAGACACATGTACATGGACACACATACAGACACATGCATACAGACACATGTACATGGACACACATACAGACACAGGCAGACACATACATACAGACACATGTACATGGACACACATACAGACACATGTACATGGACACACATACAGACACATGTACATGGACACACATACAGACACATGCATACACATACATACAGACACATGTACATGGACACACATACAGACACATGTACATGGACACACATACAGACACATGCAGACACATACATACAGACACATGTACATGGACACACATACAGACACATGCATACAGACACATGTACATGGACACACATACAGACACAGGCAGACACATACATACAGACACATGTACATGGACACACATACAGACACATGTACATGGACACACATACAGACACATGCATACAGACACATGTACATGGACACACATACAGACACATGTACATGGACACACATACAGACACATGAATACACATACATACAGACACATGTACATGGACACACATACAGACACATGTACATGGACACACATACAGACACATGCACACAGACACATGTACATGGACATACATACAGACACATGTACATGGACACACATACAGACACATGCATACACATACATACATACAGACACATGTACATGGACACACATACAGACACATGTACATGGACACACATACAGACACATGCAGACACATACATACAGACACATGTACATGGACACACATACAGACACATGTACATGGACACACATACAGACACATGCATACAGACACATGTACATGGACACACATACATGGACACACATGCAGACACATGCATACACATACATACAGACACATGTACATGGACACACATACAGACACATGCACATGCACACACATACATACAGACATACATACAAACACACATGCACAGACAGACACATGAATAAAGCCCTTTTAAAACAAATCTAGCTTCTAGCATAGTACTGTACCTTTCCAGCTTCCTCATTCAGCCGGGTACTGCACTCTAGGGGGAAGCAGAGAGCACAGCACACTCCTCTGCACTTTACTTTCAGGCTGCTTTCACACTGGGGCGGTGCGGGGCGGCGACGGTAAAGCAGCGCTATATTTAGCGCTGCTTTACCATCGTTTTACCCGCGGTATGCGGCCGCTAGCGGGGTGGTTTTAACCCCCGCTAGCGGCCGCAAAAGGGTTAAAAACCTCCGCAAAGCTCCGCTGCAGCGGCGGTTTGCGGGCGGTATCCCCGCGGTTTCCCATTGATTTCAATGGGAAGGAGCGGTATAGGAGCGGTAAATACACCGCTCCTTCACATTACAAGACCAAAGCTATTGGCTACTAGCCTCTACGTAGTCCCGTCGTAGGCAACAAACGTCACCACGTTCAGAATGATCGGATTTTCCGACAACTTTGTCCGACCGTGATTGGCCCGCGGGCCAGACTTTGGACATGCCTGCCATAGGGGAATCTACTACACGTGGTGAAGTGTGCTGGTGGATGGCCTAACAGATTACATCACATCAATCTAGAACTGTTTTTTCCTCCCGCTCATCCTGGATATTGCTGGACTGTTTTATTGATTTTATTTAATTCACTCAACATTCAGATTAATTTATCCAAATAACAAGCGCTGCTACAATATTTAAAGAGTTTTAGTATTTATCACTCATTTATTGTACTTTTTTACATTCTTATCTTGATTTTAAGCAGCTGCTAATAGTGTTTTTATATTTTAATATATTTAAAGCACTGGTATATATATTTATTTATGTGTATATATATATATTTACAACCACATAGACATAACCGCAGGAAGATATCATCCATAAGGGGCGCTGAGAGGTGTTTGACATAGGAGGGCGGACATACCAAACATCCATTTTTTACAATATTGCATGACCGAGCAATTGCCAGTTAAAGTAGTGCAGTGCTGAATAGCAAAAAATGGCCTGAAGGAAGGTAAAACCTTCCGAAGCTTCAGTGGTAAATAAAAAAATAAAAACCTTCCAAAAAATATCTCAGTGATGTAAATCCATCTTAAGTCCTGTCATCCACTGATGCAGATATTTCTCTATCACAATGAAAGATGCCCGTCAACCATGAAAAGTAAAAACACATGCCGATCCGTTGAACTCCTTACCACTAATGACAGTTCCCTGGGCTGTATTGTGGAATGTAAAGAAAGGGGAAAGGATAGTGGCAGACTTCTATGACTTTTCTTTTTTACAATTTCTTTTTAATATTTCAAACATAGTCATAACAAAAAAAAAAAACAGAACTTACATATAGATTCACAGTATATTCATCAATAAACATTAATAAATATGTACAACCCAATGCGAGTCTAACCTGTTCTTATCATTTTAAAGTCTAATTTTATATAGAGTTGTACCCCTTCTCCTATACAGAGAATCTAAATTAATAGATTGGAAAAAGGAGAAATAAAACAAAAGAAAAAAAAATGGGATAGTAAAAGGGGGCAGCAACTGGGGGTATTCCCTTCCCCGCTCCACCCTCTTTACTTCCATTCATGTCTAGGCCTAGGGGTGACGTTATCCCCCTGACCCAGACCCCAGATCCACTATTCTCCTTTATTCCATCTATCTACCATGTCTTAAATTGGTCCCCCCCCAACCCCCCCCCCCCAAAAAAAAGGGGGGAAGGGGAATTGGGGGATAGAGATTAAACTCCCCCCATCATTCCCCCCCGTCCCACTTCCTCCCCCAACGAGACATAGCTATTTCACGGTGTCCAAATCTCCAGATAGATCTTTCTTTTTTTCCTGAATGTCCATTTTAAATCTTCCATCCTATTCACTTCCTCAACTTTTTTTAACCACATACCCACTGTTGGCGGTTGTGTTTGTTTCCATTTAAGTGAAATGCAAGCTTTTGCTGCGTTTATTAAATGACACAGGATAGAGTTCCTGTATTTTTTCCTCGGGATCACTGACATATGTAAAAGAAATATCGCAGGGTCGTCTTCTAAATCCTCCTCACAGAATTTCTGAATAATCACACGTATCTCTAACCAATATTTCCGAACCATAGGGCAGGTCCAAAATAAATGTAAGAAGGTCCCTTGTTCCTTCTGACATCTCCAACATTCCCCTGATATATTCGGGAAGCATTTTTGGAGTTTTCCCGGGGTCCTGTACCATTATGAGAGGACTTTATAATTCAACTCCTGCAGTTTTGCACAGGTTGCCGTTTTAAATGTTGATTGGATCATATTATTTTTCTGATCTTCTGAAAAGGTTCTCCCCATATCTTTTTCCCATTTAAAGATAAAGGGAAGCTGAAAATTCTCTGATGGTTTAACCACTTCAATACCCGGCCATAGTCAAATGACGCCCACAAGGTGGATCTGCCATCCTGGGTGGGCGTCATATGACGTCCTCGGCCTTCCGCCGCTACTGCGGGCCCGGGGGGGCCCGCAGAGCGGCAATCGGGGATCCGGGGATTGTGACAGCCGTCCCCCGATGGGGGTATTGAAGTGGCCAGTTGTGTCCCGAGGCGGTGTTCTGCGCCGTTGCAGCGGCGCCGTTCGCTGCTGATTGCATGTGTCCTGGAAGCGGCGTGCACTGCGCACGCGCGCGCTCCCGGGAACGTTCAGTGACAGATCGGGACTGAGGCTGGCTGAGGCTTTTGCCTTAGATACAGCTCAGCCCCGATCAATGTAAAAACACAACATAATTGGCTATTTAGTGACTGGCTGTGTCCAATGACAGCCAGTCACTAAATGTAAACAAAAAAGAGAGGTAACTCCTGTTGCTGGGTTCTCCTCTTCACACACCGATCCTGTGTGAGGAGGAGATCAGCTAACAGTGAGTTACCTATATACTGTACCCACCTAGTATATATACCCATCTGTGCCCAGATCACCCCCCTAAATAAAGAGAACCTGTCATCAGGTGTACCTGTCATCAGTACCTGTCATCAGTACCTGTCACCTCACCAGAGTACCTGCCACCAGAGTACCCGCCATCTCACCACCTGCCTGAGTACCACCAGAGTACCCGCCACCTCACCACCTGCCAGAGTACCCGCCACCTCACCACCTGCCAGAGTACCACCAGAGTACCCGCCACCTCACCACCTGCCAGAGTACCACCAGAGTACCCGCCACCTCACCACCTGCCAGAGTACCACCAGAGTACCCGCCACCTCACCACCTGCCAGAGTACCACCAGAGTACCCGCCACCTCACCACCTGCCAGAGTACCACCAGAGTACCCGCCACCTCACCACCTGCCAGAGTACCACCAGAGTACCCGCCACCTCACCACCTGCCAGAGTACCACCAGAGTACCTGCCATCAGAGTACCTGCAACCAGAGTACCTGCCATCAGAGTACCACCAGAGTACCCACCACCTCATCACCTGCCACCAGTGTACCTGCCACCAGTGTACCTACCACCAGTGTACCCGCCACCTCACCAGCTGCCACCAGAGTACCCGCCACCACCAGGTGCCACCAGAGTACCCGCCACCACCAGCTGCCACCAGAGTACCCGCCACCTCACCAGCTGCCACCAGAGTACCTGCCACCTCACCACCTGCCACCAGAGTACCCGCCACCTCACCAGAATATCCGCCACCTCACCACCTGCCACCAGAGTACCTGCCACTATGTCCAAAAGGATGTACACCCCAGAGGAGGCATACCAAATACTCAGTCTGAGCGATGAGAGCATCGGGGAGCTCTCACCGCTCAGTTCTGTTTCAGTTTCTGGCTCAGAATATGAGCCCACTGAAGGCCGCACCTCAGGATCCGAATTGGAGAAGGAAGCAGTCCCTCCTAAAAGAAGAAGGTCTGAACCCCAGGCATCTACCAGCAGTGCCAACGGTGGTAGACTCCAGGAGGAGAGGCCCAGTTCAAGCGCTGCTAGACCCCAGGAGGAGAGGCCCAGTGCGCGCCAAATAATTAGGGCCCAAAATCAGCTGCCAGAAAGCTTGGCAAACCCATTGTGGCTACCTTCTACCACAGGGTCAGCCACGATCCCCCCTTTTACAGCACAGCCAGGTGTGCAGGTCAACACTGCAGGTTTTTCCAAGATGGATTTTTTTTATTTATTTTTCCCAGAGGAATTGCTCCAAGTCGTCATGGACCAAACCAATCTTTGTGCCCAACAATTTATCACAGCCAACCCCAACTCCAGCTATGCCCGCCCTTTTGAATGGCGACCCCTAACAATTCCAGAGCTGAAAGTGTTTTTAGGCCTAACACTAAACATGGGGCTTACAAAAAAAAATGAGATGCATAAGTATTTTTCGACCAAATCCATCCACCACATGCCAGTTTTTTCTGCAGCCATGTCCAGGTCCCGATATGAAATTATTATGCGCTTCCTGCATTGATTTTTTTCCAAAAAGTTTGCTGAACTTTATGTCCCTGACAGAAATATATCTGTGGACGAATCCCTGGTGCATTTCACAGGCCGGCTGGGTATCAAACAATACATCCCAAGTAAGAGAGCAAGGTATGGCTTGAAGCTCAACAAGCTCTGTGAAAGTGCCACCGGTTATGTGCACTCCTTCCGTGTGTACGAAGGAAAAGATTCCCAGATCAAGCCCCCTGAGTGTCCATCGTACATGGGAATTAGTGGGAAAATTGTTTGGGAGTTGGCATTCCCACTCCTCCAAAAGGGATATCATATTTATATGGACAATTTTTATACGAGTTTGCCACTTCTCCGCCACCTGTACCTAAAAAAAACATTGGCCTGTGGTACAATAAGAAAAAACCGGAAGGGCTTCCCACATTGTCTTGTCGCCACAAACATTCGAAGGGGGGAATCGGCCAGCTTGAGGAATGAGGAAGTGCTGGCTGTGAAGTGGAAGGATACTAAAGATGTGTATATGATGTCCACCATCCACAATGACACCTCAGTGGAACTTCACAGAAGACGCGGTCCCGTTCGCAAGCCTTCCTGCATCAATGCATATAATAAATTTATGGGGGGGTGGATTTAAATGACCAGATGTTGCAGCCCTATCTGTCAACAAGAAAATCCCTTTTTGGTACAAAAAAGTAGCAATTTACTTTTTTCATTTGGCCCTTTTAAATTCTTTTATAATTTACCAAAAATCCTCAGCAACACCCACCACCTTCATAAAATATATTGAAGACATTGTCACTTCACTTATTTATCAAGAGGAATCCCCCCCAGAAAGCATTCGCTCAGATTCTGGCGTCAGGCTACATGAGCGTCATTTTCCGGAACATATTCCACCAACAGCATCCGGAAGACGATGCCCAAAAAAATGCCGGGTGTGCACTAAGAGAGGAGTTAGGAAAGACACCAGCTTCTATTGTCCCGATTGTCCCTCCCTACCTGGCCTTTGCATCGGACAATGCTTCAGGTGATATCACACTCTGGACCACTATTAGCCCATATTTCCAATAGACTGCCATTTCCCCCCAATTTCTGTCATGAATATTTCCCTGCCTCAACCAACCATATCATTGTCTTCCATGTGAACTGACCCTGGCCTGTTTCTCGACTATGCCTCTGCCTACCGTCTATGTCTGCCTTTTACCTGCACTGACCTCGGCTTGTTGACCATGTTTTTGCCTGCCCCTTGGACTGATCTTTTACCCTGCTACACAGGGGTCTCACATATGTGAGGGGCTCCAGAAGAGTGTTCGGAGTTCAGAAAACCAGTTTTTCTGTGTTCCCATAACAGGGTCTGGTTGTCCGGAGGCTTCAAAGAGATTTGGGTGGGAGAAGCCTCTACCCCTGTCCCCATTCTTCCCTGACCGATGCCCTAAGCTTGATGGTCCTGTCTGCACCCTGGAAAAAATACTCTGGCTGTGCTGACCATACCTCTGCTTGCTGCCTTTACTAATTATGGACAGTATTCCTGCCTGCTGCATGGACGATCATTTGATCCTTTTGCTGCTGCTGACCACATCCCTGCCTGCTATCTGGACTAATGCATTGGCTGTGATGACAACATCTCTACCTGTGCTGACTATTCCTGCCTGCTGCCTGTTTTGCTGTCACTGTCCACGTTCCTGCCTGCTGCCTGTTTTGCTGTCGCTGTCTACGTTCCTGCCTGCTGCCTGGACCGATGCTCTCCTCTGTGGACCACTGCACTACTAAAACCGCAGGTAATCTTTTCTTTACCCTTTGCTCAGCAGAATGTATTTTGGTTTGTAATTGTTATGTACAGTACATGCTATGTGTTAGAAATATGAAGGGCCTTCAACAATGTGATAGGTTGGCAGGAATTTGTGTGTAATTTATGCTCCTAGAACAGCTGACAGTGCTACTTGGGCCTCTGTATGTGGCCAGGCTGTGTAAAAGTCTCACATATTTGGTATCGCCATACTCGGGAGGAGTAGCAGAATGTATTTTGGGGTGTCAGTTTTGCTATGTACATGCTATGTGTTGGAAATATCTGATAAATGGACAACTTTGTATAAAAAAAAATGCGTTTTCATTTTTTTTCCCCACATATTCCAAAAACTTTGGGAAAAAAATGAACCATTCAAAAGACTCATTATGCCTCATATATTATACGTTGGGGTGTTAGCTTTCCAAAATGGGGTCATTTTGTGGGCGTTTCCATTGTCCTGGTGCTCCAGGGCCTTCAAAACTGTAATAGGTGGTTGAGAAATGAGATGTGTAATTTATGCATGTAGAACGCCTGACGGTGCTACTTCAATGTTGGGCCTCTGTATGTGGCCAGGCTGTGTAAAAGTCTCACACATTTGGTATCGCCATACTCGGGAGGAGTAGCAGAATGTATTTTGGGGTGTCATTTTTGCTATGTACATGCTATGTGATGGAAATATCTTATAAATGGACACCTTTATGTAAAAAAAAAAATGCGTTTTCATTTTTTTCCACAGTTTCCAAATACTACTGGAAAAAAATAAACCATTCAAAAGACTCATTATGCCTCATATATTATACGTTGGGGTGTTAGCTTTCCAAAATGGGGTCATTTTGTGGGCGTTTCCATTGTCCTGGTGCTCCAGGGCTTTCAAAACTGTAATAGGTGGTTGAGAAATGAGATGTGTAATTTATGCATGTAGAACGCCTGACGGTGCTACTTCAATGTTGGGCCTCTGTATGTGGCCAGGCTGTGTAAAAGTCTCACACATTTGGTATCGCCATACTCGGGAGGAGTAGCAGAATGTATTTTGGGGTGTCATTTTTGCTATGTACATGCTATGTGATGGAAATATCTTATAAATGGACACCTTTATGTAAAAAAAAAATGCGTTTTCATTTTTTTCCACAGTTTCCAAATACTACTGGAAAAAAATAAACCATTCAAAAGACTCATTATGCCTCATATATTATACGTTGGGGTGTTAGCTTTCCAAAATGGGGTCATTTTGTGGGCGTTTCCATTGTCCTGGTGCTCCAGGGCTTTCAAAACTGTAATAGGTGGTTGAGAAATGAGATGTGTAATTTATGCATGTAGAACGCCTGACGGTGCTACTTCAATGTTGGGCCTCTGTATGTGGCCAGGCTGTGTAAAAGTCTCACACATTTGGTATCGCCATACTCGGGAGGAGTAGCAGAATGTATTTTGGGGTGTCATTTTTGCTATGTACATGCTATGTGATGGAAATATCTTATAAATGGACACCTTTATGTAAAAAAAAAATGCGTTTTCATTTTTTTTCCACAGTTTCCAAATACTACTGGAAAAAAATAAACCATTCAAAAGACTCATTATGCCTCATATATTATACGTTGGGGTGTTAGCTTTCCAAAATGGGGTCATTTTGTGGGCGTTTCCATTGTCCTGGTGCTCCAGGGCTTTCAAAACTGTAATAGGTGGTTGAGAAATGAGATGTGTAATTTATGCATGTAGAACGCCTGACGGTGCTACTTCAATGTTGGGCCTCTGTATGTGGCCAGGCTGTGTAAAAGTCTCACATATTTGGTATCGCCATACTCGGAAGGAGTAGCAGAATGTATTTTGGGGTGTCAGTTTTGCTATGTACATGCTATGTGTTGGAAATATCTTATAAATGGACAACTTTGTATAAAAAAAATGCGTTTTCATTTTTTTCCCACATATTCCAAAAACTTTGGGAAAAAAATGAACCATTCAAAAGACTCATTATGCCTCATATATTATACGTTGGGGTGTTAGCTTTCCAAAATGGGGTCATTTTGTGGGCGTTTGCATTGACCTAGTGCTCCAGGGCCTTCAAAAGTGTGATAGGTTGTCATCAAATGAGATGTGCAATTTATGCTCGTAGAACGCCTGACGGTGCTACTTGGATGTTAGACCTCTGTATGTGGCCAAGCTATGTAAAAGTCTCACACATGTGGTATCACTATACTCAGGAGGAGTAGCAGAATATATTTTGTGGTGTCATTGCAAGTATGCATGTGCTGTGTGAGAGAAATAACTTGTTTTTATGACAATTTTGTGCAAAAAAAAAAAAAAAAAAAAAATTTTTATCATTTTTCCAAGAATTTTGGGAAAAAATTACAACTTCAAAAAACTCGCCAAGCCTCTTACTAAATACCTTGGAATGTCTGCTTTCCAAAAGGGGGTAATTTGGGGGGTATTTGTACTTTCCTGGCTTGTTAGGGTCTCAAGAAATGAGATAGGCCTTCAGTGCATCAGGTGTGATCAGATGTGATAATTTTCAATGATTTGCACCATAGCTTTTAGACGCTATAACCTTTACAGCAACCAAATAATAGCAACCAAATAATATACACTTATTTGGGTTATTTTTACTAAAGATAAGTAGCAGTATACATTTTGGCCATTTTTTTTTCAAAAATGTATCTCTTTTTTCGCTAATATTGCAAAAAATAAAAAACCCAGCAGTAATTAAATACCACCAAAAGAAAGCTCTGTTTGTGAGAAAAAAATGATAAAAATTTGGTTTGGGTAGCATGTAACATGACTGAGTAATTGTCATTCAAAGTGTGAGAGCGCTGAAAGCTAAAAATTGGTCTGGTAAGGAAGGGTGTTTAAAAGCCCTGTATTGAAGTGGTTAATTAATGATCCGTACATTTTGGAAACTACATGCGTAATCTGCTCCCTCTTCTCACAAAGCTTCTCAAATGGTGTAAGATCTCGGTCTAGTAAACTCGGCTGTCTCCCTGTGCTCAAGAAGTGTCCTAATTGTGCCGCTTGCCAAAAGTCTAATTGAAAGGATCCTTCTTTATCCATAAGTTCCTTCACGGTGGGCCATTTACCTAAATGTAAGAAATGTGATGCTTGGTAGATTTCTCAAATGGTCCCTTCTGTGTCCCTGGCAGAAACTGTGGGTTCCCTAATATAGGGACCAATGGTGAGTTCTGTCCAGAGAGTCTGTTTTGGGAAATCAGGTTATGACATATCTGTAATGTTGGACCTATTGTAGGGTGTAATTTAGTGTCCGGTGACAAATTTCTGTAGCACCAAGGTGCTCTATGAAGTAACTCCCTACACTGTAGTTGTTCTAATTTAGGCCAGATATTCCATTCCCCATGTCGGCACCAGTCCAACAATCGGGCCAAATGTATAGCCTGGTAGTATTTATATATATATCTGGAACTCCAAGCCCTCCATTTTGTTTGGGTAATGAAAGTAGAATCCTTTTAATCCTCGGCTGTTTATGTGACCAGATAAATTTAGTAAATATTGTTTGGACACTTCTAAAAAATTCTTTAGGTATTTGTATTGGGGCTGCCTGGAGAAGGTACAGGAGTTTTGGTAAAATGGTCATCTTGATTATATTAATTCTTCCAAACCAGGAAAATATTCCCCTGTGCCATCTCTCCAGTAAGCCGCGTATCCTACTTAATACTGGGATGAAGTTTAACTCGTAAATTTTTTTAGGGTCCACCGCCATAGAAATTTCTAAATATTTCAAGCACTAATCTGCCCATTTAAATTTAAAGTTGGATTTAATTGAAAGTCTCATTCCTTTAGGGACCGCTACCATCAGGGCCTCAGATTTTCCAAAGTTTATTTTAAAGAAAGATAGTATGCTATATAACTCAATCTCCCTAAAAAGATTAGGTAGTGAGATTGTCGGGCTTGTCACTGAAAAAAATAAATCCTCTGCATACTCGACTATTTTATTTTGGATTCCTCCTATAGTTATTCCTTGGATATCCTGATTTGACCGTATTTTACAGAGCAAGGGCTCAAGGATCAGCGCAAATAGCAAAGGGGACAGAGGACACCCTTGTCTTGTCCCATTTGTTATTGCAAACTGGGGTGAAATTACTCCGTTCACTCTGACCTGTGCCGTAGTTTCTTTATACATATTTTTTATCCATCCGATCATTTTCCCACCTAATTTTATGTGTCGAAGAACCGCAAACATAAAGCCCCACCCTACCCGATCAAAAGCCTTCTCTGCGTCTGTCCCAAGAAAGATGCAGGGGGTCTTGGTCGAGCTGGCTTTATGCATTAAATTTAAGGCCTTGATGGTGTTGTCCCTTGATTCTCTTGTTGGCACAAATCCTACTTGATCTTGATGGATCAATGTGGGCAAGTGTTGTTGGATCCTCCCGGCTAATATTTTACTAAATATTTTCAGATCCGCATTCAGAAGAGAAATTGGTCTGTAACTTCTACATACTTTCAAATCTTTACCTTCCTTTGCTATAACAGAAATGCGTAATGCCCTCGCCAATTGCTTCCCGCATTTGTTACCTGACTCATAAGAGCATTTCCGCCCAATCTATATTGCCATTTTAGCTTTGTACTCCAGTAAATCTGTTATTTGTCTACGGGTATATACTAATTCTCGTTCTACTTCTGATGACTGAGCCTGTTTATGACATAGCTCAAGTTATTGAATTTTTGTTAGAAGTTTTGTTCATTTAGCTTCTCTTTCTTAATCCTAGAGCCATGCTTAATCAGTATTCCTCGTATTACTGCCTTGTGCGTTTCCCATATTATCCCTGAGGGGCTTTCTGTTCTCTCATTTTCCTCAAAAAAATATTTTATCTCTTTCTGCACTTCTTCTAACACTATTGGATCCTGCAAAAGACTTTCATTCAACTTCCACATCATTGGTGCCAAACGTCTTTTTTCTAACAGATTATACTTTTAAAAAATTGGAGCGTGGTCTGACCAGGTAAGCACCCCAATAGAGGTTTTTCTAACTGAAGATATTTGTTTATATGGTATAAAGAAGATATCGATTTGTGAATACGCTTTATGTGGATTTGAGAAGAAGGAATAATCCCTCTCTTTAGGATGCAGTATCCGCCATATATCCACTAGCCTGGCTTCTGCTATTGTTTCGGAAATCCCTTTCCTTATTTTGCCAGACACTGATGATGTCTCTGATGAAGTGTCTTCCTTAGGGATAAGGGGGGCGTTACGATCTCCTCCCATATTTAGCTGTCCTTCTGAAAATTCCAAAAGTTTCCCATTACTTTCTTTATGAAAACATCTTGTTGTACATTAGATGCATAGAAGGTTGCAAGGGTCACTGCGACCCCCCCGATAGTTCCCTTAGTAAACAAATATCTCCCATTTACATCTGCCAGAGAATCCATGAAATTCCATGCTACTTTTCTGGATATCATAATAGCTACCCCTTTAGATTTAGAATCTGGATTGGTAGAATGGTACACCGTGGGATAGCTCCTGTCTTTTAACAGAGGAAGATTTCTTTCCCTGAAGTGTGTTTCTTGAATAAATGCTATGCCTACTTGAAGTCTCTTAAGATCATTAAATAGCATTCGTCTTTTTTCTGGTATATTCAGGCCCTTAACGTTAAAGGACATACATGTCATAGAATCCATCTTAACCTTATCTCTTCCTCCTCTCCCCTTTAAATATAGTAAATATTTTATTCTCCTCGTCCGTAATCAAATCTTACCCTGAAGTGGATATATTGAACCTAGGGGCAGAGGAGAAAGAGTCAAGGGAAACACGTGAAGGGGGTGAGGACGATGGGAAAGGAAAAAAAAAAAAAAAAAAAAACCCTCAAAAAGGAAAAAAAAATAGGAAACCCCCCCTAAAATATTATCACCCCCCCCCCACCCAATCCTATTAATCTCTAAGTTGGTCAATAGATATTCCACCGATCGCCTAAAGACCTCTAAAGCTATAATGCTTTACAACTACTCAGGACCCGGGACCCCCGTTCCTGAGTGTTAGGCCTATTCAGGGTTTGGTTGAGCATAACTGCTCCAGGGCGAGTTTCTTGAGCGCCGTCCACCAGTCTCTTGTGATATCTTTAAGACATCTTACTACTCGCAGAATACTAATTCATATCAGACATTATTTCCAGTCCGGCTTCCCAGAAAGAAGGGGGAAAATACGGTTAAACAGAAAAAAAATCTCCGTCAGTATCCATATCAGTATTTAGTCTATCGTCCCGTCGCATTCTCTTCATCTCGTATTCTCCTCTCTTAGGCCCCTTTCACACTGCGGCGGGAGCGGCGGCGACAGTAAAGAAGCGCTATATTTAGCGCTGCTTTACAGTCGTTTTAGCCACGGTATTCGGCCGCTAGCGGTGCGGTTTTAAACCCCGCTAGCGGCCGAAAAAGGGTTAAAACCCCCCACAAAGCTTTGCGCCGGTATTACCATTGATTTCAATGGGTAGGAGCTGTATAGGAGCGGTGAATACACCGCTCCAAAGATGCTGCTAGCAGGACTTTTTTGACCGTCCTGCTAGCGCACCGCTCCAGTGTGAAAAGCCTCTGGCTTTCACACTGGAGTGAATGGGACCGGATTTTTTCAGGCGCTGTACAGGCGCTATTTTTAGCGCTGTAGCGCCTGAAAAACGCCCCAGTGTGAAAGGGGCCTTACACTCACGAGAACCTCCCCTTTATTGGGTAGTATTCCTCATTATTTCATAGGAAGCCGTTGTGTTTATCAGATTCCAATAAAATTTTCCAACATATTTTTATATTTCTCTTCGCCATCCCTAATCATTCAATAAATCCAGGTCTATTTTCCTTATTCTCAAATGGAAGTAGTAAGACAAAATGTGAAAAAAATATATATATATATTATAACCTATTATGGTATGTTGCAGTTTCCTAGGGCTCTAGGGTTCATATTTTAAATTCTCTAGACCTATTCAGACCCCCCCCCCGCTTCCTACCCCACAAACCTTTATTTTTATTAATTCTTCCGAATTCTATTCCCCTCCCTCCCTCCGACCCTCTTCCCTCCCCCCTCCTTTAGTGCCTCTTTTCCCTCTTCCTTTTATTCTAGTGCACTCCCATTTAATCTCACACCCCTCTAATTATTTATTTAAACTCTGGTTACCCTTTCAAATAAAAAAAAAAAAAAAGTTGAAAAATTACGTATTCCTGTGTGTAATTCCTATACCCCTTTACCCCTTCGCCCCCCCCCCCCCACCTACCCCTCCAGCCTGTGTTATATTAATTCTTCCAAGTTATATCCCCCACCCTCCCTCCTTCCCTCTTCCCTCCCCCCGCCATTGTGCCACTTTCCCCGCTTCCTTTTATTCTAGTGCTCTCACATTTATCTCACGCCCCTCTAATTTATCTGTATTAAACTCTGATTCTCCACTCCAAAAAAAAAAATAAGGAGAAAAAATTACATATTCCTGTGTATAATTCCTTTACCCCTTGGGTCACTCTCTTGTGCTATGACGTGTATACCCCCCCCTAAAAAAACGGACTATTCTACAATATAACCCTTTCTTAAGGCGGGGGTCCGGGGGAGCCCCTCCCAACCCCTTCTCTCCTCATTCCTACCCTTCCTATTATACTATCTGTATTCTATAGTTATTATTTAATTAATATTATTTTATCTCTTTCTTCTCTCTCTTTCAGATTATATTATATATATTACATAAACTATACCACACTTTAACTTCTGGATTTCTACTCCCTACTTTCTGCCAGTGCCTTCTCAAGTCTATCTACTCCTATTTCTTCTCGTCCTCCTCGTTCCTCTTTCTAATACACTGATACGCTAAAACAGACAAAAAAAAAAGGAAACAAGGAATTATATAGTCCCATTCCAGACTCTTTATTTTTCTTTTCCTTCTTCCTTTCTCTTCTTTTAAAGTCTGAAAGATAGAAGGTACCTCAAAAAAAAAAAAATGGAGAGGAAGTGGGGCTTTCCTCCATCGCAAAAAAAAAAAAGAAAACAAGGAGGGGGAGAGGGAAGGAAAAAAATAAAAAAAAGATCAAGACAATATACTAAATAAATTTCCCCCTTATCCCTCTCTCCCCCTCCCCAAAACTCTGCTCCATCTTCCTCCTTCCCTTTTCTTCGTAGAAGGTCCTACTCTGATTCAATATGTGTATCAAAAAATATTAAAGTCTCTTTAAGGGCCATAATTCACTACTGAAGGTCTTCCCTCTTCATTTCCCTTTGCCCTGCGATCCGGCCAGTGGCAGTCTCCAATTTGGTACTAGAAATAGTTTGACCCCTAAAAAGGTGAACAAATTTGGGAGGTCGCTATATAGTCATAAATTAAATGTTGCAGAACCTTTCCTTACTATTAATTCCAGCAGGTATCTCCATTTGTATGTCCATTTTGTAAGACCGTACGGAGAGGTGCTCTGCGCTGCAGTGTAACTCGGGAGAGATCGGGTAAAAGTTTCACAGATGCCCCTTCTATTTCTATCGTCCCTGCCTCCTACAATTTCCTCGCTAAAGTCTCCTTGTGCGCATATCGGTGTAGGCGGCACACTATGTCCTGCGGTCGGAGTGGGTCTGTCGATTTAGGGCCTAAAGCCCTATGTACTCTATCCAGATCCATATTGGGCTGTATTTCACCTGCCAAAACTTTATGAAAAAATGCTCATTACTTTCTCCTGCAGATTCTCCTGCTCCGGGGGTTCTGGTACACCTCTGAGCCTTAGGTTACAGCGACGGCTGCGGTCTTCAAGCTCCTCAATATGGAGCTGCATCTCTGCCAACGTCTCTGTATGTTCCCCTCCATTTCTCTCAATCAGCTCCACTCTCTCCCCTAATTTGGACAGTCTTACCTCCTCCGTTGTAAGATGGGCTTCTATAGACTGAATGTTCTTATATACCAGGTCCATCTCTGAACGGTGAGCCTCCTCCACTCTGCAGATCAGCGCTTCAATGTCTGCCTTGGTAGGTAAAGCCTGGATTAGTAATCTAAGAGCCTGCATCTCAGACCACTCATGCTACTCATGCTGCTCTCGCCATCCAGGAGCGGATTCCGATCCCACGCTCCTAATATCTCTGTTGTCAGCGGCCCCAACCATATCAGCCTCTCCACTGCCTCCGTAACCACTTCTATGGCTGCCTCTGTAACCTCCGCCTCTCCCTGCCGCCTGGTCACACAGCACTTTCTGTACCTCGTCTTCCTCCCGGCCAGCAGGATAGGTGCTAAGGGTCTCTCTTTGGGGCAAAAAGTAAAGTTGTATCTCCCGCTGGTCCTCGCCGCAGCCAGCAGTTCAGCGGGAGGTCTTAGTATCCTGCTGTCTCGCTGAGGTCATTCCGGGGAATTGCCACGCTGAGATCCGTCTGCACGCCTGGGACTGGTGGTGCGCTCAAAGCTCAGACACTGTGCGTCCTCACACAGCCATGCTCAGACCACTCACCTCTGCTTCTTTTATGACTTTTCATCAGTGCCGGGACAAGGTAATCTAGAGCCCAGGGCGACCATGCGAAAATTGCACCCCCCCCCCCCCCAATATGTATGAGCATTATGTGTAAGCGAAAATCCCCTCCCCTTCCAAAAAAAAATTAAGCACTAATATGCATGCTCAATTCCTAAGCAAGAATTTCCCCTCCTCTCAGTACAAATCCACCCCCCCTCCTGAAATTGCCCCACCCAGCACATATTTTTGCCCCCTATTACCCCAGCTCAAATTCTCTCTACCCATATGGCCCTAGCACAAATTCCCCCCCCCCAAAAAAATCCCCCTCCTAGCACATATCCCCTACCCCTCAAATTACCCATCTAAGCACAAATCCTCTCCCCCCACTCCAAATCCCCCTTCCAGCACAAAGTCCCCTCCCCCAATCTGCCACAAATTCCCCCCAGCACAGATACCCCCCAACCATCCCTAGGCTACTAGCACAAATCATCTTTCCCTATCCCCCCTCCCAACACAAATCCCCCAAATCACCATTCATAGCACACCTCCCCATATTTGCCCTTCTAGGACATTTCTTACCCGCTTCCTGCCCCCCCAAATTACACTTCTCAACACAAATCCCCTCCCCCATCTCCTTGTGGTGCCCCCCCCACTTCACATGATACCACAGTGCCCAGGGCAACTGCAACTCCTGCCCACCTCTTGTCCCGGCCCTGCTGTTCATTTCCATATTTGGGCAGTGATGTAAACCACCATCATCACCATTTTGTTTACATGGCTGGGGATCCTCGGCCAGCAAATGAATGATCTGGGTCATGCCACTGGTTGCTAAGGATGCAGCGGGTGCTAACACCGTCTGCTTCCTTAGCAAACATTGACAGGAAAGAAGCTGTCATACACCACTACTATAAAAGACGTTTGGTTTCCACTGAATTGGTAAAAGCTCCGGCATTTGAAGTAACTCCAGAACAACAACGTTTGATCCAAACACCGACCTCTTCTCTAGTGGTATGGTAGTTTGGTGCATGGTGTTCTTAGAATAATACAGAGTTTGAAGTAAAGAAAATGGAATATAAGATGTCTGAGTACAAAGAATAATTTAGTATGAGGCAATAGAAAACCTATTTTTTGGTTTTGCATGCTATCCATACATTGCATGCTGTCTATACTTTCCATAGATTATAGTCAGGGCTCCTGGGCACCAAAAGACTTTACTTACACATTGACCACTTGCCTACCGTGCACTGTAGTTTTTAACGCTATAGTGCAGGCCAGTTGCATAGAATTGTGTATACATACGTGATCGTTTATTTCCGAGTAAGAGGTGCGCACATGCACACCCCTAGTCCGGCTGTGGTGTCACTGGCTGCAGCACCTGCCGATCGGTGGTTCCTTGCAAATGATTTATGGTCGTGGCCCGCCAATCGGCAGACTGGGTGACAAGAGTGAGATCTGTGTTGATAAACAACACAGGTCTCTCTACTGACAGCGGGGATGTGCGTCACACCTCTTAGTAAAAGTACCACATAGTAAACATTTTACACATTAGCAAGGCACACAGTTAACCCTTTGATTGCCCCTGCTATCAACTCCTTCCTACCCAGTGTCATTAATACAGTGACAGTGCATACTATTAGCAATGATCGCTGTATTAGTATCACTGGAAATGTCAGTGGCAGTTGTCAACTCCCACCCAGTGTCAGATCACAGTCCCACTATAAGTTGGCAATCGCCGCCATTACTAGTAAAAAAAAATTTAAATAAAAAGTAGACTCTATAACTTTCACGCAAACCAATCAATATACACTTATTGGGATTTTTTTTTTACCAAAGACATGTAGCAGAATACATTTTGGTTTAAAATTTATGAAGAAATGTTTTATTTATTTTTTACTGGATATGTTTCATAGCAGAAAGTATAAAATATTGTTCTTTTTTTTCAAAAATTTCAGTCAAATACCACCAAAAGAAAGCTCTATTTGAGTGAAAAAAGATTATAGAAATGTTATTTGTGTACAGTGTTGCATGGCCGCGCAATTGACAGTTAAATTATACCGTGCCAAATAGCAAAGAAGTGGCCTGGTCATGAAGGGGGGGGTGAAAACTTCTGGAGGTCAACTGGTTATTGAGAGCACATTTTGCTATACAAATTTTCTCAGTATTACAAAAAGGTCTTGATGTGCATAATGGGTCTTTAATGGTGCCAGTAGTAAAAAAAAAAAACGATACTTTATTGTAATATGTACCATTCATTAAAATCTGTCATCGTAAAATCATTGGGTAATAATTACTCATTATTCAGATCATATTATTATTTGTGGTTTATTAACAAATGTGATACTAGCTGATGATTTATAGGTTTGGTGTACTGTTTCTACATTTTAAATAATCACTCACAACACGTCAGATACATGTACCTTTTGCAGTATGACCTGTAACATTGAACATCCCAATTCAATACAGAATGCCCATAACAGTAAATAATTGTTTGTTGACATTGGTAAATAGTTTATTCAACGCGTTTCACAATGAGCTTAATCAGGGAGATGTACTACTTAATAGAGATCTATATATAGAGAATATATTAGAGAAAAAACTTTACCATTATTTGCAATGATTTGTAGCTCCTGTTCCAGTATACACCAAACACCAAATATATTTTAAAAATTCTTACAAATTATATTTGGAACAAGAATATTGTTTAGCTGTCTCTTGATGTGACATCAATATATATATATATATATATATATATATTATATATATATATATATATATATATATATATATATATATATATATATATATATATATATATATATATATATACTATATCAATAACATGTGATCTAGGTCTTAGCAATTCAATATATTATTATACAAAATCCCCTACTAAATGATAGACAGGCATAATTCATTTAGAGTGTAATGTATATTTTGGCTCTAGTCGGCTCTAATAGGCTTCAAAAAAGGTGGACTTGTGGCGCAGAGCATTGTGCTACGAGCTCACCCAGGGGTGTTATAAAAGCGAAAGAATATTCGCTTTTCTAACACTGAACCGCCTCTCAGCCAATCGGGAGGCACAGGTCTCATACCTATCACCTGATTTTCTGAAGGCACCGGAGCTGTGATTGGACGCCTAGCAGAAGGAAGACGAGACAAATGGAGGACACAGGAGCCGCCGTCGTCACCCGCTGCTCATCCCACAGCTCGCAGCCTGACCCACTGCTTGATCCCCTACCAAGATGAGGTAAGTGCTGGGCAGTCAGCAGGCAGGCGGGCGGGCGCGCGGGTGGAAAGGCAGGCGGGGGGGGGGTTACAGTGGTGGCATTTGATGGGCACAGTGGCTGAATTTGATGGGCGCAGTGGCTGCATTTAATGGGCACAGTGGCAGAATTTGATGGGCACAGTGGCGGCATTTGTTGGGCACAGTGGTGGCATTTGATGGGGGTTTTTTTCAGTATTTTTCTGAATTTTGCGCCCCCCCCCCAAAAAAAATTTGGAGCACCAGTCGCCACTACTGAAGAGAATTATACATCATGGTGTGAAATACCTAAAAAAAGATTGTTGTGGGTGGTCAATACAAATTATAATTTAAATATTGGAATAAGAAGTAGAGAAAAAAAAAGTTAACAGCTCATGATATTCTTTTTTTTTAACACAGAGTAACACCAGATATAAGTCAACTGATAGGATTTAAAAAAGAAATATTATCTCCTAAACCAGCCATCATCTTTAGAAAATCAAGATGTGTACAACATCGCCTGACCCCTAGTTGCATAAAATGAACAAGCAAGACACTAATTGCTTTTATCTGCACCAGACAGACCTGACCCCTAATATCCCACAGCTGCGGTTACTAAAAGACTATAAATGTCAAAAAGTAAAGAATCAAAATGTGTGACTATGGTCTAATTAGGACTAATATATGCAAAAAATAAGTCACCATGCGTAAAAAATAAATAAACAGCAGAAATCATGTGTACAGTATGCAAATGATCAAATTCATCCAAACATTATAAATAACATTCACAGAGCCTGCCTTTCAAAACACAGTGGTGCTGGGAGGAGGAGTTTCAGGAGGCGGAGTCAGTAGAGGAATCACTGCTTGCAGATAGCAAGGAACCATGGGATATGTAGTCTAATTGAAAGTTTACTTTCAATCCAGGAAGTTGTGAAAACAGATGGGAATAATTAAAAAATAATGGTCAGCACAACTTATATACCCTATACCCTATAGTGAACAAGTACCTGTATAGTAATTGTGCAATCAAAATAATTCAAAATAATAAAGTGCAAATATGCATATAGTAAACAAATGCTGTGCAAACGGTGCTAAATACTATATTCCTATACAAAAAGTAAAGCTGTGCAAGCATATATGCAAATAAATATATGTAAACAATCCTAGTGATGAATAGCTATGCAAAAAAAAAAAACACAAAAAAAAAACGCACTTAATTAAGTAAATTTAGTAAATTTAGTAAACACCTGGTAGTGTATATATGTGGCTCTTAATAAATCAAGATAATATTGTCCATATATAAGTTATTATATAAACGTGCAAGAAGTGCAAAAAGTGCTGATGTGCAGCGATATGACAAGCAGGCTCTATAAATAACATCCGCTGTGCGTTTTTCGTGTGCCCCACTCAGTGCTCACTATGCTCTTACCTCCAAGTGGGTAACAAAACACCACTGAGATCTGTGTATTGTAGGGTCTTCCTGGGTATCGTGACAGCAGATGGTATCCCTCAGAGTGCTGTACTCCTATCCTGGCTTCCAATTGGTCCGTTCGGCCGTTTATTCATAGCATATATAGGTGAGAAATAAACAGGAATATCCCATAGTGCAGTAAATTAAGACTGGTTTATTGTTAAAATAATAGATGGCTACTTACAACATGTATAAATAAAAACAGCATATCTGTAAAAACGGCGTTAGAGGCGCCTCTTTGTGTCACTTCTGGTTGTCTCGTATTCCTGTGAAAACAGAGGGCCAGCAGACTATTATGGCGCGTACACACGGCCGGACTTTGCATCGGCATTTCCGACGGAAAAATTTAGAACAGGCTCTATATCTAAGTCCGTCGGAAATGCCGACAGAAACGGTCGGAATATCTGATGAAAAGCTCCCATCGGACTTTTCCCATTGGAAATTCTGACCGTGTGTATGCGGCATTAGAATTTACCACGTTAAAGGAGATTTTCAACTAAACTTAAATTGTCAAAAATAACTTTTTTTTTATTGCTATTACATTGGTGATGTTATAAGATGACAGTGTGTGCTGTGACCATAGATTTCCTTTAACCACTTCCCGACCAGTGCACGCCGATGTACGTCGGCAGAATGGCACGGATAGGCAAATGGGCGTACAGGTACGTCCCTTTAAATTTGCCACCGTGCCATTGTGTGCGCACGCTGGTCGGGGACCTCCGTGAGTTGGATTGCGGGTCCTGCGGACTCGATCACCGCAAGGATACCAGCGATCGGCTCACGGTGAGGAAGAACGGGGAGGTGCTAAAGTAAACAAGCATCTCCCCGTTCTGCCTAGCAACAGTGTCACTGATCTCTGCTCCCTGTGATTGGAGCAGAGATCAGTGATGTGTAAAACACAGCCACGCCCCCCACAGTTAGCAACACGCCCCTAGGACACACTTAACCCCTACACTGCCACCTAGCGGTTAACCCCTTCCCTGCCAGTGTCATTTACACAGGAATCAGTGTATTTGTATAGCACTGATTGCTGTATAAATGACAATGGTCCCAACAATGTGTCAAAAATGTCTGATGTGTCCGCCATAATGTCGCAGTCACAATAAAAATCGATGATCGCTGCCATTACTAGTAAAAAAATATTGTGGGGCGCATGCGCAAAGCTCTGCATGGCGGACGTGTTCCACTAGAGCTCCGCACTCCCCGCCGTACCATCGGGACCACACAACGCATCTGAGCCACCCTGCAACCCCGCTCTTTCTGGCCATCACCTCCGGAACAGACACTGCATCATCCGGGATGGTTTTGACCGGCCATCGCGGTAAGGCTAAGCCTAAACCGATCAAAGAAGCCCTGGCCCGCGCCTCATTCAAGATGGCGGCGAAGGCCCTGGCTAAGCAAAACGCTGCTTCACCTGACAGACTGGGGCAAGCTGATGCTGATGGCGAAGAAGAGAACGGAGCTGACTTCCATATCAGTGGATCCCTTGTCCTGCCTCCCTCAGGTATGTCCCAGGGTGACTTTTTGAAACTAATGGAGACCATGCTACATAAGGCCCTAAAGTCCACATCTGATCAGATAACCAGCAGACTGTCACGTGAGATTAGAGAGCTAGGCCAACGCACAGCAGACCTGGAGACAAGAGTAGATGACATTGAATCACCCAGCTGCATAAAGTATGATCCTCCTCATCGTCATGGGATCTCACATCTCTTTTTTGATACGGAACTCTCTATTCCATTGAACACCAAAGTTCTTCCACACCCCCCCTCCCCCCCTTTTTTTTAATTCCCCCCCCCTTTTTTTTGTTTTGCTTGCTTTATTTCTCATTTCTAGCATCTCATCAACCTGGCTGATCCCTCAACCGCCTTAACTCTACAAAGCATCTATGAGACTCTTGCAAGAACCGTGAAACCTCCAGATGTACTCCCGAACAATAGAACTCCAGATTGCTACCCAATGTCTGAAGGCGCTCGACCTCTCATCGGCTCCCAGTTGATACAAGCATCCACCTGGAAACAGAACAGAGACTTTTGCATTTCGCTCTCAGCCAAGGTACCAACATACGCATCTCATAAGGTTACCTGCAGTGGACATTTGCCAAATGTTCACATCTTGTGTTCCTTTAAGGAAATCCTAAGCTTCCACTAGCTTTTATCTGTATTGTATTATCTAGTTGAGCTCCTCGGATCGGCCACAGCAAACAGGGTGGTAAATTACCCTGGGTGCTGGGGCTGGTACCGATGATACATTAACCACTTGCCTACCAGGCACGATCACCCCCTTCCAGACCAAGCCATTTTTCACCTTTCAGCGCTGTCGCATTTTGAATGACAAATGCGCGGTCATGCAACGCTGTACCCAAATAAAATTTTTATCATTTTTTCCCCACAAATAGAGCTTTATTTTGGTGGTATTTGATCACCTCTGCGGTTTTTATTTCTTGCGCTATAAACAAATTAAGAGGGACAAGTTTGAAAAAACATAATATTTTTTACTTTTTATTATAATAAATATCCAATTTTTTTATTTTTTTAAACAAATTTTTTTCCTCAGTTTAGGCCGATACGTATTCTTCTACATATTTTTGGTAAAAAAAAATCGCAATAAGCATCTATTGATTGGTTTGCGCAAAAGTTATAGCGTCTACAAAATAGAGGAAAGATTTATAGCATTTTTATTATTATTTTTTTTTTACTAGTAATGGCAGCGATTTGCGATTTTTATCGTGACTGCGACATTGCGGCGGACATATCGGACACTTTTGACACATTTTTGGGACCATTCACATTTATACAGCGATCCGTACTATAAAAATGCATTGATTACTGTATAAATGTGACTGGCAGGGAAGGGGTTAACACTAGGGGGCGCTGCAGGGGTTAAAATGTACCCTATGAGAGTGATTCTAACTGTGGGGGAGGGGACTGACTGGGGGAGGGGACCGATCGGTGTCCCTATGTACAAGGCACACACCATCGGTCTCCTCTCCTCTGACAGGATGTGGATCGGTGTGTTTACACACACCGATCCACGTCCTTCTCGATTACCGGGCAATCGCGGGTGCCTGGCGGTCATCGCGACCGCCGGGCACGCGCATCTGCTTCCCAGCTACGCAGCGGGCACGCGCGCGCGCCCCCTAGTGGCCAAAAAGCGAGCGCCGTCATATGACGGCGGCCCGCCACAAGAGCTGCACCGTCCCGCCGTCATTTGACGGTGGGGGGTCACCAAGAAGTTAAGAGATCTACACGAACACCACCTGTTGGACTTGTTCTCATGTCACCCCCCTCTCAGATGATAATAGGACAATAACAATCACTAATCCAAATAGTGCTTAACCACAATACCACTGTTTATCGCTCATCCTTCCTCAATTGTCCATTTAGAAGAGCAGAGAGGTCTTTTTAGGCTCTCTAATGATTATTGTACCTTACAATTTAGGGTGACATGATTTCGGGAACAACAGAGCCCATGATCCAGGAAATTAGGCCACATAATGGGCCTACAGCATTTAAAACTCTTTATGAGTATTAGGATGCTTCCTACACCCCGGTATTGCCCTTTTTCCCATGTATGTGCAATTTTGGTTATTTTATATTTCAGTTTTTATACAAATGTTCTTATTATATGTTACCAAAGTTACCCCCCCCCCCCCCTTACACTGCCCAACGCGAATAGAGCTCATTAAAACCGCATAGGCTCAGAGCTCCATTCCCAGTTCCCATGACGATGCTCCCTTTGCTCACCCTCCACATCTTTCCGAGATGCATATTGATGCACGCCTCAAAATGCCCCTAGATACTCCTGTATTTCACCCTTCGTCCACATCAGTGCAATACCACTGATTTTCCTTCTAGACCACCACCCCCACATAGCAGTCCACACGGACTTGTGCTATTTTCCGGATCTTACCCATTAGGTGGCTAGGCACACCTAGTCCACCTCCGGTTAATAGAACTCAGAAGAGCCTCAGTGTGTATTCTGAGACACATTCATCGAGCTACCCTCTCCTAGATCCTTTCCCCCTTCTTTGCCCGCTAATCTACCCCCTACCTCCTTCCCCTCCCTTTTTTCCTCGTTACCCTTTCTACCCTTAACACACACCTTTCCCTCCTCATCTCCCCCTCTCGTGGAGGGACTCGCTCCTCTCTCCCCCCTCTAAACACACAGCCTGAAGCTAACCCGCCCCTCAAACCAAACTCACAGAAGGACTTCATAAGGCCTTTAGAACCAATCCATACCACTAAGATCATGCAGAGCAAACCAATTACTGAACAACTCACGCTTAAATGCCTATCACTTAACATGAAAGGCCTGAACCTCCCGGAAAAGAGGTCACAAATCCTTACAGCACTTACCAAACACAAAGCTCACTTCCTGCTATTACAGGAAACACACTTTAAAACTAAAGCAATCCCTAGACTGGCGAACCACATATATAAGCAATCGATCCATTCCACAAACCCAACCTCCAAAACTAAAGGGGTCTCCATACTGATCTCAAAGCAGGCTGATTTTCAACTTACTGACTCAATCATTGACCAGGAGGGCAGATATATATTTATAAAGGGCAGATATGCTTACAAGCCAATCACAATAGCAAACGTCTACTGCCCGAATGATCATTAAGTGACCTTCTTTAGGAAAATTTGCGATCTGCTAACCACATTTCAGGAAGGCAACTTTAACACCCTACTAAACCCAACACTAGATTCCTCCACTGGCACCTCTGCCCTCCCATTCAGGGCATTGAGGCAAATCAAACTCCAATTACAATACCTGACCCTTCACGACACCCGACAGTTAAAGACTACACCTTTTTCTCCTTCCCACACCAGAAATACTCTAGAATCGATTACATACCGTATATACTCGAGTATAGGCCGACCCGAATATAAGCCGAGGCACCTTATTTTACCACAAACAACTGGGAAAACTTATTGACTCGAGTATAAGCCTAGGGTGAGAAATGCGCAGCTACTGTAAGTGGAAAAGAGGGTCAACGATGCCCATTTGCAGCCTCACTGTGCCCATGCAGATGGACACAGTTGACCGATTTGGGGCCCTGTATCTCAGGGTCACTTAGTGCTAGGAACCCCATCTTTAGATATGGTGTAGTGCTAATTACACTGGGTTGGAATACAACATTTGGGGTTCCTAGCACCAAGTGTCCCCGAGATATGGGGCCCCAAATTCAGGTCAGAAAATCTCAAGCACTTTTCTGCAGCAGAGAATGACATTTTCTGAACCAAATTTGGGGCCCTGTATCTCGGGGCCACTTAGTGCTAGGAACCCCATCCATTGGATATGTTATAGTGCTAGGTCCACTGGGTTGGCACACCAAATTTGGGACTCCTAGACCCAAGTGGCCCCGAGATACGGGGCCCCAAAGTCGGGCGGAAATTTTTTTTTTTGCTGCAGAAAAGTGCTTGACTCGAGTATAAGCCGAGGGGGGCACTTTCAGCACAAAAAAATGTGCTGAAAAACTCGGCTTATACTCGAGTATATATGGTATTTCTATCCCAGACAGACCTATCGTCTCTATCTCAGGCTACTATTGAACCAATGTTTCTATCTGACCATCACCCCATCTCGATAACTTTGACCTTCCCGGAGACCAAAAAAGTAACCAAAACATGGAGACTGAACCCTTCCCTCCTAAAAGACCCAGAGGTACTAAGACAAATCAACAACGACTTCACTTGTACTTTCAAGAAAACGACACTTAAGATATCACTCCTACCATTCTCTGGGAGGCACACAAGTGTGTAATCAGAGGGAAATTGATAGCTTTAGCCACAACTGCAAAAAAAGACACAGATCGCATCACTCATTCAGACAATTAACCGACTCGAGACGGCCCACAAACTCTCAACCTCCCAAACCACTCTACAAGATATCTTATTCGCTCTTCCAACACTAAGGGAGGAGCTAGGGAAACGCACCAGAAGGAGATACATTCTCCAACAGAAAGTGTTCTATGAACACGGCAATAAGAGTCGGAGGCTGTTAGCATGAACGATACAAACTGCTAAATCATCATCCATAATTCACCATGTCCGCACTGACCAAGGTACTATTTTATCTAAAAATGAAGCCTCACACTTCGAGAAATTTTACTCCACCCTAAACAATTTACTGCAAGCCACACCAAATTCGCCCAATGCCATGGACCGCACATCCCAAATAAAAGACTTCCTGTCCCAACACTGTCCAAAACCAATATCTCCACAACAAGCTGAAACCTTAGAACAACCATTGACCAGTGAGGAACTCAGCCACGCAATGAAACAAATGAAAGCAGGGAAAAGCCCTGGCCCTGACGGCCTGTCCCTAATATACTATAAAACCTTCTCAGAACAACTCTCACCTAGAATGCTAGCATCCTTTAACTCCTTCTCAAACCCATCCATCTCACCAGGGCATATGCTGGAAGCACATGTAGCGGTCATACCTAAGCCAGACAAAGATCCCTCCCAAGGCTCCAATTATAGACCCATATCACTGCTCAATGTGGACATTAAATTATATGCCAAAATTATTGCAATAGATTACTGCCCCTTATTCCTAACCTCATATCACCTGATCAAGTAGGATTCATCCCCGGCAGAGAGGCCAGAGATAACACTATATGCACTCTTAACCTTCATCACTGGCTTACCTCGACAGAGACTAAGGGGTTTCTTTTATCCCTTGATGCTGAGAAGGCGTTCGACAGGGTGGCTTGGGACTACATACGAGAGGTGCTGAAAGGCATTGGTCTCCTACCACGCATGTTTGCGCACATTAATGCTCTCTACATAAACCCTTCAGCGAGGGTTAAAGCAAATAGCCTCCTGTAGAACGCCTTCCCAATAAACAATGGAACACGCCAGGGCTGCCCACTATCCCCACTAATCTTTGTCCTCATGCTGGAACCGCTGCTAAATAGACTTACGCGTACACACGATCGGAATTCTCGTCAGAAAAAATTCTGACGGTTTTTCTGACGGAATTCCGACGGAATTCCGCTCAAGCTGTGTTGCCTACACACAATCACACCAAATTCCGACGGTCAATAACACAGCGGCATAAAACACGTTCAACAGCACTATAAAAGGGAAGTTTAATGCTTCCGAGCATGCGTCGAATTGTTTCCGAGCATGCGTCGGAATTTTGCGTGTCGGAATAGCATACACACGATCGGAAAATGCGATAGAAAAGTTTTCCGTCGGAAAACAGGTTCTCAATTCAAAGTCCGTCGGAAATTCCGACAGAAAAAGACCATTGGGCATACACACGGTCGGAAAATCCGATGAAAAGCTCCCATCGGACTGTTTCCATCGGAAATTCCGACCGTGTGTACGCCGCATAAGAGCTAACACTGATATTCACGGGATATCTGTCAACAACAAAGAGTACAAAGTAGCTGCATTTGCGGATGACATCCTATTGACACTGCAAACACCACGAACCTCCCTTCCAAACCTCCTGCATGATATTCACCAATTTGGTGTCCTCTCCAATCTAAAAATTAACTTTTCCAAGTCCCATGCACTAAACATTTCCCTCCCAGCACAAGCAGTAGAACACTGTCAAGAGTCCTTTCCCTTCCAGTGGAAAAAGGAAGCCATTACATACCTCGGCATCCAAATTCCCAGACGCCTTGCAGACCTATATAATCTAAACTTTTTGCAATCCCTGGCCAAAATTCATGCAGATTTAAAAAAACTGGACCAAACTCAATGTTTCCTGGTTTGGCCGCTCGGCGTTGATAAAAATGATAATTCTCCCCCGCCTTCTATACCTCTTGCAGACAATCCCAATATATCTACCCCCCTACCTTTTTCGCATCTTACAAAACAGCTTGCTCAGCATTTATCTGGAAGGGCGGCTAAAACTAATGGGGGGATTGCACTGCCAGATACATATCAATAGTACCTGGCCTGCCACCTTACCAGGGTGATCGATTGGAAAACCCACAAACAAGGGAAATGCTGGGTTAACCTGGAAAACTCCTTTCTGAACAAACCCCTACATCTCCTCCCATGGAATTCTCCCAAACATTGGCCCCTACCAGTCAAACAGCATCCACTTATCCATCCTACGCTATCTGCCTTAGATACTGCGATGAAACGTCATAACATATCCTCAAGACCGGGACCAGTGACCTCATTAAGAGGTAACCGAGACTTCCCCCTGGGTGACACAAACACCTTCCTGTTACGGGAATGGCCCCATGAGGAAGTTTTGGCACAATACTTCTACAACAGAGGCCAAATACGATCTCATGAAAACTTAGCATCAAACTCCCACATGAAAGACTTCCCCTTTTGGTCATACAGACAATTGAGACACTTCTTCTCTACCGACTCCTCAGACATGTGGACCAGAAATCTCACACCTTTCGAAACATTGTACTCCCATACCGAACCACAACAACATCTAATGTCATCAATTTAACCCCTACTACAAGACAATAAACACCTTTCACAGACGGACAACGCACGCTTAGCCTGGGACAAAGACCTACAGACGACATTCACGGACGAAGAATGGGAAACCATTCTCACAAATACACACAAGGGCTCAATGAAGGTAGCAATACAAGAAAATGGATACAAAATTGTTACAAAATGGTACAGGACACCATCCCGCCTACATCACTTCTCACCTACAATCCCTAACACATGCTGGAGATGCAATAATGATGTAGGATCCATGATCCACATATGGTGGGAGTGCGCGGCACTCCAACCATATTGGAAAGAAGTACACTCTGTGATAAAAAAGGTAACTACATACACTCTAGACCAGAGGTCTCAAACTGGTGGCCCTCCAGCTGTTGCAAAACTACAAGTCCCATGAGGCATAGCAAAGCTGACAGTTACAAGCATGACTCCCACAAGCAGAGGCATGATGGGACTTGTAGTTTTGCAACAGCTGGAGGGCCGCTAGTTTGAGACCCCTACTCTAGACTATAGTCCAGCACAATTTCTGCTCTACCATACAACCCCGTCTAACCGATCCTATCACAAATCACTGGCCATGCATATGGTCAATGCAGCCAGACTATGCATTCCAGTACACTGGCGTTTGACGCATAGTCCAACCATCAGGGAATGGTTAGTCATGATTGCAAAAATTGAGGAAATGGAAGAATTAATCTTCACCTCGCAAGATCGCATACAAAAGTTTGCCTCAACATGGGCTTTTTGGACCCATTTTAAAACCACGGATGGTTACAAATCTTACTTCCCGACATAACATTGCACCCTTGAACCTGGAGGTAAACTTATAGAACGAAGAATGAATATGCCTAGGGGGAGGAGAGAGGAGCGACATCCCCTCCCCCTTATCCTTTCCCCTTCTGCTCCATATCCACCCCTTACACCTACCCCTTCTTACCCTTACTTCCCCCCTCTTACATTCCCCCCCACCTAAATCCTCCCTATCCCATTACCCGACTCCTTCCCTTAGGAGTCAGATTCAAGCTCAAAGAACGCCCCAATGCCCTAGTAAAGACCATTGATCCTTATCTCAGTTTACTTCCAAATTCAATATACCCCCCAGGCCGTGATTGGACCTGTAGATAGTGGTCCACAGGGCAGAAAACCTATATATAACACACTTGACGACATTAGGACGTCTCGTCATGAGCTAACACGTTATATAGATTCTATATGCTGTTCCTTTTATTTTCTGTTCTTTATATGTTGAATACCCTATATTTCTCCCCACAACCCACGACCCAGATCACAATACTGATCTTGGCACTGTTAATTCTTGTATTAATGTCATGGAAAAGTTTTTTGCATTGTACTTTATGCTATGTATTATACCTGTAATTCTGTTCAATTTCAATAAAACCTTTTTTGTGAAAAAAAAAAAAAAGAGTAGATGACATTGAACTCACACTCCAAGAGCAGGCCCAAGAGCAGGCAGCCCTCCGTGATGAGAATACCATACTTCTCTCACGTCTCAAGGACGCTGAGAATTGCTCCCGCAGATACAATTTACGCTTGCGAGGTATACCGGAAAATATTGATGATCTGCAATCTTTCTCCACTGCCCTTTGCCAAGAACTATCGCCCTCCATACCAATAGAATGTTTGGAATTCGATAGAATACATAGGGCCCTGACTCGCCGCCAACAAGATGGACCCCCGCGAGACATTATCAGCAAACTGCACTTCTTTCGCACGAAGGAACAACTGCTTTCTGCTGCTCGCAATAAGGACACTCTCTTGTTCCAGGGACATGCATACCAGCTTTTTTCTGACCTGGCTCCCTCAACTATTGCTAAACGTCGTGCTATGAAACCACAACTGCAAATCCTGCTGCAGCACCAGCTGAAATATACCTGGCGTTTTCCATTCGCCCTACAATTTTTCTACCAGTGGCAGCAGCACTCCTGCCCATCACCTGAATCTATTCAGTGCCTCCTTGAATCCCTGCGCCTGACTTCCCCGGAACAACCCTCAGAGACTGCGCTGCCTCATACCCCAGCTCGTGCTGCAGCACATCCTTATGCTGCCACCCCAAAGAGACCTAACCCAGGTCCTTCCTCTATTCATAAAGGAACCCCAGGCCACTCACCCAAGAACAACCTGCTGGATCGTCAAGTGTACTCACCACGTTGAGTTTGTTCATACTGCCCTTATACCCATTCACCGTGGGAGGACCCTTGTGAGAAACCAACCTTGTTCTTTCTTGTTTGCCCCTGTTGATGTCCCTTTAATCAAGGCAAAAGGGGACTGTTCTGCGATAGGTCACCCCCCAATGGTAAAATGGGTGCCTATGCAGTCCCCTTAGATCCTCCAGGGTTGCACAGGCTCAGATCTCATGTTACTTTTATATATTTTTCAGAAGAAATATTTTTCAAAAGAAATGTCTTTTTTTTTTTAATCTCTTTTTTTTTTTTTTTTTTCTTTTTTACTTCTTGAAAAATGTTTTTTTTATATATTTTTTTGAATCTTACAAATTCCTGTAATATTCTTTTGCTGCAACACAATAATCTATACACGCTATCTGGATTATCATATGTGTTTACGGTTCTTACTACATGCATATGGCAACCCAGATGTTATTTAACCTTTGTTTGCTTTGACGTAAGCCTGGTAAGTCAGGCCCACTATATATTGATGTCTGCTTTTAATCCTGATTCCTACAATGACTACATATGAGAGGTTAAATGGTTGCCTACACATTCTACCTAGATACTAATATGGCTTCTTAATGCTGTTTCTAGGGTCCATATGACCCCAGGTTTAATCTGAAAAGTTTGAAAAGTTATATCTTTATGCTTTGTTGTTTTCTTTTTTCACGCTTTCAAAGCTTACCATGGTATATCCCGTTTGCGGCGGGGGGCTGTCATTGCCTCCCCCCCGCATGGTGCACACACTCTCGAGCTGGCAGGCCGGCTGGCGAGTCTGTTCACTATTTGGTCGGGCGACCAAGTTTAACTCTTTCCTTCTTCATGTGATCATTTGTTTGCCCTACAATCTGTACCTCCCTCTTCTCTTTCCTCCCTCCTTCTGTTTTCTTTTCTTCTTTCTGGTCCTTGTCGACAGGATCGCATGGCAATGGGGACTCCTTTGACTAATACCCCAATTTCCTCCCAATGGCCCCCCTAAACATACTCTCTCTTAATGTTAAGGCTCTCAACTCCCCTAACAAAAGGGTTAAAACCTTCCAATCATTTGCATCTTTAAAGGCTGGTATTGTGGCCCTTCAGGAAACCCACTTCTCGGCTCAAGCGACCCCAACATTTTTCAGTTCCCGATATTCTCAAGTCCTCTGCCACTGTAAAAAAACGTGGCGTGCTCATTGCCCTCCAACAATCTCTCCCTTTTTTGTTAACCTCAGAAATCAAGTACCCGGAAGGGCGATATATTATTTTAGTAGGTTTGCTCAGAGATGTGGAAACTACGTTGGTTTCCTATTATGCCCCGAATGATAATCCAAATCTCTTTTTCTCTCATTTATTTCAAGTCCTATGAACACACTGCTAAGGCACGTTGATCTGTGGTGACTCTAACTTAGTGCTCCAGCCCCATCTAGACAAATCCCCATACGCTCCTGAACAGTACACCCCTTCCATACGCTTTAGAAAATTATTGCAACAGGCCTCGCTGCTTGATACTTGGCGGGAATGCAACCCGACAAAGCAAAACTATACGTTTTACTCTTATCCTCACAGATCCTTTTCCAGGATCAATCATATATTTCTTTCGGTTGCATCCTCTCCAATATTACTCAACTCTACCACACAGCCTATATCTTGGTCGGACCACTGTGCAGTATTGACCACGATTGCCTCCCTGATCAACCAAACCAAAGATCGCACCTGGTGTATTAATGAAGCTCATCTTACTAACCAATCATACTGTCTTGACATCCAAGTGGCCCTCAAAGATTACCTACAAAACAATACCACCCCTGATATTTCCCCTATTCTCCTTTGGGAGGCACATAAGCCAGTAATTAGAGGCAAATGTATTTTTAGTGTCTACCCATCTTAAACGCGATAAGAAACACCAATTAGCCAACCTAGAAAAAGAATTCCATCAGAACTATCTTCAGTTTCAGACCTCCCCAACAGAACCCCATAGGATTATAATGGAAAAATACAAAATTGAACTGGACCTATTGTTGGCCGAATCGGCCGATAAAGCCATCCACAGATCCAACCATACCATATATACTGGAATCTAAATATACCGCCCCAATACAGATATCCACCACTGCGCCAGAGAAAAAACAATAATGTACCTGACTCACTTGTAGCTGCTACATAAAAGATAATGTATCATAAATAAAATATGTCCAAAATAAAATATAATAAAATATAATTAAATTGGATCAGTAGCGCCTATAAACTAATCTGCAGAAATGAATTACCTTGTGATGGGAGAAAAAAACTAAATATATAAATAGATAGTTGTGCATATAAATCAATAGTCAAAATAACACCTCGTGATAAGTGAATCAATGATTATGACACAAAACTATAATGACACCAACTCACATATATCCAACATTAAATGGATTATAAGTGTTGGAATAAAGTGAGTAAATATATTGATAACACATAAAAAATACATCAAATTAATGTGAAAAATTTAATTCAAATAAAGTCCATATTGACGTGAAAAAAGAAGAAAAGCAAAACAATTTATGTTCCTCTTCAGAGTTCCTTTTTGTTTCCCAAAAGTGCTGGAAAATAATGAAAAATCTTGGAAAATAGTACTCTTCCACCACACCACTGTGTAATTATGTGACCGCTCCCAAAGGAATCTCACTCACCAGATCCAAAGCTTGCACTTACGCGTCGAGCAAATGCGCAAGTAAAACTCAAACAGAAATCCAATAATTTCTCCACACTAATTCGCTCAGTGATATTGCGATGATCCTCATGTAAATAAAAAAAGTGCTCCAATAGTGTGATAAAGTAACACCACTTTTATTAAAACACACAACACAAAAGCTTCAACCGATTCACTCACATTAAATTCAAATAAAACGAGCAAAATGTGAAAAAGGTAATCTCCACAGCAGGCTTCACTGAAAATTTCACAATCACTGCAAAGGTCTGTAGTCACGGCGGACTCGAGGTGCAAAATATTATGTCTCACCCCCTCCTCGTATCTCAGACTTCCAAAAAAGTGCGATAATTCCTCCTGTTTGTAATGGCGCTGGTCCTGTTTACAAATGGTTGCCGCTCAGCCACGCGTGGAGATTACCTTTTTCACATTTTGCTAGTTTTATTTGAATATAATGTGAGTGAATCGGTTGAAGCTTTTGTGTTGTATGTTTTAATAAAAGTGGTGTTACTTTATCACACTATTGGAGCACTTTTTTTGTTTACATGAGGATCATCGCAATATCACTGAGCGAATTAGTGTGGAGAAATTATTGGATTTCTGTTTGAGTTTTACTTGCACATTTGCTCGACGCGTAAGTGCGAGCTTTGGATCTGGTGAGTGAGATTCCTTTGGGAGCGGTCACATAATTACACAGTGGTGTGGTGGAAGAGTACTATTTTCCAAGATTTTTCATTATTTTCCAGCACTTTTGGGGAAAAAAAAGGAACTCTGAAGAGGAACATAAATTGTTTTGCTTCTTTTTTCACGTCAATATGGACTTTATTTGAATTTAATTTTTCACATTAATTTGATGTATTTTTTATGTGTTATCAATATATTTACTCACTTTATTCCAACACTTATAATCAATTTAATGTTGGATATATGTGAGTTGGTGTCATTATAGTTTTGTGTCACAATCATTGATTCACTTATCACAAAGTGTCATTTTGAATATTGATTTATATGCACGACTATATATTTATATATTTTGTTTTTTACTCCCATCACAAGGTAATTCATTTCTGTAGATTAGTTTATAGGCTGAGTAAGCGCTACTGATCCAATTTAATTATATTTTATTATATTTTATTTTGGACATATTTTATTTATGATACCATATATACTAAAGCAAACAAACCAGACACTTTCCTAGCCATGCGTCTCCGCCGCCCAGAGCGGAATGGCGTCCCCATTAGACTCCGGATTGATAAAAACACCTACACTAGTAATCCCACCAAAATATTGAGCGAATTCCGTAAACGACTAGAAGACCTTTATAAGGCAAAATCCACCTTCTCCCACTCTACCGCAGATTCACTGTTACATGACATTCCCCTACCCACTTTGACTGACTCTGACCGATAATCTCTAGAGTCACCCATTTCAACGGAAGATGTAATTGCAGCGATTAAGACTCTTAAATCTCACAAGAGACCAGGCCCCGATGGGCTCTCGGGTACCTATTTTAAAAAATGTGCTACTATTCTAGCCCCCATTCTATGTAATTCTTTTAATGCTTTATTACAAAGTCATGCCTTTGGCCGAGACACGTTAACAGCAATAATAGCAATGATACCCAAGCCTAATACTGACAATTCCCTTTGGTCCAATTTTAGACCCGTTTCCTTACTCAACCTGGACATCAAACTCCTAGCTAAAATTATGGCAATACGCCTTAATCCCCTCATTGGTAGATTAGTGAACAAAGACCAGGTGGGCTTTATACCCCGCCGGCAAGCCAGCGATAACATAAGACGGGTTGTACTTCTACAGCATATAGCCAGAACTCGCAACATCCCAATGCACCTACTATCTCTTGACATAAGGAAGGCGTTTGATACCGTATCCTGGCCCTACCTAGATTACATCCTCAAACGTTGGGGCTTCGGCCCGCATTTCTTACAATGGGCAAACTCCCTTTACAACCACCCGCAAGCCTATATCAAATACTCAGGTTTCCGCTCAGACAGCTTCTTTATAGAAAGAGTTACTAGACAGGGATGCCCCCTCTCCCCCTTAATTTTTGCCTTAGCTATTGAACCTCTGGCTGCTCTAATTAGGACAAATATAAATATAAAAGGGCTGGAAATTGCATCCACCACCCATAAGATCTGTCTATTCGCAGATGATGCACTCCTTTTTGTAACATCCCCACACACATCCCTCCCTAATCTTATACAAACCTTAGACAAATTTGCATGTATCTCAGGAATAGAAGTTAATCAATCAAAGTCTAGAGCTCTTAACTTGTCTCTCCCTCATCAAGAACTTGCTCATCTTCAAAAATGCTTCCCCTTTATTTGGTCTACCGCTTCCCTTCCATACCTGGGTATAAAACTGACTGGAAACCCAGCTTCTCTCTATCAAGCTAATTATCTGCCCATGCTAACACAGCTGTCTTCTCTTTTGGACACCTGGAAGCCTCTATGTGTCTTATGGTTAGGAGGTCGGATAGCAGCCGTCAAGATGTCTTTACTCCCTAAGCTTTTATACTTGTATAGAGTCCTCCCGATTACTGTCCCCTCATACTTCGATCAAATTATTCAGTCCCGAGTATTTAAATACATATGGGGCCCAACCAAGCCTAGAGTACTGAGATCCATCCTTCTTTGTCATAAGCTTAATGGTGGTTTGGGCATCCCAAACTTCACCAAATATTATTATGCAGCCCAGCTGGCCCAGTTAACTATGTTTCACACATCTCCTGAAACCCCGAAGTGGGTCAGCTTGGAGGCAATAGACCTTTACCCATTAACGGTATCTAACATACTATGGTTACCTCCCTCAGCTCAAGGTCCCATCACCAACCCTGTCACTCGTCATTCTCTAAGACTACATGGCCCCTTTAAATTAATCTCTCCACATAACCCATTACTATCCTTCCTAAGTCACCCATCTTTTTACCCTGCCTTCACAGAACCCAGCTCTTTTCACTTCTGGTCACAGGCTGGTCTACTTAGAATTTGCGACCTTGTCACTAACTCCACCGTTAAGACATTCTAATGCCCCGTACACACGGTCGGAAATTCCGACCACAAAATCCGTCAGATTTTTTCCGACGGATTTTGTCCGACACTGGTGTTGCATACACACAGTCGGACAAAGTTGCCAGAAAATCCGATCATTCTGAACGTGGTGACGTTCATTGCGTACGACATAACTACGTAGAGGCTAGTAGCCAATAGCTTTGGTCTCGTAATTTGATCTGAGCATGCGTGGCACTTTGTCCGTCAGAATTCTCTACACATGATCGGAAAAAGTCAGATCGGATTTTGTTGTTGGAAAATTTGAGAGCAGGATCTCAAAAAAGTCCAATGGAGCCCACACACGGTCGGATTTTCCAAAACATGGTCCGATAGGACATTTTCCGTTGGTTTTTTCGACCGTGTGTACGGGGCATAAGACCTCCAAACTAGTGCTGAACTACCAACCTCGGAATCCTTCCATTACCTCCAAATAGCCCACTTTGTTAAGACAGTGATTGGTTCCTGCTCTAACCTAAACACTCAATCCTTGTATGAAAAAATCTGTACTACAGATCCTCATGCACCAGGCATTATATTAAGTTTGTATAATCACTTTATTACACCACCAGCTGACCTTCCCTTGTATACTGCACAGTGGTTCCAAAGAAGTGCAACTTTCCCTTCACGCAGAAGATTGGTCTAGTATTTGGGCCACCACCAAATCCTCCTCCCAAAATGTAGTGGCACTAGAAACGAATTATAAGGTGCTCATGCGATGGTACCTTGTCCATGCAAGAATTTCAAAATTTCTTGCCGAACTATTCACCAACTTGTTTTCGAGGCTGTGGGGAACGTGGTACCCACGCCCATATCTGGTGGTTCTACCAGGTCGCACAACAATTTTGGACGGCTGTTTTCCAAATGATCTCCACTTTATTACAAAAAACCGTGACCCCTGATCCAGCCCTGGCACTTTTAAACTATATACATGGAGACTATACTAGGGCCCAGACTCGCCTCCTTCTCCAGATAACTACAGCTGCTAAACAAACCATCGCCAAGGCCTGGAAAACCCCAAAACTCCACATAGCAGAAATGAAAAACGGAGTAACCCAAGCCATAATCCACAGCAAGATTGAGGCCACAATACTAGACCGTACTCCCCAACACACTAAAATATGGACACCGTGAGTGGATAATTTCCTACCCGCAGATTTTGATATTAACCTCCTTACCCCATGATTCATTACATAAACAAAATTGAGTGCAGTGGTGGTCCCCTGGGTCCCAGCGCGGTCCCGTCGACACTAACCTACTTTCCCTTCTTCTCTTACTCCCGTCTGATGCTTCCTTATTCCTTTCTTTTTCCTACTCTACCTCTCCTTCTTCTCTTTTAGCTTTGGTAAAAAGTCTGTTTACGTACTCCTTTAACAAGAATAGGCCTCTCAGGCTGAATATCTCCTATGTCTAAAATCCCCTAGACCTAATAAAAGTTTGGTTATTGTTACATGTTGATCAGGTACCGGGGACACTCCCTGCTGACACATGATGTTCCTATTACATTAGCATCACTACCCCCTTTTTCTATGCTTCGCAATAGCATGCACTAATAGCACCCGTAATGATGCACTATTATTGTCGTACAAGTGTTTTGTTATTTGCACAGTGAGATATTTGATGTATCACAACCACTGATTATTTCTTGTTATGTTCTGTAATTTTTTTTCTACTAATAAAAATATTTGAAACTAAAAAAAAAAGAAATTATTAATAAAAATGCCATAAAACTATCCCCTATTTTGTAAACGCTATAACTTTTGTGCAAACCAATCAATAATCGCGTATTGTGATTTTTTTTTTTTACCAAAAATATGTAGAAGAATACATATCGGCCTAAACTGAGGAAAAAAAAATTTTTTTTATATATTTTTGGGGGATATTTATTATAGCAAAAAGTAAAAAATAATGCATTTTTTTTTTCAAAATTTACGCTCTTTTTTTGTTTATAGCGCAAAACATAAAAACCGCAGCAGTGATCAAATACCACCAAAAGAAAGCTCTATTTGTGAGAAAAAAAGGACGTCAATTTTGTTTGGGAGCCACGTTGCACGACCACGCAATTGTCAGTTAAAGCGATGCAGTGCTGAATCGCAAAAAGTGGTCTGGTCTTTGGCCTGCAAAATGGGCCGGTCTGAAAGTGGTTAAGTAATGAAAAAAATGATTGCTGAATAAACAGGCCCATGGTGTAAATTAAAAAAAAATGCCCTGGTCCATAAGGTACGGGAGCTGAAACGGTTAATAAAACACTTATTCCGTGTAAACTATTATACTGTAAAATACGGAGATAAAATAAAATCTGATAATAGCGTGCTTTCATACATCATATGACTGTTATAGTTGCTTCTAGTTGTTATCCTGCTAAACCAAAAATAGTTTTTCTGTTGCCTCTGTATCTTGCTAAGCACATTCTCCTTGTCCACAGACCACACTATCATACCACCAGATATATAACAGGGGAATCCTTAAATGAATATCAGATAATTAAAAGCACATTATTTGTGACTTTTTAAAGCAGAGCTAAACTTAATCAAGAAAAATTGTAGAATTTTTGTAGGAACCGCTTTGTATATTCGTTACGCCAAAAAGATTTTTCCCATCTTACTAAGGATTTTTTAAGGTGTATGCACCATGCAATGTACCTTTAAGGGACCCCATCACCCCTGGGGACAGGGACCCCATCTCCCCTTAGGGCAGGAACCCCATCCCCAGACCATGCTGGCTTCAGCTACCCTTGGGTGCCAGGATGGCAGAGGGGGCAGTAAAATCTGAATCCCCAGCCACATGCTCCCTCAGGGTGAACTGGCTTTGTATTAGTGAAGCACCTTAAAGTGAGGTAATCCTGTACTGTTATTATTACTAATGTTAGGATTATTATTATCTTCATTTATTAGCAGGTGAATGCGGCCCTCCATGCATTCACATACATTGAATCCGGCACTTAAGTGGAAAACGTGTAAATGCAGTCCACAAAATTACTGTGACAGTCTAACAAATATTAAGATGAGTAATATATCCCTCCACCTTGAATATAAAAAACGGACGATGTCAGGGCGATCCTCTGTGAAGACACCTGAATGTGTGCAAGCCCCTCACCTTACTGCTGTAAGGTTACAGTAAAAATAGGTTGGATGCAGCAATCTTCAGGGGGTCCCTCTTTGGTATTTACTGAAATGGATCATGGTATAGCCTTCTCCTCTAGTAAGCTCAGTTTGGGAAGGTAGGAAATGGAAGAAAGGTTCCAATAGCGTAATCCCATTTAAAATTGATCAATTTATTAAAACATAAACACATATACACTCACTTTTTGTTTAAAAAACACCGGTAATAATCCACGAGCGCCGAGCTTGTATACTTCTGTCACTACTGGTTCCGCCTATTGCTCCAATCCCAACGCGTATTGTCATCACGTGACTTCATCAGGGATCACGTGACTTCTTCACGTAACTTCATCAGGGATGAAGTGATGTGACAATACTTTATATGTAACTATGTCCCCTGGGGCAGTACCCAGGTCCCCATACACTTTTTATGGAAATAACTTGAATATAAACCTTAAAAATTAGCACTTTTGATTTTTCATGTCCCATAGACTTTAATAGAGTTTGCATGTTCGCTAGAACATTTTGCCTGTTTGAGATGTTCTGGTGCGAACCAAACTGGGAGGGGGTGTTTGGCCCATCCCTACTTTTTACTTTAGGACTTTTAGAGGGACTACAGAGCCCAGCAGAAGTAACTTAAACCCCCCATTTTAGAAGAAGGTGGAGGCTTGTAGCTGCTCTTTTTTGCGGGAACAAATGTTTTCTATAGGGCTCTCTAAGGGGGATCAGACATGGTGAGTTGCTGCACACACAGAAACACTTACATGACACAAAAAGCTGGACAGACATATGCCCACAGCTACACACACATGAGTATACACACTCAATTTTTATATCAAGTACATAACTACATCTTTTTACATTTTACATGTTATAGTAATAGTTTCCTTGTAATCTTTTGCTACTTTATTATCAAATTAATGTGGAATTTTTACACAAGAATTGGAGGGACTTTATATTTTGAACTTTTCTTACCAATAAAAGTTTACAGAATATCATAAGAATAATTAGTATTTTTCAAAATAAAAACATAATTTTTAGATATTTTTTAAAATATTTATTTATTGATTTTACCAAAACTTAAAGGATATTACATACATGTATTAAAAGTTACATCTTACAATTGTTGTCTTCATACATATATGTGGTGACATTAACGTCAGAGTGAGCGCTTATAGCTTCCACAACATTAGCCAAACAGGGCTTACTAATAGTGACCATAGGTCTTTATTTCCCTATTTCTTTCATCTAAAAGTATTTCAGGTTACTTAATGTGAACCACACAGGGTCCATTAGGTAAGTCCCAGTGCTCTAGACATTAGTTTTGCACTCTTCTTCCAAAGCATCCATACCCACACATACATTCACACCCACACATACTTGCCTGCCGGATGTTCGGCAGGGTAGCTCTCCACCCTAGTCCCCTCCACTGGTCCCCAACCAAACAACAGGAGCATTGTGTTCATCTTTAGAGTAGTTATGTATCACAGGCTCCCCATGCCCCTAATAGGGGGGTGAAACCTCCTTTTGCTGGGAAAGCGGGGTATCCTTCCAAAAGGAGTCTTCAATTTCAAGCCAAGCCTGCCAGATCTTGGTGAACATTTTGGGTGCACTTAATGCACAGTAAGGAACACATAACCTATCTGCCTAAACTCATGGGCATCTCCAGCACCACCCTGGGCCTCCAGGGGAGAGAAATCCCCAATCCAGCCAATGTGGGTATTTGAGGCTGATACAAATTTTCTAAAAAATATTATTTTTGGAATATTTTGACATTATCAATATTCTTCTCTGTCTCCTCCTGCAGTCCACATTCTGCTCCTCTCCCATTGGCTGAATTGGGATGCTGATGAAGCAATGATGCTGAAACCACCGCTCAGAGTAACACTCTGTTGAAGGCTCCTTGAATCCGTATACAAACACGTGTACTATTTTTTTAGTGACTGTTCCCACTATTATAAACCAGCATCCTCATTTTGTATTGTTTTTATATAATAAAACATTATTTATTTAAAAGTCCCAATCTGTACTTCTTGCATTGTTAATTAATTATTTGAATGAGCTGCCTTTTGGCCTTCACTCCATCAATTTTTCTGATAATAAAGTGGTATACGAAATACAAATTTGCAAAAAGAAAATGACAATAGTAAATAAATACACCAGCAGGGTGGCATGTACAGGCACCGTAATATACATGTTTGTAAGGTGCCCTCTCCGGGTTTAGAATCATGCTGAGCGCCAATGGATTGTGGATCCCGGTACTCGGGGTTGGGGATCACATGATCACTATGTCAACAAAGATGTTATGAATGAATTAATTCATAACAGCTGTGTTTCCTATGCTGAGTTTCCTATGCTGGTCTAGTATTTTGGCCACCACCAAATCCTCCTCCCAAAATGTAGTGGCACTAGAAACGAATTATAAGGTGCTCATGCGATGGTACCTTGTCCCTGCAAGAATTTCAAAATTTGTGCCGAACTATTCACCAACTTGTTTTCGAGGCTGTGGGGAACGTGGTACCCACGCCCATATCTGGTGGTTCTACCAGGTCGCACAACAATTTTGGACGGCTGTTTTCCAAATGGTCTCCACTTTATTACACAAAACCGTGACCCCTGATCCAGCCCTGGCACTTTTAAACTATATACATGGAGACTATACTAGGGCCCAGACTCACCTCCTTCTCCAGATAACTACAGCTGCTAAACAAACCATCGCCAAGGCCTGGAAAACCCCAAAACTCCACATAGCAGAAATGGAAAACAGAGTAGCCCAAGCCATAATCCACAGCAAGATTGAGGCCACAATACTAGACCGTACTCCCCAACACACTAAAATATGGACACCGTGAGTGGATAATTTCCTAGCGCGGTCCCGTCGACACTGACCTACTTTCCCTTCTTCTCCTACTCCCCTCTGATGCTTCCTTATTCTTTTCTTCTTCCTACTCTACCTCTCCTTCTCTTTTAGCTTTGCTATAAAGTCTGTTTACGTACTCCTTTAACAAGAATAAGCCTCTCAGGCTGAATATCATCTATGTCTAAAATCCCCTAGACCTAATAAAGTTTGGTTATTGTTACATGTTGATCAGGTACCGGGGACACTCCCTGCTGACACATGATGTTCCTATTACATTAGCATCACTACCCCCCTTTTCTATGCTTTGCAATAGCATGCACTAATAGCACCCGTAATGATGCACTATTATCGTTGTACAAGTATTTTGTTATTTGCACAGTGAGATATTTGATGTATCATCACCACTGATTATTTCTTGTTATGTTCTGTAATTTTTTTTCTACTAATAAAAATCTTTTAAACCTAAAAACAAAAAGTTATTAATAAAAATGCCATAAAACTATCCCCTATTTTGTAAACGCTATAACTTTTGTGCAAACCAATCAATAATCACATGTTGTGATTTTTTTTTACCAAAAATATGTAGAAGAATACATATCGGCCTAAACTGAGGAAAAAAAATGTTTTTTATATATTTTTGGGGGATATTTATTATAGCAAAAAGTAAAAAATAATGTTTTTTTTTTTTCAAAATTGACGCTCTTTTTTTGTTTATAGCGCAAAAAAATAAAAACCGCAGCGGTGATCAAATACCACACAAAGACAGATCTATTTGTGAGAAAAAAAGGACGTCAATTTTGTTTGGGAGCCACGTTGCACGACCACGCAATTGTCAGTTAAAGCGACGCAGTGCTGAATTGCAAAAAGTGGTCTGGTCTTTGGCCTGCAAAATGGGCCGGTCTGAAAGTGGTTAAGTAATGAAAAAAAATGATTGCTGAATAAACAGGCCCATGGTGTAAATTTAAAAAAAAAATGCCCTGGTCCATAAGGTACGGGAGCTGAAACGGTTAATAAAACACTTATTCCGTGTAAACTATTATACTGTAAAATACTGAGATAAAATAAGATCTGATAATAGCGTGCTTTCATACATCATATCACTGTTATAGTTGCTTCTAGTTGTTATCCTGATAAACCAAAAATAGTTTTTTCTGTTGCCTCTGTATCTTGCTAAGCACATTCTCCTTGTCCACAGACCACACTATCATACCACCAGATATATAACAGGGGAATCCTTAAATGAATATCAGATAATTAAAAGCACATTATTTGTGACTTTTTAAAGCAGAGCTAAACTTAAACAAGAAAAATGGTAGAATTTTTGTAGGAACCGCTTTGTATATTCGTTCTGCCAAAAAGATTTTTCCCATCTTACTAAGGATTTTTTAAGGTGTATGCACCATGCAATGTACCTTTAAGGGACCCAATCACCCCTGGGGACAGGGACCCCATCTCCCCTAAGGGCAGGAACCCCATCCCCAGACCATGCTGGCTTCAGCTTCCCTTGGGTGCCAGGATGGGAGAAGGGGCAGTAAAATCCGAATCCCCAGCCATATGCTCCCTCAGGGTGAACTGGCTTTGTATTAGTGAAGCACCTTAAAGTGAGGTAATCCTGTACTGTTATTATTACTAAGTTAGGATTATTATTATCTTCATTTATTAGCAGGTGAATGCGGCCCTCCATGCATTCACATACATTGAATCCGGCACTTAAGTGGAAAACGTGTAAATGCAGTCCACAAAATTACTGTGACAGTCTAATAAATATTAAGATGAGTAATATATCCCTCCACCTTGAATATAAAAAATGGATGATGTCAGGGCGATCCTCTGTGAAGACACCTGAATGTGTGCAAGCCCCTCACCTTACTGCTGTAAGGTTACAGTAAAAATAGGTCGGATGCAGCAATCTTCAGGGGGTCCCTCTTTGGTATTTACTGAAATGGATTGTGGTATAGCCTTCTCCTCTAGTAAGCTCAGTTTGGGGAGGTAGGAAATGGAAGAAAGGTTCCAATAGCGTAATCCCATTTAAAATTGATCAATTTATTAAAACATAATACATATACACTCACTTTTTGTTTAAAAAACACCGGTAATAATCCACGAGCGGCGAGCTCGTATACTTCTGTCACTACTGGTTCCGCCTATTGCTCCAATCCTGACGCGTATTGTCATCACGTGACTTCATCAGGGATCACGTGACTTCATCACGTGACTTCATTAGGGATGAAGTAATGTGACGATACTTTATATGTAACTATGTCCCCTGGGGCAGTACCCAGGTCCCCATACACTTTTTATGGAAATAACTTGAATATAAACCTTTAAAATTAGCACTTTTGATTTTTCATGTCCCATAGACTTTAATAGAGTTTGCATGTTCGCTAGAACATTTTGCCTGTTTGAGATGTTCTGGTGCGAACCAAACTGGGAGGGGGTGTTTGGCCCATCCCTACTTTTTACTTTAGGACTTATAGAGGGACAACAGAGCCCAGCAGAAGTAACTTAAACCCGCCCATTTTAGGAGAAGGTGGAGGCTTGTAGCTGCTCTTTTTTGCGGGAACAAATGTTTTCTCTAGGGCTCTCTAAGGGGATCAGACACGGTGAGTTGCTGCACACACAGAAACACTTATGCCGCGTACACACGAAGGGACTATCCCGCGGGATTATCCGCTGGACCGAAGTCCAGCGGATAATCCCCTCGTGTGTGGGCGCCGGCGGACTTTTTTTGGCCAAAGTACGGCGGACTAAAGTTTCAAGTTTTGTTTTCAAATTATCCGCTGGACTTGGCAGTCCAGCGGATAATCCGGTCGTGTGTAGTATGGTCCGGCGTACCAAAAAGGACGCATGCTCAGTAGCAAGTATTTTTCTAGTATTTTTCGTTTTCTAGTCCCGTCGTACGTGCTGTACGTCATCGCGTGAACCGTCGGACTTTTTGCGTGATCGTGTGTGGTCAAGTCGTTCGCTTTTTAGTCCAGCGTACCCAGCTGGAAAGTCCAGCGGATTGTCCGCTGGACTTAGGTCCGCCGGGAAAAGTCCGTACGTGTGTACGCGGCATTACATGACACAAAAAGCTGGTCAGACATATGCCCACAGCTACACACACATGAGTATACACACTCAATTTTTATATCAAGTACATAACTACATCTTTTTACATTTTACATGTTATAGTAATAGTTTCCTTGTAATCTTTTGCTACTTTATTATCAAATTAATGTATAATTTTTACACAAGAATTGGAGAACTTTATATTTTGAACTTTTCTTACCAATAAAAGTTTACAGAATATCATAAGAATAATTAATATTTTTCAACATGAAAACATAATTTTTATATATTTTTTTAAATATTTATTTATTGATTTTATCAAAAATAAAAGGATATTACATACATGTATTAACAGTTACATCTTACAATTGTTGTCTTCATACATATATGTGGTGACATTAACGTCTGAGTGAGCGCTTATAGCTTCCACAACATTAGCCAAACAGGGCTTACTAATAGTGACCATAGGTCTTTATTTCCCTATTTCTTTTGTCTAAAAGTATTTCAGGTTACTTTATGTGAACCACGCAGGGTCCATTAGGTAAGTCCCAGTGCTGTAGACATTAGTTTTGCACTCTTCTTCCAAAGCATCCATACCCACACATACATTCACACCCACACATACTTGCCTGCCGGATGTTCGGCAGGGTAGCTCTCCATCCTAGCCCCCTCCACTGGTTCCCAACCAAACAACAGGAGCATTGTGTTCATCTTTAGGGTAGTTATGTATCACAGGCTCCCCATGCCCCAATAGGGGGGTGAAACCTCCCTTTGCTGGGAAAGCGGGGTAGCCTTCCAAAAGGAGTCTTCAATATCAAGCCAAGGCTGCCAGATCTTGGTGAACTTTTTGGGGCAGGCCCTGCCCTTGTAAATGAGTTTAAAGATTGGTATAACCTTATTGATAATTTTTATATTTAATAAAAATTTTGTTATACAAAGAAAAAATACAAAATAAGGATGCTGGTTTAAAATAATGAAAAATAATCACAAAAAAATAGTACACTTGTTTGTATACAGATTCAAGATGTCTTCAAAGTGTCACTCTGAGTGGTGATTTCAACATGTTTCACTCGTTGCTTTGGCAGGAAACCACAATATTCCAAAGAACACTTCACAGTAAAGAACATTATTAAATGAGATTATCCATACACAGTTTTTTCAACATTTGTATTATCGTAACTTTTGTGTGCACTTAATGCACAGTAAGTAACACGTAACCTATCTGCCTAAACTCATGGACATCTCCAGCACCACCCTGGGCCTCCAAGGGAGAGAAATCCCCAATCCAACCAATGTGGGTATTTGAGGCTGATATAAATCTTCTAAAAAATATTATTTTTGGAATATTTTGACATTATCAATATTCTTCCCTGTCTCCTCCTGCAGTCCACATTCTGCTCCTCCCCCATTGGCTGGATTGGGATGCTGATGAAGCAATGATGCTGAAACCACCGCTCAGAGTAACACTCTGTTGAAGGCACCTTGAATCCCTATACAAACACGTGTACTATTTTTTTAGTGACTGTTTCCCACTATTATAAACCAGCATCCTCATTGTGTATTGTTTTTATATAATAAAACATTGTTTATTTAAAAGTCCCAATCTGTACTGCTTGAATTGTTAATGAATTATTTGGATGTGCTGCCCTTTTGGCCTTCACTCCATCAATATTTCTGATAATAAAGTGGTATACGAAATACAAATTTGCAAAAAGAAAATGACAATAGTAAATAAATACACCAGCAGGGTGGCATGTACAGGCACCATAATGTACATGTATGTAAGGTGCCCTCTCCGGGTTTAGAATCATGCTGAGCGCCAGTGGATTGTGGATCCCGTTACTCGGGGTTGGGGATCACATGATCACTATGTCAACAAAGATGTTATGAATGAATTAATTCATAACTGTGTTTCCTATGCTGTAAATGGTCCACAGCTATCACATGGTACATGAGCCAATCAAATAACACTGTACCATGTGATAAAGCTGTAGACAATCACAGATTACTAGTGATCACAGCTGTCATGGATGGTTCACCCATTTATGACAGTGGGCCACTTTTCTGTTACTATGATCTTCATGGTAGCAGCAAACAAAGTCTCTGATCACCCCCCAGACAGAGTAGTACAGCGTTACACTGAACTACTCTAATCAAAATATGTAAAAAAAATTGTAAAAAATTTAAACAAATGTTTAAAAAAACTATTATTATTTTGTTTTATTTTTAATATTTAACACATTTTATTACATTACTTAATTTTCCAAACAAATTGTAACAAAAAAATTACAACTTGAAAAAACTCACCAGACCTCTTACTAAATGCCCCAGACTGTCAACTTTCCAAAAAGGGGTAATTTGGGGGGTATTTGTACTGTCCTAGCATTTTTGGGTCTCAAGAAATGAGATAGGCCGTCAGGGTTGATTCATTTTCAAATATACACTGCTCAAAAAAATTAAAAAAACACTTTTTTTTATCAAAGTATAGCATTAAGTCAGTTCAACTCCTGAGATATTGATCTGGTCAGTTAAGTAGCAGAGGGGGTTGTTAATCAGTTTCAGCTGCTTTGGGGTTAAAGTGTTTATTAACCCCAAAATAAAAATTCAGATTCTGGTCTATGTGCTATGTAATCTGCCCCCCTCTAAACTGTAAAAAAAAACCTCCCTGAACCTGTCACTTCCTGTATTCCCCTCTCTGTACTGACCCCGATAACCAGGGCTGCTCTGCCCTGACAACTGTCAGAGTGCGTCTGTCCATCATACGTAGCTTCCCTGCTCTCCTCTCTCCCCTCACCCCCTCTTTCCTGTCTGTCAGCTCCCTGTGTCTCTGTCTCAGCCCCCCGCCGCTACTGTTAAAAAAAAAAAAAAAAAACCCAACATTGGTCACTGCCAGACCCTCTATTAGAGGCTTGCATGCCACACTATGTAAGTTTTTTTTGTAAAAACGAGCATTACAAATACCTATTTAGAGCTGTCTTCAAGCCGGTCTCGTGACTCATGGCCGCTTTACAGCTCAGAGACAGGGCTTCTGCGAGAGGTCACGTGATCTCCCCGGCTATTTTATTATACAAAATTCCCTACTAAATGATAGACAGGCATAATTAATTTCTAGTGTAATGTATATTTTGGCTCTAGAAGGCTCTAATAGGCTTCAAAAAAGATGGATTTGTGGCGCAGAGCATTGTGCTACGAGCTCACCCAGGTGTGTTAGTAAAGTGAATGAATTTTTGCTTTTCTAACTCTGAACCACCTCTCAGCCAATCAGAAGGTGCATATCTAATACCGTCACCTGATTGGCTGAAGGCACCAGAGCTGTGATTGGACACCTAGCAGAAGGAAGGCGAGACAAATGGAGGACACAGGAGCCGCCGCCGTCACCCCCTGCTCGATCCCACAGCTCGCAGCCTGACCGATGCCTGATCCCCTACCAAGATGAGGTAAGTCAGCGGGCAGGTGGTTAGGGGGGTCACAGTGGCGGCATTTGACGAGCACAGTGGCTGCATTTGATGGGCACAGTGGCAGCATTTGTTGGGCACAGTGGCAGCATTTGATGGGGCACAGTGGCTGCATTTGACAGGCACAGTGGCAGCATTTGACGGGTACAGTGGCAGCATTTGATGGGTACAGTGGCAGCATTTGACGGGTACAGTGGCGGCATTTGATGGGTACAGTGGCAGCATTTGACGGGTACAGTGGCGGCATTTGATGGGCACAGTGGTGGCATTTGATTTTTTTTTTTTCAGTATTTTTCTTAATTTTGCACCCCCTAAAAAATTTTGAGCACCAGTCGCCACTACTGAAGAGAATTATATATCATGGTGTGAAATACTTAAAAAAAGATTGTTGTGGGTGGTCAATACAAATTATAATAGAAATATTGTAATAAGAAGTAGAGAAAAAAAAGTTAACAGCTCATGATATTCCTTTTTTAAACACAGAGTAACACCAGATATAAGTCAAATGATAGGATTTAAAAAAAATAAAAAAATTTGGGTATTTTTTGCAAACTGCCTCCAAACAGAAAGAAATATTATCTCCTAAACCAGCCATCATCTTTAGAAAATCAAGATGTGTACAAAATCGCCTGGCCCCTAGTTGCATAAAATGAACAAACAAGACACTAATTGCTTTTATCTGCACCAGATAGACCTGACCCCTAATATCCCACAGCTGTGGTAACTAAAAGACTATAAATGTCAAAAAGTAAAGAATAAAAATGTGTGACTACGCTCTAATTAGGAACAATATGGGCAAAACCTAGTCATAAATAATTCACCATGCGTATGTAGCGGTGACAACTTTTCAAAGTGTCCGCTATGTGTAAATTTAGTTATTTTTGTCTCTCAGAACCGTAAAAGGGTTCTGAGAGCTAATTGGATAGGGAAGCTTTGGCATCAGTTTGGCTGGGCTGTGTTGGGGTTCTGCCTGATCATGTGTGCGGTGAGGTACACATGACAGGCTCAGAACCAGGTCTGGTTGGACGTTTGGGTACCAGCATTCCCCGTAGCCAATCAGTGGGTGCGTTTGGCCCCGCTGAGGAGTCTGGGGAAGGGTACATAAGATGCTGGAGTCACGTGTTGGGGGTTTCATTAGGCCAGAGCTGCCTGTTCCTGGATCTGGACTAGGGTAGCCCCGCGAGGGGTCCCGGTCACGGGAGCGTGTGCTGCCCTGCAACATGGTTGGCTTGACAAGCCCCACAGACCCGCTTGGTCTGGGGCAAGGATCCATCTGTTCCCGAGTCTCAGAAACCGGCTGGTCCGAGGCGCAGTAACTGAGGGAGGATTCAAGGTGTCTGGGTGTGCTCTCAACTTGGAGGGGCACCGCAGCTCGTGTAAGAGACCAGGGGGAGGACTCTTCGGAGCAGGGCCAACAAGCTGGCATCCTGAGAAGTGCCTGGTTGCTGGGTTGTCTAAGACACTTGAGAATCCACGCTTACCCAATACTGTCAAGGAGACGGATAACGTTCCAGGTACTGAGGAAAGGTTCCTGTTTTGTTTCTGAGTGCTACTTTGATTCAAGGTCAAAGACTTTGCAAATTTCGTAATTCAAGTGCTGACTGCCATAATCTCTGGCTAGAGATTTGCTCAGCTTGGAAGCGCCCAGCTGCGAGTGGCTACTCTCTGGGTAGGCAAATAGAGACTTTCATATACTTAGCAGTTCAAGGTGCCTGAGTTTTCTTCACCCTTAGGCCCCATGCACACGAGACGCAGATGCAAACTCTGCTGAACGCATGTTTTAAAAAGCAGAAACCTGCATTTAAAAATGCGCGCTTTGCCGCGTTTAGCCACGTTTTACGTTTATAAGCGTTTGTAAAGATAACATCATATAGACCCTCCCCAAGCTCAGAAAGCATGTATTATTAACTATTTCTGCCATTTTGATCAGAGTGAGCAGCAGCAGCAGAGAGAGCAGTTGTACACTTGCATTTGCCTCTCTTTCTGTGGATTTTATTTAGAAACGGATCCCATATTGAATATATGTCCTGATGTTGCTCTTGATGAGGCAGCAACGTCGTCGCAAATTGCGTGAGAGGTCCAGAGTCAGAGCTCGTGGATATTGGATCCATGCGTCGATGTCACAGCGAATGTCCGTTGGTATTTCACAAACATGGTGGGGGGTTGGGGCTGACCAGACACTGGTATGCAGGTTTTTCTTTGTGAAAAAAAGACATTGCTATGCTTTGGTCAGACTGGGTGGAGTCACTGATTAGATTAGAAATTGGATGAAGGGTTGGGGCAAAGAAGTGGAGGCATTCCTCATTGTCTAAGCCACCTAAAAAACTAGAGTTTTGTATGGCATTGCATCAGTGAGTATATATGCTCTATGAACTATCTAAAGTAATTAAGACATTTTAAACCAATTTTTTTATGGTTTACCATCATATTTCTGAGTTTTCTGGTCCAAAAAATTGTATTGCTTTAAAAACATTTATAAACGCAAACGCGGCTTAATGCGGGTGCCGTGTTTAGCCGCGTTTTGCATCTGAAACATGGAAAAGCAAAGTGTCTGAACCCATTTTTTTGCTTCTGGAAAAATGAGGTTAAACGCAACTGCATAAAAACGGGAAAAAACAAGACAGTGTACATGGACACAAAGGATAACATTGCATGCGTTCAGGGGCAGTTGAAAAAAGTGTCCAACTGCATCTGAACGCGCGTTTAACAGTGTCTCGTGTGCATGGGGCCTTACCCTCTGTTCCCACATGAGACTGTGTCTGTTGGATGTTACCCCCTGCAAATAAAAACCTTTCAAAAGGACTTTTATGGTGTCAGTGTGCAAAGTCGTTGGGTACTAACTCTGGGAACCCCTAGACCTGGAGGAACAAGCCAAGCGGAGGTAACTGGTAAGCCCAAAAGTCAAGGCCGCCCCATCGAGGGTTATGGCCGCTACACGTAAAATAAACAGCAGAAATCATGTGTACAGTATGCAAATGATCAAATTCATCCAAACACTATCAATAACATTCACAGAGCCTGCCTTTCAAAACACAGAGGTGCTGGGAGAAGGAGTTTCAGGAGGCGGAGTCAGTAGAGGAATCACTGCTTGCAGATAGCAAGGTACCATGGGATGTGTAGTCTTTAGAAATTGAAAGTAAACAGCAGTTTACTTTCAATCCAGGAAGTTGTGAAAACAGATGGCCAGCAGACTATTAGAATTTACCACGTTAAAGGAGATTTTCAACTAAATTGTCCAAAATAACTATTGTTTGTATTGCTATTACATTGGTGATGTTATAAGATGACAGTGTGTGCTGTGACCATAGATTTTCTTTAAGTAATAAAAGAAATGATTGCTGAATAAACAGGCCCATGGTATAAACTAAAAAAAAAATGCTCTGGTCCATAAGGTACGGGAGCTGAAATGGTTAATAAATACTTATTCCGTGTAAACTATTATACTGTAAGATACCGAGATAAAATAAAATCTGATAATAGCGTGCTTTCATACATCATATCACTGTTATAGTTGCTTCTAGTTGTTATCCTGATAAACCAAAAATATGTTTTCTGTTGCCTCGTACTAAATAATTCTTTGTGCTCAGACATCTTTGTGAAACCATCTTCCCCTCACATTCTGTATCTTGCTAAGCACATTCTCCTTGTCCACAGACCAAACTACCATACCACCAGACATATAACAGGGGAATCCTCCTCAAATGAATAGCGGATAATTAAAAGCACATTAGTTGTGACTTTTTAAAGCAGAGCTAAACTTAAACAAGAAAATAAGTAGAATTTTTGTACCGCTTTGTATATTCGTTCCGCCAAAAATATTTTTCTCATCTTACTAAGGATTTTTTAAGGTGTATGCACCATGCAGTGTACATTTAATGGACCCCATCACCCCTGGGGACAGGGACCCCAACTCCCCTTGGGACAGGGAGCCCACCTCCCGGAAGGATGGGGACCACATCTCCCCTTGGGACCGGGACCCCATCTCCCCTAAGGGCAGGAACCCCATTTTCCCTAGGGACAGGAACCCCATCCCGAGACCTTGCTGGCTGGCAGGGCTGGCGTCAGCTACCCTTGGGTGCCAGAATAGGAGAGAGGGCAGTAAAATCCGAATCCCCAGCCATATGCTCCCTCAGGGTGAACTGGCTTTGTATTAGTGAAGCACCTAGTGAGGTAATCCTGTACTGTTAATATTACTATGTTAGGATTATTATTATCTTCATTTATTCACATAAATTGAATCTGACCCTTAAAGGGGTTGTAAACCTTTGTGTTTTTTCTGCATTGAGGTGAAAAAAACACCTGGCAGTGACTGCCCCCTGCTTTACTTACCTGAGCCCTGGAACTTGACCCGTCTGGGACGTGCTGTCTCTCCACCCAAGTTCTCAGCTCTTGATTGGATAGATTGATAGCAGCGCAGCCATTGGCTCCCGCTGCTGTCAATTAAACTCAATGACGCAGGCATACATTCTGCGGCTACGGATGCGAATGCTGGACTAGGAAGCACTCCCGCAAGGTAACCCCCTCTGGGAAGAGCTTTTTTCCGGGGGGTTCTCTGATGTGGGGAGGAGATGCGAGAGATGCCGGGGGACCCCATAAGAGGATGTTCGGGGCCACTCTGAGCTGCACAGTGGAGGTCAGTATGACATGTTTGTTATTTAAAAAAAAAAAATAAATAACCCTTACAATCACTTTAAGTGGAAAAGTGTTGCTGACCCCTGATATAGATGAACTCCTGTTCCCTTCCCCCACAGCATACTGATCTTGAACATTCCAAGGTATTTTGAGTCTAGGAATGAATTACTTTCTTAGCGGGAGGACTTGCCGTAGTATGGAAGTGGATCTTCATGCTAATTATTGATGGTGATAAGTGTTTGTACATTCTATAGGGGTTTGGAGGAATGGCTTGGGCACTATTTTATTGTACAGGTTCTTCCTTTTTCTTGCACTTGGTGGTTTCTGCCTATTTATTTTTTAGTTATACATGTATCTAGTGCGAACGCCCCCAGACTATGATATAATGGTCACCTACAGTATCTCACACAAGTGAGTACACTCCTCAAATTTTTGTAAATATTTTATTATATCTTTTCATGTGACAACTCTGAAGAAATGACACTTGTCTACAATGTAAAGTAGTGAGTGTACAGCTTGTATAACAGTTTAAATTTGCTGTCCCCTCAAAATAACTCAAAACACAGCCATTAATGTTTAAACCGCTGGCAACAAAAGTGAGTACACCCCTAAAGCCCCATACACACGGTCGGATTTTTGCATGGATTCTGTCTGATCGGACAATGTTGTTGAAAAATCAGACCGTGTGTATGCACCATCGGACAGTGTACGTCGGATTGTCCGACGGACAAAGTCCTATCTCCTGCTGGATAGATTTTCCGACAACACGGTCCGATCACACCAAATCCGATCGTGTGTACGGTTGTCCGACCGGACAAAGTGCTACGCATGCTCAGATCACATTACAAGACCAAAGCTATTGGCTACTAGCCTCTACGTAGTCCCGTCGTAGGCAACAAACGTCACCACGTTCAGAATGATCGGATTTTCCGACAACTTTGTCCGACCGTGTGTACGCAAAACCAACATCAGACAAAGTATGACAGACATGGTCCGACGGACCTGGTCCTCAGATAATCCGCGTGTGTGTATGGGGCTTAAGTGAAAATGTCCAATTTGGGCCCAAAGTGTCAATATTTTGTGTGGCCATCATTTTTTTCCAGCACTGCCTTAACCCTCTTGGGCATGGAGTTCACCAAAGCTTCACAGGTTACCACTGGAGTCCTCTTCCACTTCTACATGACGACATCACGGAGCTGGTGGATGTTAGAGAACTTGCGCTCCTCCACCTTCCATTTTAGGATGCCCCACAGATGCTCAATAGGGTTTAGGTGTGGAGACATGCTTGACCATTCCATCACCTTTGTCCTCAGCTTCTTTAGCAAGGCAGTGGTCGTCTTAGAGGTGTGTTTGGGGTCGTTTTCATGTTGGAATACTGCCCTGCGGCCCAGTCTCCGAAGGGAGGAAATCATGCTTTGCTTCAGTATGTCACAGTACATGTTGGCATTCATGGTTCCCTCAATGATCTGTAGCTCCCCAGTGTCGGCAGCACTCATGCAGCCCCAGACCATGTCACTCCCACCACCGTGCTTGACTGTAGGCAAGACACACTTGTCTTTGTACTCCTCACCTGGTTGCTGCCACACACGCTTGTCACCATCTGAACCAAATAAGTTTATCTTGGTCTCATCAGACCACAGGACATGGTTTTAGTAAGCCATGTCCTTAGTCTGCTTGTTTTCAGCAAACTGTTTTCTGGCTTTCTTGTGCATCATCTTTAGAAGAGGCTTCCTTCTGGGACGACAGCCATGCAGACCAGTTTGATGCAGTGTGTGGCGTATGGTCTGAGCACTGACAGGCTTACCCCACCCCTTCAACCTCTGCAGCAATGCTGGCAGCACTCATACATCTATTTACCAAAGACAACCTCTGGATATGACGTTGAGCATGTGAACTCAACTTCTTTGGTCGACCATGGCGAGGCCTGTTCTAAGTGGAAGCTGTCCTGTTATACCGCTGTATCGTCTTGGCCACTGTGCTGCAGCTCAGTTTCAGGGTCTTGGCAATCTTCTTATAGACTAAGCCATCTTTATGTAGAGAAACAATAATTTTTTTCAGATCCTCAGAGAGTTCTTTGCCATGAGGTGCCATGTTGAACTTCCAATGACCAGTATGAGAGAGTGAGAGCGATAACACCAAATTTAACACACCTGCTCCCCATTCACACCTGAGACCTTGTAACACTAATGAGTCACATGACACCGGGGAGGGAAAATGGCTAATTGGGCCCAATTAGGACATTTTCACTTAGGGGTGTACTCACTTTTGTTGCCTGTGGTTTAGATATTAATGGCTTTGTGTTGAGTTATTTTGAGGGGACAGTACATTTACACTGTTATACAAGCTGTACACTCACTACTTTACATTGTAGCAAAGTTTAATTTCTTCAGTGTTGTCACATGAAAAGATATAATAAATATTTACAAAAATGTGAGGGGTGTACTCACTTGTGTGAGATACTGTATCTTCTGTCACCATTTGGCACTAGTTAAAAAATCTGTGAATCCTCACCACTCATGAACAAAAATTATAATTTAACCACTTTCCGACCGGCGCACGACGATGTACGTCCCTTTTTTGAAGAGGGATATCTCGGTAACGGCAGCAGCTGCTGCCACAATCGAGGTATCCATCTCTTCAGGCGCCGGTCGGCTGTCCGATAATGGTGGTCATCGCGGTGGATTCGCCGCGAGATCACCGTTATCGGCGGCGGGAGAGGTGTCCCTCCCGCCGCTCTCCCGCGCCTTCTGCCGCTTACCGGAACCGTCGGCAGCGGCGGAGGCGATCGGGTCCGTTCCCCTCCTGTGTCTAGAGATGAGTGACGCTAAGATGGCCGCCACTCATCTCTATACCATAGGAGGGCGGAAGCGACGTCAAAAACGTCACTTCCGCCCATACCTCTTAAAGAGGAATTTTCAAATGTCATTTTTTTTAAATGACATTTTTTTTTTTTTTTTTCATTGAAGTCCAAATATGAGATCTGAGGACTTTTTGACCCCAGATCTCATATTTAAGAGGACCTGTCATGCTTTTTTCTATTACAAGGAATGTTTACATTCCTTGTAATAGGAATAAAAGTGAGCCAATTAATTTTTTTTTTAAAAAAAAAACAGTGTAAAAATAAATAAAATCAAGAAAAATAAATAAGAAAACAGAAAAAAAAATTTTTTTTAAAGCGCCCCGTCCCGACGAGCTTGTGCGCAGAAGCGAACGCATACGTGAGTAGCGCCCGCATATGAAAACGGTGGTCAAACCACACATGTGAGGTATCGCCGCGATCGGTAGAGCGAGAGCAATAATTATAGCTGTAGACCTCCTCTGTAACGCAAAATATGCAACCTGTAGAATTTTTTAAAACGTCGCCTATGGAGATTTTTGAGGGTAAAAGTTTGATGCCATTCCACGAGCGGGCGCAATTTTAAAGCGTGACATGTTAGGTATCAATTTACTCGGCGTAACATTATCTTTCACAATTTATAAAAAATTTGGACTAACTTTACTGTTGTCTTATTTTTTAATTCAAAAAAGTGAATTTTTTCCAAAAAAAGTGCGCTTGCAAGACCGCTGCGCAAATACGGTGTGAAAAAAAGTATTGCAACGACCGCCATTTTATTCTCTAGGGTGTTAGAAAAAAAACAATATATAATGTTTGGGGGTTCTAAGTTTTTTTCTAGCAAAAAAAAACTGTTTTAAACATGTAAACACCTAAAATCCAAAACGAGGCTGGTCTTAAAGTGGTTAAGCAATAACCGATTCGTCATTCAGATGGGATACCTCCTCCAGTACCAATAAACTACTGTATAATCATGGGAGGTTGGGACAAAGGAATGTCACCAAGAAGATAAATAAGAGGAGGGTCAACCACGGTATATTTAAGCAAAAATATAAGTCTTTATTAATGAAACACAAATTATAGAAAATAAGTTCAGCAAGAGTGGCACATTTACCACTCCTGGTGAACCACATTCCTACAATATACCAGTTTAATAAATAAAAAATCACTGTAGAAAATTGACAATATTGTCATTTAAAAGACACTGAGCTCAGAAAGCCCCCCGCAGACTCCTATTCCTGGAATCCTGTCTCCAGGGTGGGATTGAAAAGTGGTGCTATTATTAAGGATAGTCCTGCATGAAGCCACAGTCTCCTCTTAAATTGCTCCCAATAGGCTGTTGGTATCTTATGTCCGTTAGGACATTTTCTATATCTGTATATCAACAGTGGCTTATTTTTCAAGAGAAAAGTGTTAACAGTCATATTATCATTTTATTCCAGTTGCTTACTCCCGCTGATCGATTGGTTCTACCATTCAAAACAGACAGTCACATAGCAGATAGTTATTGCTGTATACAGTGGAGCAAAAAAGTCTCTCAATCAACAGGCAGTGTTCACCTACACCGCTGTGTCCATTAGTGCAGTGAACTATATAGAGCCCATGTAAGTAACATGAGAGATAGGGCAATCAACACAGTATTCAGTGTGTCCATAGATTATCGCTATAATATTTCATTTTAGAAAAAGATACATGAAAGGTATTCACCCTGAATGGGCGCTTACCCCTCCTTTTGCCATATAATAGTGGCCCACGATAATATTTCAATGGAGATGTCCTTAAACCGTTGATCACGGGAGGTGTCTGTGGTGCCGTGTACATAAGTCCAGCCATTTGCATATTTGTTGCAAGTGACTGTTTGTTTGATCCGGGAGGGGGGGAAGTTTTTCCTCAGAGCTTTCACTTTTCGGCGTCTGCTGTGTAGCGTTGTGATGGCCGGGAAGGCTCACAGATATCTGCAAGGATGAAGTGGCTCAATGAAATTTGCGGAAGTAGATTACCGCTGAATCCCTGGATGTCGAGAAGTAAGGGAACACCTTACATTCCTGGATTGGGGACCAGAGAGGAGTGCGGGGGTGAGCTGACGTCAGTTACGTCGATGCGTTTTGTGCACTTCGTCTGGACGTTGTACGTAGGTAGCAATCAACAATTTATAGGGAACAGTGTCCAATCAATTCTTGCAAAATCAAAAATGTAATTTTTACCAAATGCTGCCATCTTGTGGTGACACAAAATACTACAGTTGGAAAAAATAGACAGGTAAATTACGAGGGGGAGGGAGGGAACGGTACAGGAAGCCTATGTGAGGGATTGCTGGAACCAGTACAGTTTCAGCAATCATAACTACTCACATGGTTAAAACCTATAAAGTTCAGTACAAATCCCAGCATGGGAATGGCCAACCCGGGGTGAATTAAAGACAATGCCAGTGGTTCCGGAGCAATTTTAAAGCCAAATTGTTGAAAAAGGAAGGGAGGGGGCATAGTCATGGTTAATAAAATGAATAAAGGGAGTTATTTATTCGTACCTGAAGGAACTAGAAGCTGCATTCTTATTCATATATTATAGAATTCTAAGCAAACCTGTGTCTGGTACCATGTAGCCAAAGCAGATTTGATGCTTGTGTCCAGTCATGGACAACTGCCCAGGAATTGGAAGGGGATGGGTTGGTAATGGGGAGGAGGGAGGAGGGGGGTGGAGGGGAGGGAGGGGAAGGGAAAGGAAAACATAGGGGGGGAGAGGGGGGAGGGGAAGAGGGAGGGGGAAGGGAAGAAGTGAAAGGGAGGGGAGAGGGAGGAGAGGCAGGGGGAAGGGAGGGGGTGGAAGTAGTGGGGGTGGGGATAAGGTAGGGAAGGGTGGGAGGGGAGAGGGTGGGAGGGGAGGGTGGGAGGGAGGGAGGGGGAGGGGAAAGGGAGGAAATAGAATGGAAAGGTGGGAAGGGTATAGGGATGACAAAGGTAAATACGACTTTTTAAGGTTCAAGAAAGACCTTCAAGCTTAACTCATTAAGAGTATTGAGCTTGAAGATCCAAGATTTTTCCTTGCTAAGGAGAACTGTGTCAAAGTCTCCCCTCCGATCACTAAGATCCACCATAACCCCACGACTGATTAGACCTGCTTTATATACTAAGATATGGGATACTAATATCTTGACACACTGCTCTGGATGCAAAAGCAGAGATTATTTTGCTGAATGATTACCTTTTTTATATTTTTCTACAGAATCATTGTTGAGCAGTGTGATGGATCTCGGTTCCCCGTATGAGAACCTCTGCTAGACCTGTGTCTCCTGTCCTCCAAACGCACAAGCAGCCTGCACGCTTGCCATAACCAGCCCTTAACCCCTCAATCACGAGACGAGCCACACAGGTGTTGAGGGTTAAACATCCAGAGCATAAACTCTTTATTAAGTACCAAACATACACTTTTAAACACAGTTAGGCACACTCCCCTTGTCATAGAGGGGGTAGGGGACAAGGAAGAACCAATGGAAATGCAACACTTGTATATTCAAACAACTACAATTTAAACACATGAAGGGATTATGATAAGCAGGCAGCCCCTCCTTACAAATCCCCTGCTGAGATGTGTCTCCAGACCTTTGTATACGTGCCATGACCCAACACAATTAAACACAGCAACAAGAGGGGGGGGGAATGGGGGAGAAGGGATGTAGCATTACATTACATTATCTCAATGCCATTTTGTCCCCATGTCTCGTAGCCCCACGCTTTGGGAATAACGCCATCTTGTATATGCCTTTATCAGTTAAAAGTACATTGTTTGGGGAATAAAAGTATATATTTAGCCCAGCAGGGCCAATAGGTTTAGGTAGCCGGAAACGACTCCACGAGCCCAGCCACAGATACCGCATTCACTCGGTTCCGATGAACCGGCGACCGTGGACACAAATGTCTGGAGGTGGCATCTTCTCTAGGTGGTGGGAGACAGAAAATAGCCCTCCAAATCTCACTTTCTCTGCTGGGTAGGAGACGAGTCCACAGCCCCTTCCAACACACACAGTGACAGTGGGTTCTGTCACAAGCGGTGATAACTTTTTCCAACCCTCTCCCTTCTATATGCTGGGTACTATTTTCCCCTTGGTTCCATTTTTATACCTCCCCATAACCCAAACTAACATGATGAACACAGCTGGTATGTTTTTTTTTTTTTTTTTTTTTATCTTATGTTTGTTGTTGGTGTATTTTTGTTTTCTATGGGATAGGTGGATGTGAAACCAAAAAAATGCCATGAACATACCTAACATTGGTCTGTATGTTATGTTTATAGATTAAAATTGTCGATATTAGGCATTCTGTCAGATGAGAGGCTGTGAAGTTCTGAAGAAGTGGATGGGACCACAAAACACGTAGCAAATACTCCTATCACTTTGACCATGGCCTTGTGTTTTTTATTGCTTGTACAAGTTTTAATGCTTTGTAATAAAGATGTGATTTTTTTTTTATATTACATATGTTGTGTGTTGAAACTGATATGCTGAGCTGTCATCCATGAACACCCATATTCTCTATCATTTTTACTAGGAATGAGCCGAACACCCACCGGTTCGGTTAGCACCAGAACATCCGAACATGCAAAAAAGTTTGTTTGAACACGCAAACACTGTTAAAGTCTATGGGACTCGAACGTGAAAAATCAAAAGTGCTAATTTTAAAGGCTAATATGCAAGTTATTGTTATAAAAAGGGTTTGGGGACCTGGGTCCTGCCCCAGGGGACATGTATCAATGCAAAAAAAGTTTTAAAGACGGCAGTTTTTTCGGGAGAAGTTATTTTAATAATGCTTTAAAATTCGTACCTGGGGGGTGACTATAGTATGCCTGTAAAGTGGCGAATGTTTCCGTGTTTAGAAAAGTCCCTGCATAAAATGTAATTTCTTAAGGAAAAAAAGTAATTTAAAACTACTCGCGGCTATTAATGTATTGCCGGGTCTCGGCAATACAGATGAAAGTAATTGAAAAAAACGGCATGGGAATTCCTCCCAGTCCATTACCAGGCCCTTTGGGTCTGGTTCAAATATTAAGGGGAACCCTGAATCAAAATGTAAAAAAAAATTGCGTGGGGGTCCCCCCAAATTCCACCACCAGGCCCTTCAGGTCTGGTATGAATTTTAAGGTGAACCCCGCACCAAAATAAAAAAAATGGCATGGGGTTCCCCCCAAAAATCCACACCAGACCCTTATCCGAGCACGCAACCTGGCAGGCCGCAGGAAAAGAGGGGGGATGAGAGAGATCCCCCCCTGAACCGTACCAGGCCACATGCTCTCAACATTAGGAGGGTGCTTTGAGGTAGCCCCCCAAAGCACCTTGAAGAGCCTCATCCCCACAACCCTTGCCCGGTGGTTGTGGGGGTCTGCGGGCGGGGGCTTATCAGAATATGGAAGCCCCCTTTAACAAAGGGGACTCCCGGATCCCGCCCCCCGTGTGAAATGGTAATGGGGTTCCTTTTAGTACCCCACCTCTGTTTCATGTCTGCAATTAATAGACTATTCTTACACAACCTTTATATTCTAGATACCTCACGCGCTTGCTCCTGATGAGTGGTGCTTCAGCCACGAAACGCGTAGAGCTACCAAATGTCGTGTTGGTCATTAATTTTACTCAAATTTCTACAGCTGTCATACAACAATCTACCTCACAGGATTTTGTGGCCATTTGCCATGCAGGCATTACCCTATGTTCTATGGTTTTATATCAACTACAATTTGGTGCACTGTGGAATTTTGTGATGTTCATATTATTATGTATCTATGTTGCTATCATACTTACTGCCAACATTGTTCACTATTTGTAACTGTTACTATTATTATATGCATGTTATACTGTATATGAACTCATTAAATCTTCCCTATTGTTCACCAATCTATCTTATCGCAAATTCGCACATCATTTAAAGTCCCACCCTTGTTGCTCTCTCCAGTTATGAATATAATAGGGATGGAAACACATGACCTTATCAGGTTATGTTTTCATTTAAAGTCCCAAGGGATGGAAATAGGTGGCCTTACCAGGCCATAATTTCACGTAAAGTCCCTAAAATCCCCCCTCCAATTAATCAATGGGGTACATTGTACTCCTATCATTTCACCCAAAAAAGTGACAAAAATGGTTAAAAAAACACACACACAGCTTGGCTTTAATAAAAACAAAACAAAAACAAAAAACAATTCCAGCGATGTAATCCTTCTGCGATCCACAAACGATACAGCCTTCCTACATTGGAGCCGCCCAGCAGAATGACGCGCGACTCCAATGACATGGATTGGGGACCCCGCCTCCTTTGACGCAAGGGGGCTGACTTATGCAAAATATAATCATTGCAGATGTAGCCAGTCCTTAACCAGGAATAGGGAAGCTCACCAATCAGAGCCACGCTATGCCAACCAATGAGGCATCAGCCTATAATGATATACATAGACTAGATGGGAGGAAAACACACACTTTTATGGGAGAGCAACCATTGGAATGGAACCTTGGTGCAAAGGGCAATTATGGGAAAGGCCTGCATTTTACTTGTGACTAAATATGTTTGTAGATTAATGTTTTAAGGAAAATACTCTGCATTGCTTCATGTAATTCTCTTATTTTAACCTAATGTTTTCTTCCTTGGTGTAGACTATAGATAGAAGGTTGGTTGTGTATTAGATAGTCTATCAGCTAGTACTCACCAATAAATGTTGTTATTGTGTTAAAGCTTTCACTCATGGTCAAATAACTCTCATTTAACCCAAATCATATCTGAGAGATATTAAATCTCAAATATAGTATACGGGAAACAGACTGCATGGTAGGTCGTCATATGTCTGGTCAAGCATGTGGTGCCCAAGCGGCTGCTGTTCTCGACGCGCTTGATCCGCTTCAGACATAGGTTGCAAACTGCGATCTGCTGCACACGTGTCAAAAAATGCCCACACAAAGAAACTTTTCAAAATTGAAATGAGTCAAATCACATACTAGACACAAACATATATGTGTGTGCAAAGTCCACATAAAATAATCTGTCACTCCAATCCAAAAGTGAAAAAAAGGTTAGGAAAAGAATAAAAAATGTTCAAGATGATCCATCACCACAGAAGGTAACTTGAGATAACCCTTTTCTTGAGGTACACACCGGAAGAATTGAAAACTCTTACCAGATGCACAGGACCTCCTATTAGAAGCAAGGTCAACAGTGCCTACAGATATAGCCCTCTGCGGGGTCTAGATTGAGTTTTGAATGCCGGTCCCACCGAGATCCAGGTGTCCTCACTTCAGAAGAACAGGGGGGCTTCCATCCACTGTGCTCAAAGACGCGGTCTCCCAACTCCAGGCATCCTCCTCACTCCAAGAATGGGGCCCTCCGTCCGCTGTGCACTGCAATAAAATACATTGCATCTCCAGGGATAACCACTGTAGAGCCACTCCCAGTCTGGCTATCTGGCAGCTTCTAGCAAATGTGCATTACTCCAAACAGGTGTCTCTCCCCAACCCCGAGTAGGCATATGTCTGCTCACAGCTACACACACACATGATTATACACAATTTTTATCTCAAGTACCTACCGTAACTATCATATTTTTCGCTATAAGACGCACCTAGGTTTTAGAGGAGGAAAACAAGAAAAAAATTATTCTTAACTAAATGGTGTTCTAAAATATTTACCAGTGCCCATGAAATGCAGCATGACCTGTGCCATATAATGCAGCCTGTCTGTGATATACAATGCAGCCTAACCTGTGCCTGGTTAGGACGTCATCACATCCAACAGAGCAAATTCAGAGGAAACTACAGTCAACGTTCAGCCGCTGATGATGGAGGTGTGGTTAAGACTTCAAAACGCTCTGATTGGTCACATCGTCCCAGGCTATCTGAAAGCTCATCTGAAAGTTCACTGGAGTTTCCCGCAGCTCTCTGTATCCTTATACCAGCTTCCTCCAGTGATTCAGTGATCACAGCAGCGTGGATCTGTAGAATGCTGGCAGTGGACTTTACAGACTGTGATCTATGCCTGTTACATGTGTGAGTGTAATACAGATTGTTTTTAAACATTTAATTTAAGAAAAATTACTGCACCAGCGGCTAACTAAGACCTCTCTCTCCCTTACCTTTTGTCTCCTCTGTAATTGTCCCCCCGCACCTCCGCTCCGATCCCCCTGTTTCTGGGTATCCCTGTGTGCTGGGGCCCCTACAGGAGGTACGTGGTACCCCCTGTCGGCAGCACTGGTGTCCGGGTCTCAGGCCAAAGGGAAAACCTGGGCACATCATTCAAAATCCAGGCGGCATCCCTATCCTCCTCCACAATTGACAACCCTCTTCCTGCTCATGATCCTCCTATACCTAATGTTCCTTCATAGGGACAGAATCAGGATAAAGCAGGCCCTGAGACACAAGCAAGTCCTTCCCTTCCCTTGCTGCTGTGCCTCCAGTGCTTCTGCCGATGTCAGAATCTCTGCCCCAGTGTATTGTCGTTACGGGGTGTGGGAGGTGCGGACACCAGGGGTGGACTGACCTTTCGGGCACTTGGGCACTGCCCAAGGACCCGCAGCCAGTAGGGTGCCTCATGATAGGCTTCTGGTTCCATCACTATAGTTGCAATTGACCGTTTTTTCAGACACATGTACTGTGATATGTCCCAGCTTAGTGGCTCTGTCAGTATTATGTTCATATTCCTCCAATCTTCCCACTCTGTGCCTAGATTCTGCATGCTGTTGAATTCATCCCTACCTGCCAATTCGCTCAGATTCGCTGGTATACTGGCCACAGTAGATCCCTCCCCTGTCTCCACTCACCTTGTTCTTATAGCTGGGCTCACATTGTGCCCAGGCTGTGGGCGCTGCTGGGCTAGGATGCCTTTGGATGAGAGTCTTGAGAGTCTCATCTACTCCCCCATTTCTGTTCTGCACCGTCTTCTACCTGCATGACATGGATCACAGATGAATGAGTCTAAGAAATCGTACTCACATCAGTCTTGGAGGGGGACACAGACTTGCACTGCATCTGTACTGGGAGAAAAGGGTGGGGGGTTGTACTACTGAGGGTCCTGTACTGGGAAAAGCGAGGATTCTACTACTGAGGGGTCTGTACTGGGGGTAAAGGTGGGGTTCTACTCCTGAAGGGTCTGTACCAGGGGGTAAGGGGGTTCTACTACGGAGGGGTCTATACTGGGGAAAGGGGGGTTGTACTACTGATGGGTCTGTACTGGGGGTAAAGGTGGGGTTCTACCAATGAGGGGTCTGTACCAGGGGGTAAGGGGGTTCTACTACTGAGGGGTCTGTACTGGGGGAAAGGGGGGGTTGTACTACTGAGGGGTCTGTACTGGGGGATGGGGGGTTCTACTACTGTGGAATCTATACTGGGCACTAATATTGCCATTATGTGCAGTGTCATATGGGAAATAATTATTAGTTGAGTGAAACCATATTTTACCATACCAGGTGACACCAACCCTAGTGATGCCACTGAGTGTAGCTCCTATACCTCAGGCATACCACCTGCAAAACAGAATGTATAGTCATTGCATAGACTCTTGGTCTTTCGGGAGAGACTGGTGGTTCAGATGATGACTCACTGGAATAGGGCCATTGAGAAGGAGGTGGTGAAGGTGACTGATCTGTCACCGTCACCAAGAATCAGGTCATGAGATGGTTCCATCAGCTTCCCTTAAAGAAGGGCTAAATTTGAGTTTGGGACTACCAACAGACTATAGTTTTTTTTAGCTATTGTAGTAGTAGTTAAGTTGTCTATGTTACCCATCAGTTAGCTAATATCAGGGGTATTGAGAAACATGCAATAACCATGTTCCGTGACAATCTAAGAGCAGGCAGTTATGACCACCAGGAGATATGTACATCTCTGAGATATTATCTTTAGAATTCATTTCCTCCAATGATGATAAAAGTACTCAACCGTCTACAGTATAAAGCTCCAGCATCAGCTTTCCCTTATATCAGTGTTCAGAGCTCACCCAGCTGTGGAGATGGAAGTCCGTCATCTTTTGCCTCTCATCCTTCTGCATGTGGTCACCATGTGCCACATAGTGAACAGTGGCATTCAAAGAAAGGGTGAGTACCCAGCAACCTCAGAACATTAATGTAAATGTGAATAGAGAGGGAGGAACTAAACAGGGCTGGTTGTCATGGATCTGAGTACAGAGGGTACAGGGACAAGGGAGGGTGAACGATGCATGTTGCGGCTTTTTTCTGTTTGGATTTGCACAGATTCACTGTTTAGCAGCCGGGTTATTTGAGCTTTGTGTGGTTTGATGTATAAAACCTGCCTTGCCTCTCCTTCTTAACCACTTCAATACCGGGCACTTTCACCCCAAAAGTCATGGAACACTGTACACATAGAAAATTGTTATCACTTTTTTTTTTTACACACACACGTCCCTGTTCTGGCTCTCGTGCACGCGAACACACGTGGCTGGCCACACGCATTGGAACCCCCGCAGTACAGCAGAAGTGCAGGCGCCTGCTATCCCCGCTTAGAGGTACCGACGTACAGGTACGACGGTTTGCGGGAATGTGCCAACCTGCCGCAGTATAATGACGGCGGAAGGTCGACAAGTGGTTAATCACCACTGGGGGTTTTTTTTTTTTTGCTAAATAAACAAAAAAAATACAAAAAAAGTTTTGAAAAATAAAACGTATTTTTCTTATTTTGTTATCACATTTTGCAAATAATCTTTCTTCATAAATTTAGGCCAAAATATGTTTTGAATTATTGCCCTCAGTGATAATTGAAGGAGTTGTAAAGGCAGAAGGTGTTTTTATCTTAATGCATTCTATGGTGTCCTTTTATGAAGCAGTGAAATCTATTCACTGCTTCATTCTCCGGCATTCACAAAGTAGATCTTTCTCCTCTGTGTGCCAGTTTATGAAGTGGAGTAGATCGCTTCACCCTTGGAGGAGTGGAGTGATCTACAAACGCTTCAAACAGTAGAGAACGGCCCCTGATACTGGAATCTCATGAGACTTTACGAGATTACAGCACCAGAAATTCACAGAAACACCGAGATGTCAGTTTATTAACCACTACAATACCGGGCACTTTCGCCCCCTTCCTTCCCAGACCAATTTTCAGCTTTCAGCGCTCTCGCCTTTTCAATGACAATTGCGCGGTCATGCTATGCTGTACCCAAATGAAATTTTTATCATTTTGTTTGCACAAATAGAGCTTTAGTTTAGTGGTATTTATTCACGACTCCGTTTTTTATTGTTTGCGATATAAGCGAAAACATAGCGGAAATTTTGAAAAAAATATATATTTTCTCCTTTCTTTTTTAAAAGAAATCCAATAAAATCTAATTTTGTCATAAATTTAAGCCAAAATTTATTCTGCTACATGTTTTTAGTAAAAAAAATTCCGTTAAGTGTATAATAATTGGTTTGCGTGATCACGGACATATGTACGCAAATGGTCATGTACAGATGTGCGCAGGTGATCACGGACATGTGTGTGCAGATAATCATTGGCACATGTTATTTTACTGGGACATATGTGGGGGACATGTGTTTTTTTATTATTTGGGGACATGTGTTTTTATTTGGGGACATGTGTTTTTATTATTTGGGGACATGTGTGTTTTGGGGACATGTATGTTTTGGGGACATGTGTGGGGACATGTGTGTTTGAATGAATGAATGAATGAATGAATGAATGAATGATTTGTATAGCGCTGCAACTGCGAACTGAATCGCCTCGAGGCGCTTGACTGCTCATGTTGGGATGCCATGTATTAGAAGAGGTGGGTCTTGAGTTTTTTCCTAAAGGCCTGATGGTTTTCTTCCATGCGGATGTTGTTTGGTAGAGCATTCCATAGCCGGGGTCCCTGTACTGCGAATCTTCGTTCTCCCTTCGATTTGTAGCGAGCTTTGGGGATGAGAAGGCGATTTTGGTTTGTTGATCGAAGGCTGCGATTTGGTATGTATTTTTCTATTTTCTCACAAAGGTATTGGGGCGCATTTCCTTGTGTACATTTGTGGGTGAGGCAGAGGGTCTTGAATGTGATCCTCTCTTTTACCTTGAGCCAATGGAGTGTTTACAGTGTTTACACTAGACTGGTGATCAGTGAGTAAAAAGCTGTAAAAAAAAACAGCTAATACTCACTGATCACCAGCCGGCTGCAGCGATCCGCTCTCCTCTCCTCAGCGACGACTTCTGTGTGAGGAGAGGAGAGCCGATTGCCTAGCAACCGGCTGTTTGCTTACATCACATGATGGCTGTGATTGGACACGGCCGTCATGTGATCAGGAGGGCCAATCACAGAGCCCTCCTGCCGATCCGAGATGCGCCGTGTCTGGGTGACACGAGCGCATCGGGATCGCACCGCTGCGCAGGCACGCACGCGATCCCCCTACTTCTGAAGGACGTTCAGGAACGTCTGATCAGAAGTAGGCGGCTCCCGCCCGGCCGTATATACACAGTGGCCGGGTGGGAAGTAGTTAAGCAGTGATAGATTATCACTGCTCAGTACACAGACAGACGGTGTGATTAATGTTAATAAAATAAAGAGTCCCCCTACATTATATATACATGTATAAACACACACACATATATATACATGTATATACACACACATTATATATATATATATATATATATACAGTGGCTTGCGAAAGTATTCGGCCCCCTTGAACTTTTCAACCTTTTGCCACATTTCAGGCTTCAAACATAAAGATATAACATTTTTATTTTTTGTGAAGAATCACCAACAAGTGGGACACAATTGTGAAGTGGAACGAAATCTTTTGGATTTTTGAAACTTTTTTAACTAATAAAAAAATGAAAAGTGGGGCGTGCAAAATTATTCAGCCCCCTTGCGTTAAAACTTTGTAGAGCCACCTTTTGCTGCGATTACAGCTGCAAGTCGCTTGGGGTATGTCTCTATCAGTTTTGCACATCGAGAGACTGAAATTCTTGCCCATTCTTCCTTGCAAAACAGCTCGAGCTCAGTGAGGTTGGATGGAGAGCGTTTGTGAACAGCAGTTTTCAGCTCTTTCCACAGATTCTCGATTGGATTCAGGTCTGGACTTTGACTTGGCCATTCTAACACCTGGATACGTTTATTTGTGAACCATTCCTTTGTAGATTTTGCTGTATGTTTGGGATCATTGTCTTGTTGGAAGATAAATCTCCATCCCAGTTTCAGGTCTTTTGCAGACTCCAACAAGTTTTCATCCAGAATGGTCCTGTATTTGGCTGCATCCATCTTCCCCTCAATTTTAACCATCTTCCCTGTCCCTGCTGAAGAAAAGCAGGCCCAAACCATGATGCTGCCACCACCATGTTTGACAGTGGGGATGGTGTGTTGAGGGTGATGAGCTGTGTTGCTTTTACGCCAAACATATCATTTTGCATTGTGGACAAAAAGTTTGATTTTGGTTTCATCGGACCAGATGTTTGGTGTGTCTCCCAGGTGGCTTGTGGCAAACTTTAGACAAGACTTTTTATGGATATCTTTGAGAAATGCCTTTCTTCTTGCCACTCTTCCATAAAGGCCAGATTTGTGCAGTGTACGACTGATTGTTGTCCTACGGACAGACTCTCCCACCTCAGCTGTAGTTCTCTGCAGTTCATCCAGAGTGATCATGGGCCTCTTGGCTGCATCTCTGATCAGTCTTCTCCTTGTCTGAGCTGAAAGTTTAGAGGGACAGCCAGGTCTTGGTAGATTTGCAGTGGTCTGATACTCCTTCCATTTCAAAATGATCGCTTGCACAGTGCTCCTTGGGATGTTTAAAGCTTGGGAAATCTTTTTGTATCCAAATCCATCAGTCATTTAGGACAACATTGGATCATTCAGAGATCCTCGCTGAACTTCTGGAGTGAGTTTGCTGCACTGAAAGTAAAGGGGCCAAATAATTTTGCACGCACCACTTTTCAGTTTTTTATTTGCTAAAAAAGTTTAAAATATCCAATAGATTTCGTTCCACTTCAAAATTGTGTCCCACTTGTTGGTGATTCTTCCCAAAAAAATTAAAATGTTATATCTTTATGTTTGAAACCTGAAATGTGGCAAAAGGTTGAAAAGTTCAAGGGGGCCGAATACTTTCGCAAGCCACTGTATATATATATATATATATATATATATAATGTGTGTGTATATACATGTATATATATGTGTGTGTGTTTATACATGTATATATAATGTAGGGGGACTCTTTATTTTATTAACATTAATTACACCGTCTGTCTGTGTACTGAGCAGTGATAATCTATCACTGCTTAACTACTTCCCACCCGGCCACTGTGTATATACGGCCGGGCGGGAGCCGCCTACTTCTGATCAGACGTTCCTGAACGTCCTTCAGAAGTAGGGGGATCGCGTGCGTGCCTGCGCAGCGGTGCGATCCCGATGCGCTCGTGTCACCCAGACACGGCGCATCTCGGATCGGCAGGAGGGCTCTGTGATTGGCCCTCCTGATCACATGACGGCCGTGTCCAATCACATACATATGACAGGGGGACATGATTACAGTGTTGGGGGGTCTGAACGAGGCATAAGGAAGTTAGTTATCTTCCTCTTTCCTCCTCAGATCCCCCCGGGTTTCTCTCTTCACTCCCCGCTTCTCCACCTCTGAGTTGGTGAATCGGGGAGTGTGAATTCTGACACTGATCACCAGTGAAGCGCTCAGATCGCAGCTTCATAAACTGGCCGTTACTGTGTCAGTCAATGAGGATTCTCTATGTGCAGAGATAATCGTCGGGAGAACAAGTTCAAACACTTCTCCCCCCGATTATCTCTGGTTCGTAAACTGTTTATGGGCTGTGATCAGCGGCGATCCTCGGGATCTCTGCTGATCACTGCTTCATAAAAGGACACCTATGTATTAAGATAAAAAACCTTCTGTGTGTAGCAGCCACCAGAGGTGGGGGACTTGAGTCACATGACTTGACTTAAGTCAGACTTGAGTCACCTGTTTGAGGACTTGCGACTTGCTTGACTGAATTCAATAAATGACTCGACTTGACTTTGACTTGTCACTACTGACTTGTGACTTGACTTCGACTTGGGCTATATGACTTGCAATGACTTGGTAAGTTGGCACCATAACACTACCACCACTAACTAACATTACCCCTTAACATTAATAGACACAAGAAAAGTCTCCATGCTACTCTTCTGGCCTTGGAGTCCTCTCTGGAGACTGCTAGGGCCCAATATTCTGTATCTCCCACCCCGGACTCCCATGGGGTCCTGGTGGGAGCGCACAGGGCCCTGGATCTCCACAGAATGGACGCAGCGCAGAAACAACAGCTGTATTTGTCGGCCAGGTTGCTTGAAAACAGTGGTAAGAATGGTAAGATGTTGGCATATCTTTCCCGTACAGAATATGTTGATAGGACCATTCCGCAAATCCAGGTTTCTGACGGTTCCATTACATCAGATCCCAATACCATTAATCAAACTTTTAAGTCCTTCTATGAAAACCTTTACTCATCCCAGTCCCCTCCACCTGAGTGGGAAACACTGTTTTTTTTTTAATCCCTCCAACTCCCTGTACTGGATGACTCACATAACTCTATCTTAGATGACCCCCTGACAGTTGAAGAAATCACTACTGTCATTTACTCACTCCCCCCGAACAAAACTTCAGGATTAAACGGTTTGACCGCTGAATGGTATAAACATTATGCTAAAGACTTGGCACAGAAATTACACTCTCAGTTTAGACAGGCAATGGAGGAGGGCACTCTACCCTCCTCCATGTGCAAAGCCCTGATTGTGGTAATTCCCAAGCCCGACAAAGATACATTGCAATGTGGTTTATACCGTCCAATCTCCTTATTAAACAGTGATGTCAAGATATTGGCCAAAGTATTGGCAGTAAGACTGCAAAAGGTCATCCTACATCTTATCCATAGGGACCAGACTGGGTTCATGTCTGGAAAGAGTACATACGATAATATTCGACGCCTGTTCCTACACATCCACAGGGCAGACACTGAGCATAGAAGTGGTCTAGTGCTATTACTTGATGTATTGAAGGCCTTTGATACAGTTAATTGGGCCTTCCGGTGGGAAACTATGCACCGTATGGGTTTTAGTCATCAATTTATTAAATGGGTTTGCTTGCTATATACTAACCCCAGGGCGAGGATATGTACTAACAAGGATGTATCGGATGTTTTTTTCTTTGCACAGGGGCACAAGACAGGGCTGCCCGCTCTCGCCGCTCCTGTTCGTGCTGGCCATAGAGCCCTTGGCTCTGGCGGTGCGGCAGACGGCGTCGGTGGGTGGCATCTGTTATGGTAGTCTGTCAGAAAAGATTTCATTATACGCTGATGATGCCCTAATATACCTAGACGGTACAGAACAATCCTTCAAATCTTTGATGGAAGTGGTGGAGGAGTTCGGGAAGGTCTCGGGACTAAAGGTGGGCTGGGAAAAATCTGTTGCATTTCCCATAGGCCCCAAACGTGATTATACTTACCTATCTCTATCTAAATTGTCCGTAAAACCCACATTTAAGTACTTGGGAATTTATATTAATGCAGACCTGTCCCTTTTTGAATCCCTCAATATTGCCCCAATTGTGGCACATATGGAGACCAGGTTGCAAACTTCTCTGGTAACCTCCTTCCTCTGGCAGGGGGCTAATCCCAGAATAGCAAAGGCTTCCCTCCAGGCTCCTAAAGGTGATGGGGGACTAGCCTGCCCGAACTTGCGACACTATTTTATAGCCGCCCAGCTAACATATGTCCACGAGTGGTTCCTAGAGGCCTCTACATCCTGCTCCACCGCCCTACTGCAGGCCCTTGCTGGTCCAGGGACCCCACTTATCGACATTGTGCATAGATCTTTACCAAAACGCTGCTCCCGTGGTTCCCCGATAGAAATAAGCTGGTTAGCCTGACATGAAGGGAACAAGGTAATCTCAGAAATAGGAGGGGTCTCACCGAAAGCCCCCCTATGGCATAACCCCAATTTTCTGGAGCTTCTGGGTCACCCTGATGCATTATGGTGGACACAGCTGGGCATCACGCACGCCACTCACCTATTTGTCAATAACAAATTCATCTCCTTTGAGGATCTGAAAGCTAGATGTGACGTGTCGAATACATTTTATTTTAAATACTTTCTCATACGCCACGCTGTCTGTGCGCAATTTCATGGCCTGACCCTGGAGCTTGCAGAATCTCTGCTGGAGGTACTGTTGTCATGCCCTGACATTACAAAACTGGTCACGACCATATACTCCCGACTGCAGGCGGGGGGATTTCCCCCTTTCGGGTTGCACAGCGGAAGTGGATGGTCAATATCCCTGGGCTATCAGAGTAGGAAGCCTCTGAGGTCTGTTTTATGGATCTTGTTGGGTCTAACGACCAATATGTACAGTTCAAATTTATACACCAACTCCACTATACTCCGGCCCGCCTGGCCCGCATGGGTTATGATTCTGGGGCCTCCTGCCCTAGATGTAGTTGTACTGACGCTGGGTATTTACATATGTTTTGGTCTTGTCCGGTCCTGTCAGGGTTCTGGACGGACCTATTCTCCTTTCTTGAAAACACTCTATGCTTGGTGGTCCCCCGCACTCCTGAGGTGGGGCTTATGGGTATCCTCAATGACTATATACTCAGAACCCACAAACGAACCCTTATTTGCATAATACTCTTTTATGCTAGAAAATTGATATTGTTACAGTGGAAGGCTGTGTCCCCCCCGAGTATCCAACTACTGTACCGTATGATAAATAAGGTTATACCAATCTTTAAGCTCATTTACAAGGGAAGGGCCTGCATAAAAAAAATTTAACAAGATTTGGCAGCCATGGCTCGATCTTGAAGACTCTTTCTGGAAAGATACTCCACTGTCTCAACAGTAGGTGGTCTCATTTCCCCCCTCATGTTCTGCAGGGGAGGGAAGTGATACATTAGTACTCTAATGGTGAATACTGGGGTCATGAAGTCTGATTAGAAGCGAGGAAGGGGGGAGTGGGTGGAGTGCCTTCCCAGCTGCCCGGTCGGCTGGGAAAATGGATGGATGGGTTGGATGAATGGGCATGAATGTTGTGAATGATGTGTGCAAATACCAAGTTATTACATAATGTGAGTTGCCAAGTGAGCCCTGCGTGACTCACAGCAAGTATTCTGAATACATTTCCAGGTATCAGTTTCTTCCTCCGTTGAGGAATGTGGGACAATAAAAGACCTATGGTTGTAAGCCTTGTTAGGCTAATGTTTTACTTTGAGACTGTTATGTTTAATATGCCGCTTCACCACGAATTACATGTAAGTTGACAATGGATACAAGATGATATTGTGAAAGCATGTTTGTACGATTTTAAAAATATACACAATTGTGGATAATTGGTGCGCTAAATCAACCTTCATAAATAAATAAAATCGGTAGCCTTTGAATAAATTAAATAAACAGTGTTACTCCTGTGCCGTACTGTGTGTGAAATTGGTGAATAAATATATATTAAACTTCCTTTATAGTGCACAATTCACAAATAATGTACATGCTTCCTTAAAATGACTAATACTTATTTCTGCGAAAGGAACTAAATAAATAAATATGTGAAATAAAATTCTGTGAAATAAAATTCTGTGCAGTGTTCAAACATGTGTATATAAATAATGTATAAAACTGTGTGCGTTGATCTGTATCTGTTAAGAATACTCCAACCAAAATCACATGAGATCCACACACTCAGAGATAAGATAAATCGATAAAATAAATAGATGACCAATTAGTCACTAATAACGTCTACCATACAGGTGTTCATGAATAATTGGGTCAATAGCAAAACTAGAGACAATAGCAAAAAATGTATTAAAATATGATGACACTGATAAATATTTTGCAGTAGTTTGTGTGTTCAACATAAGTCTCTCAAACCCTCTGGTTTTCAATTATATAAAGCTTCTTGGTAAGTGATACTCTTTGAAGCGCTCCTTTTTTCCTCCACTAATTATGTTCTCTCTGTCGGCTTGATTCTCATATAGCTCATACAGATACAATAAAGGGGATAAAGAAAAAAGATATCATAGTGCAACAATGTATGGCAAGTTCATAAATATTTACTTTTCCCTTGAAAAAGTCACGTGACCTGTGGCGCAACGCGTCGGGAGGAGGAGCCAGTGACGTTGCCTCAAGTGTTTGGATTAGACACAGGAGGTTCAGTGAGGAGGGGCAGGGCTGACAGCCCAAGCCTGACTGTTTCAACACTTGCTTTAATACAAGCTGGATACACGTGAGTGGAATGGCTACAGTTTCATAAATATTTATGAACTTGCCCTACATTGTTGCGCTATGATAGCTTTTTTCTTTATCCCCTTTATTGTATCTGTATGAGCTATATGAGGATCAAGCCGACAGAGAGAACATAATTAGTGGAGGAAAAAAGTCATTTTAAGGAAGCATGCACATTATTTGTGAATTGTGCACTATAAAGGAAGTTTAATATATATATTTATTCACCAATTTCACACACAGTACTGCACAGGAGTAACACTGTTTATTTCATTTATTCAAAAGCTAACGATTTCATTTATTTATGAAGGTTGATTTAGCACACCAATTATCCACAATTGTGTATATTTTTTATCTAATTTTTGGTGTGTGAGCACTGTACATTGGTCGCAGCCAGATCATTTAGGGATATTTTTAAATTATCTGGGAATTTATCATATTATCAGCGCTTGAGTCACTGCACTTTCACATGTTTGTATGATTATATACTGTTTTGTCTGAAAAAATCAATAAACAAATATAAAAAAAAAAAACTAACCCTACCCCTAACCGTAACGACAACTAACACACTAACCGCAAGCCGCCGTCTGCCTACCTGATCAGCTTGTCATGCAGACAGACGGCGGACATTGCAGTGTTCAAAAGCCGTGCCTCCTCGTCTGTGCTAGGCGGAACACTCAATTTCACAGCAGGCAGTGTTTAGCCTATCACGGACATCCTCTCATCCTTGTCTGTGTTATGAGGATGAGCGGATGTCCGTTTATAGGCGGAACACTGATTGCTGGGAAATTGAGTGTTCCGCCTATCACAGACGAGGAGGAGGCGCGGCTTTTGAATACTGGAATGGCCGCCGCCCGCCGGGACGCCACCGATCAGGTGCACGGCTGCCTGACCATAAAGTTTATAATATAATATACTGTATAATTTAATATAAAGTAATTTATATATATATATATATATATATATATATATATATATATATATATATATATATATATATATATATAGTGATTTAATATATATATATATATATATATATATATATATATATATATATATATATATATATATAACTAGTTAAAAGTAATTTAATATATAAATAAGTAATATATATACTAGTGAGAAGTAATTTCCTTGTTCCTCATCCCTGCCATTTTTATATGGACAACCACCTCTACATATCCTACATATCTTGTCAATACTAGGTTTAGTATTATATATGCATAGTATATTCTTATATAGTATGTTTTTTAATTCTGCTGTAGTACAATGCACAATCAAAAAATAAAGCCCACATCTTTGGTTCAAAAAGAATCTCACTCAGAATTGTCCATTAGGTCACTTGTTTTACGTATGTTAAAAATTGTGTTTATATATGAAACTTGTACATAAGTGCTGCTGATGCAATCATAGTGATTATCACACTGACCTGCACTGTAATTAAATGTTATTTTATCAGGGCATAATGCAGAGGATACAACTACCACTGACTATAAATGTATAGGGTGCTATTTACAAAGTATATTAAAACCCTAAAACTGATCCATTGCACGCCCCCATATCTGGCATTTTAAGTGGCTATTATCATCACCATTCAAGTGTCCAGATGTTGGCATTGTGTCCACTGATTTAGATGTTAAAATACTTTGTTATTAGTTTGAAGTTCAAACTTTGAACTTAGTTATTTTCCCCCTCAGCAAGGACTACATTTTTTTCAGGCTTGTTGGCCATTTAATTGCTGAGTGTTCTGCTCCTTGTCGGCTGTTTGGGCATTCAAAGTGTTTCTTTAATATGCCAAGAAAAAAGCACAAAGCAGTTTTGTTAATGTTGAAAATAAAACAAAACCTTTCCTGAACACTAGGGATGGGCCCGGTGTTCGATTCAAACCCATGTTGGAATCGAACATCGGCCGTTCGACCGCTCGTCGGAACCAGAACTCTCAGGACCGTTCGCATCAAATTCGTGTGATGCGAACGGTCCACAATGCACTGCGCCAGTCGCAGTGCATTGCTGGTTGATGATTGGCCAAGCATGCACTGTGACCCCGCATGCTTGGCCAATCATAGAGCCAGCAGCGAGAAGAGCAATAATTGGCCACACACACACTAGCTCCTGCAGATGGCTGGATTGGTAGAGATTGAGAACAGCACTGAGAAGAATGAACTATCCCTGCCTATTTTTTCCTCTTTCCCTACACTAATCCCCAGAATCCACAAGCAGATAATGCAGATAATGAATCACAAGCACAAGCAGATAATGCAGATAAAGCAGATAATGCACAAGCAGACACTGTTCCTAACGCCGGAACACACGACATGAAACACATGTCACTTGACAGGCATACTTTAGACACCCCCCAGGTACCATATTTAAAGGAATATTTCACTTTTTTTTTTTTCACTTTATGCATCATTAAAATGACTGCTCCCGAAAAAATGCCAGTTTTTAAAACTTATTTTTGCATTGATCCATGTCCCCTGGGGCAGGACCCGGGTCCCCAAACCTCTTTTATGACATTAACATGCATATTGGCCATTATAATTAGCACTTTAGATTTCAAACGTTCGTGTCCATTGTAACTAATAGGGTTCGAACGCTCGCGCAAACTTTCGGTCCGTTCGCAGGTTCTGGTGCGAACCGAACCCGGGGTGTTCGGCTCATCCCTACTGAACACTGACTTTTAACTCATTTAAAGGTGGAAATGGGGTAGATCAGTATTTTGACTTGATTTGTGACTTGACCAAAATAAATGACTTGACTTGACTTGCTTGACTTCTAGCAGGGACTCGACTTGACTTGTTTGCTTTTCGCCACAGTAACTTGGGACTTACTTGAGACTTGAAGGTTAAGACTTGAGACTTGCTTGTGACTTGCACATGTGTGACTTGCTCCCATGTCTCGCACCCACCACAGCACCCCCCATGCCAATTACCTACCTGAGCTCCTTCTCTCTCCAGTGGTGTCCACGATCCCCTCAGCCATTCAGGACACTCCTCCTGAATGGCTGAGACAGAGCAGCGGTGCCATTGGCTCCTGCGGCTGTCAATCAAAGTCAGTAAGTCAATCAGGCGAGAGAGGGGGCGGGGGCCAGGTTGGGGCTCCGTGTCTGAATAGATACATGGAGCTCTGACTCGGCTTGGGTACCCCCTGTAGCAAGCTTCTGGCTGAGGAGGCACTCGAAGGAGGGATGGGCCAGGAACAGCAAAGAGGGACCCAAGAAGAGGAGGATCGGGGCTGCCCTGTGCAAAACCAACTACACAGAGCAGGCAAGTAAAACATGTTTGTAATTTAAAAAACAAACAAAATAATAAACAAGCCTTTACAAAAAAAACAAGCACTTGCATTGCACTTGTAGTGCAAAGTGGATTGGCCTTTCGGAAATAACCCCCAGTGTGTCAACATGTGCTAGCTCCCATCATGGGGGATCAATGGACGTGTTTTGGGGTGCAACCCCTTCCTCTCACCTACTTTAGTTTTGAGGAAGGGTTTGCACCCCCAAAATGCATACAGTGATATCTCGTGATGACAGATAGCACATGTTGACACACTGTGTGTTTTATGGGCTTTAGAAAATAACCTGTTTGTACCTACACACATTTTAGGCAGGGGATCTTAAGGGACATTTAGCAGTTATGCCTCTACACATACATGGCTTCAAATGTTGGCTTTTAGAGGGGTGAGATCATCCCATCTGAGGAAGGAAACATCAACGCAGTTTTGGGATACTAATGTCTCATATGGTCTTCACTTTAGCAAAGTCGAACTTTGTAAGTTCCTGAGTAGGGGATGTGTATGCTATGTTGTTAAACATGCCTGTTTAGGACCAAAAAAGGCAAAATGTCAAACATACATCTTATACACCAAGATGTTGGTTATTCAAAAACCTTTTAAAACACACATGTGAATGTGTTTGGAGTAAAATGTTTTATACTAAACAATGTGTAGCTTAGTATTTCAATGCTCAATACTATGGATGAGGGATGAGCCGAACACCCCCCCCCCCCCCCGGTTCAGTTTGCAGCAGAACATGCAAAAAGTTCATTCGAACACTCGAACACTATTAAAGTCTATGGGACACGAACGTGAAAAAACAAAAGTGTTAATTTCTAAAGGCTAATATGCACTTTATTACCATAAAAAGTGTTTGGGGACCGGGGTCCTGCCCCAAGGGACATGTATCAATGCAAAAAATGTTTTAAAAACTGAAGTTTTATTAGGAGCAGTGATTATAATAATGCTTAAAGTGAAACAATAAAAATGATATGTTCCTTTAAATATCGTGCCTGAGGGGTGTCTTCAGTATGCCTGTAAAGTGGTGCAGTTTTCCCATGTTTAGAGCAATACCACAGCAAAATTACATCTCTAAAGGAAAAAAAGTCATTTAAAACTGCTTGCGGCTCTAATGTATTGCCGGGTCCTGGAAATATACAGGAAAATCATTGAGAAAAATGGCATGGGTCCCCCCCCCCCAGCCCTTTACCAGGCCCTTTGGGTCTGTTATGGATATTAAGGGGAACCCTGCACCCAAATAAAAATGGCGTGGGGGGCCCCCAGACACTATATACTCTGAACAGAAGTATATATACTATACGGACTGCCCTATATACTCTGCAGAAAATTGGGCCTTAGGTGTTGGTGATACCAGAACACTGTAAGCCCTCACAGTTATTCTTGGTGAGCTGCTGTGAAATATTAGATCAAGAATTGTAATTACATGTCCCTGTTAAACAGAGGCAGAAAAATTGGGACTTTGGTGGTGGTGGTGCCACAACACTGTAAGCCCTCACAGTTACTCTTAGTGGGCGCAGGAACGGGCCCTGCTGGGAAATATTAGATCAAAGATTGTAATTACATGCCCCTGTTAAATGGGGCAGAAAAATTGGGCCTTTGGTGGTGGTGCTGCTGGTGGTAGTGGTGCCACAACACTGTAAGCCCTCACAGTTACACTTGTTGGGCGCAGGAACGGCCCTGCTATGAAATATTATATCAAGAATTGTAATTACATGCCCCTGTTAAACAGGGGCAGAAATGGCTGCATCCATGCCATCAAGATGACGGTCCTCCCTAAGATCCTATATTTTTTCCGAACCCTACCGGTCCGGGTCCCAGCATTTTTCTTACATCTCCTCCAGAAACGGCTCCTCTCCTTTATCTGGACCAACAAGCATCCCAGGGTCTTCAGATTCACCCTGTATGCCCACAGACTGAGAGGTGGGCTTGGAGTCCTGAACATTGCCAAATACTACCAGGCCGCACAGATCTCCCAGCTTGCGATGCTCCAGGCTACCTCTGATATCCCAGCCTGGGTGCTCCTGGAAATCCCCAACTGTGCACCGGTTCCCATCTCAGCCCGCTTGTGGCTTCCACCTAAGATGTGTCCCCCTGCACTTAGCCCTCTGATGGCCCCTAGCCTAAGACTCTGGGACTTGGTTCGGTACTCCGGTAGGCTTATGTCCCCATCCCTCCCGCTCCTTCCCCTTCTCAACAACCCGCTGTTCCCCCTTGGCTTGGATCAACCCCATGTCTTCGCCTGGTGGCCAGCCCATGGATTCATGCAGGTCAGTCATTTTCTTGGGACTCGCACCTTCCCTTCGTGGGCCTCCATCCAAGAGGCCCATGGAGCTCCCCCAGTGTAATTTTTCCGCTATCTTTAATTGCGACATTGGATCTCCTCTCTCAGATGCAACGATACGTTCCCCTACCAGAAAACAGCATTTGAACAGGTGTGCCAACATTCTCCGGGATCCCTGGGGTACTATATCCCTGATTTACTCCTCCCTTAACTTAAGCGGAACTCCTGCCTCCCTGTCCTATGTCCGCCACTGGGAACGAGACTTATCACGCATCGACCCAGTGGACTGGAGCAAAGCCTGGTCTTATATTGTGAAATGTTCCTTTAATACGGCTACCCTAGAGGCAGCCTATAAAGTGCTCTTCCGCTGGTACTGGATCCCATCCCGTATCGCTAAATCAAACCCATCCTGCAGTGATAGATGCTTCAGGGGCTATGGTCAGCGAGGAGACAAACTTCATATCTGGTGGTCCTGCCCTCACCTGGTGGGGTTTTGGTCGAGGGTGTTCGGTCTCCTGTCCACTCTCTTCCAAACACCCCCTGCTGGGATGCCAGGCTGGCCTTACTCCATTGCCCGATCCCGGGCCTCTTTTCCCATCAGCAAAAGCTGGCCACCTATCTGTTCATTGCTGCAAAACCTACAATAGCTAGGGCTTGTAAGAGACCGACTGTTTCGTTTGCGGAGGTGAAGAGCACCCTTACGACTCTCATGATTAATGAAAAGATGTCTAGCATCCTCCATGATTCTCATGCCAAGTTCCTTAAGGTTTGGGGCCCGTGGTGGACATATGCTCTACCCTCTCTGCACCCGACCAGCCTAGGCTGTGCTAATCGACCTCCTCTACCCCCTCCCTCCCGTCCTGGGGATACCCTTATTCCTACCTAACCTTCCCGCTCTGCTCCTTCCTTCCTCCTCCGTCTCTCCCTTCTGCCTCGTGTGTTCCTCGTCACTAGGGATGAGCCGAACACCCCCCCGTTCGGCTCGCACCAGAACCTAAAGACCGTGCGAGCTTTAGAACCCTATTAGTTATAATGGATGCGAACGTTCAAAATCAAAAGTGCTAATTTTAAAGGCTAATATGCATGTTAATGTCATAAAAAGTGTTTGGGGACCTGGGTCCTGCCCCAGGGGACATGTATCAATGCAAATTTTTTTTTTAAAAACTTCCGTTTTTTCAGGAGCAGTGATTTTAATAATGCTTAAATTGAAACAATAAAAGTGTAATATTCCTTTAAATTTCGTACCTGGGGGGTGTCTATAGTATGCATGTAAAGGGGCGCATGTTTCCTGTGCTTAGAACTGTCCCTGCAAAAAGTGTCATTTTTGCAGGAAAGAAAGCTATTTAAAATCACTCGCGGCTAATGTGAATTGACGGATCCCGTAACACAGAGAACAGTCATTCATTGAAAGTCATTCATAAAAAAAAAGTCATTGATAAAAAATAAAAAAAATAAAAGCGTAGGGGTCCCCCCAAATTCAATAACCAGACCCTTCAGGTCTGGGATGGATATTAAGGGGGACCCCAGCCAAAAAAAAAAAACGGCGTAGGGTCCCCCTCAAAATCCATACGAGACCCTTGAGGTCTGGGATGGATTTTAAGGGGAACCCCAGCCAAAAAAAATGGCGTGGGGTCCCCCTCAAAATCCATACCAGACCCTTATCCGAGCACGCAACCTGGCAGGCCGCAGGAACAGAGGGGGGGACAAGAGCGCTCCCCCCTCCCGCCTGAGCCGTACCAGGCCACATGCCCTCAACATTGGGAGGATGCTTTGGGGGTCTGAGACCCCCAAAGCACCTTGTCCCCATATTGATGAGGACAAGGGCCTCTTCCCCACAACCCTGGCCGGTGGTTGTGGGGGTCTGCGGGCGGGGGGCGTATCGGAATCTGGGAGCCCCCTTTAACAAGGGGACCCCCAGATCCCACCCCCCCCCCCCCCTGTGTGAAATGGTAATGGGGTACAAAAGTACCCCTATCATTTCACCAAAAAAGTGTCAAAAATTATAAAAATGACAGGAGGCGGTCTTTGACAATTCCTTTATTAAAATCTTCTTTCTTCTTTCTTCATCCTTCGGTTTCTTCATCTTCTCCTTCCGTCATCTTCTTCCATCTTCTTCCATTTTCTTCTTCCTCCGATCCGCTTCTTCTTGCGCTGATCTTCTCGTCCGTCTCGTCCGGCATCTTCTTCCATGGCATCGGCATCTGTTCTTCTGTCGGGCCGCTCCTCGCAATGGGAGGCTCCCGCTGTGTGAGGCTTCGCTCCGTCAGACAGGTCTTTTATAACGGAGGGCACCTGGTGACCCCGCCCCCCCTCCTGACGTCATGGGGAAAGCCATAGGGAATTCCCCATGACGTCCCCGTGCGTCAGAGGGGCGGGGTCACCAGGTGCCCTCCATTATAAAAGACCTGTCAGATGCAGCGAAGCCTCACACAGCGGGAGCCTCCCATTGCGAGGAGTGGCCCAAGAAGAGACACCGACGCCATGGAAGAAGATGCCGGACGAGAAGGACGAGAAGACCAGCGCAAGAAGAAACGGATCGGAGGAAGAAGATGATGAAGAAGAAGATGGAAGAAGATGCCGGAAGGAGAAGATGAAGAAACCGAAGGATGAAGAAAGGAAGACCAGAAGAAAGAAGAAAGAAGATTTTAATAAAGGAATTGTCAAAGACCGTCTCCTGTCATTTTTACAATTTTTGACACTTTTTTGGTGAAATGGTAGGGGTACAAAAGTACCCCCTTACCATTTCACACAGGGGGGGGCCGGGATCTGGGGGTTCCCTTGTTAAAGGGGGCTTCCAGATTCCGATAAGCCCCCCGCCCGCAGACCCCCACAACCACCGGCCAGGGTTGTGGGGAAGAGGCCCTTGTCCTCATCAACATGGGGACAAGGTGCTTTGGGGGTCTCAGATCCTCCCAATGTTGAGGGCATGTGGCCTGGTACGGTTCAGGCGGGAGGAGGGGCCACACACATCCCTGGCCGGTGGTTGTGGGGGTCTGCGGGCAGGGGGCTTATCAGAATCTGGAAGCCCCCTTTAACAAGGGGACCCCCCGATCCCGCCCCCCCCCGTGTGAAATGGTAAGCCTACCATTTCACCAAAAAAAGTGTCAAAAATTGTAAAAATGACAGGTCTTTGACAATTCCTTTATTAAAATCTTCTTTCTTCTTTCTTCTGGTCTTCCTTTCTTCATCCTTCGGTTTCTTCATCTTCTCCTTCCGGCATCTTCTTCCATCTTCTTCTTCCATCATCTTCTTCCTCCGATCCGCTTCTTCTTGCGCTGGTCTTCTTGTCCTTCTCGTCCGGCATCTTCTTCCATGGCGTCGGCGTCGGTGTCAGTGTCTCTTCTTGGGCCACTCCTCGCAATGGGAGGCTCCCGCTGTGTGAGGCTTCGCTGCGTCTGACAGGTCTTTTATAATGGAGGGCACCTGGTGACCCCGCCCCCTCTGACGCACGGGGACGTCATGGGGAATTCCCTATGGCTTTCCCCATGACGTCAGGAGGGGGGGGCGGGGTCACCAGGTGCCCTCCGTTATAAAAGACCTGTCAGACGGAGCGAAGCCTCACACAGATGCCGACGCCATGAAAGAAGATGCCGGACAAGAAGGACGAGAAGACCAGCGCAAGAAGAAGCGGATCGGAGGAAGAAGAAAATGGAAGAAGAAGATGGAAGAAGATGACGGAAGGAGAAGATGAAGAAACCGAAGGATGAAGAAAGAAGAAAGAAGATTTTAATAAAGGAATTGTCAAAGACCGCCTCCTGTCATTTTTACAATTTTTGACACTTTTTTGGTGAAATGGTAGGGGTACTTTTGTACCCCCTTACCATTTCACACAGGGGGGGGCGGGATCTGGGGGTCCCCTTGTTAAAGGGGGCTTCCAGATTCCGATAAGCCCCCCGCCCGCAAACCCCCACAACCACCAGGCACGGTTGTGGGGACGAGGCCCTTGTCCTCATCAACATGGGGACAAGGTGCTTTGGGGGTCTCAGACCCCCAAAGCATCCTCCCAATGTTGAGGGCATGTCGCCTGGTATGGTTCAGGCAGGAGGGGGGGCCGCTCTCGCCCCCCCCTCTTTTCCTGCGGCCTGCCAGGTTGCGTGCTCGGATAAGGGTCTGGTATGGATTTTGAGGGGGACCCCACGCCATTTTTTTTGGCTGGGGTTCCCCTTAAAATCCATCCCAGACCTGAAGGGCCTGGTTATTGAATTTGGGGGGACCCCCACGCTTTTTTTTACATTTTTTTTTTTTTTTTTTATCAATGACTTTTTTTTATGAATGACTTTCAATGAATGACTGTTCTCTGTGTTACGGGAGCCGTCAATTCACATTAGCCGCAAGTGATTTTAAATAGCTTTCTTTCCTGCAAAAATGACACTTTTTGCAGGGACAGTTCTAAGCACAGGAAACATGCGCCCCTTTACATGCATACTATAGACACCCCCAGGTACGAAATTTAAAGGAATATTACACTTTTATTGTTTCAATTTAAGCATTATTAAAATCACTGCTCCTGAAAAAACGGCCGTTTTTAAAAAAAAAATTTGCATTGATACATGTCCCCTGGGGCAGGACCCAGGTCCCCAATCACTTTTTATGACAATAACATGCATATTAGCCTTTAAAATTAGCACTTTTGATTTCGAACGTTTGCATCCATTATAACTAATAGGGTTCTAAAGCTTGCACGGACTTTAGGTCCGTTCGCGGGTTCTGGTGCGAGCCGAACGGGGGGGTGTTCTGCTCATCCCTACTGTTTTGTATAATAGACATACTCTGTACACAGCCACTCCACAAATGCAGACTAAATAGTCCAAGTATTTCAGGGAAATGTCCATATATATGGAGGTTGCCTGGAAATGTGCTTTGCAGCCATCAACTGTTTATGTTGTCATAGACAATATTATGGAATCAGAGACATACCGCTACAAACATGCTTCAACGGCTGGTCGTTCGTCATTCACAGGCTGAATAGCGCAGGGATGTTCAATCAGGTTAACTCCGCTGGGAGTATCTCCACCGAAAACAGATAAGCAGGCCGCTGTAGATTTGACGCCAAAGCCGGTCAGATGAAAGCAACGTGGATCTGTGTACAGGCTTCCATGCACTAGGCACTTCCAGGTCAGCATAGATCTCCAAGAGAGGAAAATCCTTTGTATGTCACCAGTAGAGGGAGTATCACAGCAGCAAGTGTAGCGATCTCACAGATACTGAATGCACAGTCGATTGCTGGTATGGCAAAAGTCCATCGAGCAGAGAGAATCACCTCGGGGGGTGTGCGGGGGGGGGGGGGGGGCAGCAGCGACTAGGCTGACTGTGTATATATATATATATATATATATATATATATCAAGTACACTGCCACTAACTAAATAACCTGTCTGCTTAATCTAAATCACACTATCTTAGTCCCCCTGAGCTATGATTGGCCTTTGGCCAATTATGACTCTCTTAGCAGAGCACTCTGGGATTAGCCAAAGCATGCAGGTCAGGTGCATGCTTTGGCCAATCATCAGACAGCAATGCACTGCAATTTCACAATGCATTGTGGGGCTTTCTTCGGGTGCTCAAATTTCCCGCGAACGCCCCCATAATGTTCGACCCAAACATCGAGCTCATCCCTACTCAATACCAGTGTATTTGTTAAGTTGGTGTAGTTACAGTGACAATGTGCTCTAAAATGTGGCAAACTCTGGTAATTTTAGGGCCTGAAAGAAATTAATTAAAGGAGTTGAAAAGGCTGAATATTTTTATCATTAATGCATTCCATACATTAACAACAATAACATTGTGTGTGTAGCAGACCCACAGCACAACATAATAATTAGCTGAAGAAGAGATTGGCACCTCATGGAGCGAATAAGTTACGTTTGCATTATTGTAGAAACTGGCCAAAATTAAGGCCATTTGAGAACCTAGGAGACAGATAAGAAACACAAACAGTCATTCAAATGAAATAGGAGTTTAGTATCAAATGTCAAAAGTGTCAAATCCAAAATGTATTCAGGATTAGCAACATTTTTCTGCAAAGCCACTGCCTGTCATGAACTAGGTACTCACCGAGGCCAAGATGCCAAGAGCGGTTGCCCTTGCGACTCGGCGCCCACTGCCCTGAAGGTGACACAGGGACGGTTGGCACCAAGAGGCACAAGCCACCGGTGGGATGGTGACCAGGCGTGGGCTCAGGTGTTGCGGTGAAGGGTAGACTGGAGCTGAATAGTGGGTCCACGGATCACTAGTTAGAAACACAGCAAGCAGGCTGGGGATCAAACACAGACAGGTTAGTTGGATGCAGGCCGGGGGTCAAACACTGGTAGGTCAGGTACAAGGTAACAGGACAAGGTATCTTTAGGCAGGAGTGTCCAAGGCAGGCTGGGGGTCAAGCACAGGCAGCAGAGAGGAGAGTCCAGGATACAGGCCGAGGGTCAAGTGCAGGAGAAGGTAACAGATCCAAATAGGCGAGCCGAGGTCAAGGTCAGGAGAAGGCAGAGTAGTCAGGACGATCCGGATTTGGCAACAGGTAAGACAATCTTCAAGGGTCAAGTACAGGATACAAACAGGTAGCAGCTGTCAGACGAACCAGCATCTGTCTGGGCACAGAGGCCCTCCTTTTATAGGGCCGCTGAGGTCACATGGGGTGATGCCGCGCTACTGCGCGTGCGCCGCTTGGCGGGACCGCGAGTGCGCATGCGCCGCCGCATCATCTCCCTGTCACTGGCTATGAGCCGGGGAGCCAGACCCGTGCGCCTGCGCACTAGAGTGCGCAGCGGACGGAAACCCTGACACTGCCCCTCTACCCACAAAGTACTCCATATACCGTTGCCGGACATCACAGCAGGATCAGCTGGGCCAGACACAGAAAAGTCAACCTCACTTGCAAGTGAGGCAAGGTAGCTGCTTGGATTCCTGCGTTAGTAATTGTGCAGGATGCAGCAGCACAATACTACATGGTTTAGCTTGTATTAGGCCAGGTTAATTGCTGTTAGAAAAAGCCTGAACCGACTTGACAGTATTCCAAATGCATTCTATACAACCCTTTGGGCACGAGACAGCCTATAGTTGTATATCCTCTGCTCTGGGGTGAGGTTCCTCATGGCAAAGGGGCTCATAAGATTTTCCCCCAGAGCAAAGGCCTCATCTGAAACAAATACAAAATTGAGGCCCTCGACATTGTCCTAAGGAGGTGGCAAATTTAAGGTGCCATTCTATATAACGGTAGAATTCGGTCTGTGCAATCACTCCTCCGTCCGAGTTGCGGCCGTTCTTCCCAACATCAAGGTACAGGAACTCATAATTTGCAGACACCACCGCTAGCATCACTATACTGCAAAAGCCCTTATAATTATAATAATAAAAGCCTGAGTTGGGTGGTGGGACAATACGCACATGCTCCCCATCAATTGCCCCACCACAGTTGGGAAAACCCCACTTATGGTGGAATTGGAAAGCAACAGCCTGCTATTTCTTTGGGTTGGAAGGAAACTGTAGAGTCAAACAATAAAAATAATTACTACTTTTGCACATAACATTGCAAGGAGATTTGACACAAACATTCTTGGCCAACATAAGTATAACATTTTTTAAAATTTAGAGGTATAAGGTCAAATTATCAGATTCATCACCCCCTCTGTTGGCCCATTCTAAAAATGTTATGGTGGGGGGGGGGGGGGGGGGTAGATGTTTTGGACAGGTTACCCTCTCCACTTCCATGAGAGCTAAATGCCTAAATAATGTCTAAATAATGTAATAAATACTTTGGCCAGCCCCTCCTTACTTACACTATTGGCAGCCCAGTGGACAGGTAAGAAGTGTCATAATCCAAAAATATGGATACACACTGTCCAAATTGAAGCACATTTTTACATTAAGAAATTACCTATCAAGATAATAAGAGACAAAAACTTTCAACAGTACCATTTGAAGGTATTCAGGCAGGCCCTTGCACTACATGCTTTGGTGAATTCATCAAGAAATATGACCACAAAAGAGGTATAGTGTGTATGGGTTTTGCAAAGTCAGCAGATAGAGTATTGGTATCAGTTGACTTAGCATTTGGGGGGAGGGGAAGGGACGGTTCCAAGTGAGTTTGTGCCCCAAAAAAATGGCCTTTTGCACTCTGCCTGAATTTGAGGACAACAATAACATTTGTACACATTTTAGGGGGTGTTTAGGGTAAGTACAAAAATGAAGATGACAAAATACATTGTTAAGTTACTAGGCTAGGTGTGTATGGGACCAGGATAGCATGCTGGGGAGTAGGGATGGGCCCGGTGCTCGATGCGAACCCACGTTCGCATCGAGCACCGGGCGTTCGCTCGCTCGGCGAGCCCAGAACTATTTTGGCCGCTCGCATCACGTTCGTGTGATGCGAGCGGCCCCGCAATGCATTGCGGCCGGCGCAGTGCATTGCTGGCTGATGATTGGCCAAGCATGCACTGTGACCCCGCATGCTTGGCCAATCACAGCCCCGGAAACTCGAAGAGCCATAATTGGCTACAGGCAGGACGCCTGTAGCCAATTACAGCTCAGGGGCTGTAGTACACGCCCCCCCCTATAAAAGGCCGCCACGCCGTCTGCGCCGGTCACATGCTGTTCCGGCGCAGATTGAGCAGGCTGATTCTGTGACACTCTGCTCGATTTAGTTAGGTAGAGAGATTCACTTACAGAAATTGAGTTAGATAGATTCAGTTACAAAGATTGATTGAGAAAGAGGGGCTTGTAGTGTGTTCGTGGCAGGCAGGCAGAGCTCCTATATTTTGTTACCAGAAGCACCTATAGGACTTGTAGTGTGTTCGTGGCAGGCAGGCAGAGCTCCTATATTTTGTTACCAGAAGCACCTATAGGACTTGTAGTGTGTTCGTGGCAGGCAGGCAGAGCTCCTATATTTTGTTACCAGAAGCACCTATAGGACTTGTAGTGTGTTCGTGGCAGGCAGGCAGAGCTCCTATATTTTGTTACCAGAAGCACCTATAGGACTTGTAGTGTGTTCGTGGCAGGCAGGCAGAGCTCCTATATTTTGTTCCCAGAAGCACCTATAGGACTTGTAGTGTGTTCGTGGCAGGCAGGCAGAGCTCCTATATTTTGTTTCCAGAAGCACCTATAGGACTTGTAGTGTGTTAGTCCCATCACACACACAGAGCTATATTTTGTTCCCAGAAGCACCTATAGGACTTGAAGTGTGTTAGTCCCATCACACACACAGAGCTATATTTTGTTCCCAGAAGCACCTATAGGACTTGAAGTGTGTTAGTCCCATCACACACACAGAGCTATATTTTGTTCCCAGAAGCACCTATAGGACTTGAAGTGTGTTAGTCCCATCACACACACAGAGCTATATTTTGTTCCCAGAAGCACCTATAGGACTTGAAGTGTGTTAGTCCCATCACACACACAGAGCTATATTTTCTTCCCAGAAGCACCTATAGGACTTGAAGTGTGTTAGTCCCATCACACACACAGAGCTATATTTTCTTCCCAGAAGCACCTATAGGACTTGAAGTGTGTTAGTCCCATCACACACACAGAGCTATATTTTGTTCCCAGAGGCACCTATAGGACTTGAAGTGTGTTAGTCCCATTACACACACAGAGCTATATTTTCTTCCCAGAAGCACCTATAGGACTTGAAGTGTGTTAGTCCCATCACACACACAGAGCTATATTTTGTTCCCAGAAGCACCTATAGGACTTGAAGTGTGTTAGTCCCATCACACACACAGAGCTATATTTTGTTCCCAGAAGCACCTATAGGACTTGAAGTGTGTTAGTCCCATCACACACACAGAGCTATATTTTGTTCCCAGAAGCACCTATAGGACTTGAAGTGTGTTAGTCCCATCACACACACAGAGCTATATTTTGTTTCCAGAAGAACCTATAGGACTTGAAGTGTGTTAGTCCCATCACACACACAGAGCTATATTTTCTTCCCAGAAGCACCTATAGGACTTGAAGTGTGTTAGTCCCATCACACACACAGAGCTATATTTTGTTCCCAGAGGCACCTATAGGACTTGAAGTGTGTTAGTCCCATTACACACACAGAGCTATATTTTCTTCCCAGAAGCACCTATAGGACTTGAAGTGTGTTAGTCCCATCACACACACAGAGCTATATTTTGTTCCCAGAAGCACCTATAGGACTTGAAGTGTGTTAGTCCCATCACACACACAGAGCTATATTTTGTTCCCAGAAGCACCTATAGGACTTGAAGTGTGTTAGTCCCATCACACACACAGAGCTATATTTTGTTCCCAGAAGAACCTATAGGACTTGAAGTGTGTTAGTCCCATCACACACACAGAGCTATATTTTGTTCCCAGAAGCACCTATAGGACTTGAAGTGTGTTAGTCCCATCACACACACAGAGCTATATTTTGTTCCCAGAAGCAACTATAGGACTTGAAGTGTGTTAGTCCCATCACACAGACCTTTATTTTCTTCCCAGAAGCACCTATAGGACTTGAAGTGTGTTAGTCCCATCACACAGAGCTCCTCTATTTTCTTTGCAGAAGCACCCATAGGACTTCTAGTGTGTTAGTGGCATCACACAGAGCTCCTATATATTCTTCTCAGCAGCACCCACAGGACTTCTAGTGTGTTAGTGGCATCACACAGAGCTCCTCTATTTTCTTTGCAGAAGCACCCACAGGACTTCTAGTGTGTTAGTGGCATCACACAGAGCTCCTCTATTTTCTTTGCAGAAGCACCCATAGGACTTCTAGTGTGTTAGTGGCATCACACAGAGCTCCTATATATTCTTCTCAGCAGCACCCACAGGACTTCTAGTGTGTTAGTGGCATCACACAGAGCTCCTCTATTTTCTTTGCATAAGCACCCACAGGACTTCTAGTGTGTTAGTGGCATCACACAGAGCTCCTCTATTTTCTTTGCAGAAGCACCCACAGGACTTCTAATGTGTTAGTGGCATCACACAGAGCTCCTCTATTTTCTTTGCAGAAGCACCCACAGGACTTCTAGTGTGTTAGTGGCATCACACAGAGCTCCTCTATTTTCTTTGCATAAGCACCCACAGGACTTCTAGTGTGTTAGTGGCATCACACAGAGCTCCTCTATTTTTTTTGCAGAAGCATCCACAGGACTTCTAGTGTGTTAGTGGCATCACACAGAGCTCCTCTATTTTCTTTGCAGAAGCACCCACAGGACTTCTAGTGTGTTAGTGGCATCACACAGAGCTCCTCTATTTTCTTTGCAGAAGCACCCACAGGACTTCTAGTGTGTTAGTGGCATCACACAGAGCTCCTCTATTTTCTTTGCAGAAGCACCCACAGGACTTCTAGTGTGTTAGTGGCATCACACAGAGCTCCTCTATTTTCTTTGCATAAGCACCCACAGGACTTCTAGTGTGTTAGTGGCATCACACAGAGCTCCTCTATTTTCTTTGCATAAGCACCCACAGGACTTCTAGTGTGTTAGTGGCATCACACAGAGCTCCTCTATTTTTTTTTGCAGAAGCATCCACAGGACTTCTAGTGTGTTAGTGGCATCACACAGAGCTCCTCTATTTTCTTTGCAGAAGCACCCACAGGACTTCTAGTGTGTTAGTGGCATCACACAGAGCTCCTCTATTTTCTTTGCAGAAGCACCCACAGGACTTATAGTGTGTTAGTGGCATCACACAGAGCTCCTCTATTTTCTTTGCAGAAGCACCCATAGGACTTCTAGTGTGTTAGTGGCATCACACAGAGCTCCTATATATTCTTCTCAGCAGCACCCACAGGACTTCTAGTGTGTTAGTGGCATCACACAGAGCTCCTCTATTTTCTTTGCAGAAGCACCCATAGGACTTCTAGTGTGTTAGTGGCATCACACAGAGCTCCTATATTTTCTTCTCAGCAGCACCCACAGGACTACCGACTACAATGGCTGGAAGACCGCCAAGGGGAGGCAGAGCGTGCAGAGCCAAGAACACAGGGCAGGCAGGCTCTGTTTCTAGTGGACGTGGCCGTGGACGTGGACGTGGTCGTGCATCGTCATCAGCACGTGGCCATGGGACACGCGCGTCTTTGTTTTCGGCAGCTGGACATGTGGAGCCGCATCATGCTGAAGGCTTGGTAGAATGGATGACCAAGCCCTCCTCATCCTCCTCATCCTCTCTCAACCAGGCTCAGGGTACTGACAGAGCATCATCAGCCACCCCTTCCCTAGACCCACCATGTCCTCCTGAGGAGTCCCCCGAACTCTTTGAGCACAGTGTTGGGTACATGCTCCAGGAGGATGCCCAACGATTCGAAGGCTCGGATGACGATACCCAGCTTGAGGAATCTGGCAGTACTGTTCCACCAGCTGCAGCTTACTGCCAGGTTTGCTCTAGTGGTGAAGAGGGAGGGGATGATGAGGTCACTGACTCCACGTGGGTGCCTCAAGGGAGAGAGGATGAGGAGGAGGACGAGGAGGAGGAGGATGCGGCGTCACATGTCCAACGAGGCAGGATGCCCCCTGGAGGCCAGGTAGAGGCCAGCACAGCAACTGTACAACACCGCAGAGCTCCGCCTGTGCAGGGCGCTGCCTCTGCACGTTATCAGAAAAGTTCTTTGGTGTGGGCCTTTTTTGAGACGAGTGCAGCAGATCGCACCACTGCTATTTGCAATATTTGTCTCAAGCGTATCTCGCGTGGCCAAAACATCAGCCGCTTGGGCACGACAAGCATGACCAGACATATGGCGACCTGCCATGCAGCTCGTTGGCAGGCACACATAAAAGACCCACACCAAAGAACTAAGCGGACCTCTCCTTGCTCCTCCTCAGCTGGGATCTCCATCCCCACTACACCTTCAGTCCTCTCTGAAAGCTGCTCTGAGAGGACTGAAGGTGTAGAATTCGGTGTGTCACAACCAAGTACTTGCAGTACACCGACGTCCGATTGCAGCAGGCAAATTTCCCTGCCCCAGCTGCTGGACCGTAGAAAGAAGTACACTCCCAGCCATCCACATGCCCAGCGGTTGAATGCTAGCCTTGCTAAATTGCTAGCACTTCAACTGCTGCCTTTTCAGTTGGTAGACTCGGCCCCCTTCCGTGAGTTTGTTCAATGTGCGGTTCCTCAGTGGCAGGTTCCCAAACGCCACTTTTTCTCGCGGAAGGCGATTCCGTCTCTCTACCGGCATGTGGAGGGCAATGTCCATGCCTCGCTGGACAGGGCGGTCAGCGGTAAGGTGCATATTACCGCTGACTCATGGTCCAGCAGGCATGGACAGGGACGGTACCTTTCTTTCACGGCCCATTGGGTCACTCTATTGGCAGCTGGGAGGGATGCAGGACAAGGTGCAGTAGTGTTGGAGGTTGTTCCGCCACCACGCCTCCAAAACGCGACTACTGCTACTGGTTGTGACACACCTCTCTCCTCCACCCCCTCCTCTTCTTCTTCCTCCAGTGCTCTGTCCTTGGAACCAGCGGTGCTCCGTAGGCGTACAAGGGGCTACGCAAGTACGCAGGCAAAAAGATGCCATGCCGTGCTTGCGCTGGTGTGTTTGGGGGACAGGAGCCACACTGGGCCAGAGGTTCTGGCAGCTCTGCAGGGGCAGGCCGAGAGGTGGTTGACGCCACGTCAGCTTAAGCCAGGAATGGTCGTTTCTGACAATGGCACCAACCTCCTCTCCGCCCTGCGACAGGGGCAGCTCACCCATGTGCCCTGCATGGCTCACGTCCTCAACCTGGTGGTGCAGCGGTTCTTGGGCAGGTTCCCAGGCTTACAGGATGTCCTGAGGCAGGCCAGGAAAGTCTGTGTGCATTTCCGCCGATCTTATAATGCCAGTGCTCGGCTGACTGAGCTGCAAAAGGAGCTGAACCTGCCCAAGAACCGCCTAATATGTGACATGCCCACCAGGTGGAACTCAACGTTGGCCATGCTGCAGCGACTGCACACGCAGCAGAGGGCCATCAATGAGTACCTTTGCGACTACGGCACCAGGACAGGGTCAGGGGAGCTTGTTTTTTTTTTTCCCCACGTCAGTGGAGCATGATCAGGGATGCATGCACTGTCCTCTCACCATTTGAGGAGGCCACGAGGATGGTGAGCAGTGACAGTGCATGCATCAGTGACACTGTCCCTCTTGTCCACCTGTTGGAGCATACGCTGCGTGGGATAATGGACAGGGCACTTGAGGCAGAACAGAGGCAGGAAGAGGAGGACTTCCTTGCCTCTCAAGGCCCCCTTTATCCGGACAGTGTTCCTTCTGTCCCACCCATCACACAGGAAGAGGATGAGGAGGAGGAGGAGGAGGAGGAGGAGGAGGATTGTGTGAGCATGGAGGTGGAGCCTGGCACTCAGCATCAGCAGCAGCAGTCTTTTAGGGATGATGTACAGTCCCAACAAACCAGTGGACTTGTACGTGGCTGGGAGGAGGTGGCTGGCGATCATGTCATCCTCAGTGACCCAGAAGACTCCGGACCGAATGCCTCAGCTAACCTACGCTGCATGGCCTCCCTGATCCTGCAAAGCCTGCGGAAGGATCCTCGTGTTCTTCGGATCAAGGAGAGGGACCATTACTGGCTGGCCACTCTCCTTGATCCGCGGTACAAGGGTAAGGTTGCGGACCTTATCTTGCCGTCGCAGAGGGAGCAGAGGATGAGACATCTCAGGGAGGCCTTGCAGAAAGGTCTGTGCAACGCGTTCCCAGAAACTTTGAGGCTACAAACTCCTGGTCCTGGGCGACGAGTTGCTGAGGCTTCGGTCAGTGGCAGAAGGAGCGGTGGGGAAGGTGGACGTCTGACCGATGCGTTCAGACAATTTTTTAGTCCGCAGCCCCAAGGTATGATCGGTTCCAGCAACCATCGCCAGCGTCTGATATACATGGTGCAGGAATACCTTGGGGCAAGGTCAGACTTGGACACCTTTCCCACCGAAAATCCTCTGGCTTACTGGGTCCTGAGGATGGATCACTGGCCAGAGCTTGCACAGTATGCAATTGAGCTACTGGCCTGTCCTGCCTCCAGCGTTCTTTCCGAACGCACATTCAGTGCTGCTGGAGGATTTGTGACTGATCATAGGGTGCGCCTGTCCACCGCCTCGGTTGATCGACTGACATTCATCAAAATGAATCAGTCTTGGATCACCACCAGCTACCAGGCACCTGAGGCGGATATAACCGAATAATTTTTAATGTCACATCCCTTCAAGACTGCCTATGCTGATGCTGAGTGACTGTCCTCTTATGTTCACTGACTATCCTCTTCCTCCTCCTCAATGATCCATGCCACCACACCAGTGCCTAAGGCACAATTTTTCAGCCCCTGTTTAACAGGGGCGTGTACTTACAATTTTTTAAAAAATGCTTCGCAACACGTGTGACTGCTGTGCTCCAAGTACAGTCTCTGTGAGGGCCGTGTTGCAGTGTTGTGGCACCAGCACCAGTGCCTAAGGCACAATTTTTCAGCCCCTGTTTAACAGGGGCGGGTACTTACAATTTTTTAAAAAAATGCTTCGCAACACGTGTGACTGCTGTGCTCCAAGTACAGTATCTGTGAGGGCCGGGTTGCAGTGTTGTGGCACCAGCACCAGTGCCTAAGGCACAATTTTTCAGCCCCTGTTTAACAGGGGCGGGTACTTACAATTTTTTAAAAAAATGCTTCGCAACACGTGTGACTGCTGTGCTCCAAGTACAGTATCTGTGAGGGCCGGGTTGCAGTGTTGTGGCACCAGCACCAGTGCCTAAGGCACAATTTTTCAGCCCCTGTTTAACAGGGCGTGTACTTACAATTTTTTAAAAAAAATGCTTCGCAACACGTGTGACTGCTGTGCTCCAAGTACAGTATCTGTGAGGGCCGGGTTGCAGTGTTGTGGCACCAGCACCAGTGCCTAAGGCACAATTTTTTTCAGCCCCTGTTTAACAGGGGCGGGTACTTACAATTTTTTAAAAAAATGCTTCGCAACACGTGTGACTGCTGTGCTCCAAGTACAGTCTCTGTGAGGGGTTGCAGTGTTGTGGCACCAGCACCAGTGCCTAAGGCACAATTTTTCAGCCCCTGTTTAACAGGGGCGGGTAATTACAAATCTTGATCTAATAGTTCACAGCAGGGCCCATTCCTGCACCCACCAAGAGTAACTATGAGGGCCTGCAGTCTTGTGGCAACACCGTCCACCACCACCGCCAAAGGCCCAATTTTTCTGCCCTGTTCATCAGGTGCTTGCAATTACAAATCTTGATCTAATAACTCACAACAGGGCCCATTCCTGCGCCCACCAAGAGTAACTGTGAGGGCCTACAGTCTTGTGGCAACACCGTCCACCACCACCGCCAAAGGCCCAATTTTTCTGCCCTGTTCATCAGGTGCTTGCAATTACAAATCTTGATCTAATAACTCACAGCAGGGCCCATTCCTGCGCCCACCAAGAGTAACTGTGAGAGCTTACAGTCTTGTGGCAACACCGTCCACCACCACCGCCAAAGGCCCAATTTTTCTGCCCTGTTCATCAGGTGCTTGCAATTACAAATCTTGATCTAATAACTCACAGCAGGGCCCATTCCTGCGCCCACCAAGAGTAACTGTGAGAGCTTACAGTCTTGTGGCAACACCGTCCACCACCACCACCACCCCCAATTTTTCTGCCCTGTTCAACAGGTGCATGCAATTACAAATCTTGATCTATTAACTCATAGCAGGGCCCATTCCTGTGCCCACCAGTCTTGTGGCTACACCAACATCTAATAGGGCAAATTTCTGCAGAGTATATACGCCAGGCCCCTACTTTCAAACATCCAACTTACAAACGACTCCTACTTGCAAATGGAAAGAGAAAACAGGAAGTGAGAGGAAATCTACCCCTAGGAAGGGAAATTCTATCCTGTTAGATTTAATTTGGGAAAAAGGTATCTCCTCTCTACTGATACTTTATCACCAATCCTTGTTTCAATTAAAACCCCACTTTTCCAAAAACATTTGTCATTGGGACGGAAAGTGAGGTGACATGTTCTGAACAGATGTGCAAAGACAGCAAATGTTACAGGGGTGATAACCCCTCCCTATGTTCTCCAAAAAGCTTAAAAATAGATTTTTTTTTGGGATGGAGCTACACTTCATAATGTACCTGTTCAGATTCTACTTAAGAACAAACCTAAAGCCGCAAGTGGTTTTAAATGGCTTCTTTTTTTCCTTTACAAATGTCATTTTGTGCAAGGACAGTTCTAAACACGGGAAACACATGCCACTTCACAGGCATACTTTAGACACCCCCCCAGGTACCATATTTAAAGGAAAATTTCACTTTTTTTTTTTCACTTTATGCATCATTAAAATGACTGCTCCCGAAAAAACGTTAGTTTTTAAAAGTTCTTTTTGCATTGATATATGTCCCCTGGGGCAGGACCCGGGTCCCCAAACCTGTTTTATGACATTAACATGCATATTGGCCGTTGTAATTAGCACTTTTGATTTCGAACGTTCGCGTCCATTATAACGTATAGGGTTCGAAAATTCGCGCGAACTTTCGGTCCGTTCGAAGGTTCTGGTTCGAACCGAACCCGGGGGTGTTCGGCTCATCCCTACTGGGGAGGTTAGTGAAGGCAAATATGCATGAAGGACGAAAAACTAGCATTAAAAGATTACAGCATGCATGAGGACAAAGAGGATATTCACAGCATATTACAATAATGGCAATTATGGAATGAAGAAATTAATACAATACATTAGCAAACATTAAAATCATAGAATGTGATGTTAAAGGCTAAAACTTACCTGAATATAGTCCTTCAGCAGGACTTGGATGATGGCAGAACAGGTCTCTGGAATAATGATTCCCAGAGCCTGAGGGGAGATCCCAGTTGTGAATTTCAGATCCTGGAGACTTCTCCCGTTCACCAAATACCGCAAGGTGGCGACGAGCCTTTGCTCGGGAGTAATGGCTTGCCACATGCATGTGTCCTGCTTACTAATATAGGGGGTAAGCAAAGCCAATTGTTGGCCAATTTATGTAGGATATTGTATTAAAGTAACATATTGACCAGAAATTCAGTTGAGTTGTCAAATCCAACTAAATTTAAACATATCAAAGGGACAGCTGAAGACCCTTTGATGTGTAAGGCCTCATGCACACGGACGTTTTTGCAGCCGCGTTTTTGAGCGTTTTTTGCAGCTTAACCACTTCAATACCCGGCCATAGTCAAATGACGCCCACAAGGTGGATCTCCCATCCTGGGTGGGCGTCATATGACGTCCTCGGCCTTCCGCCGCTACTGCGGGCCCGGGGGGGCCCGCAGAGCGGCGATCGGGGATCCGGTGTGTCCCTCGGGACACAGCCGTCCCCCGATGGGGGTATTGAAGTGGCCAGTTGTCTCCCAGGCGGTGTTCTGCGCCGTTGCAGCGGCGCCGTTCGCCGCTGTTTGTATGTATCCCGGAAGCGGCGTGCACTGCGCACGCGCGCGCTCCCGGGAACGTTCAGTGACAGATCGGGACTGAGGCTGGCTGAGGCTTTTGCCTTAGATACAGCTCAGCCCCGATCAAAGTAAAAACACAACATAATTGGCTATTTAGTGACTGGCTGTGTCCAATGACAGCCAGTCACTAAATGTAAACAAAAAAGAGAGGTAACTCCTGTTGCTGGGTTCTCCTCTTCACACACCGATCCTGTGTGAGGAGGAGATCAGCTAACAGTGAGTTACCTATATACTGTACCCACCTAGTATATATACCCATCTGTGCCCAGATCACCCCCCCCTAAATAAAGAGAACCTGTCATCAGGTGTACCTGTCATCAGGTGTACCTGTCATCAGTACCTGTCATCAGTACCTGTCATCAGTACCTGTCACCACCAGAGTACCTGCCACCAGAGTACCCGCCATCTCACCACCTGCCAGAGTACCACCAGAGTACCCGCCACCTCACCACCTGCCAGAGTACCCGCCACCTCACCACCTGCCAGAGTACCCGCCACCTCACCACCTGCCAGAGTACCACCAGAGTACCCGCCACCTCACCACCTGCCAGAGTACCACCAGAGTACCCGCCACCTCACCACCTGCCAGAGTACCACCAGAGTACCCGCCACCTGCCAGAGTACCTGCCATCAGAGTACCTGCAACCAGAGTACCTGCCATCAGAGTACCACCAGAGTACCCGCCACCTCATCACCTGCCACCAGTGTACCTACCACCAGAGTACCCGCCACCTCACCAGCTGCCACCAGAGTACCCGCCACCTCACCAGCTGCCACCAGAGTACCCGCCACCTCACCAGCTGCCACCAGAGTACCTGCCACCTCACCACCTGCCACCAGAGTACCCGCCACCTCACCAGAATACCCGCCACCTCACCACCTGCCACCAGAGCACCTGCCACTATGTCCAAAAGGATGTACACCCCAGAGGAGGCATACCAAATTCTCAGTCTGAGCGATGAGAGCATCGGGGAGCTCTCACCGCTCAGTTCTGTTTCAGTTTCTGGCTCAGAATATGAGCCCCCTGAAGGCAGCACCTCAGGATCTGAATTGGAGGAGGAAGCAGCCCCTCCTAAAAGAAGACGGTCGGAACCCCAGGCATCTACCAGCAGTGCCAACGGCGGTAGACCCCAGGAGGAGAGGCCCAGTGTGCGCCAAAGAATTAGGGCCCAAAATCAGCTGCCAGAAAGCTTGGAAAACCCATTGTGGCTGCCTTCTACCACAGGGTCAGCCACGATCCCCCCTTTTACAGCACAGCCAGGTGTGCAGGTCAACACTGCAGGTTTTTCCAAGATGGATTTTTTTTTATTTATTTTTCCCAGAGGAATTACTTCAAATGGTCATGGACCAAACCAATCTTTGTGCCCAACAATTTATCACAGCCAACCCCAACTCCAGCTATGCCCGCCCTTTTGAATGGCGACCCCTAACAATTCCAGAGCTGAAAGTGTTTTTAGGCCTAACGCTAAACATGGGGCTTACAAAAAAAAATGAGATGCATAAGTATTGGTCGACCAAATCCATTCATCACATGCCAGTTTTTTCTGCAGCCATGCCCAGGTCCCGATATGAAATTATTATGCGCTTCCTGCATTTTAGTGACAACTCACAGTGCCCCCCCCGGAATCACCCACAATTTGACAAGCTGTATAAAATTCGCCCCCTAATTGATTTTTTTTTTTTCCAAAAAGTTTGCTGAACTTTATGTCCCTGACAGAAATATATCTGTGGACGAATCCCTGGTGCATTTCACAGGCCGGCTGGGTATGAAACAATACATCCCAAGTAAGAGAGCGAGGTATGGCTTGAAGCTCAACAAGCTCTGTGAAAGTGCCACTGGTTATGTGCACTCCTTCCGTGTGTACGAAGGAAAAGATTCCCAGCTCCAGCCCCCCGAGTGTCCATCGTACATGGGAATTAGTGGGAAAATTGTTTGGGAGTTGGCATTCCCACTCCTCCAAAAGGGGTATCATATATATATGGACAATTTTTATACGAGTTTGCCCCTTCTCCGCCACCTGTACCTAAAAAAAACATTGGCCTGTGGTACAATAAGAAAAAACCGGAAGGGCTTCCCACAGCGCCTTGTCGCCACAAACATTCAAAGGGGGGAATCGGCCAGCTTGAGGAATGAGGAAGTGCTGGCTGTGAAGTGGAAGGATACTAAAGATGTTTATTTGATGTCCACCATCCACAATGACACATCAGTGGAAGTTCCCAGAAGACGCGGTCCCATTCGCAAGCCTTCCTGCATCAATGCTTATAATAAATTTATGGGGGGGGTGGATTTAAATGACCAGATGTTGCAGCCCTATCTGTCAATAAGAAAATCCCTTTTTTGGTATAAAAAAGTTGCAATTTACTTTTTTCATTTGGCCCTTTTAAATTCTTTTATAATTCACCAAAAATCCTCAGCAACACCCACCACCTTCATAAAATATATTGAAGACATTGTCACTTCACTTATTTATCAAGAGGAATCCCCCCCAGAAAGCATTCGCTCAGATTCTGGCGTCAGGCTACATGAGCGTCATTTTCCGGAACATATTCCACCATCAGCATCCGGAAGACGACGCCAAAAAAAATGCCGGGTGTGCACTAAGAGAGGCGTTAGGAAAGACACCAGCTTCTATTGTCCCGATTGTCCCTCCCTACCTGGCCTTTGCATCGGACAATGCTTCAGGCGATATCACACTGTGGACCACTATTAGCCCATATTTCCAATAGACTGCCATTTCCCCCCAATTTCTGTCATGAATATTTCCCTGCCTCAACCAACCATATCATTGTCTTCCATGTGAACTGACCCTGGCCTGTTTCTCGACTATGCCTCTGCCTACCGTCTGCATTGTTTATCCGCCATGTTTCTGCCTTTCAAGTGAACTGACCCTGGACTGTATCGACTATGCCTCTGCCTACCGTCTATGTCTGCCTTTTACCTGCACTGACCTCGGCTTGTTGACCATGTTTTTGCCTGCCCCTTGGACTGATCTTTTACCCTGCTACACAGGGGTCTCACATATGTGAGGGGCTCCAGAAGAGTGTTCGGAGTTCAGAAAACCAGTTTTTCTGTGTTCCCATAACAGGGTCTGGTTGTCCGGAGGCTTCAAAGAGATTTGGGTGGGAGAAGCCTCTACCCCTGTCCCCATTCTTCCCTGACCGATACCCTAAGCTTGATGGTCCTGTCTGCTCCCTGGAAAAAATACTCTGGCTGTGCTGACCATACCTCTGCCTGCTGCCTTTACTAATTATGGACAGTATTCCTGCCTGCTGCATGGACGATCCTTTGATCCTTTTGCTGCTGCTGACCACATCCCTGCCTGCTATCTGGACTAATGCATTGGCTGTGTTGACAACATCTCTACCTGTGCTGACTATTCCTGCCTGCTGCCTGTTTTGCTGTCGCTGTCCACGTTCCTGCCTGCTGCCTGTTTTGCTGTCGCTGTCTACGTTCCTGCCTGCTGCCTGGACCGATGCTCTCCTCTGTGGACCACTGCACTACTAAAACCGCAGGTAATCTTTTCTTTACCCTTTGCTCAGCAGAATGTATTTTGGTTTGTAATTGGTATGTACAGTACATGCTATGTGTTAGAAATATGAAGGGCCTTCAACAATGTGATAGGTTGGCAGGAATTTATGTGTGTAATTTATGCTCCTAGAACACCTGACAGTGCTACTTGGGCCTCTGTATGTGGCCAGGCTGTGTAAAAGTCTCACATATTTGGTATCGCCATACTCAGAAGGAGTAGCAGAATGTATTTTGGGGTGTAATTTTGCTATGTACATGCTATGTGTTGGAAATATCTTATAAATGGACAACTTTGTATAAAAAAAATGCGTTTTCATTTTTTTCCCACATATTCCAAAAACTTTGGGAAAAAAATGAACCATTCAAAAGACTCATTATGCCTCATATATTATACGTTGGGGTGTTAGCTTTCCAAAATGGGGTCATTTTGTGGGCGTTTCCATTGTCCTGGTGCTCCAGGGCCTTCGAAACTGTAATAGGTGGTTGAGAAATGAGATGTGTAATTTATGCATGTAGAACGCCTGACGGTGCTACTTCAATGTTGGGCCTCTGTATGTGGCCAGGCTGTGTAAAAGTCTCACACATTTGGTATCGCCATACTCAGGAGGAGTAGCAGAATGTATTTTGGGGTGTCATTTTTGCTATGAACATGCTATGTGTTGGAAATATCTTATAAATGGACAACTTTATGTAAAAAAAAAATGCGTTTTCATTTTTTTCCACAGTTTCCAAATACTACTGGAAAAAAACGAACCATTCAAAAGACTCATTATGCCTCATATATTATACGTTGGGGTGTTAGCTTTCCAAAATGGGGTCATTTTGTGGGCGTTTCCATTGTCCTGGTGCTCCAGGGCCTTCAAAACTGTAATAGGTGGTTGAGAAATGAGATGTGTAATTTATGCATGTAGAACGCCTGACGGTGCTACTTCAATGTTGGGCCTCTGTATGTGGCCAGGCTGTGTAAAAGTCTCACATATTTGGTATCGCCATACTCGGAAGGAGTAGCAGAATGTATTTTGGGGTGTCAGTTTTGCTATGTACATGCTATGTGTTGGAAATATCTTATAAATGGACAACTTTGTATAAAAAAAATGCGTTTTCATTTTTTTCCCACATATTCCAAAAACTTTGGGAAAAAAACGAACCATTCAAAAGACTCATTATGCCTCATATATTATACGTTGGGGTGTTAGCTTTCCAAAATGGGGTCATTTTGTGGGCGTTTCCATTGTCCTGGTGCTCCAGGGCCTTCGAAACTGTAATAGGTGGTTGAGAAATGAGATGTGTAATTTATGCATGTAGAACGCCTGACGGTGCTACTTCAATGTTGGGCCTCTGTATGTGGCCAGGCTGTGTAAAAGTCTCACACATTTGGTATCGCCATACTCAGGAGGAGTAGCAGAATGTATTTTGGGGTGTCATTTTTGCTATGAACATGCTATGTGTTGGAAATATCTTATAAATGGACAACTTTATGTAAAAAAAAAATGCGTTTTAATTTTTTTCCACAGTTTCCAAATACTACTGGAAAAAAACGAACCATTCAAAAGACTCATTATGCCTCATATATTATACGTTGGGGTGTTAGCTTTCCAAAATGGGGTCATTTTGTGGGCGTTTCCATTGTCCTGGTGCTCCAGGGCCTTCGGAACTGTAATAGGTGGTTGAGAAATGAGATGTGTAATTTATGCATGTAGAACGCCTGACGGTGCTACTTCAATGTTGGGCCTCTGTATGTGGCCAGGCTGTGTAAAAGTCTCACACATTTGGTATCGCCATACTCAGGAGGAGTAGCAGAATGTATTTTGGGGTGTCATTTTTGCTATGAACATGCTATGTGTTGGAAATATCTTATAAATGGACAACTTTATGTAAAAAAAAAAAATGCGTTTTCATTTTTTTCCACAGTTTCCAAATACTACTGGAAAAAAACGAACCATTCAAAAGACTCATTATGCCTCATATATTATACGTTGGGGTGTTAGCTTTCCAAAATGGGGTCATTTTGTGGGGCGTTTCCATTGTCCTGGTGCTCCAGGGCCTTCAAAACTGTAATAGGTGGTTGAGAAATGAGATGTGTAATTTATGCATGTAGAACGCCTGACGGTGCTACTTCAATGTTGGGCCTCTGTATGTGGCCAGGCTATGTAAAAGTCTCACACATGTGGTATCACTATACTCAGGAGGAGTAGCAGAATATATTTTGGGGTGTCATTGCAAGTATGCATGTGCTGTGTGAGAGAAATAACTTGTTTTTATGACAATTTTGTGCAAAAAAAAAAAAAAATAAAAAAATTTTTTTATCATATTTCCAAGAATTTTGGGAAAAAATTTACAACTTCAAAAAACTCGCCAAGCCTCTTACTAAATACCTTGGAATGTCTGCTTTCCAAAAAGGGGTAATTTGGGGGGTATTTGTACTTTCCTGGCTTGTTAGGGTCTCAAGAAATGAGATAGGCCTTCAGTGAATCAGGTGTGATCAGATGTGATCATTTTCAATGATTTGCACCATAGCTTTTAGACGCTATAACTTTCACAGCAACCAAATAATATACACTTATTTGGGTTATTTTTACTAAAGATAAGTAGCAGTATACATTTTGGCCAAAATTTTGGAAAAAAAATGTTTTATTTGCAAAAATGTTCAATAGAAACTAAAAAAAAGTGTTTTTTTTTCAAAAATTTCTCTCTTTTTTCGCTAATACTGCAAAAAATAAAAAACCCAGCAGTAATTAAATACCACCAAAAGAAAGCTCTGTTTGTGAGAAAAAAATGATAAAAATTTGGTTTGGGTAGCATGTAGCATGACTGAGTAATTGTCATTCAAAGTGTGAGAGCGCTGAAAGCTAAAAATTGGTCTGGTAAGGAAGGGTGTTTAAAAGCCCTGTATTGAAGTGGTTAAAAACGCCTGTCCATGTTAGTCTATGGCTTCATGCTCACCTAGGCGTTTTTGAGCTGCAAATGGCATAGGCGTTTTTAAGCTGTAAAAAAAACCCAGGACCAGTGCGTTCCTTGGCGCTGTGCTAGAGCTGTAAAAACTCGATTCGTGCAAAAACGCGCAAAAACGCGCACCAGCGTTTTTGAGCTGCAGCGTTTTTTTTCTGCAAAAAGATGATTGGACACTGTAATCCCTGTATAGGAAATTCCTGCCTAGACATAGATTACCCAAGAGTGCTTTGCACAGTCATGCACCAGAACAGTCATTCATTGAAAGTCATTGATAAAAAATAAAAAAAATTTTAAAAAAAAGCGTAGGGGTCCCCCCAAATTCAATAACCAGGCCCTTCAGGTCTGGGATGGATATTAAGGGGAACCCCAGCCAAAAAAAAAAAATGGCGTAGGGTCCCCCTCAAAATCCATACCAGACCCTTGAGGTCTGGTATGGATTTTAAGGGGAACCCTAGCCAAAAAAAAATGGCGTGGGGTCCCCCTCAAAATCCATACCAGACCCTTATCCGAGCACGCAACCTGACAGGCCGCAGGAAAAGAGGGGGGACGAGAGCGGCCCCCCCTCCCGCCTGAACCGTACCAGGCCACATGCCCTCAACATTGGGAGGATGCTTTGGGGGTCTAAGACTCCTAAAGCACCTTGTCCCCATGTTGATGAGGACAAGGGCCTCTTCCCCACAACCCTGGCCATTGGTTGTGGGGGTCTGCGGGCGGGGGGCTTATCGGAATCTGGAAGCCCCCTTTAACAAGGGGACCCCCAGATCCCGGCCCCCCCTGTGTGAAATGGTAAGGGGGTACAAAAGTACCCCTACCATTTCACCAAAAAAGTGTGAAAAATGGTAAAAATGACAGGAGACGGTCTTTGACAATTCCTTTATTAAAATCTTCTTTCTTCTTTCTTCATCCTTCGGTTTCTTCATCTTCTCCTTCCGTCATCTTCTTCCATCTTCTTCTTCCTCCGATCCGCTTCTTCTTGCGCTGGTCTTCTCGTCCTTCTCGTCCGGCATCTTCTTCCGTCGGCGTCGGTGTCTCTTCTCGCAGGCCGCTCCGCGCAATGGGAGGCTCCCGCTGTGTGAGGCTCCGCTCCGTCTGACAGGTCTTTTATAACGGAGGGCACTTGGTGACCCCGCCCCCCTCTGACGTCAGAGGGGGCGGGGTCACCAGGTGCCCTCCATTATAAAAGACCAGTTAGACGGAGCGGAGCCTCACACAGCGGGAGCCTCCCATTGCGCGGATCGGCCTGCGAGAAGAGACACCGACGCCGACGGAAGAAGATGCCGGACGAGAAGGACGAGAAGACCAGCGCAAGAAGAAGCGGATCGGAGGAAGAAGAAGATGGAAGAAGATGACGGAAGGAGAAGATGAAGAAACCGAAGGATGAAGAAAGAAGAAAGAAGATTTTAATAAAGGAATTGTCAAAGACCGTCTCCTGTCATTTTTACCATTTTTCACACTTTTTTGGTGAAATGGTAGGGGTACAAAACCCTTACCATTTCACACAGGGGGGGGGGGGCGGGATCTGGGGATCCCCTTGTTAAAGGGGGCTTCCAGATTCCGATAAGCCCCCCGCCCGCAGACCCCCACAACCAATGGCCAGGGTTGTGGGGAAGAGGCCCTTGTCCTCATCAACATGGGGACAAGGTGCTTTAGGGGTCTTAGACCCCCAAAGCATCCTCCCAATGTTGAGGGCATGTGGCCTGGTACGGTTCAGGCGGGAGGGGGGCCACTCTCGTCCCCCCCTCTTTTCCTGCGGCCTGCCAGGTTGCGTCGGATAAGGTCTGGTATGGATTTTGAGGGGGACCCCACGCCATTTTTTTTTGGCTAGGGTTCCCCTTAAAATCCATACCAGACCTCAAGGGTCTGGTATGGATTTTGAGGGGGACCCTACGCCATTTTTTTTTTTGGCTGGGGTTCCCCTTAATATCCATCCCAGACTGAAGGGCCTGGTTATTGAATTTGGGGGGACCCCCACGCTTTTTTTTTTTGTTTTTTTATTAATGAATGACAGTTTTCTTTGTTTTCTGTGTCATTGTGGGAACTTTGGGAGTGGTATAAGCCAAGAGATGTGTTTTTCTTTAAAAAACGCTAATTAACACTGACGCTAAAAAACGCGCAAAAACGCGCAAAAACGCCAATGCAAAACGCGGTAAAAATCAAGTTTTTTAGGCTGCTTTTTCCAGGTGTCCAACCTAGCTTTACAGCCCGTTTTTTAAAACGTCCGTGTGCATGAGGCCTAAATCTTATGCAAGTCTACCTAGGTGTGTGAGGTATGGCCTTTTAAAATAGGTCTAGGGAAAATATTCGTTGTCATATATACTCTGTTGGATTTTGTCATCTATTGCAAGACTGTTCTGTGTTGGAAGCCAATAAAGTCTCTCTCTGGAAGAATTGGGTTGCTATATCACTACAATATGTTCTTTAGCTTTATGTATACAAAGGGGAATGCAGGTGCTATGGAGATGTATCATCACTACAACCACAAAGGCTCAATGTTGAGATGTTCCAAACACAATTATACAAATGTTAATAAGTCACCTAGACCAGATCAGTTATCTGTAAGCCGTTGTTCTAACTTTAATAACTGGTTCGGTACCAAATGATTGTTAAATATAGCAGTTGTGTTACCTATATTTACAAAAAAGGATTATATTTGTCACTACAGATCTGCAAATTTAAAGTGCATACATAGTGACAAATGTCATACCTCCCAACATTTTGAGATGGGAATGAGGAACACCTACTAACAAACGTATATAGGCATAGGGCACGCCCCTGGTCACACCCCCTTAACCGCTTTAGCCCCGGAAGATTTTTCCCCTCTTCCTGACCAGAGCACTTTTTGCGATTCGGCACTGCGTCGATTTAACTGACAATTGCGTGGTCGTGCGATGTTGCACCCAAACAAAATTGACATCCTTTCTTTCCCACAAATACAGCTTTCTTTTGGTGGTATTTGATCTATTTTATTGTAACAAAATTTTGTCCAAAATAAATATTTAAACACTAATGCCCTGTACACACGATTGGACTTTCCGATGGAAAATGTGCAATAGGAGCTTGTTTTTGGAAATTCCGACCATGTGTTGGCTCCATCGCACTTTTTCCATCGGAATTTCTGACACACAAAGTTTGGGAGCTGGATCTAACATTTTCTGACAACAAAATCCGTGTGTACACAATTCCGATGCACAAAGTGCCACACATTCTCAGAATCAAGCAGAAGAGCAGCACTGGCTATTGTACTTAATTTTTTCGGCTCGTCGTACTTTTGTACGTCACTGCGTTCTTGGCGTTTGGAATTTCTGACCAACTTTGTGCGACCGTGTGTATGCAAGACAAGTTTGAGCCAACATCCGTCTGAAAAAATCTGATGGATTTTGTTGTTGGAATGTCCGATCGTGTGTACAGGGCATAATAGCGCTTATATATTCTGAAAGTCTTTCAAACTTGGTACACAGTCCACTTTTGACAAAATAGGCAGCCAAAATGTGAAAAAGATGAAGGAAAATTTGCTCCAAAAGAGAAGTGTTCAGGGTAAATTATAATTAATTACTCCAGACGATTAACCATCACCGCAATGATTGAATGACAATCCCCAAAAAGAAATTTACTTACCAGATATTACTGGATTTATTGCATATCTCTGGGTATGTTGTTATCAGTAAGGCCCCTTTCACACGGGACGGATCTGTATTGATCCGCTCCGTGAAGATCCGCTGCTCAGCGGGGATCGCTCAGCTGATCCCCGCTGAGCCGGCTGATGACAGGGCGGTCCCTGCACACAGTGCAGGGACTGCCCTGTCAGTTCTGTCAGTTCTCCGCTCTCCCCTATGGGGGATCGAATGAGCATGGACCGTCTGTCCGCGTTCATCCGATCTGCAGACGGATGGAAAAATAGGGTTTTCCTCTGTCTGCAGAATCGGACAATAGCGGAGGCGGATCATTCGCTGACACCCGCTATCCCATAGGGGTGCATGTATGTCCGTTTTTCATCTAAAAACGGATGGATGAAAAACGGACATACGGCCCGCACGTGTGAAAGGGGCCTAAGCCTCTGTGAATCTTCATCCAATATTAGTGGGAAGGTGTGTGGATGTCAGGTGGCTAAAATCAGCAATCACTGCATATTTCCATCTGTATATTGCTTGTGATAAGCAAGAAAATAAGGATGCACATAGCGTAATCCAATTTTCCAAAAGGTATGTTTATTTAACCACTTAATAACCGGCCCATAGCTGAATGATGGCTACAGGGCGGTTGGATAACTCTGGGAGGGTGTACAGTGACATCTTCCCAGAATCCCGCTCTTGCGCGCCTCCCATCGGGTCCACAGAACCAGGTGCATAACAAATCATGGTAAACGGCCTCTGATCGCGGAGTGATCACTTGTAAACAAACATGTAATGATGCCGGTTCCTCTCTCCCCTTTGTGTACGGATCTGTACAGTGGAGGGGAGTGATCGGATGGCAGCAGCGCTGTGGGCTTCATCTGTAGTGCCCACAGTGCTGCTCTGTGACTTCTTTGCAGTCACATCCATGGATCCATCCATCCATGCTCAGCCATCCCTCCATACTCTGCAATACCCTGCCATACCCTGCCAATACTTTTCAATACTCTGCCACACCCTGCCAATACCCTGTAATACTCTGCCAATACTCTGCAATACCCAGCCATACTCTGCTATACTCTGCCATACCCTGCCAATACTCTGAAATACTCAGCCATACCCAGCCATACTCTGCCATACTCAGCCATACTCTGCCATACTCTGCCATGCCCAGCCATACTCTGCAATACTCGGTGATACCCAGCCATACTCTGCAATACCCAGCCATACTCTGCAGTACTCAGTAATACCCAGCCATACTCTGCAATACTCAATGATACCCAGCCATACTCTGCAATATCCAGCCATACTCTGCAATACTTGGTAATACCCAGCCATACTTGGCGATACCCAGCCATACCTAGCCATGCTCGGTGATACCCAGCCATACCCAGCCACACTCAGCCATACTCAGCCATGCCCAGCCATGCCCAGCCATGCTCAGCCATGCTCGGCCTCTGTATGTGACCAGGCTGTGGAAGTCTCACACATGTGGTATCGCTGTATAAATAGACAACTTTGTGTTAAAAAAAAAAAAAGCATTTTAACCACTTCCCGTCCGCCTGCCGTTATCCTTGACTTTGTGCGGGGATATCTGAATGATGCCTGCAGCTACAGGCATCTTTCAGATATCAGCTTTTTCAGTCGGCGATTCCCTACACCATGAGAATGATCATATTGGCTGTTCCACTGCTTGATCATTCTTACGGGAGGAGAGAGGGGACATCCCCCCTCCCGCCGTCCTCCGGTGCTTCTACGATCAAAGCAAGGATGTTTTCTTTTTATTTTATTTCAAGCTTCCCAGCCTAGAGGTGAGATGTGGGATCTTATTGACCCCATATCTCACTGTAAAGAGGACCTGTCATGCCATATTCCTATTACAAGGGATGTTTACATGTGTCAAACATCTGTCAAAGTCTCAAACTAAAATAAATAAAGTACAATAAAAAAAATATATATTTTAAAGCGCCCCTGTCCCTGTGTGCTCGCATGCAGAAGCAAACACATATGTAAGTCCCACCCACATATGAAAACAGTGCTCAAACTACACATGTGAGGTATCGCTGTGAACGTTAGAGCGAGAGCAAATATTTGGGCTCTAGACCTCCTCTGTAACTCAAAACATGTAACCAGTAAAAAAATTTAAAGCATCACCTATGAGAATTTTTAAGTAGCGAAGTTTGGCGCCATTCCACAAGTGTGTGCAATTTTGAAGGGTGACATGTTAGGTATCTATTTACTCGGCATAACTTCATCTTTCACATTTTTTAAAAAGCACAAAACAGTTTTTTCCAAAAAAAATGCATTCGAAAAATTGCTGCGCAAATACCGTGCAAGATAAAAAGTTTCAACGGCCGCCATTGTATTTTCTAGGGTCTTTTCTAAAAAAAAACATATAATATTTTGGGGTTATATGTAATTTTCTAGCAAATAAATGATGATTTTTACATGTAGGAGAGAAATGTCAGAATTGGCCTGGGTGCTCCCTGCATGTTGGGCCTCAGTATGTGGCCACACTGTGTAAAAGTCTCACACATGTGATATCGCCATACTCGGGAGTAATAGCAGAATGTGTTTTGGGGTGTAATTTGTGGTATGCATATGCTGTGTGTGAGAAATACCCTGCTAATATGACAATTTTGTGAAAAAAAAATCTTGATTTTGCAAAGAATTGTGGGTAAAGATGACAACTTCAATAACCTCTCCATGCATCTTTCTAAATACCTTGGGATGTCTTCTTTCCAAAAAGGGGTTGTTTGGGGGGTATTTGTACTTTTCTGGCATGTTAGGGTCTCAAGAAAAGAGATAGGCCGTGAGTACTTCAGGTGTGATCAGGTGAGATCAATTTTCAGATATTGGCACCATAGCTTGCGGACTATAACTTTCACAAAGACCAAAAGACCAATTTGTACTTATTTTTTACCAAAGATATGTAGCAGTATACATTTTGGCCAAAATTTATGAAGAAAAATGACTAACTTGCTAAATTTTATAACAGAAATAAAGAACAATTTATTTTTTTACAGAATTTTCGGTATTTTTTCTTTTATAGCGCAAAAAATAAAAAAATACCTTGGGATGTCTTCTAAATTAGTTGTTAAAATTAGAATTAAATTAAATTAAATTTAACTAAATTAACAGCGTTGATTAAATACCACCAAAAGAAAGCTCTATAGGACAACAATTTCATATAGGTACAGTGTTGTATGACTGAGTAATTATCATTCAAAATGCGAGAGCACCGAAAGCTGAAATTTGGTCTGGTCTGGTTAGGAAGGGGGTTTAATTGCCCAGTGGTCAAGTGGTTAATATACCCTCATAGATGCACACTTGCAATAAAAACATAAGTTAAAAGCATAAGTAAAATTATAATTGTGAAGTCACTACCTCCTGATGTACCTCTTCACCGCTACAGCGGTGATCCCGGGTGAGGTAAACTGGAGAGCCGACAGCTTGATTCAATGGCATGGGTTGCTGTGTGATCAGGCCCTGTCTAGTTTCCTCATTGCTTTTGTCAGAGGGCGTGGCCACACTTTTATACACACACGAGCTCATGGGAATTAACCCGCTCTTGTATGTTAATTTTACTATTTGAGCGGTTCTCACCTCCCATCCTAGCTGCACTCGCAAACAATCCTTTAATCTTATAGGGCTATAGTGCATTATATGACTAATATAAACATTTACAAAAATATCTCAAACATACCTCCTATACTAAAAAAAGGAAGTGTATATTTAAACACTATGTATTAAGCATAATCAGCACCACAGTTAACCAGATCAAAACAATCGGTCCACCGATCATAATCTTGCTGGATCGCACTGTGTATGGCAAAAGGATTCATTCATTAGTGCAAAACGGATTAACAGCCAAATTAATAGTGCTAACCCCGAAGTGATATAGACGTATAATTCATTTATAACATGTTTAAAATCCTAATAAGTATAAAATCATTTTCATGAGACAGAGCGCTGCATAGGAAGTTATAATTACCTCATAACCATTGCATGCTAGTAAATTTTTTGATATGAGTAATACTAATTCATATTCAATTAGATACACAAGAGTCACATATGCAGCTTACTGTTATTATACTGTATTTATAAAAAAAAAAAAAAAAAAAAATTATTTTTTATTTTTTTAAGTATTTTTAAATGTAGTTTATAACAATAATTACAACCCTAATGTGCAGGAATAATAGCACTAACATGTTGGTGTCAATTTATCAAAGGGTGAAAATTAGCAATAGAACATAAATTAACAGATACTATATTATATTAAAATTTGACTCTTTAAAACTAATAAAATTTATCAATGTATACTAAAAACTAAAATTACCCTATAAAATGGTTAAAAAATCAGTAAACAAACACTTTAATTCAAACTCAACGTTCATTCCTGGGGGGCTAAGGGTATCGGTTAAATAAATCCATTTTGTTTCGCATTTGGATAATTCCCTTACCCTATTACTTCCTCTCCAATCAGGATGCATTTTTTCTATACCCCAGAATTTTAATCCTGAGGGATCACTGTTGTGTTTGATTTTAAAATGCATAGAAACGTTATGTTCCTTGTAGCCAATCTTAATATTATTGATGTGCTTGGAGACACGTTTGCCTGAAGTGTGTTTGGTTTGACCTATGTACATTAAGTTACAGGGGCATTGAAGTGTGTATACGACATAGGTAGACATACAAGAGATTAAATATTTTATTTTAAATGTCCTAGAGTTCGCAGTTGATTGAAACTCAGTGACTCCTCTCAATCTCGTATGCACTTGTTGGCAAGATATACATCTTCGACAACCATGAAAGCCAGGACTATCCCAGAACATAGTAGGTATAATTGGTGGATTTAGTATTTTTTTAACTACTTTGTCCCTAAAAGATTGACCTTTTCTGTAGATAAAAATTGGATTTTCTGGAAGGGCTTTGGTTAAAATTTTGTCAGTGCTCAATAATGCCCAATATTTTTTACAAATCACTTCCACCTCTTTATAGTGAGCATGATAAGCACTAATAAAGCCCCATTCATGTTTGGTGTCTTTTTCTTTATCTTTAATCTTATCGACCAAGCAGCCTCTTTGGGGTACTTTCTGCACATCATTGATAGTTTTATCTAGGATAGCAGTATTTATAATCTTTCTCCACAAAATGTTTTTTTACGACTTGTGCTTTCCTTATGTAATCTGTATCTAGAGAGCAATTCCTCCTAATTCTTATAAATTGACCTTTGGGTAAATTTTTTATCCATGTCATACGGATCGACAGATAAATGCTGCGATCATTCTGTTTAAAAAAACATTTAGTGACCAGATGACGGTCAATCAGCATCACAGTGACATCTAAATAGTTGATGGATTCCCAACTGCACTGGCATTCTAATTTAATTCTATTGTTAATAATATTCAGGTCATTGATATATGTAACTAAGGAGGATTCTGAACCCCCCATATGAAGAAGAGGTCATCAATAAATCTTTGATAGAACAAAAGTTCTCTTTTGCGTTGTCCATATATAAATTGATCCTCCCATGCACTCATAAAGAGATTGGCTAGTGATGGCGCAAATGTTGTGCCCATTGCAACGCCCTTAATTTGTGTGAAATATTTTCCTGAGTACCAAAAATAGTTATGACTTAGACAATAGTCCAGTGCCATACCTAAAAATTTCATTAAAACGAATAGTAGGTCATCTCTTTTACTTAAAGCCCAATTTAAAGCTAGTAGGGCATCTTTGTGCTGTATTATTGTGTATAACGAAGCAACGTCTGCAGTAACTAGAAATACGACTTGGCCATCCGGAATGCTAATACTATTCAATAGTTGCAAAAACTGGCTAGTATCCTTCAGATAGGCTTTACTATTAATTACACTCTCGTTTAAGAACAAATCTAAGTACTGACTTTATTTCCTTTATTTTGCCTATCTTCAAGTTTTGAGAAGCATTTACTTTATATAATGATTGATAATACTCCAGAAAAATGTTACTTGTATCCCTAGTGGAGTATTTCAACTCTCCCTTTTTATCTTTCAATTTTAGAATATAGTTTAAATTCCTTCTAGGTTTAATCTCCCTTGCCAACATTTTCCCAGGTCTATTGCCAAATTCGTACCTACTTTTTGCTGTTCTAATGAATTCATGTTTAGCTTCAACTCCCAAAATGCCTCACATTTTCCTATCAATTCCCTCTTTACTTTATTATTTAAATTCTTATGTGTCTGCTCCAGATCATAAATCTCTTGTAAGAGGGATTGTTTATTGGCTGTCAAAATGTGTTTCCTCTTAGCCCCTTCTGCTATTAATCTCCCTCTCATAACAGCTTTATGTGTTTCCCATAAAATAGTTGGATCAATATTCTCTACATTATTCTCTTCAAAAAACATAGCCATATCCTTTTCCAATTCCTCTACTATATCCTGATTGTATAGAAGCGATTCATCCAACCTCCAGGTTCTCTGCCTATCCAGTATACTTTTCAAGTCCAAGTTAACAACAATCGGGGCATGATCCGAGAGGGTGATTGACTTCACCTCTGCCTTTAGTAGGCCCTCCAACAATTGATGATCCAAAAAAACAGTCAATTCTCGAGTATGAGGAATGTATCTGAGAATAATATGTATAATCCCTCCCGATAGGATGCAAAATTCTCCAAGCCTCCACAAGTTGCTGCTGGTGTAGCTTATGTTTTACAACCTTAAGATGTTTACCCTCTGAACGTAGATATAGGGGCTAGGTATCCAGGGTTGGATCAAGCACAAAATTAAAATCCCCTGCCATAATTACCTTTCCTACTTTAAAATTATCTAGCTTATTCATTACTTTACTCAAAAAGGAACACGGTGGCTATTAGGACAATATATGTTCACTAAAGTATAATCAATATTGAACATAGAACCCCTGATGAACAGATACCTTCCTTCGGAATCTGATTCCATAGCTTTTAAATGAAACAGTGTGTTTTTGTAGAAACCTATTGCTATTCCTTTAGATCTCTTATCAGGGGAATATCCATGAAACCAAACTGGGAATTTTTTTGAGTTCAATCCAACCCTGGATGACCATTTAAAGTGAGTCTCTTGTAAAAAGATAACATTGGATAATTTCTGCAATATTTGATGCCGTTTACTAGGGCTATTTAGGCCCTTAACATTATATGTCACTATCTTCAATAGCGCCATTTCTTACATTATTGGGGATAGTATCTCATATTTTTTCTGTAGGGCGGAACTACATATTCTACTATTTTACCAGAGTTGATCCATTTGACTAACATACACTTTAACAAGACATAACAAAACTTAACAGTACTCCTAAATACCCCCTCAACAGGGCTCCTCTTGTGAACCCCCCCTCCCCTCTCCAAACCTCCCTTCCAGATATTATGGCCTGCCTGGCTATTGCCCAAATCATGAGCTCTCAGCTAGGCAGGGCATCCCTTGGGGGTTATATTGTATCTGCCTGGACCCCCAGATCTCATCCCAATATCAGGAATGGCGCTGGGGGGGGGGGGGGGGGGGGGGGGGGGGCAAGCAGACAACACCGGAACCCCATGCACCCCTGAGCGGATTTCCTCTTTTACTAAACCATTATACCTATAACCTTTTACCCACCCTATGCCACTTGTTTAACTACCCCCAATCTATTCTAATTGAAGGACACTAAAATTTCTTCCATTGCTGATCCAACAACTTCCCCCATTCTGTTTTTTTTTTTCCAATTCTCTAAATTTATGCATGGTAAATCTAATTTGCTACAAAAGTCTTTCAAGTCTTCTGGGAATTTCAATGTAGCTGATACCCCTTGATTTTTAGCTACCGCTACCTTCTAGACAAAGTTTCTTGTGATAAGTCCGTAAAGATTAATATCTCACTTCCATTAAATTTGATTGGTGCTGCATTTCACATGCCATATGAGACTTGTTGTTTTTTTTTCATAATGAGTGAATCTTGCCATTACATCTCTTACTACATCTGTTGGTAGCATATTTGCTTTTTGTATCCGGTGAACTCTATCAATATTTTATTGAACACCTCAGCGGTTTTTCAAGATTGCAGTTTTTCATGGACTCAGGTAGACCCTGTATCCTCAAGTTGTTCCTTCTACTGTGGTTTTCTTGATCCTCTAGGCTATAACGTATGTTCCTGATTTCCAGCCTCTTTTGGTGGTATTTGTTCACCTCCTGCGGTTTTTATTTTTTGCGCTATAAACAAAAAAAAGAGTGAAATTTTTTTAAAAAAAAGCATTATTTTTTACTTTTTGCTATAATAAATATCCCCCAAAAATTTTAAAAAAAAATTTTCTTCCTTAATTTAGGCAGATATGTATTCTTCTACATATTTTTGGTAAAAAAAAAAATCGCAATAAGCATATATTGATTGGTTTGTGCAAAAGTTATATTGTCTACAAAATAGGGGATAGTTTTTTGGCATTTTTTTTATTAGTAATGGCGGCGATCTGCGATTTTTATTGGAACTGCAACATTAGGGTGGACACATCGGACATTTTTGACACTATTTAGGGACCATTGTCATTTATCCAGCGATCAGTGCTATAAAAATGAACTGATTACTGTGTAAATGACACTGGCAGTGAAGTGGTTAACCACTAGGGGGCGATGCAGGGGTTAGGTGTGTCCTAGGGAGTGATTCTAACTGTGGGGGGGTGGGATTCAAGTCACATGACAGCGATCAGTGCTCTTGATGACAGAGAGCAGTGATCTCTGTCATGACACAAGCCAGAACAGTGAAATGCCTTGTTTACATAAGCACTTCCACGTTCTGAGGCTCCGTGACACGATGGCCGGGAGACCGGCGGGCATCGCGTCCGCCAGTCCCGTCTGCTATCCCCAGCTCTTAAAGGGGATGTACAGGTATGCCATTTGCCCACCACTGCCATTGTGCCGACGTATATCGGCGTTCGGTGGTCGGCAACTGGTTAAAGGAGAAATAACCAAATAGAAGGTTGATTAAATCCACAAGGGCTTTTTTTTTTTACCACTACTATTCCTTTATATTGGCTTTTAAAATGTACAAATGCAGCAATTTAGAAATTAGATGAAAGGTTTAGCACTGGGAAACACATTTTGAAAGCTAAAAAGTGCATTTTATATACAATTATATAGATCAGACCAAAATGAGAGACAAATGAGGATGAAAGAGGGACATTGCTCCAAATCAGGGACAGTCTCTCCAAATCAGGGATAGTGTTATCTTTTAGATTTCATAAAATCTGTCAGGTTTAGAATGCAGCTGTCACTTAAAAAGAAATGGAGTGGAAATCTTCCAATGGGTCCATTTGCTCTAGTTACAACTATAACCAGTTGCTGACCACTCCATACAGAATAATCTCTCTCTCCCCCCTCATTTAGGAGCGTTTTAACATTAGTGTTTTTGCCGTTTCCTGCATTTTTGGGTGTTTTTACATTAAAAACACTCCCTATAATGTAATAACGCCTACAATTGTTAAAAAACGACTAAACATGTCTTGACGCGTTTAGACACATTTTGACGCATTTTTGGGCATTTTTTCTCCCACCCCTTAAACGCTTATGCCTCCAAATGCCTCTGACAGGTTATGTGTGCATGGACACATAGGCTAACATGGAGGGGCTTCTAGAGGCAGTTCAAAAAAAGTCAAACGCCCCTTACAGCAGCTGTAAAAATGTCCTGTGTGCATCAGCCCTAAGGAGGCACACTGGACGGAGCTCTGCCCATGTAAACAATGCAGAGTTCCGTCCTGACAGCGGGGATGTGCTTGATTTTTGTTTTCCTGCAAAGGACATCCCCTAGTAAAAGCAGTACACAGTTTACATAAACACTGGCTAGGCACTCAGCTAACCCTTTAATTGCCCTACATGTTTAACCTCTTCCCAGCCAGTATTTTTAGTACAGTGACAGTGCATACTTTTAGCATTGATCACTGTATTAGTGTCACTGGTCCCCAGAAAAGTCTCAAAAGTGTCAGTTAATGCCAGATTGTCCAACACAATATCGCAGTCTCTGCTATAAGTCGCTGATCACAGTCATTACTAGTATAAGGGGAAAAAATTCCAGTAAATACCCCATAGTTTGTGGACACTAACTTTTGAGCAAACTAATCAATATATGGTCATTTGGATTTTTTTTTTTTTACCAAAAATATGTAGCAGAATACATTTTGGCCTACATTCATGAAGAAATTATTTTTTTTTTTTCAATTTGTTTGGATATGTTTTATAGCAGAAAATAAAAAAATATTTTTTTTTCTTTTCAAAAATCTTGATTTTTTTTGGTTTATAGCACAAAAAATAAAAGACCTAGTGATGATCCAATATCACCAAAAGAAATCTCTATTTGTGGGAAAAAATTACATAAATTTAATTTATGTACAGCATTGCATGACAGCGCAAGTAACGCAGTGCCGTATCACAAAAAAAAATGGCTTGGTCATGAAGGGGGATAAACATTGGATAACATTGGATTTTGCCTTATCTTGTAGAAAGTTTTCCTCTCATCTTGTTATTTCTCTTGGAAAAAAATCAAGAAAATTCTGTGTTTAAAACAAAAAATAAAACTAACAGGGGTTTTAATCTTTTCCTGTTCTAGTCACAAGATACAAAAGAAAAACTTTGGTGTTGATTTACTAAAACTGAAGAGTGCAAAATCTGGTGCAGCTCTGCATAGAAACCAATCAGCTTCCAGGTTTTATTTTCAAAGCTTAATTGAACAAGCTGGAGATAGAAGCTGATTAGTTTCTATGTAGAGATTTTGTACTCTGCAGTTTTAGTAAATCAACCCCTTTGGTTATATAAAGTGCTTTATGATACTGATACCAAGTATTATAATAATACTAATTATCATGAGTACTCATGAAAATGCTCCGATACCCGAAACCAATACCTTTTGGGGTGCAATTTAAGCCCATACTAAATTAATGGACTCAAATCTCACTGCAAAGAATCACATATCATTTCCCGCACTGCTCCTGTGTGAACCCAAGGCTTGTCATAGCGATTTCAGCCTGGGTTCCCAAATAAGTAGTGAGGAAAACTGCATGCGATTCAGACAGGAACTGCACCACATCCCTTTGCAGTGCGATTTGAGCTCATTCATTTTGTAGGGGCTCAAATCGTACCACAACGATTATCAGTACTTGTTATCGGCGAGTACTTGATCGAAAGTATCGCTACTCGTACCCGCAGGAAAAAACAGTATTGGTGCATCCCTAGTTATATATTCACTTGTAAATGACAAGTCTCCAAAATGTCTCAAAACATGGGACTTCTGTTAGTGATAAGCTGTCATAGTTTATGATCCATGAAAAGAGATCTATTCAGGGGCGTACCTAGTGCATTTGGCACCCGGGGCGGATCCTATATCTGGCACCCCCCCCCCCCACCTTAAAACTTAAAAACACCCCACTGTGCTCCCTGCATACCTCTGCATCCTTAAATATCTTTTTGTCACTACTGTGTACATTACACAGCACCCTGCACCTCTGGACCCCTTTACATTACACAGCACCCTGCACCTCTGGACCCCTTTACATTACACAGCACCCTGCACCTCTGGACCCCTTTACATTACACAGCACCCTGTACCTCTGGACCCCTTTACATTACACAGCACCCTGCACCTCTGGACCCCTTTACATTACCCTGCACCTCTGGACCCCTTTACATTACACAGCACTCTGCACCTCTGGACCCCTTTACATTACACAGCACTCTGGACCCCTTTACATTACACAGCACCCTGGACCCCTTTACATTACACAGCACCCTGGACCCCTTTACATTACACAGCACCCTGGACCCCTTTACATTACACAGCACTCTGGACCCCCTTTACATTACACAGCACTCTGCACCTCTGGACCCCTTTACATTACACAGCACTCTGGACCCCTTTACATTACACAGCACCCTGGACCCCTTTACATTACACAGCACCCTGGACCCCTTTACATTACACAGCACCCTGGACCCCTTTACATTACACAGCACTCTGGACCCCCTTTACAATACACAGCACCCTGGACCCCTTTACATTACACAGCACTCTGGACCCCTTTACATTACACAGCACTCTGGACCCCTTTACAATACACAGCACCCTGCACCTCTGGACCCCTTTACATTACACAGCACTCTGCACCTCTGGACCCCTTTACATTACACAGCACTCTGGACCCCTGTACATTACACAGCACTCTGGACCCCTTTACATTACACAGCACCCTGGACCCCTTTACATTACACAGCACCCTGGACCCCTTTACATTACACAGCACCCTGGACCCCTTTACATTACACAGCACTCTGGACCCCCTTTACAATACACAGCACCCTGGACCCCTTTACATTACACAGCACTCTGGACCCCTTTACATTACACAGCACTCTGGACCCCTTTACATTACACAGCACTCTGGACCACTTTACATTACACAGCACTCTGGACCCCTTTACATTACACAGACCCCCCCCTAACAGCTCTGGACCCCCTGCATGTTACACAGACCCGCCTACAATACAGACCCCCCTTCAGTACAGATCCCCTACAGTGGAGACCCCCCCTGCAATGCAGAGCCCCCCCCCCTACAGTGGAGACCCCCCCCTACAATGCAGACCCCCCCCTTCAGTACAGACCCCTCCCCCTACTACAATGCAGACCCCCCCCTACGACCCTTAATGTACCTCAGGTCAGGAGGATTGTCAGCGCGGGACACACAGCAGACTACAAGGAGGAGGGGGAGGGGGAGCCGGCGGCTTCACTCTGCTCGGCTGTATGACACAGCCGAGACAGATCAGAGCCACGGAGAGCCGTGGAGAGCGGCGCACACCCTCCCCCTCTCCCTCCTCTCACCTCACCTGACGCTGGCTGTTACTCACCGCGCAGCGGAGCTGCGCAAGATATATCAGCACTCGGCGCGCTGTCCCCGACTCCCCGCTTCCATCGCGGAGGGGGGCGCCGGCCTGACACCCCCCCAGTGTGTGGCACCCGGTGCGGCCCGCCCCCCCCCGCACCCCCCCTTAGTACGCCGTTGGATCTATTGATGATTCAGTCACCAAAAATCATTCAGAGTGCTTTGTTTATGGGAGGAAGTAGCCACGGCTCGGATGTTATGTGAGCAGGTGGGCGTTGCTCGCAATGTACAGTGACCATCCTGTTTAATGCCGGAACCTCCTCGAACCAGGCTTCAGGCTCCGCCATCCCGTCAACCCGTTAGCCCGCTGGACTCCCAGGTCCCTCAAATCGGCTCATCAGTTGAAGGGCTGACTCTGGCTGACTCCAGCTGATTCTGGCTTTCACCATCATTTCAGCCCGCTAACTCGCCACCCCATCATCTCGACATCCCGCTGATCTCCCGCTGGCCTCCCAAGCCTCTCCATTGGCTGATAGGCTGAGGAATTAGCCAGTCAGCCGCTTACCAGCAGCCAACCCGCCCCATTTTACCAGTCCCAACCCGCTCCAGCCACTAATGCACTCCATTTGCCTACCAGCTGTAAACCTGCTCCAGGACACTGCCAACCCACCATGCCACCGGCACATTAACCTTCATTCTGTTCCTGGACATCCTGCTTCAGATTACTGTTACCATCCTAACTTGCTGGTTAATCTTTCTTTTTTCTATTCTGCCATCTTATCAGATTGCCGACCCCTGGTCCCTCTGACCTGCTGTTTCGTGGACCTGCTGACTGGGAGGCTGACCAGAGATTACAAGGGTCAACTGGGCCAGATGGGGTGATTGTGGGCGGGGGGCGTGACCGGATGGAGGAGGGTGTGTGTGTGAGAGAGTAGGTGCCTGTCCTCCTCTCTCTATCTCTCCTCCGCTCTACCCCCGAGAATTCCGCGACTTGCGGGGACCTGCCTATGAGACCGGTCCCCATGTCCCCATGTACCTTGTAAATGCTGCGGGTTGGATAGGTGAAGATCGCGGGATGCGGCGACGCTGATTTGTAAAGCTTCGTTTTGAAAAACCCGCTGACCGCAGCAAGCGAGGAGATCCTGGAGATCCTGGAGACGTGATAGGCTGCCTCCCCCGCTCCGTCATCAACCGTCATCAACCCGCGACAGACAGCTGACGGCTAGCCGCGCAGTGAGAGCGACCGGCGCCTGCTGATAGGCCGGTATCCCTTCCCATGCTATTTACAGGCGCCGGGGAGCTGAGAAACCTTCAGCGGCAGCAGCGAACAGTGGCACAGAGCAGAGCTGAATCAGAGGAGAGAGCGGAATACCACAAGTGGAGACGAAGGGGGGCCAAAGATTAAAACTAACCCGAAGGAGGGACGCATGCTGAGAAAGCCCACAAGGACTCTTAAAGAGCTACTCGAGCGCCCGAGCGACCCTGGTGGGGTGAAACCGAGGACTAGCAACTGTTTTTTTTTGGACTCTGGTCTTTCTCGCACCTTGGTACCCTGAAACCACTTGACAACAGCCATCAAAGGGGGCGAAAAGAGAGAGCCTCCCCTTGTCTGAGGTCATCTGAGGGGTAAGTGAAATTATACTGCAAAAATTACCCTGTAAAGTGATCTGTGACAAGAGACTAGCCAGAGGGAAGGATAATTTGGACGTGGTACCAGGAAAAAAAAAAAAAAAAAAAAGGGCAAGCCTGCATAGGACATTATTAATCTATTTTTCAATATATTGTTACCGCCTATTGCCTATTGCTCACTGATTTGAACCCCCACAGTGCAGTGCAAAGTTTAAGGAGAAGATATCTTGGCCCGAAGGGAGTTAAGGGGAAGGAGGGAGCTAAACTGCCCCCCCCCCCCAAAAAAATTTTTTCCACTTCTGAAAGCCGGGTTGGTGGACGGAAGATAATCAACCGCAGGCGTGATAAATCTGGTCTACTGGAAGGGGACAAGGGAGGCTGAGTGGGATAGTGGAAAAACTTGCAGTATACAACGTATGAGCCAGCGTGCCAGCGTGCCAGTATGCCGTCACAACGCACCACTAAAGCAAGTCAAGCTGCAAGTCAAACAGCTGCAAAGCTGGAGAAATTTGCTCATATCCCAGGACAGACCCCCCCCAAAAATTCCCAGCAAGGCCAACAGGGACATATCAATAAACAAATCGGAGTGCCGGGTACAAGGAAAAGCCAAGGGCAGAGTAATCCACCATTGATATTGGAGCTGGGTGACCCCACGGGGAGATCCCAGGTCCAAACGCTTGAGGCAGCTCGAGAGCCACCATCAGAGGAGGGGGCCGCAGCGGACCCCGAACCCTCATTAAAAGAGGTCCTGAATGTAGTGAATTCCTGCAGAGACTGTTTGAGAGAAGTGACGGCTCAACTTAAAATAATACAGGATGAGCTCTCCCATGTGAGACATGATATACAACAAGTCCAAGAGAGGACCTCAGCCTTGGAGGAGAGACTGGGACTGATTGAGGACGATCTGGCCCCCCTTAAAAGAGAGATGAAAGCCATGAGAGATCAGCTAGTTAAACAAGAAAACAAAATGGATGAAATGGAAAACAGGATGAGGAGAAAGAACATACGCATAGTAGGACTACCCGAATATAGTGAGGGCCCAGACCCAGTGGGGTTCCTTGAAAAGTGGTTTATTGAGGTGCTAGGCCAGGAGAACTTCTCACAATTTTTTGCAATAGAGAGAGCGCATAGAGTTCCTACCAGACTCCCCCCGTCAGGAGCCCCTCCAAGACCCCTGCTGGCTAAAATCCTACACTTCAAGGATAAAGTGTCCATTACCCGTAGAGCTAGAGAAATGGGGAACATTTCGTATAAGGGCTCCAGGATATCATTCTACCCAGATTTTTCTCCTGATCTACAAAAAAAGAGAGCAAAGTTTGGAGAAGTGAAACGCAAACTACGCCAAGAAAACCTGACGTATGCACTATTATACCCGGCAAGACTACGACTAACTGCTCATGGGGGACCTATCTTTTTTGACTCCCCGGAGGGGGTGGAAGAATGGCTGAAGACCCATAAAGAGGGACTCTAGTAGACATAGGACATTGAATGGCCTTATCAATCGAGAGGACACTGCCCCACCCTTTTGTATTAGTCCCTTTTTTTTTTTTTTTTTTTTTTTTTTTTTTTTTTTTTTTTTTTTTTTTTTTTTTTTTTTTTTTTTTTTTTTTTGTTTTTTGTTTTTTTTTTTTTTTCCTCTCTTTCCTTATTATCTGCCCTTTAGCCAGGGGTGGAAATTACTATAATACCTATCTTTAAACCACAGCACGGTTTTGGGGTTTTTCTCGGGGGGGGGGGGGGGGGAAGGGGGGGGGGGTGGGAGGAAAAGGGAAACAGGAGAACAATGAGCAGGGTGTCGCGGATTTGGAAGGGACACAGCTCAGGGCTCTCCAGGTGCATAGGATGGCTTATGGTACTTGTGTTTTTTGTCACTTACGGTAAATTTCAGGGTACATGGGGAGGGTGGGATAGGGTGGGGAAGGGAGGGGGGAAAAGGTTGAGTAAATCTATACTTAAAGAGATACTAAGATTGTGTGTATGGAAAGGTCACAGCAAGAAGCCCCCGGGTACGCCTGGAAAGGCAATGCAAGGTTTGAAAAAGAAGGATGGACGACATGAGTGGATGAAATGGTATGAATTGAACAGATTGAGTAACACGGATCTTAGGAATGTAAGGGGGAGGGAGGAATGGAAGAGGCTCACTAATGAGAACACAATGTTTTTTGTAAATTTCTTCTTTTTTTTCTCCTTTTTGTTATCACTATATACTAGCATGTTACAGGTAGCTCGCACAGGCACAAGCTTAAAAAGCAATAGGGAATATATAGAATCACAATTTTTAAGGAAAAATTTCGTAGTACACTAATGACTGAAACTTCACAGAAAACACGAAAGAAAATCACAATTTGCTCATGGAACGTAAGAGGGTTGGGTGACAGGGGAAAAAGAGCAGCAGCTTTAGCAGCAGTAAATACCCAAAGGGCCACGGTTGTATGCTTACAGGAAACACACCTTACAAACAATACTACACCCCAGCTGGGATGGGGAGGGTTTAAGCCCCAGTTTCACTCGTGCCACACAACCTATTCCCGGGGGGTTAGTACTCTGATTAAATCGGGGGCTCCTTTTAATTGTCTACAGACGAGAATAGATGAACAAGGTCGGTACATTTTTATATACTGCACAATTGAGGACAGAAATATGATCTTGGCCAACATATACATCCCCCCGCCTTCCAATACAGATATCCTCTATGAATTGATAGAATTTGCACTGGACAAACCGGGAGTCCCCCTGTTGATAGTAGGTGACTTTAATATGGTCATTGACCAGAAATTAGATAGATTCCCACAAGGGACAAAACGGGGAGAGACGATAGATCACCGCCTATCCCAGGTAATGGGTGAGGCAGGTTGGAAAGATATATGGAGAACATACAACCCCCAAAGCAGGGGGTACTCCTGCTTTTCCAGAACATATTCTACTTTGTCCAGAATTGACCTAGCCCTGGGTAACGAGGAGGTGACCATAATGGTGAATGATGTAAAGTACTTATCAAGGGGTCTCTCAGATCACTCACCCGTGATAGTATCCCTGGACTTAGGGGAGGGTACTTCCGTAAGGGAGTGGAAAATAAGCCCATCATGGCTGGAACTCATTAAAGACCCACAGGTAGTATCAGAAGCTCTAGTTGAATATATCAATTTAAACTCTGGCACTGCCCCTCAAGGAGTAGTGTGGGACACGCTTAAAGCTTACCTCCGAGGGCTACTGATCCAACAGATATCAAGAATAAAAAAAAAATCTTTCGAAAGCGAAGCAAGGGCATCAGAACGAGTTACCCTTCTAGAAGAGCAGTATATAAATGACCCGACATCTGAAAATCTAGGGGCCTGGGTAGAAGCACAACGAATATACCGTCTAATAATGGTGAGAAAAGCAGAGAATAAACATATGTTCCATAAACAAATTGCATTTGGGGAAGGGGAAGGCATAGGCCGGATGCTGGCACACTTAGTAAGAACAAATTCACCACCATCCATAGTACCTATAATTAATACTACCGAGGACAGGACATCTACGCATACTCCCGAGATTGTAAACAGATTTAAAAATTATTATGAGGAACTGTATAGTTCCAACAAGGAGGGAGGAGGGAAGTCAATGGACGCTTTCTTCAATGAGTTGAAGGTCCCAGGTCTCTCGCAGGAAGATAGGGATATACTTGACAGACCTATAACCCTGAAAGAGATCCAGCAGATTGTGCGGGAAATGGCGGGACAAAAATCACCAGGCCCAGATGGCTTACCGGTCGAGGTCTATCGACACTTCGGGGGGGTACTACTCCCGGAGTTGCTGAAGACCTTTAACTGGTCAGCAACTAAGAAAGAACTCCCTGTGTCCATGACGCAATCTACTATTATAGTAATACCTAAGGAGAACAAGGATCCGCTCAGGCCCTCTTCATATAGACCCATCTCCCTGCTCAACATTGATGCCAAAATCTTGGCAAAGGTGCTGGCAAATAGACTTAATGGGGTGATAGAGGGGCTAGTACACCCCGACCAGTCAGGGTTTATCCCGGGGAGATCCACGAGTATAAACATCCGACGGGTCCACTTGAATCTTCAAATACCCTCTGATGAAGAGGGGCAGAGAGCCATTCTCTCCTTGGATGCGGCCAAGGCTTTCGACACCCTGGAGTGGGGATATCTGTGGAGAGTCCTGAGTGAGTTCCAGATAGGACCCACATTTATAAACTGGATTAAACTGATGTATAAATCACCCGAGGCGAGGGTTAGAATAAATAACGACCACTCTACCAGGTTTCGATTGCTGAGGGGGACGAGGCAGGGGTGCCCATTGTCGCCCCTCCTCTTCGCCCTCGCGATCGAACCCTTGGCCATCTCCATAAGATCCTGCCCAGCGATAAAAGGCCTGAGAAGAGGGATGGAGGAGGAAAAGGTGATCCTCTTTGCGGACGATCTCCTACTACTGCTTGGAGATGTCCAAGGATCATTAAAAGAAACAATGTCAAAACTGGGAGGCTTTGGGAACTTTTCGGGGTTGAAAATCAATTGGGGAAAATCTAGCCTCTTACCCATAGACGAGATGGAAATTGTCCTACCCCAGGAAGCCACACGACTCCAAATAGTCAATCAAATGAAATACCTCGGTGTGTACATCACAAAGGACCCTAAAAAGTACCTAGTAAATAATTTAATTCCACTTTTGACTAAATTCAAAGAGAAAACAAAAATCTGGAAGAAACTCCCGCTATCTGCAGCGGGCCGCTGCAATCTAGTTAAAATGATCTTTTTGCCCCAACTTTTATATGTCTTGCACAATTCCCCGGTATGGATCTATAAAAAATGGTTCCATAGGATAGATACCATATTCAGGGAATTGATTTGGAAGGGAGGAGCAGCTCGCATTAGTTTAAAAACATTACAGCTCCCGAACGGGGAAGGTGGAGTCGCACTCCCCCATTCATTTGACTATTTTGTAGCGGCCCAGCTCCAGTATATGTGTAGAAGCGATAAAAGGGAAACTCTATTAGGGAACTTTTTTCAGAGGCCAGTAGTGGAGGCCCTGGAGGCAGGTCAGGTAATGCGAAGGGCCCCTACTTTTGAACTAATGGGTAAGATTTGGGAGACGGCCAAGGAAACCCTGGGATATAGCGGGTATACAAAATACTCACCCCTATGGAATAATGGCAGACTGGGGGAACTACAGAAAATAGGACCAATCAAGGAATGGGAAAGACGTGGTATAAAATGGCTTCACCAACTCTACCAAAATGGTAAACTTAAGTCCTTCCAAGAGTTGAGAGAGCAATTTGCAATCCCGAGAAATTCCTTCTTTAGATATCTCCAAGTTAGACACGCCATGACATCACAATTCGGTGAAACAGAAATTGAATGGAGTGATATGCCGACACTACAGGTCATAATCGAATCAGGAACGACGAAAGGCCTAATATCCAAAACTTACCTAAGCTTAAATAGGAAAAGAAAGGAGAAACAACAGGAACTACCTGCTAGGAGGAAATGGGAAAGAGATGTGGGAGATATAACCCCTGCCCAGTGGGAAAGAATCCTAGAGCTTGCCCAGTGCGTATCCCTATCCCCGCCCCAGAGGATGTCTCATTTATTCCTACTGCATAGGGTATATTATACGCCGCAAAAACTATTTTTGTTTGGACGGAGACAGGATGCCTCCTGCCCAAGATGTGGATGGCTAGAAGGGGACATGATCCACATGTTCTGGAGATGTCCTAAACTATTCCGGTACTGGATGGAGGTGGTGGAAACAATTACCCATGTCTTCGAGGTACCCATAGAAGTAGAGCCCATGACGTGTGTACTGGGGTGGCTAGAGGGAAAGGGAAAACCAAAGGGTACTGGCTTGGCGATTCTGAGATGCCTTTTCCAAGCCAGAAAACTTATAGCCCAGAGATGGCAGTCTTCCACCCCTCCATCTAGTGGGGAATGGGAACAGAACATGAGCTTGGTGATCCTAAAAGAAAGAACATTTTATATTAGGCAGGGCTGCATGCATAAATTTGATGAGATATGGAAAAAATGGTGCGAGAAAAAAGAAAGTGAATGCATGAGCACATAAAACGGGCAGAGGTGTGAGAAAAAGACAGGATTTGATAACGAAGAAGGTATATGGGTTTCGTAATTAGGAAGTGGAACAAAGAGGAAGCCAAATATAGGTTGAATGGAAGAACGGGTAGGGCGGAAGATGGAAGGGATGAGTAGTTTGTTTGGAGATGGAGGGTCTAGACAGGTGGAGCGAGAAGGGAAATGGGGGACAAACAGGCAATCTCCCCATCTATGTTTTTCCCCCCCTTGATCTCCTTTTTTTCTCGATGTGCCTATTTTAAATATATTGTTCTCCAAAGAATGATTGAAGAAGAGAAATGTATGTTTTGTAAGTATATAATGGAAAAATTGAATAAAGATATAAAGTTAAAAAAAAAAAGAGATTACAAGGGTCACAAAGGCAAGCATACAAGTATACAAGTTACCAAAACTAACTTATAATCACAGGTTTTGGCTTGGATAGCAAGTAGACGCTGTACCTGAGTGGAGAAGTAAGGAGTGGAGAAGAGAGGCGCCTTGCCCTCCTCGGTCAAATAGCTTGCAGTGCGAGATAGGAGGGCTTTTTTGTGACTGGAGCAACATTCTGGTGTGGAGTCACAAGGCATAAGTGTGCCGATACATGTGGGCAGGGCCGATCCTGGGCGGGTGCACGGGGTGCAGTGCACCCGGGCACCACAGGTGGGGGCGCTGAAGCACCAGAGTGCTTCCCTCCCTCCTCCTTTCCTTGTCCTTAGGCGGCTCTCTCCACCGGTCACCACAGCCACTGTGTTTCCTGCCGCAGCCCATCCCCCTCCCTCCCTCCTGTCAGAGGAGGAGAGCGAAACATCCGGAGATCAGAGTGACTGTCTCTGTGTGCATGTCTTGGGGGGGGCTGTCCGTGCCCGATGTGTTCCAGTTCCCCTCATCCTGTGTGTAACCCCTGCCTGCTGCCCAAGCCTGACACCCTTTGTTCTCCACTGTGGCTGCACACTGTCGTCTCGAGCTGCTGCCTGGGTGTTTTTAATTAGCCTAATGGAGGGGGTGGTTTGTCGGGGGGTCTAAACTAATGTAGGGGGGGTTTGTCCTGGGGGTCTGTAAAAATGGAGGGAGGTGGTTTGTCCTGGGGGGTCTGTACTAATTGAGGGGGTTGGTTTGTCCTGGGGGGGTCTGTACTAAGAGAGGGGGTGGTTTGTCCTGGGGGTCTGTACTAATGGAGGGGGTTGGTTTGTCCTGGGGGGGTCTGTACTAATGGAGGGGGTTGGTTTGTCCTGGGGGGGTCTGTACTAATGGAGGGGGTGGTTTGTCCTGGGGGGGTCTGTACTAATGGAGGGGGGTGGTTTGTCCTGGTGGGGTCTGTACTAATGGAGGGGGGGTTTGTTCAGGGGGAGGTATTTACTAATGGTGGGGGGTAGTTTTTTTATGGGGGGTCGGTACTAATGGCAGGTGTGGTTTGTCCGGAGGGTCTGTACTAATCGAGGGGGGGTTCTGGGGAGTCTGTACTAATGGAGGGGGTGGTTTGTTCTGGGGAGTCTGTACTAAAAGAGGGGGTGTTTTTTTCTCTGGGGGGTCTGTACTAATGGAGGGGGTGGTTTGTCCTGAGGGGGGTCTGTACTAATGGAGGGGGGTGGTTTGCCTGAGGAAGGTCTATACTGATAGAGGGGGGTGTTTTTGTCCTGGGGGTCTGTACTGAGGGAAGGGTTTATACTTAGTGGGGGTCTGCACTGATGGAGGGGGGGTATATACTTAGTGGAGGGGGGGGTCTGTACTGAGGGGCAGCCACTGCAGCCGCGGGCTATTTTTTCCCCTTTCCCTCTCCTCCTCGCATGCACTGCTTTACTAGTGAGCGGTGCACCATGTTTCTTCCCCGCCTTCGTATCGGCCAGGGAAGAAAAAAAAAGGAGCCAAGAAGAGTATTGTGGGACATGTAGTCCCGAGGACTGGCAGCCCAACTGTAACACAGAAACTGCAGCCCACACAGCATGCTCAGCTGAATGGGAGAGGTGGAGAGAACCAGGAGCCTGGTAAAGATTTCTGGGAAGTTCACCCAGGGCTCCAGAGGGAGAGGACAGTACTGAGGGAACACCATCAGAGAGAGAACCCGCTGCCCTGTGCCACCAGAGGGCAAGCCACACAGCCTGGCGCCATCCCTGGTGGAGAAAGGAATGGAGTCATTGCCAGAATACAGATCTGGGCTCTACCCAGCGGAATCGCCACTGGCATTTCAGAGTGAGCAGACTCCTGATCAGAGGAACCGTTGTTGCTTTATCGCTGGGTCAGGTGAGAGGGCTGATCGGCCATTATCAACTAACGTCCATAGGAACTGCAGTCTCTGACCATCTCTTGTACTATGTCTGCAGTCTCTGACCATCTCTTGTAATATGTCTGAAGTCTCTGACCATCTCTTGTATTATGTTTGCAGTCTCTGACCATCTCTTGTATTATGTCTGCCGTCTCTGACCATCTGCTGTAGTATGTCTGCCGTCTCTGACCATCTCCTGTAGTATGTCTGCAGTCTCTGGCCATCTCCTGTAGTATGTCTGCAGTCTCTGGCCATCTCCTGTAGTATGTCTGCAGTCTCTGACCATCTCCTGTAGTATGTCTGCAGTCTCTGACCATCTCCTGTATTAATGTCTGCAGTCTCCGACCATCTCCTGTATTATGTCTGCAGTCTCTGACCATCTACTGTATTATGTTTGCCATCTCTGACCGTCCCCTTTACCATGTCTGCAGTCTCTGACCATGTCTTGTAACATGTCTGCAGTCTCTGACCATCTCCTGTACTATGATTCTATGATTGCAGTCTCTGACCGTCTCTTATATCATATCTGCAGTCTCTAACCATCTCCTGTACTATGTCTGGGGGCTCTTTCTAACAGACTCTCTAACAGAAGCCCCCTCTGTGTGCATCAGAGAGACTCCCCTCCAGGTCTCATTAGTGTACACGCTTCCTGTATTTTCTTTATTGTTAAAAGATCATGGGAGGATCCCAGGGTAATGAAGACTTCTTAGGGGAGCATCTCTGTGTTTGAGTCGTTGCCATATAATTATTTGTAAAGGGGTGGAGTTGGTAAGATGACCAAGCCCACGTGAGGGCGCCAGAAATATTTCTGCTCCCAGGCGTCTGTGACCCTAGGATCGGTCCTGCATGTGGGGATATCACTATCACTATACTATATTACTATTAGAGGCAAGGAAGGAAGCACAACAGCTGTTCAGAAAAGCTATTAAAGTCCTTTTTGTGTTTGACAGCTGATAAATTTCGTCATTTTAATACTTTAGTGTATTTCTACACAGTGACTGTCTCTTGTCTCTCTGGAAAGTGATCTGTGGCTTAAAAAAGATCTTCTATTTGCTGTGGTTTATCGTTGTAGGCTTATGCTTACATTAACAATCAAAAGAAAAAAAAACAATATAATTATATAATACACAGCTATATAAGTGACCTGTTTGCTACAGGGAAAGTGCAGCAGGTTATGACCTGTCAAAGCAGGAGGGAGCAGGAAATGGAGGAATTGGAAAAGGCACTGCAGGACATTGAAGACCCCTGTGTGGAAGGTGCTGCCAATATGCCCCATGTGAAAGCCCAGGCTGTCCCTAAAAAGAACAGCCAAAATCTAGAGAAAATTTAATTAAACAGGGGCTTGAAGCTTACAAACTTTCTAGATCTAGCTCTAGAGAGATCATTGACACACAGGACATGCAGGACATACAGGACACCTCTCAATTTGACTGCAATCGACCTCAGATTGATCCCAATTTGGTTGATCCTGGTTCAACATAGGTGTCCCAGATCCCACAGGTTTCTTCGGGTTTGGAGGGGAGATGAATATCCAGTATGTCTTTAAAGTCAACAATGGATTCTAAAATAAGTATGGAGTCAGTGGGCCATCTGTTGAATAACCAGGAGGCAAGTGGTGGTCAGGTATCAAAAAAATTGCAGAATAGCCCCCCTCTTCTGTATTAACATCGGAACCCACCATAAGTGATGTCTTCATTGCTATACAGCCCTGTAACAATTCTTTACTATCATTAACAAATCAGATGTTGGAATTAAAAGTGGATATTGCAGTTATGAGACAGGAGAATCAAAAAAATATGTGAACGTACTACTGCAATATAAGAGAGAGTGGGTGTGCTGGAGGATGCTTTGCCTCTAATAAAAAAGGATTTGCAGCCGATTAAAACACAGATAAAAGATTATGGACAGAAACTTGAACGTTTTGGAAAACAGACAAAGACGAAATAGTGTTCGTATTTTAGGCCTCCCCTGACGTCTTTTTTGAGAAATGGTTGATCTACATATTGGGGGTGGAGGGTTTTTCAATTGAACGTGCTTATCGCATACCTAGTCAGCTCCCGTCACTCAAAGGCATGCCCAGATCTTCTTCTTCTTCTTCCTCCGCTCTTCTCGTCCTGCACCTTGCTCTGGCTTCTTCTCCACTCCGTCTGCATGATCTGCCTCAGTGGGAGTCTTCCGCCGTGTGACGTTTCTGTTCTTCTGACACTTCTTATATAATGGAGGGGGTGGGGCCCGTCCCCTTCTGACACATGGGGACTTCCCTATGGCTTTCCCCATGATGTCAGAGGGGGGCGGGATCACCCCATTACATCACGGGGAAAGCCATAGGGAAGTCCCCATGCGTCAAAGGGGGCGGGGTCACCGGGTGGCCCCACCCTCCATTATATAAGAAGTGTCAGAAGAACAGAAGCATCACACGGCAGAAGACTCCCACTGAGGAGGATCGTGCAGACGGAACGGAGAAGAAGCCGGAGCAAGATGCGGGACAAGAAGAGCGGAGGAAGAAGACGATGGAGGAAGAAGAACACCTGTTAGGTACCTGATAGAGCCCGACTTGTAGGCGAAGATCCCTCTTACAGCGCTGGTTCAGGAGCCACTGGAATGGGGACAGTGGTCTCGTGAGCACAGTGGGTAGGAGTGCCTTATGGAAGTTGTAGTGGTCGACACAGAAACTGTATGGAGATCCTCCAGGGATGGCTGGACTGCAGATTACAGCAGGCAGGAGCAATCAGCGAGCTGAGTGGCAGGAGATGCAGTGACAGTGGCTGCTGGAGCTGGATGAGAAGGCTGGAATACAACAACACAAGGCAGCAGGCAATAGGCAGAGTCAGACAGTCTGGGTCGGCAGGCAATAGGCAGAAGAAACACAGCAGGCAACAGCAAGGTCAGACGGTCCGGGTTGGCAGGTGATCAGGTGGATGAGAGCAGCAGACAACAGCAGAGTCGGTAAGGCAGGCAGGAGTCGGCAATGGTTCACAGCAGAGATAGGCAGAGTCAGGCAGGCCGGGTCAGATTGGAGAAGGTAGAGAAGTCAGACGGAGCCGGGTCGGTAAACAATCAGCAAGACGGATTCAGGTAACAAAGGTACAGAGCTGCAGACAAAACAGCGCCGCACAAGTGTCACTGAGTATAGATTTTTTGGAGGACCCCATGCCATTTTTTTTATTTTGGCGCGGGGTTCCCCTTAAAATCCATACCAGACCTGAAGGGCCTGGTATGGAATTTAGGGGGACCCCCACATATTTTCTTTTTTTTATTTTGGTTCAGGGATCCCCTGTGGGGAAATTCCATGCCGTTTTTATCAATGAACTTTTATGTGTATTGTCGGACCGACAATTCATTATAACCACGAGTGGTTTTAAATTCATTTTTTTTCCTTTTAGAAATGTAATTTTGCTGTCAGACTGTTCTAAACACGGGAAACATGTGCCCCTTTACAGAGTCTGTAACAATTTTTGGAAAAATTAGCTATCGTTAAACTTAATTTAAAAGAAAGAGAACTTTTGGATAGTCCTGTAACTCTGAAAGAGCTAGAGGAAGCAGTATTACAAACACAGAATAATAGGGCTCCAGGATTAGATGGATTACCATCCGAAATTTACAAAAAAATATGGCCAAATTTTACTTCCAGAACTCCTCAAAGTGTTAAATGAGGCATATAATACACAAGAACTCCCTAAATCAATGCAAGAAACAATAATAATTTTAAAATCTGGTAAAGATCCATTAAAACCAGATTCATATCGTCCTACTTCTCTACTCTACTCTAATTTTTATTTAATTTTAGCCAGGGTACTCACAAATAGACTATCTATTTACATGAATACTTTGATTCACATGGACCACACAGGGTTTATCCCCACTAGAGCAGCTTCAATAAGTATTAGCAGACTTTTTGTGAACATAATGTCTATGGGTCACAAACGTGAAAAATCATAGGGGCTAATTTTAAAGGCTTATATGCAAGTTAGGAAGAAGTGGAGGGGGTGGAGGAGAAAGCTGTGGCCGAATCACCGTAAGCATTTTGGAGGCATGGTGGCGGAACAAGCTTTAACAATACTGAAACCTGTCCTGGATCCTTCCCAGCTGCTAGCAGGAGTTACCCAGTGCGCCGTAAAGGAAAGGTAACGTCCCTGCCCATGCCTGCTAGACCATGAGTCAGCGGTAATATGCACCTTATTGCTGACTGTCCTGTCCAACGAGGCCAAAACATTGCCTTCCGGGAAAATAAATGGTGTTTTGGAGGTACAGCACATTCCACCAATTCACAAAAGGGGGCAGAGTCTACCAGCTGAAAAGGCAGCAGTTGCAGTGCTAGCAATTTGGCCAAGCTAACATTTAGACGCTAAGCATGTGGATGTCTGAGACCGAATGTCTTTTTACAGTTTAGCAACTGGGGTAGGGAAATTTGCCTGCTAAAATCAGATGGAGTTGTACTGATAGCAGATTGGCTGTAGGTACTTGGGACACCTATTGATATACCTTCATTCCTCTCAGTGCAGGTTTTTGGAGGTAAAAAAATTGCACTCTGCGCAGACAATGCTTTGATTTTTTGGGGGATACCTCAGGTTCATTAGTAGAACTAACAACACTAATTTCTGCATTTGTGCAATTCTCTGGCTTCCAGATTAACTGGAAACAATCAACATTGTTGCCACTGGACGATATGGAAATTTTTCTGCCCAACCAGGCCTCACAAATTAAACATATGGTTAAATATCTGGGGATGGAGGTAACTAGAAATGTCTAGGATTATATTCACTTGAATCTTAAACCATTAATGCTTAAATTTAGGGATATATGTCGGAATTGGTGTAAAATTCCACAGACAGTGGTATGCAGAGCAAACCTTATTCGGATGATCTGGATCCCGCAGTTACTTTTATATCCTTCATAATTCACCCATTTGGATTACATCACACTGCTTCTGGAGGATAAAATCTCCTTTTCGAGAACTTATTCGGCAAAAAAAACAATCTCGCATAAAATTAACCTCCCTAATGTTAGCTAAAGATGCAGGAAGGCTTGCTATTCCACATATAAAAAGGTATTTTTTTAGCCTCACAATTAAAGCAATTTTTTGGTTGGATGAAAATATCGGAGTCTGACCCTATACAGGGTCTGTTGTTGCCATTATGTAGGGATTATTCACTTGTCGCTTTATTGGAGACAGGGAACTTGCAAATGGTAAAAGGGTTCATGACGGGCAAATTATTTAATAGAGAATGGTAAGAAATTAAAAACATCACCAATATGAAGGGGTATACATGCCATACCCCAATATGGGCAAATGCAAACTATGAGGAATTGAGAAAACTGGAAAACTGGAAGGATTCAATCTATGGAAAAAACACGGGTTAAGGTACCTGATGCAACTATTTCAGGAGGACAATTTAAAATCCTTTACTCAAAAAATGGAAGAATATGAAATCCTGAAGAGTATTTTTTTCAATATCTTCAGCTCATACATCCTTTAAAAGCACAGTACCCGTAAATTAAAATTAAATAATTCAATAATAACTTCTTTATTAGATTCTAAGATGCATAAAAAAGGACTTGTATCCCAACTATATTGGGTATTGTATAATAAATTTCAAGATTTAGTAGTTATACCATCAGGGGCTCAATGGGCACGTGACTTGGGTCCAATATCATATGATCAATGGTCATTGGCCTTATCTACAGTTCCAGACGTATCTTTATCCACCACGCAAAAGTAAACACAATTATTTATTTTACACAGGGTTTATCACACACCTGAGAAATTATTCAAATGAAAACGAAGGGACTCCCTTCTCTGTACTCAATGTAAGGGTGGACTTGCGAATCTCATTCATATGTTAAGGAAATGTCCCAAACTTCACCGGATGGTGATTATATTACAATATTAAGAAGCCTGTTTCAGGCGTGTAAGTTAATAGCTCAAAAATGGATCTCAATATACCCCCAACAGTGATGGAGTGGAGAACAGAAATTAGGGAAAGTTTGTTAAAAAGGAAATACCGTATATACTTGAGGATAAGCCGACCCGAATATAAGCGGCACCTAATTTTACCACAAAAAACTGGGAAAACTTATTGGCTCGAGTATAAGCCTAGGGTGAGAAATGCGCAGCTAATGTAAGTGGAAAAGAGGGTCAACAATGCCCATTTGCAGCCTCACTGTGCCCATTTGCAGCCATAGGTCCCGCAAACTTCAAACTTGGTAGTTAAGGGTTTCTAGATGCCCCCTAGCTGCAGCCACTTGGAGTTAGAGAGGAGAGGGAGAGACTTGATTTTAAATATTTAGTTTTTTTCTTGTTCTATTCGCTTGTATCTGTATCTGGATTGTATGTATGCAATGTATTGTTTGCGTATGTAAAAAAACAATAAAAAAAGTTATTGGATTTAAAGAAAAAAAAAATCATTCAGCTGTATTATGCTTGCATTATGATGTCACTCATCTGTCTTCATTTCATCTTTTTATTGCAGAGAACATCCGAGACACTCAATCTGTCTCACGAAGACTGACTACTATGCAGAATATAACAATTCCGCAGTGTGATAATTTTCCAAAACAGACAGAAATCCTCCCCACACATCGTACCACTGTGCTATCCACCAATCTTACCACACAAGGACTTTCTCCTCCACCCAAACCCATAGAATACATTGTGGTTAGCGGATCAGGAGTCTGTCTAAGAATGAAAGCAATCTTCATAATAATGCTGAACACCCCCAAGATCAGAAATGTAAGTTAGTTCCCATAGATTGGCAATTTAATGGAAGCCTTGAGCATGATCGAGAAGTTGTGGGGGCTGAAGAGCCAATGCCAATGAGGAACATCCATTCCAATTGTGTGTAGCGGCCATAACCCCAAGGGGCGGCCTTTAACTTTCTGACCTCCTCGTGGCTTGTCTGTTGTTGTCTAGGGGTTCCTAGGATTAGTACCCAGTGACTTCAGATGCTGACACATAAAAGTCCTTTTCAAGGTTTTTATTTTGCAGTGGTAATATCCAACTTAACACAGTCTCTGGTGGGAATAGAGGGTACGGGTGATAAACTCAGGCACTCTGAACTGCTGACATCCACTGAATGTCTAATTAACCCAGAGAGTAGCCACTCGCAGCTGGGTGCTTCACTGCCGGATAGACCTCTAGCCAGAGATCTAGCAGCCAACATGTGATCCGGAAACTTTGCAAAGTCTCTGCCACAGACTAACTTGTAACTGAAGATGAATAGGAACCTTTCTTCTTGGTGATACTGTGCGAAGTGTGAATTCTTTAGTGTCCATACAACTCAGCTCCCAGGCTCTTACTGAGCAGTAGGGATGAGCTTCGAGTTCATGTCAAACTCATGTTCGACTCGAACATTGCCTGTTCGCCTGTTCAGAGAACAATTTGGGGTGTTCGTGGCAAATTCGAAAAGCCGCGAGCACCCTGTAAAAGTCTATGAGAGAAATCTCAAGTGCTAATGTTAAAAGCCTATATGCAAGTTATTGTCATAAAAAGTGTTTGGGGACCTGGGTCCTGCCCCAGGGGACATGTATCAATGCAAATATTTTTTTTTTAAAAACGCCCGTTTTTTCAGAAGCAGTGATTTTAATAATGCTTAAAGTGAATCAATAAAAGTGTAATATTCCTTTAAATTTCGTACCTGGGGGGTGTCTATAGTATGCCTGTAAAAGGGCGCATGTTTCCCGTGCTTAGAACTGTCCCTGCACAAAGTGTCATTTTTGCAGGAAAAAAAAGCTATTTAAAATCACTTGCGGCTATAATGAATTGCTGGCTCCCGTAATATGGAGAACAGTCATTCATTGATAGTCATTGATAAAAAAAAAAAAAAAAAAGCGTGACCCTTCAGGTCTGCTATGGATATTAACCACTGGGCACTTAAACCCCCTTAATAACCAGACCAATTTTCAGCGTTCGGTGCTCTCACACTTTTGAATGACAATTACTCAGTCATACAACACTGTACCTATTTGAAATTTTTGTCCTTTTTTTCACACAAATAGAGCTTTCTTTTGGTCATATTTAATCACCACTGGGTTTTTTTTTTTTGCGCTAAAAAAGAAAAAAGATCGAAAATTCTGTAAAAAAAAAAATGCATTTTCTTCGTTTGTGTTATAAAATTTTGCAAATTAGTAATTTTTCTTCATATATTTTGGCCAAAATTTATACCGCTACATATCTTTGGTAAAAAATAACCCAAATCGGTGTATATTATTTGGTCTTTGTGAAAGTTATAGAGTCCACAAGCTATGGTGCCAATCTCTGAAAATTGATCACACCTGAAGTACTGACGGCCTATCTCAATTCTTGAGACCCTAACAAGCCAGGAAAGTACAAATACCCCCCAAATTACCCCTTTTTGGAAAGTAGACATTCCAAGGTATTTAGTAAGATACATGGTGAGTTTTTTGAAGTTGTAATTTTGTCCCACAATTCTTTGCAAAAATCAAGATTTTCTTTTCTTTTTTCTTTTTTTTCCACAAAATTGTTATATTAGCAGGTTATTTCTTTAATAGCACAAATTACACCCCAAAACACATTCTACTACTTCTCCTGAGTATGGAGATTACACATGTGTGAGACTTTTACACAGCGTGGCCACATACAGAGGCCCAACATGCAGGGTGTGCCATCAGGCATTTTTGGAGCATAAATTACACATATAATTTCCTGACTACCTCTTACAATTTGAAGGTCCTGGAGAACCAGGACAATGGAAACGCCCCAAAAATGACCACATTTTGGAAAGAAAACAACCCAATGTATAATCTATGAGGCATATCAAGTCTTTTGAACATGTCATTTTTTTGGAAAATGTGTAAAGAAAATGAAACCATTTTTTTTTTCCACAACGTTGTCCATTTACACAATATTTCAAACACATAACATGTACATGGCAAAAATTACACCCCAAAATAGATTCAAAACAGCACACTGGGTAAATGCAGTGGCGGCTGGGCCTAAGGCGGATAGCAGTTTGGCGCATGTCCTTCCACCACCGAGGATTGCAGGGCACTTCAGTTTGCCTCCTGTTGCTAACTCCTCCTACTCCGCTTCCTCATCCTCTACCGCCTCCTCATCCGGTCAGCGTAACACCTTCACCACCAACTTCAGCACAGCCAGGGCTAAACGACTGCAGGCAGTTTTAAAACTTTCCTGTTTGGGGGAAAAACCCCACACCGCGCAGGAGTTGTGGAGGGACATGGAACAACAGACCGATGAGTGGTTGGTGGCAGTGAGCCTCAAGCCCGGCCTGGTGGTGTGCGATAATGGGCGAAATCTCGTAGCAGCTCTGGGCCTAGGCGGTTTGATGCAAATCCTTTGCCTGGCGCATGTGCTGAACTTGGTGGTCCAGAGGTTCCTTAAGAATTACCCCGATATGCCAGAGCTGCTGCAGAAAGTGCGGGCCGTCTGTGCGCACTTTCGGCGTTCTCACCCTGCTGTTGCTCGCCTGTCAGCGCTGCAGCGTAACTTCGGCCTTCCCGCTCACCGCCTCATATGTGACGTGCCCACAAGGTGGAACTCCACCTTGCACATGCTTGCCAGACTGTGCGAGCAGCAGCAGGTGATAGTAGTTTCAGCTGCAGCACGCGTGAGTCGCTCTGCGGAACAGCACCACTTCACCACCAATAACTGGGCCTCCATGCGAGACCTGTGTGCGTTGTGCTGTTTCGAGTACTCCACCAACATGGCCAGTGCCGATGACGTCGTTCTCAGCGTTACTATCCCAGCTCGTGTCCATCACTGGTGCGTGGCTGGGGGGATAACGAGGACACAGACAATACACCTCCCACATAGGACAGCTTTTCGTTGCCTCTGGGCAGCCTGGCACACATGAGCGATTACAAGTTGCAGTGTCTCCGCAATGTCAGCTGAGTTGCCCACATTCTAACTGGTGCTGATTACTGGGTGGCCACCCTGCTGGATTCCCGTTACAAGGACAATGTACCGTCCTTAATTCCCTCACTGGAGCGTGATCATAAGATGCGTGAGTACAAGCGCACGCTGGTAGACGCGCTGCTGGTGGCATTCCAACCTGACAGCGGGGGTACGGTGGAAGCACAAGGCGAAGGCAGAGGAGCAGGAAGAGGTCGCCAATGCAGCTGGGGCACTGCCAGCACCTCAGAAGGCAGTTTTAGCATGGCCAAAATGTGGAAAAGCTTTGTCAGCACGCCACAACAACCAGCACCACCAGCTGAGATGGAACGTCTTAGCAGGAGGCAGCATTTCACCAACATGGTGGAGCGTTATGTGTGCACACGCCTACACGTACTGCATGACGGGTCTGCCCCCTTCAACTTCTGGGTCTCTAAATTGGGCACATGGCCTGAGCTTGCCCTTTACGCCTTGAAGGTGCTGGCCTTCGGCAGGGGGCGTTATCACAGACAAGCGCAGCCACCTGTCCAGAGCCAATGTGGACAAGCTCCCGTTCATTAAAATGAACCAGGCATGGATCCCACAGGACTTGTCCGTACCTTGTGCAGAATAGACATGTATACCGGTATTCTGACAAAAACTGTCCGGCCATCAGATAGTGTCCGGCCCATACTGCGCAGGTGCAGTGCTTGCGCAGTACGGAGGACAAGGAGATTCCGAAAATCTCCGAAGATGAACGGCGCCTGCGCTGTGAGTGCAGGTTCAAGCCCCACCATCCAAGTGGACATACGGTAGCACATAGTAACAGGGCCCCTCACAGGCTTGCTTCGCTCGCCACGCTTTGCTCACCACGCTTCTGGCACGGCCTCGCTTCGCTCAGCTTGAACCTTGGATGGTGGGGCTTGAACCTGGACCCACTGTGCAGGCGCCGTTCGTCTTCGGAGATTTTCGGAATCCCCTTGTCCTCCGTACTGCGCAATTGACACTATCCCACGGGGGACAGAATTCGACACATCACCGGCCTTACCCAGCCAGTGATGTATCTTTGTTTTCTTAACAATTTGTATCCTAATTTAAAAAAAAAACTAATTAAAAACAAAAACCAGTGTTGGCTACCTCGTCCTACTCCACCGACGCTTCCACCTACACCGCCACATCCACCGCCACATCAACCTCCTACTCCATATGGACCTCGTCCTCCTAGGTCAAGCATATTATTTTTTATTTTTTTAATTTAAAAGTATTTTATTTTCCCACTAGCTTATCCATTAAATTGAATATTTTATTTTCCAGAAAGGGCGTATTCTGGGGCATTCCCACCATATGTGTGGCATCGCACCGTTGAGTTTGAGGTTCTTAATGACTTCCTGTACCTCTTCTTCTGAGAAGGGGGCCTCTAGCATTTTATTTTTTTTTATGTATTTTATGTTATGTTAAGTTATTTCCCTATACACATTTGTTTGCAGAGCACCATCGTAATGCTCTTAACAGCATTTTGCTGCCATTTGCAGCCCTCTAGCCCTTTCCATTACATTTTTAGAGCCATTTTAGTCCTCAAAAGTTCGGGTCCCCATTGACTTCAATGAAGGTCGGGTTCAGGGTCAAGTTCGGGTCAAGATCAGTCCCGAACTCAAACTTTTTTCCGAAGTTCGGTCGAACCCTTCGAGCCCGAACATCCAGGTGTCCGCTCAACTCTAGTCACAAGCTTTGTAGGAGGCGTTTAGCTGTTGGAGGCAAACCCTCCAGGGTGTGGCTTCCTGTTGATATGTAAATAAAAGCAGATTGCTCGGCTCAGAGAACTCAGACATGCTGATTGAGTTGAGAATGTAAGAATGCTAGTGATGTCTCTTTAACCACTTACCCACTGGGCACTTAAACCCCCTTCCTAACCAGACCAATTTTCAGCTTTCGATGCTCTCACATTTTGAATGACAATTACTCCGTCATGCAACACTGTACCCAAATGAATTTTGTGTCCTTTTTTTCACACAAATAGAGCTTTCTTTTGGTGGTATTTAATCACCGCTGGGTTTTTTATTTTTTGCGCTATAAATCAAAAAATACTGAAAATTCGGTAAAAAAATTAAATAAAAATTCTTTGTTTCTATTAAAATTTATTGCACAGTATTGGCAGAGTATTGGCAGAGTATTGGCAGAGTATTGCACAGTGGTTTCAGAGTGTTGCACAGTGGTGGCAGAGCGTTGCACAGTGGTGGCAGAGCATTGCACAGTGGTGGTAGAGCATTGCACAGTGGTGGCAGAGCATTGCACAGTGGTGGCAGAGCATTGCACAGTGGTGGCAGAGTATTGCACAGTGGTGGCAGTGTATTGACCAGCGCTTTGGGCACTACACATCCGGCCCACAGCGCTGGTCCCGTCTCTCCCCCTCTCCGCTTCTCTCCTCTCTGTACCGATCGGTACAGCGAGGAGAGGGAGGAACCGGCGTCATGACGTGACGCTGGTTTGTGTACATGTGATTGCTCCGTCATTTGACGGAGCGATCACGTGGTAAACGGCCGCTATCAGCGGCTGTTTACCGTGATCCGTGATGCGCCGGGTCCTCGGGACCCGGCGGTCACGGATGTTCCCGAGTGCGCGCCCCAGGGGGCGTGCGGGAACAAGTTTCTGGGAGGATGTCCGTAGGACGTCCACCCAGGATAAGCCGACCGCGCTGTAGCCGTCTTTTGACTATAGTGCGGTCGGCGTGTGGTTAATGGGTAACCAGAGGGGCCTGGCTGGGAAGCAGCCAGGCTGAGATGAGGATGTAGGAATGCTGTTGATGTCTGAATGCTTGGATGAGTGGGTTGATGACTAAGGTAAAGTATTATATCATTAAGACAGAAATGGGTGCTTATATGAGCACCATAGATGTGGCTGTGTGCATTGCATACAGCCAAGATTGCTACCACATACCGAGTTGTAAAACTTTGTAAAAACTTTTTGTTTTGAAAAATAAAGAATGCATAAAAAAATATGGTTTTATTGAATATACTACTAAAGATTGCTACTATAGAAGGTTTCTCATAAAGGGGAGGTATGATAATGGAGGAGTTGGAGGAAGACGGGTGATCATTATTTGCCTATCTTTCCATCTATTAAATCTTCTGCCCTTGTTGTTGTTTTAACTTTGGATAGTAAAACTTTTTTTCTGCCAGTAAATCCCTTATACAGCCCACTTCCTGTTTCTTGTCTGGTCATTAGCCTAGGCTTATGACATCATGCACGGGTCTCTCTCTTTCTCACTCTCGTGAGAGTTTGCCAGGGAGGGAGGATGAGTCGTAAGAGGGCCAATGAGAGCTGCAGAGCTGGAGATGTGCCTTTGCGTGTTTGTGTAAATCCAGGAAGTGAACAGGCAGCAGCTTCAGCTGCCCACAGTTATAATGGATGCAGCCAGACTCGATGGAGGGAGATTTCTGCAGCATATTTGGCAAGTACAGAATCACAGTATATATAAAATAATATGCAAAGTGGTTGGAGGGAAGCTTCAGAATGGCAAAGATGTTTTTCTTACAAATTATGTGAGCAGACTGCAGTTCCTCTTTAAGACTGAAAAAGGAACAATGTAATATGGATGTGTTGTACTTTTGGGATTTTAAATTGTGGGAATGCTGTACAAATTGTCACCCCCCCCCCCCCCCCCCCCCACTCCTCTCTAAATTCTGACAGAGGATAAAACATGTCAGTAATGAGCAGAGTTTGGGGGGAGATAAAATATTTATTTACACTACAAATGTTAGACAGTAAAAAATAAAAACCTTTTAAGCTTTCATCCTGGTCATCCTCACACTGATCCTTGTGTTCTTCAGATCATAATCCCACCACCTCCAATCACAGAGGTCTATGGTGCATGTTATGACGACGGTGCATGGCTGAACCTGAAATTTACAGGAGGACATCTTAGCCTGACATTCATAGAGGTATGGAGGGCACAGACTGGGGGAGGGGTGTAATGGGTAGATGGGACATGGAGGGCACAGACTGGGGGAGGGGTGTGATGGGTAGATGGGACATGGAGGGCACAGACTGGGGGAGGGGTGTGATGGGTAGATGGGACATGGAGGGCACAGACTGGGGGAGCGGTGTAATGGGTAGATGGGACATGGAGGGCACAGACTGGGGGAGGGGTGTAATGGGTAGATGGGACATGGAGGGCACAGACTGGGGGAGGGGTGTGATGGGTAGATGGGACATGGAGGGCACAGACTGGGGGAGCGGTGTAATGGGTAGATGGGACATGGAGGGCACAGACTGGGGAGGGATGTAATGGGTAGATGGGACATGGAGGGCACAGACTGGGGGAGGGATGTAATGGGTAGATGGGACATGGAGGGCACAGACTGGGGGAGGGGTGTAATGGGTAGATGGGACATGGAGGGCACAGACTGGGGGAGGGGTGTAATGGGTAGATGGGACATGGAGGGCACAGACTGGGGGAGGGGTGTAATGGGTAGGTGGGACATGGAGGGCACAGACTGGGGGAGGGGTGTAATGGGTAGATGGGACATGGAGGGCACAGACTGGGGGAGGGGTGTGATGGGTAGATGGGACATGGAGGGCACAGACTGGGGGAGGGGTGTGATGGGTAGATGGGACATGGAGGGCACAGACTGGGGGAGGGGTGTAATGGAGACATGGAGGGCACAGACTGGGGGAGGGTGTAAAGGGTAGATGGGACATGGAGGGCACAGACTGGGGGAGGGGTGTAATGGGTAGATGGGACATGGAGGGCACAGACTGGGGGAGGGGTGTGATGGGTAGATGGGACATGGAGGGCACAGACTGGGGGAGCGGTGTAATGGGTAGATGGGACATGGAGGGCACAGACTGGGGGAGGGATGTAATGGGTAGATGGGACATGGAGGGCACAGACTGGGGGAGGGATGTAATGGGTAGATGGGACATGGAGGGCACAGACTGGGGGAGGGGTGTAATGGGTAGATGGGACATGGAGGGCACAGACTGGGGGAGGGGTGTAATGGGTAGATGGGACATGGAGGGCACAGACTGGGGGAGGGGTGTAATGGGTAGGTGGGACATGGAGGGCACAGACTGGGGGAGGGGTGTAATGGGTAGATGGGACATGGAGGGCACAGACTGGGGGAGGGGTGTGATGGGTAGATGGGACATGGAGGGCACAGACTGGGGGAAGTGGGTAATGGGTAGATGGGACATGGAGGGCACAGACTGGGGGAGGGGTGTGATGGGTAGATGGGACATGGAGGGCACAGACTGGGGGAGGGGTGTGATGGGTAGTTGGGACATGGAGGGCACAGACTGGGGGAGCGGTGTAATGGGTAGATGGGACATGGAGGGCACAGACTGGGGGAGGGGTGTAAAGGGTAGATGGGACATGGAGGGCACAGACTGGGGGAGGGGTGTGATGGGTAGATGGGACATGGAGGGCACAGACTGGGGGAGGGTGTAATGGGTAGATGGGACATGGAGGGCACAGACTGGGGAGGGATGTAATGGGTAGATGGGACATGGAGGGCACAGACTGGGGGAGGGATGTAATGGGTAGATGGGACATGGAGGGCACAGACTGGGGGAGGGGTGTAATGGGTAGATGGGACATGGAGGGCACAGACTGGGGGAGGGGTGTAATGGGTAGATGGGACATGGAGGGCACAGACTGGGGGAGGGGTGTAATGGGTAGGTGGGACATGGAGGGCACAGACTGGGGTAGGGATGTAATGGGTAGATGGGACATGGAGGGCACAGACTGGGGGAGGGGTGTAATGGGTAGATGGGACATGGAGGGCACAGACTGGGGGAGGGGTGTAATGGGTAGATGGGACATGGAGGGCACAGACTGGGGGAGGGGTGTAATGGGTAGATGGGACATGGAGGGCACAGACTGGGGTAGGGGTGTAATGGGTAGATGGGATATGGAGGGCACAGACTGGGGGAGGGGTGTAATGGGTAGATGGGACATGGAGGGCACAGACTGGGGGAGGGGTGTGATGGGTAGATGGGACATGGAGGGCACAGACTGGGGGAGGGTGTAATGGGTAGATGGGACATGGAGGGCACAGACTGGGGAGGGATGTAATGGGTAGATGGGACATGGAGGGCACAGACTGGGGGAGGGATGTAATGGGTAGATGGGACATGGAGGGCACAGACTGGGGGAGGGGTGTAATGGGTAGATGGGACATGGAGGGCACAGACTGGGGGAGGGGTGTAATGGGTAGATGGGACATGGAGGGCACAGACTGGGGGAGGGGTGTAATGGGTAGGTGGGACATGGAGGGCACAGACTGGGGGAGGGGTGTAATGGGTAGATGGGACATGGAGGGCACAGACTGGGGGAGGGGTGTAATGGGTAGATGGGACATGGAGGGCACAGACTGGGGGAGGGGTGTGATGGGTAGATGGGACATGGAGGGCACAGACTGGGGGAGGGGTGTGATGGGTAGATGGGACATGGAGGGCACAGACTGGGGGAGGGGTGTGATGGGTAGATGGGACATGGAGGGCACAGACTGCGGGAGGGGTGTAATGGGTAGATGGGACATGGAGGGCACAGACTGGGGGAGGGGTGTAATGGGTAGATGGGACATGGAGGGCACAGACTGGGGTAGGGGTGTAATGGGTAGATGGGATATGGAGGGCACAGACTGGGGGAGGGGTGTGATGGGTAGATGGGACATGGAGGGCACAGACTGGGGGAGGGGTGTAATGGGTCGATGGGATATGGAGGGCACAGACTGGGGAAGGGGTGTAATGGGTAGATGGGACATGGAGGGCACAGACTGGGGGAGGGGTGTAATGGGTAGATGGGACATGGAGGGCACAGACTGGGGAGAGAAGAAAGGGGTAGATGGGACATGGAGGGCACAGACTGGGGGAGGGGTGTAATGGGTAAATGGGACAAGGAGGGCACAGACTGGGGGAGGGGTGTTATGGGTAGATGAGACATGGAGGGCACAGACTGGGGGAGGGGTGTGATGGGTAGATGGGACATGGAGGGCACCGAATGGAGGAGGGGTGTAATGGGTAGGTAGTATATAGAGGGAACAGGATGGGGGAGGGGTGTGATGGGTAGATAGGAAATGGATGGCACAGACTGGGGAGAGAAGAAAGGGGTAGATGGGACATAGAGGGCACAAACTGGGGGAGGGGTGTGATGGGTAGATGGGACATGGAGGGCACAGACTGGGGGAGGGTTGTAATGGATAGATGGGACATGGAGGGCACAGACTGGGGGAGGGGTGTAACGGATAGATGGAATATAGAGGGAACAGGCTGGGGGAGGGGTGTAATGGGTAGATTGGACATGGAGGGCATAGACTGGGGGAGGGGTGTGATGGGTAGATGAGACATGGAGGGCACAGACTGGGGGAGGGGTGTGATGGGTAGATGGGTCATGGAGGGCACAGACTGGGGGAGGGGTGTAATGGGTATATGGGACATGGAGGGCACAGACTGGGGGAGGGGTGTGATGGGTAGATGGGACATAGAGGGCACAGACTGGGGGAGGGTGTAGTGGGTAGATGGGACATGGAGGGCACAGACTGGGGGAGGGTGTAATGGGTAGATGGGACATGGAGGGCACAGACTGGGGGAGGTGTGTAATGGGTAGATGGGACATGGAGGGCACAGACTGGGGGAGGGGTGTAATAGGTAGATGGGACATAGATGGCACAGACTGGGGGAGGGAAGTAATGGGTAGATGGGACATGGAGGGCACAGACTGGGGGAGGGGTGTAATGGGTAGATGGGACATGGAGGGCACAGACTGGGGGAGGGGTGTAATGGGTAGATGGGACATGGAGGGCACAGACTGGGGGAGGGGTGTAATGGGTAGGTGGGACATGGAGGGCACAGACTGGGGTAGGGGTGTAATGGGTAGATGGGATATGGAGGGCACAGACTGGGGGAGGGGTGTGATGGGTAGATGGGACATGGAGGGCACAGACTGGGGGAGGGGTGTAATGGGTCGATGGGACATGGAGGGCACAGACTGGGGAAGGGGTGTAATGGGTAGATGGGACATGGAGGGCACAGACTGGGGGAGGGGTGTAATGGGTAGATGGGACATGCAGGGCACAGACTGGGGAGAGAAGAAAGGGGTAGATGGGACATGGAGGGCACAGACTGGGGGAGGGGTGTAATGGGTAAATGGGACAAGGAGGGCACAGACTGGGGGAGGGGTGTTATGGGTAGATGAGACATGGAGGGCACACACTGGGGGATGGGGTGTGATGGGTAGATGGGACATGGAGGGCACCGAATGGAGGAGGGGTGTAATGGGTAGGTAGTATATAGAGGGAACAGGATGGGGGAGGGGTGTGATGGGTAGATAGGAAATGGATGGCACAGACTGGGGAGAGAAGAAAGGGGTAGATGGGACATAGAGGGCACAAACTGGGGGAGGGGTGTGATGGGTAGATGGGACATGGAGGGCACAGACTGGGGGAGGGGTGTAATGGGTAGATGGGACATGGAGGGCACAGACTGGGGGAGGGGTGTAACGGATAGATGGAATATAGAGGGAACAGGCTGGGGGAGGGGTGTAATGGGTAGATTGGACATGGAGGGCATAGACTGGGGGAGGGGTGTGATGGGTAGATGGGACATGGAGGGCACAGACTGGGGGAGGGGTGTGATGGGTAGATGGGACATGGAGGGCACAGACTGGGGGAGGGGTGTAATGGGTATATGGGACATGGAGGGCACAGACTGGGGGAGGGGTGTGATGGGTAGATGGGACATAGAGGGCACAGACTGGGGGAGGGTGTAGTGGGTAGATGGGACATGGAGGGCACAGACTGGGGGAGGGTGTAATGGGTAGATGGGACATGGAGGGCACAGACTGGGGGAGGGTGTAATGGGTAGATGGGACATGGAGGGCACAGACTGGGGGAGGGGTGTAATAGGTAGATGGGACATAGATGGCACAGACTGGGGGAGGGGTGCAATGGGTAGATGGGACATGGAGGGCACAGACTGGGGGAGGGGTGTGAAGGGTGTATGGGACATGGAGGGGACAGACTGGGGGGGGGGGGGTGAAGGGTAGATGGGACATAGAGGGCACAGCCTGGGGGAGGGATGTAATAGGTAAATGGGACATACATGGCACAGACTGGGGGAGGGGTGCAATGGGTAGATTGGACATGGAGGGCACAGACTGGGGGAGGGGTGTAATAGGTAGATGGGACATAGATGGCACAGACTGGGGGAGGGGTGCAATGGGTAGATTGGACATGGAGGGCACAGACTGGGGGAGGGGTGTGAAGGGTGTATGGGTCATGGAGGGGACAGACTGGGGGGGGGGTGAAGGGTAGATGGGACATGGAGGGCATAGACTGGGGGAGGGGTGTAATATGTAGATGGGACATGGAGGACACAGACTGGGGGGGGTGGGTGAAGGGTAGATGGGACATGGAGGGCACAGACTGGGGGACGGGGGTGAAGGGTAGATGGGACATGGAGGGCACAGACGGACTGACTTTTTCATTATGAAGTAATGATCTGTTTCAGATATCACTTCATACAGTGGTCCAGTCTTTATGGACAGGATGGTAACAGCAGAATCCAAAGACGGCTTTAAGTAAACCTTCACCCCCCCCCCCCCACCCCCACCTTTATCTCATTCCCCTCTTATCACCTCCTCCCACATAATCAAACAATGTTTTAAATAAATGTTTTTGAGAAAACATCCCTACATCTCCTAGTTTCTTGCCTCAGTGATAATGAAGTATTCAGACCCCACAGCCTTCTAGGTTACCCAAATGATGCAAATGATGCAACCTAGGAGTCCTTGGGGTACTATATCTTGGGGGGTTGTCTGTCTTTTCCTGGTTGTTGAGGTGGTGCGGTGTATGCATGTCATCACGGGGCTACCTGCAAGAATCTGGAGGAGAAAGGCAGCCATGATGATGTCTAAAGAAGATGGCAGCATAGGAATGGGTGTCACATACCTGTTAGTGGAGCTTGAGATGGTGAGGGGGGCCTCTTGCACAATTTCTGTCCAAGCACCCCTAGTGGTTGGGACAGGGACTGCTAGGACAGTGGAAGGGCACAGGTGCCAGGTAGGTATTTTAGCAAACTTGAACATGGAGATGCTGAGGTTGGATGAGCAGAAGTGAGGCATCAGATCACAAGCTGAGTTCAGTATCAGCAAAGCAGATAGGTACATAATCCTGATCAGAGTCAAGGTCAGGGACAGGCAGGGGTTGGCAATGTGCTGGCAGCAAGGTACAAAATCAGCAGGCAGAACCTTAATCAAAAGGCCAGGTCAGGGTCGCTAACATGGATAAGAAGCAGACATAAGCAGACAATGGAATCCAAAGAATAGTCATGACCAGTGTAGCCCAGATACGCCCCTCTAAGCTGTAAAGACCTTAATACTCAACCCCCTTTTACTTAACCCCACCTTTAATAAATAAGAGACAACATTATTCTTATGGAGTAAAATGGCCACAATAGCCTATTTATTAACCACTTCGCATCCGGCCGTAGCCGAATGACGGCCACAGCGCGGATGCCAAATCCTGGGAGGCCGTCATATGACGGCCTCCCCTTTCCTCGTTCCCTGTGCGCGCTCACGAGCGCGCAGCAGGGAAATTCTGTGTTGGCCGTGTCCCTCGGACACGGCCAATCACAGATCGCTGTAAACGGCCAATAACAGCGGCCGTTTACAGCGCGATCGCCCTGGCCAATGAGAGATGATCTCATATGTAAACATATGAGATCATCTCTCAGCGCCGCTCCTCCTCCTCACACAGAGACAGCGTGTGAGCAGGGGGAGATGAACGGCTGCAGCGCCGTAAGTTAAAAAATAAAAATAAAAAAATAAAATGCCATCTGTGCCCACTGCCACCACTGCAATCTGTCCCCAATGCCATCTGTGCCCAATGACATCCCCAGTGCCATCTGCCAGTGCCATCTGCCAGTGCCATCCCCAGTGCCATCCCCAGTGCCATCCCCAGTGCCATCTGCCAGTGCCATCTGCCAGTGCCATCCCCAGTGCCATCCCCAGTGCCATCTGCCAGTGCCACCTGTAGTCAGTGCCACCTGTAGTCAGTGCCATCTGTCATCAGTGCCACATAGTGCCATCTGTCATCAGTGCCACATAGTGCCATCTGTCATCAGTGCCACATATTAGTGCCATCTGTCATCAGTGCCACCTGTCAGTGCCACGTGCCATCTGTTATCAGTGTCACCTGTCATCAATGCCACGTATCAGTGCCATCTGTCATCAGTGTCATGTGTCATCAGTGCCACGTATCAGTGCCATCTGTCATCAGTGTCATGTGTCATCAGAGCCACGTATTAGTGCCATCTCTCATCAGTGCCACATATTAGTGCCACGTGATATCAGTGCCATGTATGGGTGCCATCTCTCATCAGTGCCACATATTAGTGCCATCTGTCATCAGTGTCACGTGTCATCAGTGCCCCGTATTAGTACCATCTGTCATCAGTGCCACGTCAGTGTCACGTGTCATCAGTGCCACGTCAGTGTCACGTGTCATCAGTGCCACGTCAGTGTCACGTGTCATTGTCCTGGTGCTCCAGGGCCTTCAAAAGTGTAATAGGTAGTCAACAATTTAGATGTGTAATTTATGCTCCTAGAACACGTGATGGCGCTCCCTGCATGTTGGGCCTCTCTATGTGGTCAGGCTGTGGAAAAGTCCCACATATGTGGTATCGTAATACTCAGGAGGAGTAGCAGAATTTATTTTGGGGTGTCATTTGTGGTATACACATGCCATGTGAGAGAAATAACCTATTACAATGACAATTTTGTAGAAAAAAAATAAAAAATAAAAAAATAATTTATTTTGCAAAGAATTGTGGGAAAAAAAAAATGACAACATCAAAAAGCTCCCCATGCCTCTTACTAAATACCTTGGAATGTCTACTTTCAAAAAAGGGGTCATTTGGGGGGTATTTGTACTTTCCTGGCTTGTTCGGGTCACAAGAATTGAGATCGGTCACCAGTACATCAGATGTGATGAATTTTGTATGATTCGCACCACAGATTGTAGAGTCTGTAACTTTCACAAAGGCCAAATAATTTCCACTAATTTGGGTTATTTTTACCAAAGATATGTGGCAGTATAAATTGTGGCCAAAATTTATGAAGAAAAATTAATAATTTCCTAAATTGTATCACAGAAACAAAGAAAAATGCGTTTTTTTTTCAAAATTTTCGGTCTTTTTTCAATTATAGCGCAAAAAATAAAAAACCCAGAGGTGATCAAATACCACCAAAAGAAAGCTCTATTTGTGGGAAAAAAAGGACAAAAAATTCATTTGGGTACAGTGTTGCATGACTGGGTAATTGTCAGTCAAAGCGTGAGAGCACCGAAAGCTGAAAATTGGTCTGGATGGGAAGGGGGTGTTGGTGCCTGGTAGGCAAGTGGTTAACCAACCAAAATAAGAACTCCAATTACTTATTTATAAATAACACATATTAATAACTTTTTAAATAACATCTGAACACCTGAAAACAAACATGTTATACCCCTTTATTGGTCAGTGATGGAGCTAAGTGCTTATACCATATATATGATATCTATCGATATCTAAACACCAGGGGGCACTGCAGGATTTCCAGAAACCACATAGGTCTCTCTCTGTACCGTTCGACAACCACCTTTCCCGCAGTGCACAATACCAGTAATCATCAACAATGTTTGATGTACTACACCGGAGGGAGACCATCTACTGATAAGCCCCCACACACTTACCACCTCTATAGATGCTACCGTCACTGACCAACAAACAACCAGCGCCACAGCCAGAAAGGGAGAAACCTCACCCTTGATGGCACCTCCACACCCGCAGGGCCGCCTGAATACCCTCCTGAAGCCCCAATGACCACAGGTCAATACCAACATCCGTTAGATGCACTCCATCCTGTCTTAGATACAGACCCACATTTACCTCCAACTCTCTGTGGTGAATTACCAAACCCCCTTCCCAAGCTATGAATCTCCCCACCACCTTGTTCACTTTGATCTGGGCCTTGTTAATCCTTTATACGGATCGAGCCATACGCCATTTTGTCCTTGCCACCATATCCGACCATACCAACAGCGTGCCAGGGAATGTGGCACACAGGTACACCAGATCTGCCTTGATGTCAGCTATAAGGTCCTTGACTGTCCGGACTCCCAGGTCATTACCCCCTGCGTGGATGACCAGCACATCTGGTGGCCTGTCCAGCCACGCATATCTCTCCACCTCAGGGACCACCCTGCCTCACATCAAATCTGGTCTACCCAGCCATCGTATCGCCGCCTCCCTCCTGGAAATGCCCAGCTGTCTCCCACCTGGTCTCACGTCCCCTCTCCGGGCACCCCAACACACATACGAATGCCCGAGGATCCAGATGAGGCGTGGGAGCCCTCCATCTGAAACGACAAGCACGACGTTACACATCAGTCCCCAACTTAATTCCCCAACCTAAACACCACCCATACCATGTATCCAAAACAGCATCAGTAACCTTCCCCCCCCCTCCTTTTATTTTTTATTCGCAAACCTACTGCGGCCGAATATAGGTACGGAATCGCTTAGATTGCCATCTCCCCATCCGACGCACATCCACCTCATCCAGCCCGCGCCTGGTGGCCTCTGTGGCCGCCCCAATGTGGAAGGAGTGTGAAGCGTAGGCGTAACTATTAAATCCTAACCTCCCCAAACATTTCCTCAGAACCGCCACAAATTGCAATTTGGACAGATAAGAACCATCCGCATGCATCAGTAACGGTCCACCCCCCCCGTCTCACCCCAACAAAACTCCCCACTACTTGAACCGGGCACACCACACATCCCTGCAGTGCATACAAACACACTTGTACACCCCTACCCTTTTGGTCCGTTTTGGATTTTCGCACCCGAACCGAAACCCTATCACCCAACACCTCAACATCCTGTACCAACAAACCCCCCACCACCACTTTTGATGGGCTGACCAACTCTCTTTTGTCTCCAGGAGTATGGAAGCGGGTAAGTCAGTATCAGCCATAGAAAAGAAGATGGCTGATACTGACTTACCTGCTTCCATATTCCTGGAGACAAAATAAAGTAACAACAACCTGACCTCTGGATCCTCCCACATGACCTCAATCTCAGCCTGTAAATCAGTCCATTCCTTCTATACCTTTTTCATAAGCTGACCAAGTGGACACACTTACTGACCGCTGTATCCATCCCGCAGCGGTCCCAACGCCAAATCCCAAATCCAGCCCGGGCACGGGACACCCTCCTGCTTCGTTCCCGACTGAAAGTGAGACAAAGCATCAGCCAGAGTGTTGTCCACTCCCGGAATATGCACAGCATAGAGAAAGATGTTCAACTGCATGCAGCGCAACACCAACTGTCGCATCAACTGTATGACCGGTGGCAAAGCTGCTGACATGCTGTTGATCACCTGTACAACCCCAATGTTGTCGCAGTTCAACCGCAATTTTAGATTCCAGCAGGACTGCCCCCACAATTCCAATGCTAGCACTACTGGAAACAGTTCCAAGAGCACTAGGTTCCGAAGAAAACCTGCCTCCCCCCACGATTGTGGCCATGGTTACGCACTCCAATGACCCTGGAAGAATGCCCCATATCCAGTCGATCCTGCGGCGTCTCTCACCAACTCCACATCGAAGTTGCTCACTGGTCCCGACATCCAAACTGACCTGCCATTGTACTTTGCCAGGAAATGATATCATACCTGGTGTGACGGACCTAGCCGGGACACGGGCTGTTGGAGGGGACTGAGTGCGAGCCTGTTGCCTTGTGATTATGGGCCCTGGCATTTGGGGGAACAGTGCTCTTTGAGCTGGAAGCCTGGGACCCCTGAGCTGGTGATACTTGGATTCAGGTCCATGCTGGCCCCCCAATACACATAGAATCTGTATGTGTATTTGGCATTAGCAAGAGACGCTAATGTCATGACTCATGAACTCCAGCCACCTGTGTTATGTAATTGAGTATAGTCTGGCTTGTAGAAGTGTTTCACCTATTGTTGTATGTGCTAATTAACCCTGCAATTGAATGAAGGAGCCCAGTGTTGATTAAGATAATTAGCTCATGCTAATTAGGTTAGGCTTGAGTCATCTGTCAACTGTATATAAGTGTGACATGTCAAATAAAGATTCATTCCTGATTTACCCCAAGAACTAGTGCCGTCTAATTCTTGGGGGTTCCTATAACCAGATCCATTGGACTCATGTTCCAGGACTTAGGAAGCATTTACGGCGGACACCTTGAGTACAGGATCCGTCACATTGGTGGCAGCAGTGGGATCGTGCTTCCTGCAGTCTGGGACATCCAAGATCAGGATAGAAGACTTCGGTCACTCCAGCGGAGATATGGATCTGGCATCAGAGTTCCGGGGCTGCTGCGGATCATCCTTGCAGCATACACAAGGACTGTGTCTGAGGAGGAATACCTGGAGCTCAGGCAGCAGATTCGGGTGGAGCTGTGGATTGGAGCCCTCCAGCTCGCTGGTATAAAACAGGGCAAGTTCTTTCCAACCCAAGAGCAACGGGCCAGTGACCAACGGGCATTGCGGATGACATTCCTGGGAAAGCAGCCCCAGGAGCAATGGGTGACTGAGTTGGACAGGCTGGTCCAGCAGGAGATAGAGCTGGACAATCGTTATCGGGCTCTGCAATGGCACGCAGAGCAGGGATATTTAGGGGAGACAACAGAATGCTCTCCGGAGGGATATGACTTTGGAGGCCCTGGATTGCTGTGGGAGAGCCTTACAGATCATTTTGTGTTTGGCGATGAAGGGGAACCTACCCTTGAGGACCTGCGAGAATACAGAGAGGCCATGCTCGGTCTTGCAGGTGTCTCGGAGCTTAAACCTGATCTGGACCATTTGTTAAGGAAGGAACAGCATCTGGAAAGGGCATACAGGAAACTGCTAGAACACGTTCAGCAGCATGCCAGAGAATTGGCAGTGGAAACTCCGGAGATTGTCGTCCCCAAAGCGGAAGTGCTGACAACAGGGCAGAGCTCTGCTAACTTCTGCCCAGCATCAACAGCAGTATCTGGGGAGTTACAAGGAACTTCCCCAGCTGAAGCGCTGGCCACCGGACAGAGGGTCCAAGACCTCTGCCCCACACCTGTGTCAGTTTTGGAGGCTCAGGGTGAGAAGGTGGCGATCGCTTCCCAGCAGCAGATACAGGGGAAGAAGGGAGAGGAGGTGTTTGTTGTCCCTCCTCAACAGTCGGCCAGGGTGGAGAAAGCGGTCTTTCCTCCCCAGCAAAGATCCGTGCACCTGGGAGACAATACCACAGACATGTCATCCCAGCAGCCAGATGAGGGAATGGGAAAGGAAGCAGCCGGCTCCCCTTCCCAATGGCAGCTACACAATTTGGGAGTGGAGGAAGCCGGCCTCCTGCCCCAACGGTAAACCAGAGCGGAGGTTGTGGAGTCCCCAGCAGAAGTGCTGGCAACAGGGCAGAGTGCTACCCACCTCTGTCCAGCACCAGCAACAGCTGCGGAGTTCCAGGGAGCTGGGGCAGTCGGCCTCTCTCCCCAACAGTTAGCTGGAGGAGATGATGTAGGGAAGCTCCTACACCCACCTGAACTGCTGGCAACGGAACAGAGCGCTGCTGGCCTCTGCCCGCAACTAAAACAGGACAGATTCCCTGTAAAGGTGGATGGGAATGCAGTCTCCACCAGTATACCCCAGGGATGCTGGGTGGTCGGCCCAGATCCCCAACAGCAGGATGGAGTGAGCCCAGTCACCCTGTCTTCTCTCCAGCGGCTGAAAAGACTCCAGGGAGAAGGGCCAGTCCAGGCCTCTCCCCAGCGGCAGATATGTTCTTTGAGAGAGGCAGAGGTTGGCTGGGTGAGTGCTCTGTTTGAAACAATTTGTTTGGGGTACTGTGTGGGTACCGGCATTAGAGCACTGGAACCACTGACTAACTTCGGAGTCAACCCGTCTGGGGTCTCCTCCTGTGTTAGTCTCCTGCCGAAAGGGGAGAAATGTGACGGACCTAGCCGGGACACGGGCTGTTGGAGGGGACTGAGTGCGAGCCTGTTGCCTTGTGATTATGGGCCCTGGCATTTGGGGGAACAGTGCTCTTTGAGCTGGAAGCCTGGGACCCCTGAGCTGGTGATACTTGGATTCAGGTCCATGCTGGCCCCCCAATACACATAGAATCTGTATGTGTATTTGGCATTAGCAAGAAACGCTAATGTCATGACTCATGAACTCCAGCCACCTGTGTTATGTAATTGAGTATAGTCTGGCTTGTAGAAGTGTTTCACCTATTGTTGTATGTGCTAATTAACCCTGCAATTGAATGAAGGAGCCCAGTGTTGATTAAGATAATTAGCTCATGCTAATTAGGTTAGGCTTGAGTCATCTGTCAACTGTATATAAGTGTGACATGTCAAATAAAGATTCATTCCTGATTTACCCCAAGAACTAGTGCCGTCTAATTCTTGGGGGTTCCTATAACCAGATCCATTGGACTCATGTTCCAGGACTTAGGAAGCATTTACGGCGGACACCTTGAGTACAGGATCCGTCACACCTGGAGGTCCTCCCTATGTTCCTTTTTCAACCTAACGAAATGTGTGGGGGCCCTCACCCCTGCTGTCGCCGCCAACATCCGTCGACAGAAAATCCTCCCCATGGGAATGATCCTGCATGCGAAATTCAATTTCCCTAACAATGATTGTAATGTGCGCAATTGCACTTTCTTACAACCATGGATCTCCCGAATCTCCTTTTTTAAATCCCTGAGCTTCTCCTCCGGTAACCTACATTCCATAGCCATGGAATCGATTATTATACCCAAGAAGCTCAGTCCGTGGGCCCTCCGTTTTTTCAGGCCTTCAAAATCTCTCCATAATGTGCTGCAACGTTGACAGTAATATCGCGCACACATCGGAAGAAGGTGGGCCCACGCAGAGAAAATCATCCAAGTAATGGATGATGGAATCAACCCAGTGACATCTCTCACCACCCATTCTATAAACGAACTAAACGCTTCAAATATAGCGCAGGGAATAGAACAACCCATTGGCAAACACCATCAACAATCTACATAAAATTGTTCCTGCCAACAGCAACCCAGCAAACGGAAACTGTCCAGGTGCACAGGCAACAGTCTAACAGTCTATGTGATTCCACATCAGATTTTGCCATCAATGCCCCTTCTCCATACCGCCTAGCCCTCCTGACCGCGGCATCAAAAGACGCGTACGACACCGTACAAGCCTCCGGATCAATAAAATCATTCACCGAACCCCCTTTGGGGAAAGACAAATGATGGATCAGCCAAAATTTATTCGGCTCCTTTTTGGGGACCACCCCTAATGGGGGAACCACCAAATCCTCAAATGGTTTGGCCGAAAACGGTCCCGCTATCCTACCCAAAGCCACCTCCTTGGACAATTTCACTGACACCACTGTTGGGTGTTGTAGCGCTGATTTTAAATTCTTAGCCAGCGGGGGAATCACTGTCAGAGTACACGGAATCCGAAAACCATGTTTAAACCCTGCGCTGATCAACCCCGCCGCTACCCTATCCGGGTATCTATTTAGAATAGGCTGCATCCTTTCCCACATCACCGGAGTCGTCCCTTTTGTGCGCAAACTCTCTGGCACGCTTTCCCTTCTTGAAACACCTGGCGAGTGTGTGACCTCCCCCGCACCCAGAACATTCGTGCTTGAATTTACATGTCCCACCGAACTTGCAGGAGCCCTCATTAAATTGCCAACACACTCTCCACTTCTTTCCGGCTGGAGATCCCGATGCGTGGCTACCTCCGGCCCCCCCTTGAAATGTCTGCGACGGAGTCTTTGCCGACGCCATCAACCTCATCCAAAGGCTAATATGTTTATGGTCCTACCGTAGAGCAGGCCTAACCGCTCGTCGCTGATGGAACTGTTCGTCGTAGCGTAGCCACGCTGTATCGCCATACACCCTATAAGCCTCCCTGACTGCGTCAATGTAACAAAACAACGCCGAGCAATGCTCAGGGTTCTTTTCACTGATCACCCCAGCCAATATGGCGAATGCCTGTAACCAATTCGCAAACGTCCGGGGGGATCAGACGGTATCCCCTCTTCTCCTCGTCATCCTTTTTAGTGTCATCCAGCTTTACCCTATCCAGATTAAACTTTTCCAGGGGTAACAAGGAGAAAAACTCCACGTATTCCCCTTTCCAAATCTTCTCCCTGACCTCCTGCTTCAAGTGTGCTCCCAATGGTCCCTCGAAGCAGACATACACCTCGCATTTTGCTGCATCAGTTATCCGCACGATGTCGGATCTCACCGTCTGTTCCGCAGACCCTTTTTCAACCACACTCACCTTGTTTGTCCCATCCTCCACTGTCTGGTTCGGAGCCCCTGCTGCAGTCGCTGTGACCGCCTCTCCACCAGGTGCCCCCACCTGCTCCGGTGTTGCCACCTACAGACCCCCCCGCCAAAGCCTTACTCTGTCCCCCCAAAACGACCCACCAAAACCAGCAAACCTTCAAGCAGCTCTTGCATCTGACCCCCCTGGCCCCACCTCTGCGGTCCCCCTCGCCACCCGCGGTTGGTCTGAGACTGCCAACAGTGGCCTGGGAGGTGGCGCCCTGCCCCCCGCACTGGAAGCTACTCCCAATAAATTATGCAATGCATTTGTAAAAGCTACATTGTCTGTTGACTTACCGGGCTGACCGGGCGCCGTCCCCACAGCCGCTGTGCTGACCTCAAACGATGGGATAGGGCGACTGGGCTCCTCCTCCTCTGACAATTCGCCTTCTGATCTGCCCTCTTCTTCCTGTGCAGACAAAAACGGACGCCCCCTCGGAGAGGGGCTCCTGGATTCAACGTGCCTCTGCCCTCCCGCACTTGTCCCCGCCTGTTCACCGTCTCCACCGATCACTCGCCTCCCCCTTTCCTGAGCAGGCAGGCCGGTGCGGGCACCGCTCCTGCCTTGCGCCCCCTTTTTGGCTGATGGTGTCCGCCCACTCCTTGTTTCGCGTGAAGGACTGCCCGCAAGTCCCACTCTGGCCGTTGCCCCGGTTTCCCTTCTGTCCCTCCCTCTCAGCTCGTGAAGAGCCGCTGAGGAAACTGTTGCCGTGGCTCGTCTGGGAGATGCAACCCCCCTCCTGGCCGTAGCCTGAGTGGCCAGTAGATCCCCACCCCCCTGCTCGTGCAGAGCTGCTGAGGGGGACGTTGTCCTGGAAGCGCCTGTTGTGCCGGCCATCCTCCTGTCCCTGTTAGAGAATCTAGCTGCCTTGTGACCCCTGTTCTGTCCTCCCCCCTGCCCATGCAGAGCTGCTGGGGATGCTGTGGCTGTAATAGCACTACCAAGTGAGCCTGGGGATGTAGCTCCGTGTAGGCTCGTGGCCCTGCCTCCCGCACTAGGCCCGCGGTGTGTAGTCCGCCTGGGCCCTCCAGCACTGTCTCTCTGGCTTCGTTTTGCTGGGGGAGTTGACCGCTCCCCCGTCAGACTCCTCACCACCCTCGATGGCCCAGCGACCGACCCCGGAGAGTACCTGTTCGGCGGCCTCGATATCCACCCAAGTGGCACTGCACTGCCCTCTTCCGAACGCTCCTCTTCGTCCGCCCGTCCGATCGCCTGTCCGCATGTCTCGGCCAGCACGGCCTCCACCTGGCTCTGAAGCCACTCCGGTCCTTGCTCCACTGCCGCCGCCCTCAGCATCGCCATGATGTCCCACCCATCAGCCATCTTGGATCCGGTGATGGTAATCGAGGAGCAGTGAGAAAACTGCCTCCTCGCACTCTGTCTCCTCTCAGACTGATTTCTTCTAGCTCCGCCCACTTTAAATATGCGGCCACTCCCCCTGCTACATCCAGCCCTCTCTACACTCTCTACACTACACTATCCCACCCCCAACCCTGCAAAGTGTGTCACTGGACACACTGTCATGTCCGGCCCTGCATTACCATTCCCCTTTTGGTCCATTATATTACGGTCATCTCTGATCATGTAGCTGGGTCAGTAACAGGATCAAGCAGGGTTTCAGGAACACAAGTCACAAGGATAAAGCTGAAGACCATCCAGCAATGATGCTAGACAGGCCTCAGGTTTAAATAGGCTGCCAGGCATCAGGATCTGTGGGCATGCATCCACATGTGCACCGTGGTGCATGCATGTGCTTACGCATTCTCATTCTCTCATGTCCAGATACACACAGTCAGGGCCGTCTTTAATGTTGATTGGGCCCTGGGCAAACATTTTCTTGGGGCCCCCCAACCGCTACAAATAGCAGTAAGACTCAAAATCAGTTTACTGCAGCAGATCAGGCAGCAATTGCAATTGGTTGCCAGAGGATATAGCATATTATTACCGATTACTGACTGGTTGTTAGAGGTTACAACACATAATTTCTGCTTCCTCATTCATTGCTAGAGGTTACTGCACATCATTACTGCTCACTGAGAAACGTACTACAGGAGATGACCAGAGACTGCGGATCTAATACAGGAGATGACCAGAGACTGCGGATCTAATACAGTAGATGACCAGAGACTGCGGATCTAATACAGGAGATGACCAGAGACTGCGGATCTAATACAGGAGATGACCAGAGACTGCGGATCTAATACAGTAGATGACCAGAGACTGCGGATCTAATACAGGAGAGGACCAGAGACTGCGGATCTAATACAGGAGATGACCAGAGACTGCAAATCTAGTACAGAAGATGACCAGAGACTGCGGATCTATTGCAGAGGATGACCAGAGACTGTGGATCTAATACAGGAGATGACCAGAGACTACAAATCTAATACAGGAGAGGACCAGAGACTGCAAATCTAATACAGGAGATGATCAGAGACTGGGGATCTAATACAGGAGATGATCAGAGACTGGGGATCTAATACAGGAGATGACCAGAGACTGCAAATCTAATACAGGAGATGACCAGAGACTGCAAATCTAATACAGGAGATGATCAGAGACTGGGGATCTAATACAGGAGATGACCAGAGACTGCAAATCTAATACAGGAGATGATCAGAGACTGCGGATCTAATACAGGAGATGACCAGAGACTGCGGATCTAATACAGGAGATGACCAGAGACTGCGGATCTAATACAGGAGATGACCAGAGACTTTAGATCTAAAACAGGCAATAACCAGAGACTGCAGATCTAATACAGGAGATGACCAGAGACTGCAAATATAATACAGGAGATGACCAGAGACTACGGCTCTAATACAGGAGATGACCAGAGACTTCAAATCTAATACAGGAGATGATCAGAGACTGCAAATCTAGTACAGGGGATGACCAGAGACTGCGGATCAAATACAGGAGATGACCAGAGACTGCAGATCTAATACAGGAGATGATCAGAGACCAGAGTACAGGAGGTGATGAACTAAGTAACAATTAAAAAAATTTACATAGCAGTGTACAGCTATACTGTTCATAAACAACAGGTTAGGGTTAAGATAACAGTCAACAAGCAGTCTATGGGGAGAATGACCTACCTAGCCAGCCAGGCTTACCACCCGCTCTCATTGATTCAGGGACAGGGCCCTCAGGGGTCCAGGTGCGGGACCTTCGGGGGTCCAGGTGCGGGACCTTCGGGGGTCCAGGTACGGGGCCCTCAGGGGTCTGGAGGCAGAGCTTGCAAAGTTCTGGGGTCGTGAAACTCACAATGGTCTAGGGGCGGGGCTCACAAAGGTCTGGGGGCGGGACTCACAAAGGTCTGGGGGTGGGACTCAGAGGTCCAGAGGCGGGGCTCTCATCTCTCCTACTCCGATGTCAGCTCTGAGCCTCCAAGCATACAGGCTGCATGCAGTGGAGCTCCTGGCCCTGCCCCCACCCCCGCCCTGCTCGCCGGGGAATACATTTCTGCGCTCGCGGGGTTATCAATCAGTTATCAATACCCCAATTTGCGGGCAGCGCGGGCACAAGAGACAGCTGCTTTGGTGGGCCCCCCACAATGACAGGGCCCAGGGCAGCTGCCCCTTTTGCCCTGCGTTAAAGACGGCCCTGCACACAGCCACGCAGCATTGTGCCTTTCCTTATGGCATCATTGATTGATATGGTGTTGGAGGCCAGCTCCACTGAAATGCATGATTCTAAATTCATAGCAGGAGGCATTGCCAATTTTATTTCCTCTCCACTCCTGAAATTCTGGTACAGCCATGCATGGTAGCCAATCAGCTTCTAATTTCAGCTTGTTCAATTAAGCTTTGACAAAAAAAACTGGAAGCTGATTGGTTTCTATGCAGAGCTGCAATAGATTTTTCACTCTCCAGTTTTAGTAAATCAACCCCGGTGCATTGCAACAGCAGTAAAACATGTAATATGTGGAAAAATCTAGTAACAATTGTATTGATGGAATATTGTGTATTATTCTTTTTGTAGAACAAGAAGGACAGTTCATTTTACCTGGAGTACATTTCTATTTCCATACGGGAAAAAGGTAATACAACAAATACAACTTCATACTGCCAGGATATTTTAGAAGCAAAGTAAACCCTTTCTACCTCTGTATCCAAAATGTACTAATCCAAGTTACACCGTCAGTTTACTCAAATCTGATATTTCAATGTTTAATGGATGCTGGAGAGTTACACCCCATGACCAGTGTAAGCCAGATATCCCCAACTCTCCCATAACCCACCTTTACCTTTTAAAACCCCCCTTATAAATAAATAGACCACACAGGAGTTTTTGGAGTATAAACCGGCCATAGCAGCCTTTTATTAATAAAAAGTTATTTAATATTGGATTTTATAGTTTATCAACATATGTATAATATGTATAACCTTTTAACGACAATTTAACTCCCAATCTTTTGGTCTTTGGCCCCGAACTTCCTATTTTTACTTTAAACTTTCCCCCAGTACACTGCGGGACCATATTTTACCATACCAAGGCCTCCAGCCGTATATTAGCCTGGAGACAACCCCCTTCCCGCTGTCCAACCATTTCCATATTCCAGCCTACCCTTCTGCTGGAAACACACCAGAGGGGCAAATACCATGAATGAGCCCCCACCACTTCCATCACATCTGTTTTCTACCACCAACAGAGACCAAAGATGTCTCCACAGCCTGCAAGGATGACCCCTTAGCCTTAAGGGCCCCTCCACACCCGTAAGGCCCTCTCAATACCATCCTGAAGACCTAGTGCCCATAAATCGATGCCCACAGCCAACAGGTGCACTCCGTCTCTTAATCTCCAACTCCATGTGTCTCACTACCAACCCCCCTGTTTCTAACAATGAATTTACCCACTGCCTTGTTCACTTTAATTCGCGCCTTGTTGATCCTGAACACCTATCTCGCCATGCGCCATGAGGTCCTTGCTACTATGTCTGACCACACCACTACCATCCCTGGGAAAGCCGTTCAAAGTGCCAAAAATCGCACTTCACATCAGAAACCAGCTCAATGGTGGTTCGGTCCCCCAAGTCATTCCCACCACGTGTAATACCAGTACATCTGGTGGCCTATCAAGCCAAGCATATTTCTCGACTTCAGGCACTACTCTGCTCCATCCCTTTCCTGGAATGCCTATCCATCTAATGCATGCCTCCCTCCGCAAAATCCCCAGTTGCCTGCCTTCTGGTCTAACGTCCCCCCTCCTGGCCCCCCAAAAAATTTAAGAATGCCCCAAGATCCAGACGAGGGATGGTTGACCTCCATCTGAAATGACATAACACAATGCAGATTAGCAACTACACTCCGACCACACACTACATCCCCTCTAAAGAAACGCTTTTCCTGTATGTTTATAATGTGTTTTTTTTTTTTTTTTTTTAAACGTCATCATTTTACTAAGTGTGGGCGCACATATGATCTGAACCTCTTGGATTCCCACCTCACAATCCTTTTAACTGCTGCCTCATCCAACCCACATATGGCGGCCTCTGGGGCCGCCCCGATGCAGAAGGAGTGTGAGGCGAACTGACTACAATCCAGCCCCGCCGTCCTAAGGCATTTGCGGAACACTGTGATGAACTGGAACCTAGATAACAAGGTCCTATCCCCATGCATAAACAACGGCCCCTCTCCCACCGGCCTAATTTTTAGAAATTCCTCCACTACCCTTACCGGGCAAACATGCGAACCAGGCAATGTAAAGAGCTGCACGTTTACCCCATTTCCCCTCTGGTCCGTCTTAGACCTGCGCAATCTTAACACCACCCTATTGACCTTGACCTCCATGCCCTGCACCAGAAAACCCCCTGCTTCCCGTTTTGTCGAGCTCACTAACTCCCCCACCCGAAATGCTCCAAAAAATGCAATGGAAAAGGCTGCCCTAAACAAAATCACTTCATACCCACTGAACACACCCCAACCACTTTTGTACAAATAACCTGCAGAATGGAAAATGACACTGGCCTCCTTGTATCTTTGTTAGAGTGCCCCTTCCTGTACCCTTTTAGTGCTTTTTTCACCCAAAAATACTTGGGGAAATCCGTCAGGCCCTGAAGCTTAAATAAAAAGGCCAAACCCACCAGCTTCCACTCAATCGCGGACACTGACCCCGCCTTTTTCATGTGTGGCGAAACGAAATACACCACCAGTAACCTTAACTCTTGCCCTCCTAGCTCGGCTCCCGCCAGCCCTGTAAAAGCTAACCACTCAGTTCATATCTTAGCATAAGCCGCCCAGGTTGACCCACTTACAGACCTCCTGATCCATCCCGCGGCGACTCCAAGGCCATCTCCCAAAGCCATCCCGGGCAAGGAATCCCCTCCTTCTCCACCGCTGGAGCCAGTTTCTTGAACCTGTCCCACTGAAACCGAGACAAGGAGTCAGCCAGCGTGTTGTCAATGCCCGGGATATGAACCGCATACAGACATAAACATTTAACTGTAAACAACGCAACACGAGGTGGCGAAGCAATCGTATCACTGGCTGTGAAGATGCCGAAAACCGATTGACAACTTGCACCAACCCCATGTTGTCGCAGTTCAACCTCATCTTCAAGTTCTGCCATGCTGTACCCCACAACTCCATAGCCAGTACTACTGGGAACAATTCCAGTAATATAAGGCTACGAGTAAATCCTGCCTCCACCCAAAATTTTGGCCAAGCCTCTGCGCTCCATTGCCCTTAAAAGAATGCCCCGTAATCTGTCGATCCCGCTGCGTCTGTAACCAATTCTAGATCAAAATTACTTACCCGTCCTTCCATCCATACCGATTGACCATTGTACGATTCAGTCGCCGGCAGAAAACCCTCCCCATCGGAATAATGCGACACGCAAAATTCAACTCACTCAACAAGGATTGCAACCGTCTGAGCTGCACTTCTTTTTCTCCATCCCTGATGTCCATCTTGAGCCCTTCCACCTTATGCCCTGGCAACCTATACTCCATAGCTCTGGTGTCGATCTCGATGCCCAGGAAGCTCAATTCTGTCTTCGGGCCCTCCATCTTGTCTGCTGCCAACGGAACCCCAAACTTACCCGCGATGTGCTGCAGCGTCGCCAAGAGAATCGCACACACATTGGATGAATGCGGACCCACGCAGACAAAGTCGTCCAGGTAGTGTATCAGTGAATCTAAACCGGACGCGTCCCGTTTCACCCATTCTAGTAATGAGCTGAACAATTCAAATTTGGTGCAGGAAATGGAGCATCCCATGGGCAAACACCGATCAACGTAAAATTCTTCCTGCCAACAGCAACCCAACAGCCAAAAACTGTCTGGGTGTACCGGTAGCAATCGGAATGCCGACTTAATGTCAGATTTTGCCATGAGTGCCCCCTGACCCTAGTGCCTAACCCATGCCACGGCTGCATCGAACGATGTATAAGAAACCGTACAATCTTCGGGATTTATACCATCGTTCACAGATCCCCCTCTTGGAAACGAGAGGTGGTGAATCAGCCGAAACTTATTTGGTTCCTTCTTAGGCACCACCCCCAGCAGTGACACTACCAAATCCTGCAGCCCTAACGACACCACCTTGGCCAATTTTTCGGAAACCACCCCAGGATTCTGCAGTGCTGACCGCAAGTTCTTTGCCATAGGAGGCACCACCGCCAGGGAGCATGGAATCCGGAAACCCTCTGAAACCCCCTCTGCCAACACCTGGGTCGCTTCCCTATCCGGGTACCTATTTAGGAAAGGCTGCATCCTTACCACCTTCACCGGTGTTGTCCCTCTTCTGCGCAATCTCTCCTGCCCGTTTTCCTATCTTGAAACGGGACAAGGGGTGAGTCCCCCCGCTTCCGGAGCATTCATGTTTGAAAGGACAGGACCCCCCAAACTTATAGGACCCCTCGTTAAACTGCCAACACACCCCCCACTTCTTTCCAGCCAGCAGTCCAGAGGTGGGTGATCCCCCGGCCCCCCCTTAAAAAAACTGGTTTGGAGCCCTGGCAGAAGACATTCCTGGTATAATGGTCCTATCTGAGCTCAGTCTTGTGTCCATGCAACCATCTAGGCAGGATTTCTCCTGTTTTCCTTCTTCACCTTTCTTGTCATTTTTCATTGTTGGTTTGGGTAATGGCCCTCATGATGCTTAGCTGGGCATCCTGGTATATTAGTCTAAGCAGGTATAGCACTCTTTCCCCCTTTATATATACTAGCCATGTCCAACTTTGTTTTTTTTGTATACAACCTCTAACAACACTTTGGGGGTTATTTACTAAAGGAAACTCCACTTTGCACTGCGAGTACACTTGGAAGTAAAGTCGCTGTAGAGCCGAGGGGGACATGCAAGGAAAATAAAAAACAGCATTTTAGCTTGCACATGATTGGATGATAAAACCAGCAGAGCTTCCCCTCATTTCAGATCTACCCCTTAGATTTAGAGCGACTGCACTTCCAAGTGCACTTGCAGTGCAAAGTGGATTTGCCTTTTGTAAATAACCCCCTTTGTCTTCTTACACTTGGCAGTCATGCTCATATGTAAGCTATCTATATCTCTTTTTGCTTTACAGAGGAGAACCTCATATATAAATATATGTTTCTAAAAGCCTGGGTTACTTCACTTGGACATTCATTTACCTCTGAGGTAGAGCTATTGAGGATTACTCCCGATGTGAGTCTTGTGCTCGTGAATGCCAGTATTCAGGTCTTTACACTGGATTTCGGAAGAGGTAAGCCACATTAGGGTGACGATATTGACATTCGCTATGTAGTATTTTACCTGCACCTTTAGCTCATGGTGATCCGATCTCACTGTTGTAGATGGGATTATCAAACTGCAGAATCCTCTCATTAAGTTGTTTGTTACATTTTCTTTTTATTCATAACAAATGTGTTACTTTTCATTAATATTTCAATGTCAGGGGCACAGCATTTTATGATGTAGGGTTTGTGTCCCGACTCTCTCACCTTAACTTAACCCTCTCCCACCCATTGTCTACACCACCCAGAGGAAACCTGGAGCAGGAGTCATTAATGACCTTTCTTTTGAATATGCTGTTTGCCTGGCTGACCAGCTAACTTCAGTATTTCAATTACACAGACCCTGAACAGTTTACAGATCAGTAGTTTTATCCTTGATCTATCTTTCCTTGCTGCATGCTAGTGCTAAGTCAGTCACCAAGGAAGATCAAAACCCAGAAATAACTAACATTTTTATAACTCAGCTGCAGCATTTAAAGTGGAGGGCCACCCTGAAAAAAAAAAAAAAAAAAAACTTCATAAAAAGGTTAATAAAAATTTAAAAGGAAAAAAAATATATATATATTTTTTTTTTTTACTTACCAGAAATGGCTGTTGTTAGGCAGATCGTCCTAATCTGCCTCTTCTTGTTCCGCGGAGCTGTTTGGTCTTCTGCTCCTAGCACTGTCTTCTAGTGAATGGGGCGCAGTGTGTTATGGGAACTGTGAGTCCCACAACACAACGCGTTCCACATTCACAAAGCGATGCGCAACTCACGCATGCGCAGTAGGAAACGGGCAGTGAAGCTAGCAAGGCTACGCTGCCTGTTTCCCTTAGGGGGAATGGCGGCGACGGGAACCGAGACCCGAGGGGCGATCGGTCTCGGGCGGCCGACATCGCAGGCACCCAGGACAGGTAAGTCTGCTTATTAAAAGTCAGCAGCTACAGTGTTTGTAGCTGCTGACTTTTATTTATTTTTTTCCCGGCTGGCCCTTCCCTTTAAAGTATTTCCATTTTTAGGAGAGCTGCACTCTCCTCCAGGGCATTCTCTGACATATAAACCCTTCTTCTAAGAAAAAGCATAGAAGTTGCTGGGATAGCTGATCAGTGGAACGCACAGTTCCCAGGTGCCTAATGGAAAGCCCAGATCGCTACTTGTGATTTAGAGCTTTCCAATCATGTAACCACTGCAACAATGAATCACGGGGGTAACATGATCATAAAGCCTGCCCCACCTCCTGGCATCAGAACCCCCTTAAAGGGCAATGGAAAATGGAAAAATAGCTGGATCATTATAAGGGTTCCAACTCATCCCAAAGGCATTCAGTAGGGTTGAGGTCAGGGCTCTGTACAGGACACTCTATGGATCTGGCTTAGTGCAGTCATGCTGGAAGAGCAAAGAGATGTCCTCAAATTGTTGTCATAAGTTGGGAAGAGCGCAATTGGCTAAAGAGTCTTTGTATGCTGCAGCGTTAACAGTTCCTCATACTTTTGGTCATATAGTGGTAGATAGGTAGATAAGTAGATAGATAGATAGACAGAGAAGTAGATAGATGTGTATATAGGTCATGAGAGTACAAACTGTAAACAAAATTAACAAAAAAAAAAAGTTTAACTGAAAACTAAATTGTATTTTCTTTTGTATTATCCAACACAAACTTTGTAGAGTACGAATGGATCTCAGATGTCACTGGTAAGTAGCTCATCATACAATTCAATTTACATTTTAGTATATTGTATTTTTCATTCAAAGTTTATAAGATTATGTAATTGTTAGGGACAAGAATTTACCTGGATATGATTTGTGCCCAGTTTGTTGAAATGGCCTCAAAATTCAGAAAATACAAACTTTTCCCCAAAAGTGTATGGTGGTGTATCTTGGTATTCAATGCATTATTTTTGAGGGGCAAATATACAAACTATTGTCAAAAAAGATGCATAGGAAGCCAGACACTGCCATTGGGGGTATGGACCAAAGAAAAAAAAAACAAAACAAAACCTCACCCTGTGCACTCAGCAGAGCATTTAGTTTGTATGCCAAACCCAAACTCCATTAAAATCAGAGGGAGACATCTGTCATTTAAAAAATGCCCGTTTTCTGGGCTAACATGCAAGGGGCATGTCGAAAAATGTCAAGGATGTGGGCACTGCCCTTTGGACAGTGGTGTATTTTGGTTTTGTGCTGCCCTAGGCAAGACTAAAATTGGGCATTCCTCCATCTAAATTTGTCCCACCCCAGCGGCGTTATATCATTCTTGTCTCAGGTTCTGATGAGGAAGCTTCAGCCATTCATCAGACCCTGAGGCATGATTCTTCCTAGTGCCACATATGTGGTCAATGGAGCAGAGGATGGGGTCGGCGGGACATAGGAGGTACTGCAATGGTGGGTATTGATGAGAATGCACTGATGAAGCTGTACTAGAACAGAGCTGATCGCGCCAGGTGCAAGCCGCAGCAGGCGCTCGGTTCTGGAAGGGCGTCAATAGATGACCAGTGATGGCACTAACGCCGTTAAAGTAAACGGCGTTACGTAACGCCGTTACTTTAGAGGGTAACGAGTAATCTAATTGATTACTCTTCCCCTCGCGGTAACGCCGTTCCAATTACTGGGGCGGCGTTACCGCAATTACCCGCCGCGATCGCGGAGCCGTCCGTGGCCTCGGCCTTAGGAAAGGCCACGGCTTCGGCCTAGCTCCGGAGCGGCGGCCATCTTGGTGCACCCGATGGCCGCAGCTCCGGCCTAGCTCCGGAGCGGCGGCCATCTTGGTGCACCCGTCGGCCGTTTACAATGAGATTGCTCCGTCAAATGACGGAGCGATCACTTTGTAAACAAACCGGCGTCAAGATGACGCTGGTCTCCCTCTGTGTACAGATCTGTACAGTGGAGGGGAGAGATCGGATGGCAGCAGCCATCCCTCCATACCCTGCCACTACTCTGCAACACCCTGCCAATACTGCGCAATACTCTGCAACACCCTGCCAATACTGCGCAATACTCTGCAACACCCTGCCAATACTGCGCAATACTCTGCAACACCCTGCCAATACTGCGCAATACTCTGCAACACCCTGCCAATACTGCGCAATACTCTGCAACACCCCGCCATACCCGGCCATACCCCGCCACACTCTGCAATACACGGTAATACCCAACCATGCTCGGCGATACCCAGCCATACTCGGCGATACCCAGCCATACTCGGCGATACCCAGCCGTACCCAGCTATACTCAGACAATATTACAGTTGGGGGAGATGACGTGGATATTACAGTGGGGGAGATTGTGGATATTACAGTGGGGGCTTTATGGTGGTGGAATTTTCAAAGGTTTTTGCAAATTCAATTATTATTTGCTGATCCGAAAAATGATCCGATCCGTGACTCTGCAACGATCAACGATCCGATCCGTGAGTTTGGGGGGGACAGATGTACAGAGGGGGAACAGATATATGTGTGTGTGGGGGGGGGGACAGACATGTAGTGGGGTACAGAGGGGGAACAGATATGTGTGTGTGTGTGGGGGGGGGGCAGATGTGTAGTGGGGTACAGAGGGGGAAACAGATATATGTGTTGGGGGGGAACAGACGTGCAGGGGGGTACAGAGGGGAAATAGACGTGCAGGGGGGAACGCGCCCCTTGCTTACAGTAATACTAGACCCGCCCCTAAGAATATTAAAAAAAAAAGTCAGTTACTTTGCTGAGTAACTAATTACTTTTCCAATGTAGTAACTGAGTTACTAACTCAATTACTTTTTGGGAGAAGTAATTTGTAACGTAACTAATTACTTTTTTAAAGTAAGATGACCAACACTGTAGATGACCACCCAGAACTGTATGGCTGAGCTATAACTGTCTTTCGGCTATAGTAGGGCCGCTGGGGGGGGGGGGGGTTTAACCCGAAAATTCAACACAAAGCAAACACATTGTTTGCCTTGGGGCAGATACGCCCCTGCCTGGGGAACATGTACAATGCAAAAAATGTTTAAAAAATAAGTAATGATTTTTAAATGCTTAAAGAGAAACATAAAAAATGTCAAATTCCTTTAAATGACATGCCTGGTGAGTGTTCTAATTCTGCCTGTGAAGGGGCATCTCTGTGATGTAAAGGAAGTGCTGCAGCAGTGCTGACATTTAGGGCAATTTTTTTTAATTTGTCTGCAAATTACTTTGACAGCTGTCATTGACAGCTTTGTTTCTTTAAAAAAAAAAAAGAAAACACACAGACCTCTCCAAGAATCTATGTATTATGGGGGACCTTTGAAGGGATCTGTGTACTTTTTTAGAAGCTGACAATGAATGTCATTTGCTTACAATTTTAACTGTGTAATTTCTCTTCCTCTGTAAATTTTTGCGTAGGGATGGGCCAAACGACCCCCTATTTGGTTCATACCAGAATATCTGTGCCCATTTTTAAACCTTCTATGCAAGTAATTGGACATACAATGGTTATGGGGGTCCGGGCACTTCCCTGGGAGATATGTATCAAGAGATTTCATCTTCTGCACCCACTGTGGGGATGGGGAGTTCTGAGAGTTTCCCCTTGTAATGGTGGTCAAGGAGGGTTGCCAACCAATAGTGATCCTTCTCCTTCATATCACGTATTCTTGGGTCCTTTCGCAGGCTTTTAAACATGAGGAAGCTCATGCCCATGCACCGCAAGTTTGCGGACGCATAAGAAGCAGACTCCTCGGGGTCACTAAGGATTATGGTATCTGGAACTACCTTGTCGCTGTCGCCGCCACCGCCACCTTCTTCTTTTTTCTTCTTCTTTTTCTTTTTTTTTTCTTCTTCTTCTTCCTTCCAATGACACAATGCTCTCTCCGGCTGTAATGGTGTGGTGACTTATATAGGCATAAGGGGCGGGGTTACCGGGTGATGTCACATGGTGACCGCGCCCCGTATGATGTCACAGTCCCGGGGGATGCTGGTACTGTGCAGGGTCACCATGTGACATCACCCCGGTGACCCCGCCCCTTATGCCTATATAAGTCGCCGCACAACGCATCCCTGCCATTACAGCCGGAGAGAGCGTTGTGTCAACATCGGAAGGAAGAAGAAGAAGAAGGCAGCGGCGGAGACACGACCAAGCCAATGCTAGTAAAAGAGCTGTAAGAAGATAGTGGAGGCCCGACAGAAGAGCGGAACAAGACCCCCGAAGTCGGAAGAAGACCCCCGGATGGCGGCGGCAACAAAGGAGAAACCTGCGCTCCTCAGCTAGTAAAAGAGCTAGTGGTAAAAGAGCAGAAGATAGCGGAGGGGCCTGGCGAGAAGACCCCCGAAGTTGGAAGAAAACCCCCGGAGCTGTCTAATAAAGTACTTTAAAAACCTGTGTTGTGTTTTTTTTAATAACTCTCTTTTCCCTTGGTGATTGGGTAGGGGTACATCGTACCCCATACTCATTCACATAGGGTGGGGGGCCGGAATCTGGGGGCTTATTAAAGGGGGCTCCCGGATTCTGATAAGCCCCCCGCCCGCAGACCCGGACAACGGCCAGAGTTTTCGGGAAGAGGCCATTGTCCTCATCAACATGGGGACAAGGTGCTTTGGGGTGGGGGGGGCGCAGGGCCCCCCCTTTCCCCAAAGCACCCCACATGTTGAGGGCACGCGGCCTGGTATGGTTCAGGAGGGGGGGCGCTCGCTCGTCCCCACCCCCTTTCCTGACCGGCCGGGCTGTGTGCTCGGATAAGGGTCTGCTATGGACTTTGGGGGGACCCCCACGCTGTTTTTTTTCGGCGTAGGGGTCCCCCTTTAAATCCATACCAGGCGCCGTGGTCGCAAGGTGTTAATCTTGCCGATGGAGGCGGCAACATTTTTTTCCTTCGCTAGTCCCGTCTACCTGGTCCCGGGCGGTAGATGTAATTGCGGTAATGCCGCCCAAGTAATGGGAACAGCGTTACCATGAGGGGGAAGAGTAATCAGTTAGATTACTTGATACCCTCTAAAGTAACTGCATTAAGTAACTCTGTTTATTTTAACTGAGTTACTTACATCACTGGTCACAACTCATCATATTTGTGGCCTCCTCAAATGGTGACAGTACAATGCATGCATCCTTTATCAGCAGCCATTGGCATGGGGAAAAAAGTCAAGCCAGCCTGAGCCTGTCCTTGTGCCATACTCACACAGGTACTCGTTGACGGCCCTCTGCTGCATGGGCAGCCACTGTAGCATTGTCAAAGTAGAGTTCCACCTGGTGGGCATGTCAGAAATCAGGCTGTTTACGGGCAGATGGAATTCCCACTGAATTTAAGCCAACCGAGAACTGGCACTATGACTGCCTGAAATGGCTACAGACTCTTCTGGCCTGCTTTAGCAAATCTTCCAACCCTGGGTACCTATTTAAGAAATGCTGCACCACCAAATTGAGAACATGTGCCAGGCATAGCACATGTGTAAATTTTCCCTCTCTAAGGGCAGACAGGAGGTTTGTGCCATTATTGCACACCACCATTCCTGGCTCCAGCTGGCATAGCATGAGCCACCTCTGGGCCTGCCCCTGCAGAGCTGCAAGAATCTCTGCTCCAGTGTGGTTCCTGACCCCTAGACACACAAGCTGAAGCACTGCATGGCACCTTTTAGCCTGACTCATTAAATAGCCCCTTGAACGTTTAGGGGGCACTTGTGGTACATAGGACAATTCAGCAGAGGAGGCCATGGAGGAGGAGGAGGAGGAGGAGGGGGAAGAGCTGACAAATCTTGCATCATCACCACTAGCTGCATGGAGGCGTGGGGGCACAACAAGCTGCAGCACTGAGCCCTGTCCTGCATCCTTCTGAGTTGCAAGCAGAGTTACCCAGTGTGCTGTGAATTAAATATATTGTCCCTGACCATACTTGCTGGACGACATGTCAGCAGTAATGTTGTCTTTGCGGCTGACTGCCTTGCCCAACAATGCCACAACATTGCCTTCCATGTGATGGTACAGAGCTGGAATGGCCTTATATAAAAAGTAACAGTGACTGGGAACCTGCCATTGTGGTACAGCACATTCTGCAAATTCACGGAAGGGGTAGAATCCACCGGACGGAAAGGAAGAAGTTGGAAAGGCTGCAGCTTTGACAAGCTTTCATTTAGATGCTGGGCGTGTGGGTGGCAGTGACTGTATTTTTGTTTTTCGCTGCAGCAGATGAGGCAGTAAAATTTGCTGGCTATAGTCTACATATGGTGGTGTGCTACTGGCAGATGTGCTGCAAGGACCTGGGACACCCGGCGCTATGCCATCATCCCTGTCAGTGGAGGCTGCTGAGAGGTCATGAGGTATAGCAGGGACAGACTGAGGTGAGTAAGGAGGAGGAACAAGTTTGCACCCCTTTTAGTGTGGCTTTCAGGTGCTCTTGCCAATGGGCTGAGTTGTGGGAGGTTAAATGCCTTGTCAAGCATGTGGTACCCAAATGGTTGGTGTTTTTGCCACGCTTGATGTGTTTGAGACAAAGTTTGAAAATTGCAACAGTGCGATTGGCTGTACATGCACTAAAAAAGGCCCAGTCAGGTGATCTGTGGGAAATGGGCCGGGAGATAACAGCTCCACAATGTGATGGAATAGGGTGGCTGCTCTCTACTCTTCCATGATGGCTGCATCTTTAGAGTTGGGCCTCAACCTCACTTTCACCCTCTGCTCTATCTGGCACCCAAGTTGTGTCAGTGACCTCATCATCATCATCATCATCTCCTCCGTCCTCATTACCACTGGAGGCAACTTAGAAATACACTGTGGCAGGGTGAACATGACTGCCAATTTGTGTACCAGTGTTCTCCCCTCTCTGTAGGCTCATGTTCCTGCCTTCCTCAACCTCAGAACCAACATCTGAATTGAGTAATGGCTGTGCATCATCCAGGAGCAAGTGGCTGACGCTGTGTTCAAATAACTCAGCTGACTCCTCCATGCCTGATGCTGGGGCTATGGCTGGAATAACTGTGGACAATGAGGCGGAATAACTGTGGACAATGAGGCAGAACAAGCTGCTCTGGCAGCTGCAGTGGACTGTGCACTAGTCTCTGCTGGGGGGATGGAGGATGAGGATGGTTTAGTAAGCCAGTCCACCACCTCCTCTGCATTCTGTGACTGAATAGCACGGGCAACATCACTAAACAGAGGAAATGATGTTCTGCCTGAGGACTGACCATGTCCACCTTTACCTGTGGACACATATGCAGCTGGCCCCCTCAGTGCTATGGGAATGTCTGCCTCCCAGACATGATGGTGGGTGCTTATTAACAAAATATAAAGATGTGGAAATATGTATGTGGATGCACTTTAACTAATGGAAAGTGGTGTTTTGGTGCACCTTAACCTGAGTACTCACTACACAGACACTCCACTGACACACTATAATATACTGCAGTAAAACTGCACTGACGCACTGCAATATACTGCGTTAAACATGCAGTAACGCACTGAAATATACTGCATTAAACGGCACGTAACACACAGAAATATACTGTGTTAAGCGCACAGTAAAGCACAGAGATGTTGTCAGGGCTGGGCTCAGCCCTTCCTTCTCTGAGCTGGCCGCTCAGCTATCGGCTAATTGCCAGCTTGTCAGCCCTGCCTACTTAAACTGTCCAGCCCAGATGATCTCTGCCTTTGCCTTGGTCACTTCTCTAGAGACACTCTCCTGCATTCCTGTTAAAGTCTTGCTTGGCTGACATTCCTTCTGGCACCAGATCCTGCTTGCTGTTCTACTACGCTCATCTCTGGCGCCCTGACGTTTTGGCTTGTCTGACTATCTGTTCCGATTCCTGAACTCTGGCTATGTTTTAATTATGTTTACTCTGTTTACCATTTTTTATTATTATTAAACAAGTGAGATTTAATTGTACTTCTGTCTGTCTGATTCATGGTTTCTGACAGTAGGCGAAGGCCATGAATTCAGAAGATGCAGTCAATCCACTTGTTGGTAATATCTTTTCCAGATTGGATGAGCAGGATCACCGCATATATCAGTTTGCCATGGCGTTACAAATGTGAGTCGCACGGCTCACCTGGAATCTTCCACTGTGGCTGCTCTGGTACAACCTGTGTTGCAGGCTGTCCCTGCTGCTGCTCCAGTCTCTGTGCAGGCACCCGCCTCGAGTCTTACCTCTATAAGAGGTATGGCTTATTCCGCTCTGCTTCCCCAGCGATTTGGGGGCGATCCAGTCCAATGCAGAGGGTTTCTCCACCAGGTTGAGATTTACTTTGAGATGCTGCCCCAGGCGTTTCCCACGGACAGAAGCAAAGTAGGTTTTGTGATATCTTTGCTTTCTGAGAGAGCCTTGGCCTGGGCAAACCCTCTATGGGAGACGCAAAAAAACTGTTGTCTTGAGTTATCCTGAGTTTGAGGCTTCCTTTTAAAAGGGTATTTGATGTTCCTGCATGCTCCGCTTCTGCTGCCAAGTGCCTCAAGTGCATCAAACAGAGTACAAGAACTGTTGCCGATTATGCCATTGAATTCTGTTCTCTGGCAGCAGAGGTTGCTTGGAACAATGAGGTCCTCGTGGCTGCTTTTTCTCATGGTCTCTTAGATACCATCAAGGATGAGATAGCAGTGCGAGATATACCCACTGAGCTGGAGAAGTTAATCACGTTTGCCCTCCTTATTGACTCCAGACTCAGAGAAAGACTCTTTTAAGGAGCGCTTGCGGAAACCTCCTGTATATTTGTCTCTGAGCTTTGCCTGCCTCACCTCCCATGCCTTCTTGTACCGAGTCGCTCTGTGAAGATAAATCCATGCACTCAGGCTTCATGTTTCTCTCTGCAGATGAGAGAACCCTTAGGAAGAAGGAGAGATTATGCCTTTATTGTGGCCAGGCAGGTCACTTTTTGAAGTCTTGTCCTACCCGTCCTGGGAACGCCCGAACCTTGAGGTCCTGTCATGGAAAGACCTTAGGTGGCTTTGTTTCATCCCCAGTTATCCAGAATAAGCCCCTGGTTTTGGTTACCCTTTCTTGGGCTGAGTCGTCCATCGAGATACAGGTTCTAATCGACTCTGGGTCTGCAGGAATGTTCATTGATGCTGCCTTTGTATCAAAGCACCCAATTCCGCTGCAACTGCGTAACACTACACTTGCCATTGAGGCTCTGGATAGGAGACCTCTACAGCCTGCCCGTGTGACTCATGTTCAGTTGTCTATGGCTGTAGGGGCTCTTCACCATGAGATAATCCAATTCCAAGTTATTTCCTCACCTAAGTTTCTGCTGGTTATTGGTTATCCTTGGATACAGAGGCACAACCCCTCTTTTGATTGGCTCCATGCTGAGGTTCTCTCCAGGTTGCCACAATGCAGTAAGACATGCTTCCAGAAGGTAGCCAAGGTCCTGTGCACTTCTCTCTCCTGCCTGCCTAATTTTAGCGATGTCTTTGACAGAGGTCAAGCCACTAGTTTCCCTCCACATCGGCCGTATTATTGTGCAATTGACCTTCAACCTGGTTCAATACCCCCTCATGGCTGGATTTACCCTTTGTCAGTCTTGGAGGATAAGGCCATGGAGGAGTATGTTGCAGATGCACTTTCTCGAGGTTTCATCCGCAAATCCTCATCTCCTGCTGGTGCTGGTTTCTGCTTTGTGAAGAAGAGTGGTGAACTGAGACCTTGTATTGATTGATTATAGGGGTCTCAATCGTTTCACGATTAAGAATGCCTATCTGATTCCGTTGATTATGGAGTTATTTGACCGCCTCAAGGGCGCAACGGTTTTCACAAAGCTTGATTTGAGAGGGGCATACGGTCTTGTGAGGATTAAGGAGGGCGACAGGTGGAAAACTGCTTTTAATACCAGAACAGGCCATTATGAGTACCTCGTAATGCCTTTTGGCTTTTGTAACACCCCCGCAGTTTTTCAGGAATTTATTAACGATGTCCTCCGATTTGTTTGTTATGTGTGGTGGTTTATCGCAACAATATCCTCATATTTTCCAAGTCCCTGGAGAGCCACCACACATGTCTGTCATGTGCTTCAGAAACTAAGAGAGAAAATCTCTATTGTAAATGGGAGAAGTGCGAATTCCATCGTGAACAGGTTAAATTCCTGGGTTATATATTTTCCACTGCTGGTTTTTCGATGGACCCAGAGAAACTTTCAGCAGTCCTACAGTGGCCCCAACCCATGGGTTTACATCCTCTGCAGCATTTTCTTGGCTTTGACAACTATTATCAGAAGTTTATTCGTAACTTCTAGTCCCTGGTCAAGCCCCTGACTGATAACCCACAGAGTTGGTCTCCGGAGTCCATTAAGGCCTTTGAGAGTCTCAAGGCTGCCTTTGTTTCTGCTCCTGTGTTGACACATCCTGATCCTACGTTACCTTTTATCCTTGAGATTGATGTTTCAGAGACTGGAGTTGGCACCCTTCTGTCTCAACGTCATACCTCTGAGAGCGCTATGCATCCTTGTGGTTACCAAGAAATTGTCACCTGCGGAGTGCAATTACGAGATTGGTGACAGAGAGCTGTTGGCAATCATTTTAGCCCTGAAAGTATGGAGACATCTCCTCGAAGGTACCACTGTGTCAGTTCTCATTCTTATTGACCATGAGAATCTCACATCTCCCAGAAGGGCGCAATGGGCTCTTTTCTTGTCCAGTTTCAATTACATTGTCTTATTCTTACCCAGTACTAAGAATGGAAGGGCTGACACTTTGTCACAACTTTCCTCCACTTCCAAGATGGAGTCGGTTCCGGTTCCTGTGATTCCTCCTGATCATATTTTGGCTATGGTTTTCACCAGTCTCACTTCTCTTTTGGGTGACAAAAGTGTTTCTGCTCAGGTTCATGCTTCTCCTGAGAAACCTTGTGAAGGCTGCTTTGTCCCAGAGAGTCACCGTACTGCCGTGCTCCAGACTTACCATTCTCCCAAGGGTGCTGGCCACCCTGGGAGGAATCAACTCTTTTGGGCCATGTCCCATCAATTCTGGTGGCCTAGTCTACATGCTGATGTACAGTATCTCACAAAAGTGAGTACACCCCTCACATTTTTGTAAATATTTTGTTATATCTTTTCATGTGACAATGACACTTTGCTACAATGTAAAGTAGTGTGTGTACAGCTTGTATAACAGTGTAAATTTGCTGTCCCCTCAAAATAACTCAACACACAGCCATTAATGTCTAAACCACTGGCAACAGTGAGTACACCCCTAAATGAAAATGTCCAAATTGGGCCCAAAGTGTCAATATTTTGTGTGGCCACCATTTTTTCCAGCACTGCTTTAACCCTCATGGGCATGGAGTTAACCAGAGCTTCACAGGTTGCCACTGGAGTCCTCTTCCACTCCTCTGTGACGACATTACGAAGCTGGTGGATGTTAGAGACCTTGCATTCCTCCACCTTCCGTTTTGAGGATGCCTCACAGATGCTCAATTTGGGTTTAGGTTCTGGAGACATGCTTGGCCAGTTCATCACCTTTACCTTTAGCTTCTTTAGCAAGGCAGTGGTCATCTTGGAGGTGTGTGTGGGGTCGTTATCATATTGGAATACTGCCTTGCGGCCCAGTCTCTGAAAGGAGGGGATCATGCTTGGCTTTAGCATGTCACAGTACATGTTGGCATTCATGGTTCCCTCAATGAACTGTAGCTCCCCAGTGCCGGCAGCACTCATGCAGCTTCAGACCATGACACTCCCACCACCATGCCTGACTGTAGGCAAGACACACTTGTCTTTGTACTAGTCACCTGTTTGCCGCCACACACACTCGACACCATCTGTACTAAATATGTTTATCTTGGTCTCATCAGACCACAGGACATGGTTCCAGTAATCCATGTCCTTAGTCTGCTTGTCTTCAGCAAACTGATGGCGGGCTTTCTTGTGCATCATCTTTAGAAGAGGCTTCCTTCTGGGACGAAAGCAATGCAGACCAATTTGATGCAGACCATGTCAAGGCCTGTTCTGAGTGGAACCTCTCCTGTTAAACCGCTGTATGGTCTTGGCTACCATGCTGCAGCTCAGTTTTAGGGTCTTGGCAATCTTCTTATAGCCTAGGCCATCTTTATGTAGAGCAACAATTCGTTTTGTTTTCACATCCTCAGAGAGTTCTTTGCCATGAGGTGCCATGTTGAACCTCCAGTGACCAGTATGAGAGAGTGAGAGCGATAACACCAAATTTAACACACCTGCTCCCATTCACACCTGAGACCTTGTAACACTAATGAGTCACATGACACCGGGGAGGCAAAATGGCTAATTGGGCCCAATTTAGACATTTTCAATTAGGGGTGTACTCACTTTTGTTGCCAGCGGTTTAGACAATAATCGCTGTGTGTTGAGTTATTTTGAGGGGGTAGCAAATTTATACTGTTATACAAGTTGTACACTCACTACTTTACATTGTAGCAAAGTGTAATTTCTTCAGTGTTGTCACATGAAAAGATATAATAAAATATTTACAAAAATGTGAGGGGTGTACTCACTCTTGTGAGATACTGTAACTGCCTTTGTAGCTGCCTGTTCCGTGTTTGCTCAGAGTAAGACTACACGATACCTTCCAGTGGGCCTCCTACAACCCATACCCAATAGAGAGAGGCCCTGGACCCACCTGTCTATGGATTTAATTGTGGAGTTTCCCAACTCCCAGGGCAACACAGTTATCCTTATTGTGGTTCACCGGTTCTCGAAAATGTCTCATTGTATTTAAGTATTTGCCCACTTCTAAGGAACTGGCTTCCATTTTTGCTCACTTACATGGGCTACCCAAGATGTTTGTCTCGGGCATGGGTAGTCAGTTTGTGTCCTGGTTCTGGAGAGCCTTTTGTGCACAGTTAGGAATTCAGCTTGCTTTCTCCTCTGCGTATCACCCACAGTCTAATGGGGCCACAGAACGAGCCAATCAGTTTTAGGAGAAATTCCTACATTGCTATATTTCTGACAATTAAAACAACTGGTCAGACCTCTTACCATGGGCAGAATTTGCTCACAATAGTGCCTTGAATTTTGCTTCCCGATTGTCCATGTTTATGGCAAACTATGGTTTCCAACCTTCCATGTTGCCTGATTAGTTTGTTCCGCAGAGTATTCCTGCGTTAGAGGAGCATCTCTGTGGTCTTCGTTCCACTTGGGCACAAGTCCAGGAGGCTTTGCGACATGCTAATGATAGGTACAGACTCCATGCTGACCGCAGATGCTTGCCTGCACCTTCCTACCAGGTTGGGGACAGGGTCTGTCTGTCATCTCGCAACCTCTGATTTCGTATTCCCTCTCTGAAGTTTGCACGTCAGTTTATTGGGCCTTTCCGTATTCTTCGCAGGATTAACTCAGTGGCTTACGCATTCGACCTTCCTTTTAATATGTGTATCTCAAATGTATTTCATGTCTCCTTATTAAAACCTTTGTTCTGCAACCGCTTTACCGCCTTGGTTCCTCGTCCTCAACCTGTATAGGAGTATGTATGAGGAGTATGAAGTACAGTCCATTGTTGACTCCCCTAGGTTCCGTGGGCGCATACAGTACCTGGTGCATTGGAAAGTGTACGGTCCGGAGGAACGCTCTTGGGTCTCATCTGACGTACATGCCCATGTCCTCCTCCGTGATTTCCAAATATGTTTTCCCCTCAAACCTGGTGGTCCTCCGAGGGGGAGGGGTCGTTGAGGAGGGGGTACTGTCAGGGCTGGGCTCAGCCCTTTCTTCTCTGAGCTTTACGCTCAGCTGTTGGCTAATTGCCAGCTCCTATCTCTCCACAGTTACTCAGCTGTAGATGATATCCTGCTCGTCAGTTCTGCCTACTTAAGCCGTCCAGCCCAGAGGATCTCTGCCTTCACCTTAGTCAACATCACAGAGACGATCTCCTGCGTTCCTGTTAAAAGACTTGCTTGGCTGACATTTCTTCTGGCTCAAGATCCTACTTGCTGTTCCACTACGCTGATCTCTGGCTTCTTGACTTTCCAGCTTGTCTATCTGTTTCAATTATTGAAGTGTGGCTATGTTTTGACTACGTTTGTTCTATTTATTTTTATTATTAAACAAGTGTGATTTAACTGTACTTCTCTCTCGGTCTGATTTCATGGTTTCTGACAATGATGCACGGCTTCCCCTAAATAGGGGGCCAAACAGGATAATGTTTGGGCCCAAACAGTCCAAGTTCAGTCTGAACCTAGGTTTGGACCAAACTATCAGCTCATCCCAAGCTGGTATTTATAATGGTGACCAGGGTAAGAGGGCCTATAATGCTATGTGAAAAGAGAGGGAAAGAATCGAGCAGTGGTGTAGCTTATTCCAGGGTCCCTCAATGGACTATTTTCTCAAACGTAATGGTCTGCTGGAGTTACAAGGTTACAAGAGATATGAGATTGCGGCTTGATCCGGCCAAATATTATCTTATGTCTATCTGTTGACCTTAGACATAAGGTGCTTTTAGATTTGGCAAAGCGATAGGAGTTGGCAATTAGCCAACAGCTGAGCAGCCAGCTCAGAGAAGAAAGGGCTGAGCCCAGCCCTGACAGTACCCCCTCCTCAACGACCCCTCCCCCTCGGAGGACCACAAGGTTTGAGGGGAAAACATCTATGGAAATCATGGAGGAGGACAGGGGCATGTATGTCAGATGAGACCCAAGAGCGTTCCTCCGGACCGTACCCTTTCCAATGCACCAGCTACTGTATACGCCCACGGAACCTAGAGGAGTCAACAATGGACTGTACTTCATAGTCCTCATGGTTCTCAACCTATACAGGTTGAGGACGAGGAACCAAGGCGGTAAAGCGGTTGCAGACCAAAGGTTTTAATAAGGAGACATGAAATACATTTGAGATACGCATATTAAAAGGACGGTCTAATGCGTAAGCCACTGGGTTAATCCTGCGAAGAATACATAAAGGCCAAATAAACGGAGGTGAAAACTTCAGAGAGGGAACATGAAATCGGAGGTTGCGAGATAACAGACAGACCCTGTCCCCAACCTGATAGGAAGGTGCAGGCAAGCGTCTGCGGTCAGCATGGAGACTTTTCAAACGAACGCACTTGGCCACACACGAACAGACTAAGTCCATTCGAAAGTCCGTTTTATTTTGAACGTGATGTCGTAAGGCGGGACTGAAAAGGGAAGTTCAATAGCCAGTAGCCAATAGCTTCCCTTGTGTCATATTTGGTCCATCAGACCAGCATACAGACACACGGTTTTACCAATAGGAATTGAGTCCGTCGGACAGATTTGAAACATGTTCTATTTCTAGGTCTAGATTTTTTTTAAGGAAAAACGATCGGATTAGCCCACACACGATTGGATTGTCCTACAGACTGATTCTGTCAGACCAAGTCTGCTGGAAAGTCCGGTCGTGTGTGCGTGGCATAAGGCTGCATTCACACTACAGCGTTTTGAATCGCAGGCAGATTTGCCATGGATCTGCCCGCGATTTGACAGCGCAGAGGTGTGAATGACAAAACACGGGAATCGCATTGGAGATGACAATAATTTGAATGACGCCTCAAATCGTGGTGCAGATATGCCGTGATTGTAGCATGTTTTTTTGCATGACAATTGCAGCAACCCGCATCGCGGGACGCATGTCACCCAAAAATTGTTCAGGAACTACTTTTGGGTGACATGCATCCCGCGATGCGGGTCAAATGAATGGCATCTCGAATGCGAGTCCTGCGTTTTGTCATTCACACCTCAGTGCTGTCAAATCGCGGGCAGATCCCCGGCAAACCTGCCCGCGATTCAAAATGCTGTGTGAATGCAGCCTTATTTTTTATTCCATAACTTCTAATGTAATTGAGATGCCTTCCTAAAAAGTGAGTACACTAATTAATAAGGAGATGCCAGTCACACACCAAACATATCTACATTACAAGGTCCAGAAGGCTAATAAGACCCTTTCGATTGTCTTAGAAAAATATACACAGTATTTGGTACCTGGAAATTCGTAATTTTCAAGCCAAAGCTGCTCTGAGCTTTCGTTTGACACCAAAACCACCAAGGATAGTGCAAGTCACATTTTGGGGGTCAGTGAGAGCCATATTAGATTGAACTTACTGTGCAAACAATCTAAACTCTGTACTGAGCCAAAGACCAGGCAAACCCCCTTCAACTATTTTTCTCTTCAAACCCTATTTTACTGCTGCTTATATCAATTTTAGAACATCAATTTTCTGACAGACTCCATGGCAGCCTATGTGTGGGTTAACCCCGCCTCCTCTTCAATGCTATAGGACCCTATTCAAATAAATGAGCACTCACCACAAGATACTACGTTCCTTTTTTTGTCCTCCTCCAATGGACCATATACATGCTGCTTGCGTCCGGTCGGATGATTACAGAAATGTTGGCATACCTTGCGGTGCAGCTCAGATCCCAGCCATGGGCGGGCGAGTAGCTTGAGAGGCCTGTTGATATCCTAGTGGTGTGGGGTGGTTGCATCTGGATGTCTGACGGACAGATGACGGTTGGACCGTGGATGCACACTGGCTGACAAAGGTCTGGATTCTTCCTTATTTTTTCTTCTCCATGGCAGTCGCCTCTTAGTTGTATGTGTTGTGCCGTTTGTCCCTACCATGCAGAGCGTTGTATTTTTTCCCTTATGGCGGCTGGAACGCTTCTGCTCTCCAGCTCGCCATGGCTTCCGGGTAGCGGCCGTTCATGCCGCTCGCACATGCGCCATAGCCTCCTCGAAATCGAGGCTTTGCTTGCGTGGTCCGATCGTTCTTTCGGTGCCTTCGGATACCCCCTCCTTCTGCGCAGGCGCGCAAGGGGATGGGCGGTGACGTCACAGGCGGGGAATTTAAAAGCTGCTTTCATCTCCTGTCATTGGGGATCTCTGACAGTGAGCAGAAGCAAAGCAGCAGACAGCAAGCCTTATTTCTTGTCAGCTCTGTGCCCCATTGACTGTGAGTACTCCCTTTTTCCGTGTCATTCTATTTAAAAAAAAAATATATATATTTTTTTTTTCTTAAAAGGATGTGTTGGTTTTGAATTGTCTGTCTATTCAATGCATTTGTTAAAATATTTATTTTACTGAATGTTTAAAACATGGTTCAGGAATTTATTGGGGTCTGCTCATTTTTTTCCGCAGACCGCCTGTCTGACATTCTTTGCATCCAGTCAGTATGGACAAGTCACCGCCTTTAAGTGGCCAGCCCTCACGCACAAGGTATGTGCCGATGAGGGGAGGGGTTTTAAGGTTTTGTTGCAATATCTTTTTTTACGCTCTTTGATGCATGATGCGTCCCCCCCCCATTTTATTTTCAGCCCTTCCAGTAGAGACCTTGCCAGACCACAGCATCATTCGTCTTCAATATCAAGACGTGACTCTCCATCAGATATACACCACCAGAGGAGACGCTCTCATTCCTCCTCCAGACACTGTTCCCACCACCAGGACAGCCGCTCTAATCGCAGGGCCTGCTGGGGATGTGGTACACGAGTCCCGGAGGGCAAGTCTTTGTGTGACCAATGTTATGCCCAAGCGGTTGGGGAAAAGGAGACTGAAAACCAGAGTTTAGAGTCTCTCGTGAGGCGCGTGGTGCAACAGTCTCTGAAGGAAGTCGAAGCACCCCACTCGTTCCGGCTCCCCGGCTGTTGAAACACGCGAGGTGGCAGGCCCCTCTCCGCCTTACGTCTCTTCACCTGACTCCTCGGATGGTGAAATTGAAGGTGAAGAGGATACTGTAGGCTTTGATTTCTCCTTGGTTTCTCCTTTAATTAAAGCAATCAAGGAAGCCCTTAATTGGGAGGATCCGTCTACCCCACCAGCTAAGCAGAAAAAGTTTTTCAAGCAGTTGGGGAAGGAGCGAGTGAACTTTCCGCTCCTTACCGAATTAAAAGACATTGTTGAGGAAGAATGGAGCAAGGTGGACAAGAAGTCTTCAATGTCTAATAAGACGTCCAGGTTGTATCCCTTCAAAGCAGAAGAGGTAAAGCACCTGGAGAATGCTCCTCTTGTGGATGCTGCTTTAATGCGTTTAGCCAAGCATGTTACTCTCCCTCTGGAGGATGTTGTATCCTTTAAAGATGGTCTTGAAAGGAAGATAGACCAGGATGTCAAGAGGATCTATGGGCTTGCTGGTTTAGCCTGTAAACCTGCCCTTTCTTTTGCGGCCATGTCTAAGGCCATGGAAGCTTCAGTCACTGCCAGGCTTGAGTTGTGGTTGCGTCCTTGGCTTGCTGACTCAGTCTCCAAGCAGTCTTGGTGTAGAATTCCCTTTTGAAGGGTCTTCCCTGTTTGGAAATAAACTAGATGATGCCCTATCCCGTGCCACGGGTGGTAAGTAGGGTTTCCTTCCCCAGGACAGGCGTCTGTCTGGAAGAAAGAGGTTTCAGTATAGAAGACGCAGCCAGGAGCGTTCAATGGAAGCACGCTCGTACAAACCATGTCGCGACTTCAGGAGGAATTGGGGCAAAGGACAAACTTACTTCCGCAAACCCACTAAGAGCCAAACATCCGCTGATCGGGAGCCGGCAAAGTCTTTTTGAAGTTACGCCCACCCAGGCGGGTCGGGTAGGGGCACGTCTGCTCCTTTTCCGGCACGTCTTGGTGGCCTCGATCTCAGATCATTGGGTCATCAAGACTGTATCGTCAGGCCACAGATGGGCCTTTTCCAGAACCCCTCCCCTAGATTCATATCCACTCTACTTCCTTCTTCAGAAGAGAAGAAGCAGGTGCTAATGTCATATGTGGACATACTAAAGGCTCAAGGAGCAGTGATGCATGTTCCATAAGACGACTGGTTCCAGGGGGTATACTCCCCACTTTTCCTAGTTCAAAAGAAAAGCGGCACCTGGCGCCCAGTCATCGATTTGACCTATCTCAACAGGTTGCTAAAACATGAAAAATTCAAAATGGAGACTCTGTCGACCATTCAGCAGGCCATACAGCCTTAGATTGGATGATTTCAATCGACTTAAAGGACGCTTAATTCCACATCCCAATAGAAAGAGAGTTTCACAAATTTCTCAAGTTTCAAGTCGGGGAAGAATATCTGCAATTCATCTGCCTTCCCTTTGGGCTGACAACGTCCCCTCGAGTTTTCTCAAAGGTGCTGTTGGCCGTAGTAGCTCTCATCAGACTAAAAGGTATTCGTCTCTACCATTACTTAGATGACCTTCTAGTGTTGTCTCAGGACAAAGAGCAGTTACTGTTTCAATACAGTAAGAAACACCATCTCTCTCCCGCTGGAGAAAATTACAGTGATTGAAGGGAGAATCTTGCGGGCCCTACACGCATCACGTCTGAAGGCCTCTCAGTGCCTGGAGATCATAGGCACAATGGTCTCTACGACTCAGTTGGTCAAGTGGGCACTATGGAGGTTACATCCCTTCCAGTCAGGGTTCCTCCTTCAATGGAAGTGAGGCAACAAGAACCAGTCTATTCGGATATCCACAGCAAAGAGGAACAGTCTCTTCTGGTGGCTTCTTCACGGAAACCTGTTGCATTGCCACTCTATCGCTCCCATCTTCTGGGTCACAGTCACGACCGACGCCTGCGGTACCAGTTGGGGGGTCTTGTGCGGGTCAGCCCTTGCTCAAGGCAAGTGGGACACTCAGCTAGTCAATCCTGGGTCGAACGTTCTGGAGCTTCGAGCAGCCTGGTGTGCTCTCTAGTCCTTCTTCTCCCAACTTCTGAAGGGGAAATCGGTGTTATTAAGGATGGAAAGTACCACGGCGGTAGCCTATGTCAAGATGCAAGTAGGCACACGGAGCTCCACACTCCTTCGGGAAGTCAAACCCATCCTTTCATGGGCCCAGAAGAACCTGGCCGGCATCTCGGTAGTAATTGTTCCCGGAGTCCAGAACTCTCAGGCGGACTTCCTTTCACGCAATAAACTAGACAACAACGAATGGTCACTTCATGTGAAAACATTTGCGTGGATTCTCTCGATAGAGTTCATTCCAGAAGTGGATCTTTTCACCTCTCCCTTCAACTTCAAAGTGGAGAAATTCTACACTTGGGGTTGTTGCAGCCAGGTGTTCGGAACAGACGCCCTGACGGATCATTGGGGTTTCAAGAAGGCATATGCCTTTCCTCCACTCCCAGTTGTCCTCAGATTTCTGCAGAGGCTTCAATCAGGAGAGGTCGAAGTGGTGACAATAGCCCCATATTGGCCAAACAGGCCTTGGTTTCCACTTCTGGTCCAACTCAGTTTTCGAGATCCGGTGCCACTTCCTCTCAGACCAGACCTTCTTTCTCAAGGGACATTCCTTCATCCTTGTCCGGCACAGCTGAAACTGATGGTCTGGTTCTTGAGAGGGAAAGGCTGGTATCATTCGAATGCTCCTCAAAATTGATCTCTATTCTCTACTCTAATGAGTTTAAGAAGGTCAAGCACGAACAAAGTTTATGGGAGAATCTGGGCAAAATTTGTTGAGTTCTCTTCCTCCTCGGGCAGATCCTTTAGACAACCGGAAGTTCAGGATATTCTTACCTTCCTCCAAACTGGCCTAGATTTACAGCTATCCATCAGCTCTCTGAGTCCAAGTTTCAGCTTTGTCAGCCTTCTCAGGAACCTCTTGGGCAGCTCACCCTCTAGTTCGTCAGTTTTTTCGTGGGGCATCAAGACTCAAGCCTCAAAGGAGACCAAGGTTCCCCAAATGGGACATGCCACTGGATTATTTGTCTGGTCTCAGTACCACGGGGCCCTCCCCGCTCTCCATTAAGGACCTTTCTGTGAAAGTAGCTTTCATGATAGCCATTACCTCGGCCAAGAGGGTTTCCGAAATTGGATCTCTGGGTCATGAGGAGCCCTTCCTGACCTTCTTCCCGGACCGAGTTGTACTCATCACGATGCTGGGTTCAAACCCAAAAGTGACGTCAGTGTTTCACGAAAATCAGGAAATCATGTTACCCACATGCCGATCTCCAGATTCTTCCGAGACCCACCCGCTGGATGTAGGTATCACCTCTTCCTTTAGACTATCCGATCACCTTTTCGTTTTACACTCTGGTGCTAATAAAGGAAAAAAAGCCTCAACTAGGACAATCGCATCTTGGATTGTACAGATCATCCAGCAAGCATACAGGGCTAAGGGCTTGGCTCCCCCAGAGGTGGTGACAGCTCACTCTACTCAAGGAATGGCAGCGTCATGGGCAGCGGCCCGGCATGTGGCTCCAGATGTCATCTGCAAAGTGGCCTCTTGGGCCTCTATCAATACATTTATGTCTCATTACTGTATAGAGCCTGCTTCACTGTCTTCTGTTAATTTTGGTCTAAAAATCCTATCGGTGGATAGGACAAATTAAATATTTTGTTTGTTTAAGATGGCAGACGGAGTTTCCACCCATTGGTTATTGAGTAGGCTAGTTACGGAACGTAGTATGTTGTGGTGAGTGCTCATTTATTTGAATGGGGTCCTATAGCATTGGAGAGGAGGCGGGGTTAACCCACACGTAGGCTGCCATGGAGTCCATCAGGAAAGGAAAATTACGGTAAGTATTTGACAATAAATTTTCCTTTTTTTTTTTTTCATTAAAGTAGAACTATAGGCAAAACTTTCTTTTCATTTTTGATAGAACAAGGGAGGGTTATAATCCCTGTCAGATTTTTTTCGCCATCTGTGTCCCATTGTGGAAATTTGCCTTCACTTCCTGCCCCATAGCAACACAGGAAGTGAGAGGAAATTGCTGCAAATTGAGGGAATTCCTTGGGGTCCCCCAGGCCACCAGAACTAGTGTCCCCATTGGAAGATATCCCCAATATTACTTTTCTGGGGATGACCCAAAATGTGGAATCTTCTTTTACTTTCACTGATAATGGTAAACCAGACAAAGTGAGGACGGATCTCTGTAACGGGACACAGACGCAATACAAACTGACATGTGTTCTAATCTCTCTCCATTCCATCCAAAACTGCCTTTAGTTAAGAATAAAGAGGTGGTAATTGCACATTTTTATGTTACATGTTATTAGTGTGCGTGTTTATCAAATCTATATTTTCAGTAAAAAATACAAAAAGGTTTTAGTGTACAAATACAATACATTACAATTTTTTGGTGGTAAAGTATAAACCATGAGATTGTCATAAGTATATAGATACCAAAACATATCATGCCTTATGCCGTGTACACACGAGCGGACTTTCCGGCAGACTTGGTGCGGCGGACTATCCAATGGACTTTGCAGTGGAGGTCCGCGCACACACAAACTGACTTTCCGGCGGACTAGGTCTGACGGACTTTCGGCGGAGGTCCGACGGACTTTCCAAATGAACGAACTTGGCCACACACGGACTAAAGTCCGTTCATTTTGAACGTGACTCCAGGTACGACGGGACTAGAGAAGGAAGTCAGTCTAGCTGCTTTCATCGGCGAGATTGACACCTTGCGAGCCCCGTCGCCCGGTATGGATTTTAAAGGTAACCCCCTACGCCGAAAAAACAGCGTGGGGGTCCCTCTAAAGTCCATACCATACCCTTATCCGAGCACGCAGCCTGGCCGATCAGGAAAGGGGGTGGAGACCAGATAACCCCCCCCCTCGTGAACGATACCAGGCTGCATGCCCTCAACATGGGGGGTGGGTGCTTTGGGGAAAGGGGACGCCCTGCGACCCCCCCCACCCCAAAGCACCTTGTCCCCATGTTGAGGAGGACAGGGGCCTCTTCCCGACAACCCTGGCCATTGGTGACCCCGCCCCTTATGACGGCACAGTCCCAGCATGCCCCGAGACTCCGCCCCTTATGACATCACCACCAGGGGCATGCTGGGACCTTGCTGTCATAAGTGGCGGGGTCACCTCGCCCCATGCCTATATAAGTGGTCGCGCACTCTGTACACAGCATTACAGAGGGAGAGAGCGTTGTGTCAACATCATACATTATTGGTCTTTTTTTTTAAAGTTTGCATGGAACCTAATATTATGGCTATCATATAGGGAGCTTACAAGGGATGGGGGTTGGGTAGGGTGGGTGACACCTTCCAATACAGTCATCCAAATCACTTTCAACAGAAGACCAACAGTTGGCAGAACAAATGTAAAGTGTAAATACAGGCAAAATGTGTCTATAAGCTCATATTGTCACTGACATAAGCCTGACATAAGCCTTACATTGGTGTGATTGGTGGCAGCAAAAGGGTTAAAACATTATTTTAAAATAGTTAACCGCGTCCCGACCGGCGCATGACGATGTACGTCGGTAGAATGGCACGGACAGGCACATGGGCGTACAGGTACGTCCCTGTCACAGGTACTCACCCGGGCCGATATGCTGAGAGCTGCTCCCCTTGCGACTAGGCGCACGATGCCTCTGGAGTGGGTACAGAGGACACCGGGCGCAAAGATGCACGGGTTGCCAGCAGGAGTGTTGCAGGTGGTGTGCAGTAGCGACGTTGACCAGGAGAGGCTGATGCTGCACTGGAAGTAGACACCTGGCAGGGCTGTGATCAGGCAGAGGTTGAAGAGGTACCAGAGCATATGCTGCAGGAGGACCCTCGGGAGCATAAGAGAACTGAAAGTCCAGAACACCGAGCCGGGGGTCAAGCACAAGAAGCAAGAGATAGTCCAGTAAGCAGGCCGAGGGTCAAACACAGGTGATCCGGCAGCAGGAGTATCCAGGGAGCAAGCCAGGGGTCAAACACAGGTAAGTAACTCAGAGAATGTCCAGTAGGCAGGCCGAGGGTCAAGCACAGGTAATCAGGCAGTAGAAGTATCCAGGAAGCAGGCCAGGGGTCAAACACAGGTAAGTAACTCAGAGAATGTCCAGTAGGCAGGCCGAGGGTCGAGCACAGGTAATCAGGCAGTAGAAGTATCCAGGAAGCAGGCCAGGGGTCAAACACAGGTAAGTAACTCAGAGAATGTCCAGTAGGCAGGCCGAGGGTCAAGCACAGGTAATCAGGCAGTAGAGGTATCCAGGAAGCAAGCCAGGGGTCAAACACAGATAAGTAACTCAGAGAATGTCCAGTAGGCAGGCCGAGGGTCAAGCACAGGTAATCAGGCAGGAGAGGTATCCAGGAAGCAAGCCAAGGGGTCAAACACAGGTAAGTAACGGCAGCGGTGGTCAGACAGGTTCCGGGTCGGCACAGGTAGTCAAGCAGGTACAGGGTACAGGGTACAGGGTACTGGATACAGGATACCATATACAGGACACAGGACACAGGATACAGGATACAGGACTGGAGCCAGGACTCAGAAAGAGACAACAAACCAGCAATTTGTGAGCAAACAGGGGAAGCCTTTTATAGGCCCGGTGAGTGGTCAGGTGGGATACCCGGACGAGTGCGAATGCGCACTCGTCTTCTGTCAGCGCCGCGCACAGCGGTGAGCCGCACTGGCTGGACTGTCAGATACCCGAGTGCCGCGGACCCGCGCATGCGCACCCGTTACCCGGCGTACCTGTACCATTCGTTGCGCTGCTCTACCGCGCGTGCGCAACCCTGGAGCCCGGCGATGAGGCACGGTATTTCCCTGACAGTGCCCCCCTCCTAGGGGCAGCCTCCGGATGCCCACTTCAGGATGTCTTTGGTGATATTCTCGTATTAAACGAGGGGCGTGGATGTTTTCAGATGGCTCCCAGGAGCAGTCTTCCGGGGGATAACCCTTCCATTTGACTAGATACTGAACCTGACTTCTTCTTCTTCGGAGATCCAGAATCTTTTCAACCTCAAATTCTTCCTCTCCTTGGATGGTGATGGGTGGAGGAAGTGGCATCTGCCTGTCAGGGAAAGAATTGGCAATTACAGGTTTCAGCAAAGAAGCATGGAAAACTGGGTGGATCCTATAGGAACTGGGGAGATCTAGTTCAAAGGCCACTGGGTTGATCACCCTCTTGACCTCAAAGGGGCCGATGAACCTGGGACCAAGTTTCCGAGAAGGACAGGGGAGTTTCAAATTAGCGGTTGATAACCAAACTTTCTCACCAATCTGGAAAGGCGGGCATTCTTTCCTGCCCCGATTGTACTGTACCTCATACCCCCTTTGTGCTTCCTTCATGGCCTGCTGGATCCGGAGAAAGTTGTCCTGGATATGTTGGACTAGATCCTGTGCAGCTGGGACGTCTGGGATGGAATCTGGAAGAAAAGAAGGGTGATAGCCGTAGTTTGCCCAGAAGGGCGTTTGGTTAATGGCAGAATGCAGGGAATTATTATAGGCAAACTCCGCGTAGGGTAGCAGGCCTGACCAGTCATCTTGGGAGTATGAACAAAAACATCTCAGATACTGTTTGAGGGTCTGATTGGTGCGTTCAGTTTGGCCGTTGGATTGTGGGTGATATGCTGAAGACATGGAAGTCCTGATTTCAAGGGATTTGCAGAGGTCTCTCCAGAATCTGGAGGTGAACTGTACCCCCCGGTCTGAGGTGATGTTAGCTGGTACTCCATGTAATCTTATAACTTCTTTAATGAAGATGTCTGTGGTAGCGGAAGCTGAAGGGGTACCTTTCATGGGCAAGAAGTGGGCCATCTTTGAAAGACGGTCTATGACGACCAGAATTGTGGTAAAGGAATCTGAGGGAGGTAAGTCTACGATGAAGTCCATGGAGATCTCCTTCCATGGACGTTCCGGGACGGGTAGCGGTCGTAACAGACCCCAGGACTTGATGTTGGACCCCTTGTTCCTCTGACAAGTGTTACAAGAAAGTACATATTCTTGGCAGTCCTTTCTCCAGCCCGGCCACCAGTAAGACCGACCTACCAAGTCCACTGTCTTCTGTATTCCGAAGTGGCCGGACATCTTGTGGTCGTGAAGGGTCTGCAGGACTTGGAGTCTGACAGGAGGAGGAACAAATATTCGGGCATGGGCCCAAAGTAAGTCCTGTTTCCTTTCAAGAAAGGGTAATGTAGGAGAGGAGAACTGGTTGGAGGCTTGTTTAAGGGCTGCAGTCAAGTCAGGTTGAATAGCATGGAGGAAATTGTGGGCGGACAGAATGGTAGCAGGTTCCTTAGGGGATTCAGTGTCCAGGAACATACGGGATAAGGCATCCGCCTTGCCATTCTTGGAGCCGGGACGGTAAGTGATGTGGAAGTTAAATCGGGAAAAGAACAAGGCCCAGCGGGCCTGTCTGGGTCTAAGGAGTTTTGCAGCCCTGAGGTACTCCAAGTTGCGATGATCTGTGAAGATAAGAATGGGTTGGGAGGCTCCTTCTAGCAGGTATCTCCATTCTTCAAGAGCGAACTTAATCGCAAGTAATTCCCGGTCGCCTACGTCGTAATTCCTTTCAGGGGGACTCAATTTTCGGGAGGCAAAGGCGACCGGGTGGAGTAGGGCCTTTGGGCCACTTCTCTGCGATAGGATTGCTCCCATAGCAGAATCTGAAGCGTCCACTTCTAGGACGTAAGGAAGTTCAGGGTCAGGGTGCTGTAAGATGGGTGCAGAGGAAAAAAGTTCCTTGAGCTTCTCAAATGCGCCTTGCGCTTGGGGTGTCCATTGGAACTTGACTTGCTGACGGGTAAGTTGGGTGATAGGGGACACAATGGCAGAAAACCCCTGAATGAACCGTCTATAAAAGTTAGCAAAGCCGATAAAACGTTGGACTGACCTTTTGTCTGTGGGGGCAGGCCAATCCTGGATAGCCTTCACTTTTTGCGGGTCCATCAGTACTCCTCCGGTGGTTATGATGAAGCCCAGGAACTGGATGGTGTCGGTCTCGAACTCGCATTTTTCTCCTTTGACGTAGAGCCCGTGTTCACGTAGGATGAGAAGAACTTTCCGGACATGTTGACGATGGGCTTCTAGAGAGTCGGAGAAAATCAAAATATCGTCAAGATATACAATGAGGAAGTTATCCAGATACTCATGGAAAATGTCATTGACAAGGTGCTGGAAGGTAGCTGGGGCATTACAAAGTCCAAACGGCATGACCAGGTACTCGAAATGGCCAAATCTGGACCTAAAAGCCGTCTTCCACTCATCCCCAGAGCGTATTCTAACCAAGTTGTAGGCCCCACGGAGATCAAGCTTGGTGAAAACTTTGGCAGTCCTGAGCCGCTGGAAAAGTTCGGGGATGAGTGGGAGTGGGTACCTGTTCTTGATAGTAACTTTGTTGAGTTCCCTGTAATCCACACAGGGTCTGAGGGAACCGTCTTTTTTTTCAACAAAGAAAATCCCAGCCCCTGCTGGCGAAGAAGATGGCTGAATGAACCCTTTAGCGAGATTTTCATCAATATACACCCGTAGGGCTTCAAGCTCAGTTTCAGACAAGGGGAAAATTCTTCCGAAGGGGATCTCAGCCCCTGGTAGGAGATCAATCGGACAATCATATGAGCGATGAGGGGGAAGGACTTCGGCCTTTTTTTCATCGAAAATGTCCATGAAATCTCGGTAGGGTATTGGAACATGTTGCAGGTCCTTGGTACTGGGTTGCATGGCAAGATGAGTAAGAGGTCCTGCGGACTTATCCGGAAAGCAGTGCTGCAGGCAGTAAGGGGAGGAGAACTCCACTTCTCTGTTGACCCAATCGATCCGAGGATTGTGGGCCAGTAACCAGGGGTACCCCAGGATGATGGGGAACATAGGAGAGTGGATTACATCGAAACGTAAAAGTTCGTGATGACCCGACTTGGTGCAGGTCAGGATGGGAGCGGTTTCCTGGGTGACCGGTCCTGAGCAGGGTGGAGAGCCATCAGCCAGCTGGATCTGAAGAGGTTGCTTCTTGGTAGTTAAAGAAAGGTTCAAGTGTCGTGCCAAGGTCAGGTCCATAAAGCAACTGCAGGCTCCGGAGTCAAGGATGGCTCCCACCTGGAAGGCCTCTCCCGCTACCTGTAGGGAGAGTGGAACAGACAAGTGAAAGTGTGGAATTCCAGCAGTTTGCGAGCTCGAGAGGGACCGAGGAGGGCACTTACTGGGTCTTACGGGGCATTTCTGTAGGTAGTGACCTGTGCCTCCGCAGTAGAGACAGAGGTTAGCTTGTCGACGGCGGAGCCTTTCTTCAGCAGATAGGGGGGACCGTGCCAGGCCCAACTGCATAAGTTCCCCATGAGGAAGAGAGCGGGAGTGCCAAGAAGGAGCAGGTGCTGGAGGAACCCGGGGCATCATCCAGGTGGGCCGGGGGCTCTGAAGTTTCTCTGCCCGTCATTCCCGCAACCGACGATCAAGTTTAATGACAAGTTGGCAGAGGTCTGCGAAGGTGGTTGGGATCTCACCTCGGGCCAGTTCATCCTTCAATACTTCGGATAGCCCCAAACGGAATTGGTACTTTAGAGCAGACTCATTCCAATCTGTATCTGCAGCCCACTTGCGAAAATCTACTACATAGTCCTCTACGGGCCTTCTCCCCTGGGATAGGGTGTGCAGGGTAGATTCTGCCGTACCTGTGCGTTGGGAGTCCTCGTAGAGTGCTGCCATAGCGGAAAAGAAAGTCTCTACAGAATTCAGCTGCGGGCTCTTTTGTTCCATCAAATGGTATGCCCAGGATTGAGGGTCATCTGAAAGCAGGGAGATAATAAAACCCACCTTGGTGGATTCCAACTGGAAAGTCCTGGGTTGTAGTGCCAAGTGTAGTAAACAAGAATTTTTAAAAGAGCGAAATTTCCTTCGGTCCCCGGAAAAACGTTCTGGTGTGGGGACCCTGGGATCAGGATTAGACATGTCATAGGTAGGAAGAGCACCTCCAGGTGTTGGTGGAAGAGTGGAGGTGCTGGCTGCAGGGGGTGATTGGTCCGCTTGGTTTGGAGACAAGGTCAAGTGCTGTAGACGTCCTTCGATCTGAAAGTACCCATCCTGGAGGCGTTGTACAGCCTGAGTAAGGGCTGCCACCTGCTGGCATAGGGCCTCAAGGGGTGAACCAGCTCTGTCGGCCTCGGACATTGGCTGGTTTGTACTGTCACAGGTACTCACCCGGGCCGATATGCTGAGAGCTGCTCCCCTTGCGACTAGGCGCACGATGCCTCTGGAGTGGGTACAGAGGACACCGGGCGCAAAGATGCACGGGTTGCCAGCAGGAGTGTTGCAGGTGGTGTGCAGTAGCGACGTTGACCAGGAGAGGCTGATGCTGCACTGGAAGTAGACACCTGGCAGGGCTGTGATCAGGCAGAGGTTGAAGAGGTACCAGAGCATATGCTGCAGGAGGACCCTCGGGAGCATAAGAGAACTGAAAGTCCAGAACACCGAGCCGGGGGTCAAGCACAAGAAGCAAGAGATAGTCCAGTAAGCAGGCCGAGGGTCAAACACAGGTGATCCGGCAGCAGGAGTATCCAGGGAGCAAGCCAGGGGTCAAACACAGGTAAGTAACTCAGAGAATGTCCAGTAGGCAGGCCGAGGGTCAAGCACAGGTAATCAGGCAGTAGAAGTATCCAGGAAGCAGGCCAGGGGTCAAACACAGGTAAGTAACTCAGAGAATGTCCAGTAGGCAGGCCGAGGGTCGAGCACAGGTAATCAGGCAGTAGAAGTATCCAGGAAGCAGGCCAGGGGTCAAACACAGGTAAGTAACTCAGAGAATGTCCAGTAGGCAGGCCGAGGGTCAAGCACAGGTAATCAGGCAGTAGAGGTATCCAGGAAGCAAGCCAGGGGTCAAACACAGATAAGTAACTCAGAGAATGTCCAGTAGGCAGGCCGAGGGTCAAGCACAGGTAATCAGGCAGGAGAGGTATCCAGGAAGCAAGCCAGGGGTCAAACACAGGTAAGTAACGGCAGCGGTGGTCAGACAGGTTCCGGGTCGGCACAGGTAGTCAAGCAGGTACAGGGTACAGGGTACTGGATACAGGATACAGGATACAGGACACAGGATACAGGATACAGGACTGGAGCCAGGACTCAGAAAGAGACAACAAACCAGCAATTTGTGAGCAAACAGGGGAAGCCTTTTATAGGCCCGGTGAGTGTTCAGGTGGGATACCCGGATATCTTCTGTCAGCGCCGCGCACAGCGGTGAGCCGCACTGGCTGGGCTGTGTCAGATACCCGAGTGCCGCGGACCCGCGCATGCGCACCCGTTACCCGGCGTACCTGTACCATTCGTTGCGCTGCTCTACCGCGCGTGTGCAACCCTGGAGCCCGGCGATGAGGCACGGTATTTCCCTGACAGTCCCTTTAAATTTGCCGACGTGCCATCGCGTGCACCTCCGTGAGTCTGATCGTGGGTCCCGCGGACTCGATCGCCGCGGGGATACCTGCGATCGTCTCACGGGGAGGAAGAACGGGGAGATGCTAAAGTAAACAAGCATCTCCCCATTCTGCCTAGCAACAGTGTCACTGATCTCTGCTCCCTGTGATTGGAGCAGAGATCAGTGATGTGTACAACACAGTCACGCCCCCCACAGTTAGAAACACGCCCCTAGGACACAGTTATCCCCTACAATGCCACCTAGTGGTTAACCCCTTCACTGCCAGTGTCATTTACACAGGAATCAGTGCATTTGTATAGCACTGATTGCTCTATAAATGACAATGGTCCCAAAAATGTGTCAAAAATGTCCGATGTGTCTGCCATAATGTCGCAGTCACAATAAAAATCGCTGATCTCCACCATTACTAGTAAAAAAAAAATATTTAAAAAAATGCCTTAAAACTATCCCCTATTTTGTAAACGCTATAACTTTTGCGCAAACCAATCAATAATCGCTTATTGCAATGTTTTTTACCAAAAATATGTAGAAGAATACGTATCGGCCTAAACTGAGGAAAAAAATCGTTTTTTTATACATTTTTGGGGGATATTTATTATAGCAAAAAGTAAAAAATAATGCGGTTTTTTTTCAAACTTGTCACTCTTTTTTTGTTTATAGCGCAAAAAAATAAAATTGCAGGGCTGATCAAATACCACCAAAAGAAAGCTCTATTTGTGTGAAAAAAAGGACGTAAATTTTGCTTTGGGAGCCACGTCACACGACCGCACAATTGTCAGTTAGAGCGACACAGTGACGAATTGCAAAAAGTGGTCTGGTCTTAAGCCAGCAAAATGGTCCGGACTGAAAGTGGTTAAAGAGGTACTGCAGTCTGCTCACATAAATGGGAAAAGTGTGGCGCTAGAATAAAACGTGTGAGAACATTCTTAGTGGGCAGGCATGGGAAAATCAAGACCACTATTGAGTGTTCAAATTTTAATATAAAACGAAAAATGGAAGGGACGTCAGTCCTTTGTGCACGACATGAAAAACGTGTACCATTCAAAGCAGTTATCATCTAGTGCACATGTGAGAATAAACAGGATCAACTGATCTCCAGGGAAGGGAAGGGTGATGCTGTAAATTGACACTGTGCACTGTTCATAGACACGAGTAACAACCAATGTCCATGGAAAGTGAACTGTAGGGTCAGAAAACAGATCAAGCGCTCTGGGCGAGCGGTGGTGGCGATCAAAGTCGCCTAGATATAGGTGTCAACGCTGACTGCCAGAACAGGACAGATAAACAAAACACAATTTATATATAGGTTATGGTGGCCCAAATGGGTTTAGACACAAAAAATTGAATAAAATGGCTGTCTGTGCATTAAAGCATATACATAGCATCATACAAGGCAAAGGAAACATAGGCTGGGTTACGCCAAAAAAGACTTGGATGTCTTAAATCTTATGGAAGAGACTATGGGCAGACATAGCAAGGTAACCAACTATGGATGAATTGTCTCTTCAGAACTATTCAGACGCCATTTAGAAACATAATAATGTCCATGTCATAAATAGGTATAACAAGAAATTGCTTGAAAACTGTGTCCTCTAGATGTCGGATTCAGTTGCAAACAGAGAAATGTAAAAATGAATTTGGTACGCTTACCACATCTGGTGGACCCACTAACCGGTGGTGAGGGGTCAAACGGGCCTGGGATTTGTAAGGCCTGAGCCTATACTGGATCGATGTGTGTAGTGAAGCTCAGCGGCAGTTGCCACTCACCGAACAGCAATGGATCGACAGGAACCGATCAAAAGACTCTCACCAATGCACACGGGTCATCTCGACATGTGAGGGTATGCGGATAAAGAAAACAGAGAGGGCCTCCTCATCGCGTAAAAAGGTCCAGCCAAGGACTCTATTTATTGCTTTAAAAATTTGCATTAGCTTCCAAAATACATTTTGATAAAAAATATTAAAAGCAAAGCAAAAACATGGAAACGCACTGATATTAGTGTATCTGCAAGGTTCTCCCGACGCGTTTCATCTTACACAGACTTCAACTGGGGCTCATTGCAAACAACCTACCAGTGCACTATATATACATATACTGAATTACCCAAATGAGACTCATTGGGAACAGCCCAACTTATGGTGTTGTCACGTGATGAGTTAATCTCAATTGGGTTGGTTAAAATCCAACCTGTAACTAGTGGATTAGTTTGAGAGAGTTTCAAGCCTCAACTTGATCAACCAATCCTGAACAATCAAACCAACACAATCCAGTCAGCCGGCCAATGATAGCAAACGGTGCTGGAAGGAATAGATAGGAAAGAGTGAATGGTGTGGATAGGTCATGTTTGAAAGAAAGTTGTGCAACATTACCAATCATCCATGTTACCTTTGGCGCCAAAAATAATACTATGTTGATAGGGTGATTAGCTCATGAGAGACATAGGACTGTAGCCAATCGTAAACCACATGAGTGGCGCCAAACAGTGTGCGACGAACGGTGAGGTGCGCGACGGCACTGCGATGCAGGCAAAACATCCAAGGAACAACTGGGCAGCCGCCAGCCAATCAATGCGCTGGATGGGATCATGTGACAAAAATAAGTCACGTGAACGAGACATCCAACGTAATGTACGTATGCCGTGATGAACGTCATGTGCGCAAGGCAGCCAATCATTGTGCAGCACTCGACTAGTGATCAGGTGATGGTACGCCCGCCAATCGTAGGCAAAAGACTCTGCGTGGAAGGCGTATCCATAGAGACACAACAGTCAGTAACGTCAACACAGACATAGCAAGTGCGCATGTGCCGAACAGCCTAAAAGTGCGGAAGTTGTGGAAATAAAGGCAGCTCATCTTAGACTGACTATGTAAAGAAGGTGCAACTAAGCAATCCAACAGGAATGTCTATAGGGGAAAAGGCATACGACCCAGAAAGGTCCTAACATACAATCAAACAAGCGTAATCTGCCCCCAGTGGGCATCTCTGGAAATGCACCTACAATAACAGATGGAAGCCAGAAAAAATTATGTAAAAGGACAAAGTAATAACTAAAACAATAAGTGTAGATGTTTAGGCTCTAGGTGATTAGTTGAAAGCGTATAATATTAAAATAAGCCACAGTCTGGCTGTTCACAGTGAATCTCTGAAATTACAGCAATGGACAACTATCATTTAGGGCATCACATTATGTCACCAAAAATTATAAAGTATATTCGCAGGCTATTCAAACTGCTGGAAAACATGATTAATACACAGTGAAGCCAAATATATCTATGAATCGTTAGAGGAAGACTCACTCATACATAGATGAAATACAATTAGATAGAACAACTCAATTATTCATTATGGTCTTAGATCAATGAGATTCCAATGTTCTATCAGAATGAAAAAATGATCATAATATTGAAGATTGGTACATAATTGGACAAAGAACTTAAAACAAAATATGATACATGTCTATGTAATCCCCACAGCTTAAAACGGCTAACAGAAACATAGTCACCCATACTGAAGCTAATGGGGGGAAAAGAAATTTTGATAGAATATTTATAATGTAAATTAAGAGCGATTGATGAATGCGTTTATGTCCCACTCGATGTTGAGGCCGAAGGGGACATAACACTTCATCTGATGGATCCAGAATGTTTCAAGTTTAGATACTCCGCGTATGCTGGATTCTCCTCTCCAGTGAGACACGAATTTATCTATAACTTGAAATGTCGAACCAGCCGGGTTCTTGCTATGGTGAAGTAGGAAATGTTTTGGTACACTGTGATTCGTACGACCTGCCCTGATGGCCGCAATATGTTCATTTACTCTAATCGCAAATGTGCGAATAGTGCGCCCAATATATTGCTTGCCGCAAGGACAGGTGATGAGGTAAACGATAAATTTCGTATGACAGGTAGCAAAACACTTCATTTTGTATTCTTTGCCTGTGTAAGTAGATTTAAAGGTTTCACACTTTCTATGGAAAGAATTATTTGTGCAGACGTTACACTTGCGGCATGGAAAGAACCCTTTCATATCATGAAAGAAGGTTGGTCTACGTGGAGGGTCTATGGTATTTGGTGCAATCCTGCCTCTCAACGATGGAGCACCTCTATAGATAACTCCCCCACGATCAGGAAGGATGGGATTAAGTACGTGATCATTTTTTAATATCTTCCAGTGTTTAAGTATGATGTTTTTAATATGCCTGTGTTGAACAGAAAAGTCTGTAAGGAACGACCATCTATGTTTATTTTCTTTAACTGTGGTAGGTTTTTCTGTTAATAAGATGTTACGATCTATCTTGGATACTTTTTGGATCTCGTCTTCAATATGGGCAGGTTCGTAGCCCTTATCCAAGAATCTCAATTTGAGGGTTTCTGCCTGTTCGAAAAAATCAGCCAACTGTGAACAATTGCGCCTGATCCGCATAAGTTGGCTGCGAGGGACAGATTTAAGCCACGAAGCGTGGTGGCAGCTTTCGACCGGAATGTAACCATTCCGGTCGGTGGCTTTAAAAAAAGTCTTAGTGGAAAAATGGCCTTCACATATGCTGATTTCCAAGTCTAGGAAATGAATGGTGGAACGACTAGCTTCATATGAAAGCTCTATTCCTATATTGTTATCATTAAGTTGTGACATGAACCGATCAAGAGAATCGGTCGAGCCTTTCCATAGGAGGAGGATGTCGTCAATGTACCTGGACCACAACACTAACTGTGGGGGGTCCAGGGCATAGACGACATCCTCCTCCCACTTGGCCATGTATATGTTGGCAAGACTGGGGGCGAACTTCGCGCCCATGGCTACACATTTGGTTTGGAGGTAGAATTGACCGTTGTACCAAAAGTAATTGTGTTTAGTGGCGTATATAAGTAAGTCCATAATGTATCTTTTATGTGTATAGGAAATGGAACTATTCCTGCCGAGAAAGGTGTCCACTGCTTTAAGGCCAAGGTCATGGGGAATACAAGTATAAAGCGACGTCACGTCTGCAGTGACGAGTAACATACCTTCACTATATACTGCCTGTTGTAGTTTAGAGATGGTGTGCCGGGTATCTTTAAGATAGGAGGGTATCGCTTTCACTAGTGGCTGCAGGTAAAAATCGATGTATTTACCTACCCTGCTGGTAATAGAATCTAAACCACTCACTATCGGTCTCCCAGGTGGAAGGGTCACGCTTTTATGTACCTTTGGTAAGTAGTACATGATGGGAATGCGTGGTGCCGCTGGTATCAAATAACTCTTTTCCTTTCTGTCAAGAATACCAAGATGTGCACCTGTATCAACTAAATCCGTCAGCGTCCGTTTAAAGTCTCGAGTAGGATCTTTAGGCAGAAGGCGATATGTGTCAGTATCGCTCAAAATACGTGTCATTTCTAGATGATAAGCCTCTTTATCTAAAATGACTATTCCCCCCCCCCCCTTGTCAGCGGGTCGGATTATCAGATCTTTACGCTCACATAAGGTTTTGAGTCCAGTTTTAATATTAGGGTCAGAGTGGATGACTTTATTGGGAAGGGCTTCAAGGTCTTTCAAGACCAGGTCTCTAAACACTTTCACCGATGGGGCAACGGGACAGGGGGGATTGAAGAGGGAAGGGTTCGCAAGGCCAGAGTGTATGGTGTGTCCAGGATCATTGGGCACTATGTGACTCCTGGGATTGGACAAAATGTATCTCTGTACGTTTATTTTACGTATAAATTTATGTACATCTATGAATGTAGCAAATTTATTAAGTTTTTTAGGAGGGACAAATTTGAGTCCTTTGTCCATGACCAATTGCTCAGCATCGGTCAGGGTCACCTTACTCAGATTAAAAATCCCACTAGTATTTAAACACGTTTTCTTTTTCCTGGACCGCCTCCCCCCTCTGGAACCGCGCTTGGTTCGAGGTTGCGGCTGTGTTTTTCTGAGTCCCGGTGAAAACCCGGTGTGTTAGATGGTCGTGGCAAATTATAATTATATGGAGATCTATTATAATGCCCGTAATCCCTGTTATCATGGGGATATTGGGAATTGTGATTCTCATATGGTCTTTCTCCCCTAAGAGGTGAAAATCTATTCCTGGTTTGAACTGGAGTTCGGTAAGTGGACTGATTGTAGTAGCCATTATGGTACTGATCATCTCGTCTGGGGGAACGATCATATCCATAATGGTCGTAATTGGCAGTATGTTCTTTTTTCGCTCTACCTCTATTTTTATTGCCTCTCCCTCTTCCATTTTGGGCTGGATAAGGACCAGCGTTGCGAGGGGTGGGCAAATGGGCTGGATATACTGGCCGGTTCGTATTGTCATAACTATTCTGGTCGGCCCTAGCTTGTGACGGTGGAACAATGATAGGAACCGAAGGTCTGTATTCAAAATGATCTGACATTTCCATAGAGGATTGATCAGTGTTAGAATTATTGGCTTGTTGATCTTTAGTTTGCCAACTAAAGACACAATTATTTTTGTAATCTGTATTGTCTCTAAGGTACTTTTTTTTGCTTTTTATTTCTTTGTTCTCTTTCTTCTTTCTCTAAGTGGTTTTTCAAGTTGGTTGATAAAGTAGTATATTCAGTAGTTGTTTTATAGGGTTGGAGTTTCTCTCTTATTTCTTTAATTTCCTTATCAATGATAGTTCTTTTCAACCGTTTCCGGTCATTCAAGAATCCCAACAAAGCTAACCCAGCTTCATTGAAATACGTGAACCAATTTTCTGGGTCTGTGTCGCCCTGTTGAGGGTATACGTTCCATCTTAACCCACGAGGGACCATGCGTTCCTTGATATATTGTTCAAGGAACGCAATGTCCCATTCAAGATGGAGTTCGGACACCATGAGATTTTTCAATCTCAGAAATAAGCCGCCTATCTCAGAGTCAGCCATGGTTGAAGAAAAAACTCCTTCAATATTGAAGGTTCGGTTGGTCCTATATTCAAACACGTCCATAGTGACAAATAAAATAAAATAAACCAACAATAAGAATGTGAAAAAACCTCTAGCAGGTCTCTATTCCTCTATAAAGGAGCGGTATAAGTAGCAATACGTGAATCAACAAGTCAGCAATTGGATGATGTTAAACCAAAAAAGATTTAAAAATTCGTAAAAGTGAAAACAGAGGATGCAGCAGCTATAAGTCAGAAATGGAAGAGTGAATAGTGTGGGTGAATAGCTGCGCTTTCCTACAAAAATTAAAGCTGCCGACACAACAATGTGACAAATTGTAAACTAGTAAATAAATGGGAAAAGTGTGGCGCTAGAATAAAACGTGTGAGAACATTTTTAGTGGGCAAGCATGGGGAAATCAAGACCACTATTGAGTGTTCAAATATTAATATAAAACAAAAAGAAAAAAATGGAAGGGACGTCAGTCCTTTGTGCACGACATGAAAAACGTGTACCATTCAAAGCAGTTATCATCTAGTGCACATGTGAGAATAAACAGGATCAACTGATCTCCAGGGAAGGGAAGGGTAATGCTGTAAATTGACACTGTGCACTGTTCATAGACACGAGTAACAACCAATGTCCATGGAAAGTGAACTGTAGGGTCAGAAAACAGATCAAGCGCTCTGGGCGAGCGGTGGTGGCGATCAAAGTCGCCTAGATATAGGTGTCAACGCTGACTGCCAGAACAGGACAGATAAACAAAACACAATTTATATATAGGTTATGGTGGCCCAAATGGGTTTAGACACAAAAAATTGAATAAAATGGCTGTCTGTGCATTAAAGCATATACATAGCATCATACAAGGCAAAGGAAACATAGGCTGGGTTACGCCAAAAAAGACTTGGATGTCTTAAATCTTATGGAAGAGACTATGGGCAGACATAGCAAGGTAACCAACTATGGATGAATTGTCTCTTCAGAACTATTCAGACGCCATTTAGAAACATAATAATGTCCATGTCATAAATAGGTATAACAAGAAATTGCTTGAAAACTGTGTCCTCTAGATGTCGGATTCAGTTGCAAACAGAGAAATGTAAAAATGAATTTGGTACGCTTACCACATCTGGTGGACCCACTAACTAGGTGGTGAGGGGTCAAACGGGCCTGGGATTTGTAAGGCCTGAGCCTATACTGGATCGATGTGTGTAGTGAAGCTCAGCGGCAGTTGTCACTCACCGAACAGCAATGGATCGACAGGAACCGATCAAAAGACTCTCACCAATGCACACGGGTCATCTCGACATGTGAGGGTATGCGGATAAAGAAAACAGAGAGGGCCTCCTCATCGCGTAAAAAGGTCCAGCCAAGGACTCTATTTATTGCTTTAAAAATTTGCATTAGCTTCCAAAATACATTTTGATAAAAAATATTAAATATTAAAATATTAAATGTGGTAAGCGTACCAAATTCATTTTTACATTTCTCTGTTTGCAACTGAATCCGACATCTAGAGGACACAGTTTTCAAGCAATTTCTTGTTATACCTATTTATGACATGGACATTATTATGTTTCTAAATGGCGTCTGAATAGTTCTGAAGAGACAATTCATCCATAGTTGGTTACCTTGCTATGTCTGCCCATAGTCTCTTCCATAAGATTTAAGACATCCAAGTCTTTTTTGGCGTAACCCAGCCTATGTTTCCTTTGCCTTGTATGATGCTATGTATATGCTTTAATGCACAGACAGCCATTTTATTCAATTTTTTGTGTCTAAACCCATTTGGGCCACCATAACCTATATATAAATTGTGTTTTGTTTATCTGTCCTGTTCTGGCAGTCAGCGTTGACACCTATATCTAGGCGACTTTGATCGCCACCACCGCTCGCCCAGAGCGCTTGATCTGTTTTCTGACCCTACAGTTCACTTTCCATGGACATTGGTTGTTACTCATGTCTATGAACAGTGCACCGTGTCAATTTACAGCATCACCCTTCCCTTCCCTGGAGATCAGTTGATCCTGTTTATTCTCACATGTGCACTAGATGATAACTGCTTTGAATGGTACACGTTTTTCATGTCGTGCACAAAGGACTGACGTCCCTTCCATTTTTCGTTTTATATTAAAATTTGAACACTCAATAGTGGTCTTGATTTTCCCATGCCTGCCCACTAAGAATGTTCTCACACGTTTTATTCTAGCGCCACACTTTTCCCATTTATTTACTAGTTTACAATTTGTCACATTGTTGTGTCGGCAGCTTTAATTTTTGTAGGAAAGTGCAGCTATTCACCCACACTATTCAGTCTGCTCACATAATTTGTAATAAAAACATATTTGCCATTCTGAAGCTTCCCTCCAACCACTTATTTTATATATACTGTGATTCTGTACTTGCCATATATGCTGCAGAAATCTCCCTCCACTAAGTCTGACTGCAGCCATTTTCACTGTGGGCAACTGAAGCTGCTGCCTGTTCACTTCCTGGATTTACACAGAGGCACACCTCCAACTCTGCAGCTTTCAATGACTCACCCCCCCTCCCTTACTGGCAAACTCTCACGAGAGTGAGAGAGAGCTTTGCATGATGTCATAAACCTAGGCTAATGACCAGACAAGAAACAGGAAGTGGGCTGTATAAGGTATTTACTGGTAGAAAAAAAATGTTTTACTATCTAAAGTTAAAACAACAACAAGGGCAGAAGATTTAATAGATGGAAAGTTGAAAAAATTACCGAAGGTCTGCTTTAAACTGAATCTCTGAATGTTATTAGAAATTCAAGACATTTTTCCTCTTTGTAGAACCTATGGTAGAGTAAACTGTTACATTGCTGTCTGGGTGTAACAGCAAGTGACAGATTTTTTTGCAGGTGTGGTAGAAAACTGTCTGTACGCGGAGCACACAGCTATATCTCTTGTGCTAATAAGCACCCATTTCCGTCTTAACGGTATAATGCTTCTTACCTTCAAACCCACTCATCCAAGTAATCAGACATGACCATCCTTGTTACGTCCTCATCTCAGCATGACTGCCTCTCAGCAGTCCGTAATTTCTTTTATTCACAGACAACAAAAGAAATTACAAAGAGCCAATAGCCTCCTACACAGATTATGACCTCACAGAAAATGAACAACACAGGATGTGAATGACCAAATAAAGACATGATACAGAATAAATGAATTTATACAATAACCAATAAACGATGACTACAATTTCTCTGATAGAAAACCTTATAATGAATTGTTCCAGAGAACAATGCATACCTGGATTATGCTACCCTTCCTTGTAGATGGGAGGCTATTAGCAGGTGCATGCTGCAAATCTCGACTTGTGCTGATCAGACACAGCAGAGACAATGAGCGTACATCCGCCCATAACCGATTCTTGGAGAGCAAACCTATCCCCTTAGACGATCGTCTGTGCAATGTACAGGAGCCCTTTCGCTGGCGGACATACCCCCATTCTGCAAACACCTCTCTCCAATCCCAGGAAGTTTTACACTACCTAACGGATGTCAACCAGCGTCAGTCTGCCCCAGTCAGCTCTTTAGAGCGGCCTGCGGGAGTGCTAACACTGGGTGACTCTTATGACAATATATTAAAATACATCTTCATAAAATCTTCCACAACAGTTCCTCCTCTTTGTCATATGATCCCATGTGTCCCTCGATGAAACTTGATCTTCTTCTTACATCTGGAAATTAATCAGTCCTTACAATCCATATGAGTCCATAAAAAGGAAAACACGGCTTGACATGTAGACTCTGTTCTTCAGGAGAGATGACATGGTGAGCTGTAGTAGTCGCTGGTCGGTCTGGGATCCTCTGTGTCTTGTACGTGGGTTGGGCTTTGGGCGTCTCATTGAGGAAGATGTGATTATCTGCTTGGGCTCTGGTCACACATCCAATCAGGCAACAGGAGCACCTCATCATGACAGATAGAAGGCATATAAACAAAAATATGAGTATGTATACCCCTACTTCCTTTAAACTATGGTCCGCTGCAAAATAAAAAATGTAATCCCCAAAGATTCCCAGACCTTTAAGAGGATTCCAACCTTCACTAGCTATAGCTCTGGCTTTGCCTTTCAGGGATCTGAACCTTATCCATATGTGCCTGAACTTTGTCACTAGTATCCCTGATCCAGGTATAACAATCTTTACTTATGAATTCCCAGCAACCCCCCTTGGACTGTGGGAACTTTCTTGTAGCTTCAACAGTTACGTGAAAACATCCCATCCTCAATGGATGAGAAATTGTTCAATAGTTTCATAAGCTCAAGCTCCCACCGTGTACAAGCAGGAAACCATGCCCAGACCTGGTCGAGGTTGGTGAACAATTTCCTTCTAGCTGTCCCTGTCATTCATACCTTCTCTCACGCCATCAGATCCTCACGATCGGCCACGACATAAGATGCTGGGATGAGTTTCACCAGCACACATGAACCTCTTGCCTTAGGGGGAATTACCTTATAAGCTGTAGATCTGCATTACCGGTAATACCAAACCAAAGTTGAAACACACTTGTGGGCTACCTAGTTATCCTGATATCAAAGCTGGCAAGAACCAGAGCTATTGACAAAATTATAATACATTTTAACCTCTAGAAATGTATTGTTAAGTTCTATTTGGATTTTACTAGTTTGCCAAAACTCCTCACACCAATATGAACATCACATATATCATGTACCGCTGTCATTGCTGAGGTACTAGTAGACTCAACCATGTGTCCTGTTCGCTTTCCTAGCTAGTTGGAAAATACACTTTTAAAAATATAATTGAAATAGCCTATGATACTTTTACCTTCTTATACACCTGTACATACACTTTCAGAAACTCCTTGGACCTGAAAAGATACTTATAAACAAAAGTTATTACTCTATCCTTCATATTTAACCCGCAAAGAATGGTAAACAATACAACATTCGTCTACATTGGTAAATTATCATTGACATTCCTCAAAACTGATAATTAGGGATGGGCCCGGTGCTCGATTCAAACCCACGTTCGAATCGAGCACCGGGCGTTCGCTTGCTCGGCGAGCCCAGAACTATTTGGGCCGTTCGCATCACATTCGTGTGATGCGAGCGGCCCCGCAATGCATTGCAGCCGGCGCGGCCGGCGCAGTGCATTGCTGGCTGATGAATGGCCAAGCATGCACTGTGACCCCGCATGCTTGGACAATCACAGCGCCGGAAACTCGGAGAGCAATAATTGGCTACAGGCAGGATGCCTGTAGCCAATTAAAGCTCAGGGGCTTTAGTACACGTCCCACCATTTAAAAGGCCGCCACGCTGTCGGCCCCGGTCACATGAGTTCCGGCTTTAGGAGAGATCAGTCTGCGGATTCTGTCTTTGCTTGATTGCTACTGAAAGATTTGCTCTTCTTTGCTAAACCATTGGCTATTTCTTTGCTAAACCATTGCTACCTAAGTCATTGATCGTTCATTGCTGCTGATTGCACAGTTAGTGTGTTATTAGCTGCTGCTGGGGATTAGTCTGGTGCGTGCTTACTGTTAGTACAGTATTGCAGTAGTACCAACCGCAGTGCTGTTAGCACAGAATTGCACCCCAACAGCACCCATAGGACTTCTAGTGTGTTAGTGGCAGCAAACAGAGCTCCTATATTTTATTCTCTGCAGCACCCATAGGACTTCTAGTGTGTTAGTGGCAGCAAACAGAGCTGTATTTTCTTCTCAGCAGCACCCATAGGACTTCTAGTGTGTTAGTGGCAGCAAACAGATCTCCTATATTTTCTTCTCAACAGCACCCATAGGACTTCTAGTGTGTTAGTGGCAGCAAACAGAGCTCCTATATTTTCTTCTCAGAAGCACCCATAGGACTTCTAGTGTGTTAGTGGCATCACACAGAGCTCCTATATTTTCTTCTCAGCAGCACCCATAGGACTTCTAGTGTGTTAGTGGCATCACACAGAGCTCCTATATTTTCTTCTCAGCAGCACCCATAGGACTTCTAGTGTGTTAGTGGCATCACACAGAGCTCCTATATTTTCTTCTCAGCAGCACCCATAGGACTTCTAGTGTGTTAGTGGCAGCAAACAGAGCTCCTATATTTTCTTCTCAGCAGCACCCATAGGACTTCTAGTGTGTTAGTGGCAGCAAACAGAGCTCCTATATTTTCTTCTCAGCAGCACCCATAGGACTTCTAGTGTGTTAGTGGCAGCACACAGAGCTCCTATATTTTCTTGACAGCAGCACACATATACTACCTATTGTGTCAGCAGCACCCATAGGACTTCTAGTGTGTTAGTGGCAGCACACAGAGCTCCTTTATTTTCTTCTCAGCAGCACCCATAGGACTTCTAGTGTGTTAGTGGCATCACACAGAGCTCCTATATTTTCTTCTCAGCAGCAACCATAGGACTTCTAGTGTGTTAGTGGCATCACACAGAGCTCCTATATTTTCTTCTCAGCAGCACCCATAGGACTTCTAGTGTGTTAGTGGCAGCAAACAGAGCTCCTATATTTTCTTCTCAGCAGCACCCATAGGACTTCTAGTGTGTTAGTGGCATCACACAGAGCTCCTATATTTTCTTCTCAGCAGCACCCATAGGACTTCTAGTGTGTTAGTGGCATCACACAGAGCTCCTATATTTTCTTCTCAGCAGCACCCATAGGACTTCTAGTGTGTTAGTGGCAGCAAACAGAGCTCCTATATTTTCTTCTCAGCAGCACCCATAGGACTTCTAGTGTGTTAGTGGCATCACACAGAGCTCCTATATTTTCTTCTCAGCAGCACCCATAGGATTTCTAGTGTGTTAGTGGCATCACACAGAGCTCCTATATTTTCTTCTCAGCAGCACCCATAGGACTTCTAGTGTGTTAGTGGCATCACACAGAGCTCCTATATTTTCTTCTCAGCAGCACCCATAGGACTTCTAGTGTGTTAGTGACATCACACAGAGCTCCTATATTTTATTCTCAGCAGCACCCATAGGACTTCTAGTGTGTTAGTGGCAGCAAACAGAGCTCCTATATTTTCTTCTCAGCAGCACCCATAGGACTTCTAGTGTGTTAGTGGCATCACACAGAGCTCCTATATTTTCTTCTCAGCAGCACCCATAGGACTTCTAGTGTGTTAGTGGCATCACACAGAGCTCCTATATTTTCTTCTCAGTAGCACCCATAGGACTTCTAGTGTGTTAGTGGCATCACACAGAGCTCCTATCTTTTCTTCTCAGCAGCACCCATAGGACTTCTAGTGTGTTAGTGGCAGCACACAGAGCTCCTATATTTTCTTGACAGCAGCACACATATACTACCTATTGTGTCAGCAGCACCCATAGGACTTCTAGTGTGTTAGTGGCAGCACACAGAGCTCCTATATTTTCTTCTCAGCAGCACCCATAGGAGTTCTAGTGTGTTAGTGGCAGCACACAGAGCTCCTATATTTTCTTGACAGCAGCACACATATTTTACCTATTGTGTCAGAAGCATCCATAGGACTTCTAGTGTGTTAGTGGCAGCACACAGAGCTCCTATATTTTTTTGACAGCAGCACACATATACTACCTATTGTGTCAGCAGCACCCATAGGACTTCTAGTGTGTTAGTGGCAGCACACAGAGCTCCTATATTTTCTTGACAGCAGCACACATATTTTACCTATTGTGTCAGCAGCACCCATAGGACTTCTAGTGTGTTAGTGGCAGCACACAGAGCTCCTATATTTTCTTGACAGCAGCACACATATTTTACCTATTGTGTCAGCAGCACCCATAGGACTTCTATTGTGTTAGTGGCAGCACACAGAGCTCCTATATTTTCTTGACAGCAGCACACATATTTTACCTATTGTGTCAGGGGTTGCAGTGTTGTGGCACCAGCACCAATGCCTAAGGCATAATTTTTCAGCCACTGTTTAACAGGGGCGTGTAATTACAAATCTTGATCTAATAGTTCACAGCAGGGCCCATTCCTGCGCCCACCAAGAGTAACTATGAGGGCCTACAGTCTTGTGGCAACACCGTCCACCACCACCACCACCACCAAAGGCCCAATTTTTCTGCCCTGTTCAACAGGTGCATGCAATTACAAATCTTGATCTAATAACTCACAGCAGGGCCCATTCCTGCACCCACCAAGAGTAACTGTGAGGGCTTACAGTCTTGTGGCAACACCGTCCACCACCACCACCACCAAAGGCCCAATTTTTCTGCCCAGTTCAACAGGTGCATGCAAGTACAAATCTTGATCTATTAACTCACAGCAAGGCCCATTCCTGTGCCCACCAGCCATGTGGCTACACCAACATCTAATAGGGCAAATTTCTGCAGAGTATATACGCCAGGCCCCTACTTTCAAACATCCAACTTACAAACGACTCCTACTTGCAAACGGAAAGAGAAAACAGGAAGTGAGAGGAAATCTACCCCTAGGAAGGGAAATTCTATCCTGTTAGATTTAATTTGGGAAAAAGGTATCTCCTCTCTACTGATGCTTTATCACCAATCCTTGTTTCAATTAAAACCCCACTTTTCCAAAAACATTTGTCATTGGGACGGAAAGTGAGGTGACATGTTCTGAACAGATGTGCAAAGACAGCAAATGTTACAGGGGTGACAACCCCTCCCTATGTTCTCCAAAAAGCTTAAAAATAGATTTTTTTGGGATGGAGCTACACTTCATAATGTACCTGTTCAGATTCTACTTAAGAACAAACCTACAGTCCGTGTCTTGTTTGCACCACCTATATAGTGCTGTTCAGAGTATATAGGGTTGTAGGTATAGGGTTTTATTTTGGGTGTGGGGTCCCCCTTAATATCCATACAAGACCCAAAGGGGCTGGGGTGGGGGGGGGGGGTGATGGGGTAGCCATGCCATTTTTCTCAAGGATTTTCAGCCATATGGCCAGGAAAAGACATGACATTAAAGCCGCAAGTGGTTTTAAATGGCTTCTTTTTTTCCTTTACAAATGTCATTTTGTGCAAGGACAGTTCTAAACACGGGAAACACATGCCACTTCACAGGCATACTTTAGACACCCCCCAGGTACCATATTTAAAGGAAAATTTAACTTTTTTTTTTCGCTTTATGCATCATTAAAATGACTGCTCCCGAAAAAACGTTAGTTTTTAAAAGTTCTTTTTGCATTGATATATGTCCCCTGGGGCAGGACCCGGGTCCCCAAACCTGTTTTATGACATTAACATGCATATTGGCCTTTGTAATTAGCAATTTTGATTTCGAACGTTCGCGTCCATTATAACGAATAGGGTTCGAAAATTCGCGCAAACTTTCGGTCCGTTCGAAGGTTCTGGTGCGAACCGAACCCGGGGGTGTTTGGCTCATCCCTACTGATAATAACTAAACCCTCTGTAACCCTTACTTTCACGTTCTTACTAAAATACAACACCGGTAACAGACAGACAGACATATTCTTGTTACCACATACAAACAATGAGAAGACTAAAACATGAGACAAACATTTAGATACAAATGTGGGGGAGATATTTCATAGTTCCCAAATCAAAAATTAAAAATTAAAAACAAAACAACCAGAATGCTGCCTTCACTCTTTTAGTAATAGAAAAAGATACAATGGGAAAGACACAAGAACATCTCGGAATCTTGTATGGACCAGCCACACAAAGTACAAAAACAGGGATGATCATTTTTAAACACACAAACGTGTACTACACATCCATCAACTCACTCATCATTACAGATTTCTGAAGCCAGGGCTGAACTACTTCCAAAGTATTTTTATTCTGGGGTCTTGTACCTCCAGACATCAAAAGTACCTTCCAAAGGAATACACCTTACTGTACCCTCTGACCATATATGCTAAACTTTAAGGGGTCTCATGTCCGGAGCCCCAAACCCAGACCTCATGTACTATGCAGCTGTCTGACTGGTGTCACCCTTGCACTAACTTTCAGAGCAGTACTGCCTAGTGACTATTTTTACAGTAATGGCACCCGGCGTCTCCGATTATTATACACGGCCTCCCGGTATGCTAGCGTACTACTCCTCACATTTAAAATGTGTTGTCAGACAAACTACAAAGCCCAATGAAATCCTTCACTATTCAAAACAATATTATGGCTTCTATCTGTACCTAGATATTACAACAATAACTTGGATACCTCCTGTTTGCTCCCTACCCAAAACTGTATTACAGTATAAACTTTCACAAAACAACTGGAATTAAATGTAAAGCAGTTGTTGATCCCGCCAAAATAATGTTTTGGTTACATTGGTGATGGCAGAAGCATCAGAGGAAACTACAACAGATCTAGTGTTGGTGGACCCAGCATGCCTCAGCAGAGTTAGCCCAAAAAGAGCCTCTTCCACTTCCAGCATTGGATCACCAGTCACTGCTATCCCTTCGGGCCAGGTGTATATAATGCGGTTCTTCCGGACTGAAACCGCTTTCTGTATACCTGTCAAGAAAGACCTCCTGGTAAGCCAGCTGCCCATGGAAGACCTGCCCACAGAATGCCCATCAGAAGAGCTGACCGGCACGCATTGGCGCTAACGGGTGCACTGGCGCGCGCGGGCGCACACGTGTGCGCGCTGACGCGCCGTGTGACTGCACTTGGCGCCAAGAGGCCTATTTAAAGGAGTATGTCACCTGGCCTTCTTGCTGTCCGGTCTACAGCGTTTCCTGAGACCCTTGTTATTCGCTACCTATCTGCCTGACACCTGTCTACCCGGCCTGTTCCTGACGACTCCTGCTTGCTGCCTGCCTCTGACCCCGGCTTGTCCCGACCACTCTTCTTCCTCCTCCTTTGGTTTGATTGCTGCCCGTCTGTTGCCAACCTAGCCTGCACCTCGACTATCCTCCTGCTTCTGTTTGGTACCTGCTTTGCCCGCCAGTGTTGACCCGGCCTGTCTGATCTTGCCTAGTGTTCCTGTCCGACCACAGAACGCCACCTTGCAGCCTGCTGACCAGCGTTCCGGCCGAACTACAGAACACCTCCTGCTGCCTTTTGTTCCAGAGTTCCTGCCAAGCCACAGAGCACACCCGTGCTGCCTGCAGTTCCAGTGTTCCTGCTATACTACAGTACACCTCCGTGCTACCTGTTGCTTCGGCTGTCATTCAGAACTCCTCCCGGCTGTCTCCGGTGTTCCAGTTCTCCAGTTCCACCCCACTGCTCCTGCCAGTCTCTCTTCAGCCATCTCTGAGGTCCAGACCAGCCCCACATCAGTCACCTGTCAGGCACTTGTGCTCCCCTGCACTCGTGAGCCCCTGTCTCCACTACCAGGGATTCTCGAGCCAGAGGCATACGAGGGGCCGCTCCCTGCATTCTGGGCTCCATCCCCAGGTACGTGACAGTACCGGACAGCCATGTCCGAGCCCATGCAGGGAGCCTCTCCCATGGACAAGCTGCCACCTTGCTGGACTTGCTCAGGCGGTGAAGAACCTGCAAGAGGGCTAGTCAACTGGAGGAACGTGTCCAAGCCCTGTCTGCATCCACACCCTCTGCTTCCGGGATCCCTCTTTCACCTTCAGTGGTGATGTTGCTGCCAGAACCCAGGGTCCCTATGCCTGAGAGATTCTCAGGCAACTGGAGTAAATTCAGGACATTCCACAATGCCTGTGAGCTGTTCTTTGCACTGCAACCGAGGACTTTCTCCCTTGAAGCCACCAAGGTGGGATTTCTCATTTCCCTGCTGTCTGTTGAACCCCAGTCCTGGGCTCATAGTCTCCTGGAAAAGGATTCCTCGCTTGATACCTTAAGCACCTTCTTTCAGGCCATGTCTTCACTCTATGAGGATCCGCAAATAACTGCCACTGTGGAGGCAGCCCTGCATGCCTTGCAGCAAGGCCGCAAACCTGTGGAACACTATGTGTCGGAATTTAGGCGTTGGAGCTCCGACACGGACTCGAATAATGCTGCATTACGGTACCAGTTTCGTATGGGCCTCTCAGACTCATTAAAAGATGAACTGGCCCAAGTGGGCATACCAGAGGCTCTAGAGGCCCTCATGGACCTGTCCATCCAAATAGAGAGACGTCTACGGGAACGACGCACGCAGTGATCCTCTGGCTCCTCTCATCCTGTTTGGATGTTGCCCCACGTGCCTAGTCCTCCTCACTCTGCCTCTTTAGCTCCTACTACTGCCAACCCCACCCCCCCCCGGAACCAATGCAGCTGGGCCTGCTTCGCCCCTCTCTGACCCCCGAGGAACGCCAACGCCGTTGGGTCGGCAACCTTTGTCTGTACTGCAGAGAACCGGGACATTTCGTACGAACCTGCCCAGCAAAGCTTCGTAAGTGCTTTTCCAACACTTCCGCTCTTACCCCCGTTTTGCCAAAGCACATTTCTCATCTGGCTGTTCCTATTGTCTTGCAGCTCCCCAGAGGGAATATACGAATCAGCGCAATTATTGATTCAGGGGCTTGCAGCGGCTTCATGGACTTGTCCTTTGCTTCCAGATACCACATTCCCCTACGGCCTAGAGCGAAAGGACTCTGTGTATTTGGTCTGACGGCTCTACTCTTAAATCGGGGCCAGTAACCCAGGAGACCTCACCTCTACTTACCACCAATGCCGGAACCCATCAAGAGTTACTGTGTCTAGATGTCATCGAGTCTCCATTATTTCCCATCCTATTAGGCATGCCTTGGCTGAAGGCCCACAATACGCAAATTGACTGGATCTCGGGGAAGATTGATTTCTCCTCACCCTATTGTCATCAACATTGTCTACCTGGACCCTGGACTCATTGAGGCTCCTGCTTCTCTATTATGCCTGGAGGTTGATGCAGAGACCCGTCAAGCTGTACCCGAAGCTTACCACAGTTTTCTGGATGTTTTTAGTAAAAAGGGTGCAGAAACTCTCCCTCCACACAGGCCGTACGATTGCCCTATAGAACTTCTTCCAGGAGGGGAGATTCCTTTTGGAAGAATCTTCCCTTTATCAGAACTGGAACTAGGCACATTAAAGACTTACCTTGATGACAACCTAGAAAAGGGGTTCATCCGACCCTCCACCTCCCCGGCAGGAGCAGGAATCTTCTTCGTGGAGAAAAAAGATCACTCCTTACGCCCATGCGTGGATTATCGGGCACTTAACAAAATTACGGTTAAAAACCGATATCCTCTGCCCCTAGTGCCAGAACTTTTTCAAAGATTGGGGTCTGCAGCAGTGTTTTCCAAGTTGGATATTCGAGGTGCCTATAATCTTGTTCGTATACGGAGTGGAGATGAAAACCGCCTTCCGCACACGCTTCGGGCACTTTGAATATTTAGTTTTGCCCTTTGGCATGTGTAATGCCCCTGCCACATTCCAACACTTCGTGAATGACATCTTCAAAGACTATCTTGATCTATTTGTTATTATTTACCCTGATGACATTCTAATCTTTTCCTCCTCTCTAGCCGAGCATCGAGAACACGTCAAACGTTTTAACACGACTATGACTTCACGGATTATACGCTATGCCCGAAAAATGTATCTTCGAGCAACAGAGCATCCCGTTCCTTGGTCTCATCATTTCCGTGGAGGGCATTGACATGGACCCTCAGAAGGTCTCTGCCATTCTAGATTGGCCAGCCCCGACTGATAAGAAGGGAATTCAACGTTTTGCGGGCTTCGCAAATTTTTACAGGAAGTTCATAAAGGCATTTTCCACCATCATTTCCCCCATCACAAGGTTAACCATTTCGCATCCAGGCCAATTCCGACATTTCTCTCCTATATGTAAAATTCATAATTTTTTTGCTCAAAAATTACATAGAACCCTCAAAACAAATATATGTTTTTTTAGAAAAGACCCTAGAGAATACAATGATGGTCGTTGCAACTTTTTATCTCGCACGGTATTTGCGCAGCAATTTTTCGAACACGTTTTTTTCAGAAAAAAAAACTATTTCATGCTTAAAAAAAAAACAAAACAGTAAAGTTAGCCCAATTTTTTTTGCATAATGTGAAAGATGAAGATATGCTGAGTAAATAGATACCCAACATGTCACGGTTCAAAATTGCACGCGCTCGTGGAATGGCGCCAAACTTTGGTATTTAAAAATCCCCATAGTCGACCCTTTAAAATTTTTTACTGGTTACATGTTTTGAGTTACAGAGGAGGTCTAGGGCTAGAATTATTGCTCTTGCTCTAACGTTCGCGGCGATACCTCACATGTGTGGTTTCAACACCGTTTTCATATGTGGGCGGGGCTTACGCATGCGTTCACTTCTGCGTACGAGCTCACGGGGACAGGGGCGCTTTAAATTTTTTTTTTTTTTATTGTGAATTTGACTTTTATTTTTTGAATTTGACACTTTAAAAAAAGAAAAAAAAAATTGATTACTTTTATTCCTATTACAAGGAATGTAAACATCCCTTGTAATAGGAATATTACATGATTGGACCTATTTACAGTGAGATATGGGGTCAATAAGACCCCACATCTCACCTCTAGGCTGGGAAGCCTAAAATAAAAAAAACGATCACCGCTTTCCAGCTGAGGCGGCGCCGTTATTTGAATGCTGAGGCCGGGCGTGACAACATAACATCGTGCCCGGCCTCCGACGGATCATAGAGACTCTATGGTCATCATCCAGGGGCCGGCGGATCCTGTGTCCGACTCACCGATGGAAGCGGTGAGTCGGTAGAAGCACCGGAGGGTGGCAGGAGGGGGGGGCGTCCCCTCCCGCCGCCCATAAGAACGATCAAGCGGCGGAACAGCCGCTATGATCGTTTTTATGGTGCAGGGAATCGCCGGCTGAAAACGGCAATATCTGAATGATGTCTGTAGCTACAGGCATCATTCAGATATACCCCCGGAAAGTAGAGGCCGTCATATGACGGCCTGCAGATGCAAAGTGGTTAACCAAGCAGGGCCTTAAATTTCAGTGGTCTGCTGAAGCCCAGGCGGCCTTTACAACTCTAAAGGACCTGTTCGTCTCAGCCTCAGTCTTAAAGTACCCTGACTCAACCCTGCCATACATTTTGGAAGTGGATGCCTCGAAGATAGCAGTTGGGGCAGTGCTTTCCCAGAGACAGGGACTTAAAGCCCTTCTGCACCCAGTCGTGTTTTTTTCCCGCAAGTTATCTGAGGCGGAGAAGAACTATGATGTTGGCGATCGAGAGTTGTTAGCAATCAAGGCCGCGCTTGAGGAATGGCGCTACCTTCTGGAAGGAGCAGCCCACCCGACTATTATTTATATAGATCATAAGAATCTGGAATAGTTGAAATCCGCCAAGAGACTGAGACCACGACAGGCCAGGTGGGCACTTTTCTTTACCAGATTCTTGTTTCACATCACCTATCGCCCCGGGTCGAAGAACACCAAGCCTGGCGCTTTATCACGAATGTACCATGAACCTGAAGTCCCTTCATCCTCAGACACTGTCCTGTCCTCAGGAAACTTCCTCCTGCTCCAGGGGGATTTACTTTCCCAGATCAAACAAGCCTCCATAGGCGCCCTTCCTCCACCTGACACCACTCTACTGGCCGGAGATGATCTTCAGTGGCATGGGGACAAGATCTTCGTACCCCAGGAAGTGCAAGTTTTGGTTCTTAGTTCCTGTCACGACCATATGCTGGCCGGCCATTTCGGGGTGCACAAGACCTCCGAACTTCTTCAGCGCACGTTCTGGTGATCACAGTTACGGAAGCACTGTAAAGACTATGTAGAGGCATGTGCTACCTGCATCCAGAACAAAGGCAGAAAGGCAAGGGCATGGGGCTTGTTGAAGCCATTACCCGTCTCGGAGAGGCCATGGAGGATGATCTCCATGGATTTTATTGTTGAGCTACCACCTTTGGAAAACTACACTACTATCTTTGTGGTGGTGGATAGACTATCCAAAATGGCCCACTTCCTGCCAATGAAGGACACCCTCTGCCGTAGAGACGGCTAGAACTTTCATCAAGGAAGTAGTGAGACTTCATGGGATTCCTGCAAATATTACATCTGACCGGGGAGTGCAATTCACTCCCAAGTTCTAGAGGGCACTTTGTGGGTCTCTGAAGATTGACCTTTCCTTTTTCTCTGCCTATTACCCTCAAACGAATGGCCAGACGGAAAGAACAAATCAGACACTGGAGCAGTATCTGCGTTGCTTTTCCTCATTCTCCCAGGATGATTGGGTCCCACTTCTACCTCTTGCCGAGTTTGCTTATAATAACTCTGTTCATTCTGCCACAAAGCAATCCCCGTTTTTTGCAAATTATGGTTTCCATCCTCTGTTCCTGTCCAACAATCTCCCCGAGTGCCCTGTACCAGCCGCCCAAGAGAACCTAAACTTCTTCGAGTCAAATAACAAGCTACTGTAGGAGACCATGGCAAGGACTCAGATTTACAATAAGGAGGTATATGACAAGAAGAGAAGAGGGGAGCTTGACCTCAAACCTGGAGATCAGGTCTGGCTGTCTACCCTGAATTTAAGATTGGCATGCCCGTCCAAGAAATTGGGTTCTAAATTTGTGGGCCCCTTCCCAGTAGCAAGGAAGATCAATAATGTGGCTTATGAGCTGAAGTTACCAGAATCATTCCGGATTCATCCGGTCTTTCATGTGGCCCTACTCAAACCTGCAGTTCCAGATCCCTTTGCCAACCGGAAGGTCGGTCCCCCTGCACCTGTGATCGTTGATTTTGAGGTGGAATCCATCCTGGATTGTAGGAAGAGACGTAACCAGGTCCAGTTTTTGGTGAAATGGAAGAGGTACGGCCTGAGGAAAACTCCTGGGAGCCAGAGTTTGACATCCATGCCAAAAGATTGATTCTTGCCTTTAAAAAATCCCACCCAAGTAAGATGGCACAGTTGGGCATCCGGAGGCTGCCCCTTGGGGGGGGCAATGTCAAGAAAGACGTCCGCTTTGGCGTGAACGGGCACACGCGGGTGCACGATGGTGTAAACGGGCGCACGCGGGTGTGCAATGGCGCGAAAGGCACACACGGGCACGCGGGAACATGCATGGGCGTACATGTGTGCGCGCTGACGCGCCGTGTGACCGCACTTGGTGCCAAGAGGCCTATTTAAAGGAGTCTGTCACCTGGCCTTCTTGCTGTCCGGTCTACATCGTTTTCTGAGACCTTTGTTATTCGCTACTTACCTGCCTGACACCTGTCTACCCCGCCTGTTCCTGACGACTCCTACTTGCTGCCTGCCTCTGACCCCGGCTTGTCCCGACCACTCTTCTGCCTCCTCCTTTGGTTTTCTGTTGCCAACCTAGCCTGCACCTCGACTATCCTCCTGCTTCTGTTTGGTACCTGATCTGCCCGCCAGTGTTGATCCGGCCTGTCTGATCTTGCCTAGTGTTCCTGTCCGACCACAGAACGCAGCCTTGCAGCCTGCTGACCAGTGTTCCGGCCGAACTACAGAACACCTCCTGCTGCCTTTTGTTCCACAGTTCCTGCCAAGCCACAGAGCACACCCATGCTGCCTGCAGTTCCAGTGTTCCTGCTATACTACAGTACACCTCCGTGTTACCTGTTGCTCCATCTGTTCTTCAGAACTCCTCCCGGCTGTTTACAGTGTTCCAGTTCTCCAGTTCCACCCCGCTGCTTCTGCCAGTCTCTCTTCAGCCATCTCTGAGGTCTGGACCAGCCCCACATCAGCCACCTGTCAGGCACTTGTGCTCCCCTGCACTAGTGAGCCCCTGTGTCCACTACCAGGGGTTCTCGAGTCTCGAGCCAGAGGCATACGAGGGGCCGCTCCCTGCATTCTGGGTACATGACAATACCCTGCCGGTTTACCATAATAGACTTCTGAAGCCAGAGCTGAGCTACATCTAAGGTCTTTGCTGCCCAGAGCCTGAGTTTAAACTCAGTTATAAATTTCTCCCATCTCCAGGCATCAAATGTCCCCTCTAGAGGGATACCCCAAGTAGTATCCTTGGACCAACTATGCCATTCCTGTGTGTCATGACCTTTGCCCCAAAGCTAGATTTCATGTACTGTGCAGCCGTCTGACTGTGGGAAGCCTCCACTCCTTCCCTTGCATGAACCTCCTAGTGTCTAAGGCGATTCAAATTGGCTTATCGTCTTATCCCTGCGTCCAGGGTAACCATTGCACCTATTTAGGAGAGCACCGCCAGGTGCCTTCTTCTGCGGTGGATCGAGGGGCTACAATCACTATATTTGGTCTAGTTCCCCAACTAGAAAACCCTAATCAAGTCGTTCTCGCCCCCCGATTTTGGTCTCTACCCCTCACAGTGTATGCATACAGAAGTTGTATGCCCATACACTGCGTAGCCAGACTAAACTACACACAGCACTTCCGTTTGTTTTCGCTACAGAACAATGTGGCTTCTCTAAAAATAAATAAAAATAAAATGGGGATAGCCTTCTGTTGTCTATTTCAACAGTTGTACGATGTCTCAGTAGTTACACGATCAAACTAATAATAAACTAACAGTCTGGGCGTGAACAAAAAATGTACTATTCACTTAGAACAATAAAGCAGGGGCGGATCCAGGGGGGGGGGGGGCAACAGGGCAATTGCCCCCCCCCGAACTTGCTGACATGACTGTCTGTCTCACACTCATGTGTCACACTTGCGCAGCTCAACACAGTTGCTCTGCCGCCTCTGCGGCTGCCGCTGCCTCTGCCCGGTCTGCCGAGTCTCTCTCACATCAGCCGATCAGCGGCGCAGAGAGAGGGACTCGATTGATACTAGTAGGAGGAACAGGTGGGTGGAGCCTCTTCCCTGCACTCGTTGCTAACGCCTGGGCCGCCTGGCGTCTAGCAACGAGTGACATCACTGAGTTACATAGGACTCCAGTCAGTCAGTCTCAGACTGAGAGCCGCTGCCCCAACGTGACTCACTGGAGCTGCTGGAGAACCGAGAACAGGCCAGGGAGGGAGAGGAGAGAACAGTGCCACAGGCAGACAGACAGTCTGTTTAAAGTTTAAAAAGTGAAAGTACAGCTGTTGCTGACACAGGGCAACAGCACCAAGACTGACAGACTATGAAGGGAGTGACACAGGCAGAGCAGCAGCTGCGGGGGATTTACACCCCTCCTTCCTTTTCCTTGAGCTGAGCATTCATGTGACTTGGCAATGCCCTCCTATTGGCTACATTCAGGGCCAGTGGCTGGGAACTAGCAGAGGATTATGGGACATGTAGTTCTGGATACCAGCAGGCCCCAGTATGATTGCCTGAGAGGACTGCAGCGCCCAGCATGCCGAGCGGGAGGGGCAAGAGGAAGAAAGGAGAAGAGGGACCATGAGGCTGTCGGATGGAGGGAGCCAGAGGTTCTATTATTATCCTCCAAGGTAAAAACTTATCTCCAGGTGTGGGAAGCGAGGGGGATGAGGGGGGGATGCAGACTCCATAGAAGTACAGGACCTTATCACTGGCTACATCCACCCTTTCCTCCCCTCCACCTGGCTGCTCCCACCCTGTCCTCCCCTCCACCTGGCTGCTCCCACCCTGTCCTCCCCTCCACCTGGCTGCTCCCACCCTGTCCTCCCCTCCACCTGGCTACATCCACCCTTTCCTCCCCTCCACCTGGCTGCTCCCACCCTGTACTCCCCTCCACCTGGCTACATCCACCCTGTCCTCCCCTCCACCTGGCTGTACCCACCCTATCCTCCCCTCCACCTGGCTGCTCCCACCCTGTCCTCCCCCTCCACCTGGCTGCTCCCACCCTGTCCTCCCCTCCACCTGGCTGCTCCCACCCTGTACTCCCCTCCACCTGGCTGCACCCACCCTGTCCTCCCCTCCACCTGGCTGCACCCACCCTGTCCTCCCCTCCACCTGGCTGCACCCACCCTGTCCTCCCCTCCACCTGGCTGCTCCCACCCTGTCCTGCCCTCCACCTAACTGCATCCACCCTTTCCTCCCCTCCACCTGGCTGCTCCCATCCTTTCCTCCCCTCCACCTGGCTACATCCACCCTTTCCTCCCCTCCACCTGGCTGCTTCCACTCTGTCCTCCCCTCCACCTGTCTGCAACCACCAATAATTTTTCAAGACACTGTGGATTTATATGTGTGTGTGTATACATATAATTGCATTTTATAGTTGGCCCCCCTAATTTTGTCCCTGTCCCCCCATGTGCCCTCCTAAATATGAAAGCTGGAGACGGCACTTTCTCTCACCTCCCCCTGCATCGCCACATTTCTGCATCTAAAAGACTGCCATTACTGTGTAGGCCTCACTCTGGGACAACAGAGACACTGTCACTGGCCACTGGCAGTGACAATCTGCATCTGATAACAGGCGACGTAGCAAGTGACAAGCCCCATCTGAAGGCAGGTGACACACTAAGGGCTCCCACTGATTCTGCATTATGGTGAGTTGAACAAATCCATTTTATATTACAATGTAATAAGAGAAATAATGCGCTTCAATCATCTTGACACCATATTAACCATGGTGCCGTGATTAACCAAGTGCCAACACTAGCCATTTCCCCAACAAATTGCCCGCAAAAATTTTGGCAGTGCCCCTCCCGAGATTAGACTCTGGATCCGCCCCTGCAATAAAGTGAATATCATTTTTTTTTTTAATTCTTTATTTCTCCAAAGGGATACGTTACAGACAAAATATACATTACTTCAACCATTTGTATTTACTGAAATTTGTCTTCATTCCAATTTCTCACTCAGGTCTACTATCCCTTTTCTCTTTTTATTTTTTTATACATACAAAACCTAACCAGTTCCCCTATGCCTCTTGTTAATCTGTGAGCCCTGGTTCCTAGGGATCCATAGAGGCCTCCCCTAACCAAAGGAAGATAAGAAAAAAAAAAAAAAAAACAGACGCAATTTTGCCCTCCTTTGTTCCCCTAGCACTCCCCTGGACCGGAGCTCACAGGTTTCGTTCGCCTATTTATATCTCCCTAATTACTACACTTTCTTATTCTATTCTCCTATCTCCTCTCCCATCAGCCTCTTTCCTTCCTCTGTTTGTAGATATTCCTCCCATGGGGCCCATATCTGTATAACGCGTTCCCTTCCTTCTAGGGTCCTAGGTATCAAACTTTCCATTATCCCTATTCTTCGGACTAAGTTAAGCCACATGGAAATACTAGGTGCCTGTGGTTCCTTCCAACATCTGGGGATGCAGCTTTTAGCTATATTCACCAGGGTGCACACAATTGAATTTTTATAATTCTTAAGTGGGGTTCCACTGCCTCCACGTTTTTTTTTTTTTTTGCGGTACATTAGAAATAATAAATGGTTTGAAAATGCTCACTTACGTCTCCCGTCCTTCCCGCTGTCATCCTTTAATTTTCTCCTCCAATAGCGTACTTATAAAATCCCCGTACGGGGGTTTCATCTTGCCTCTGGGCATGTGAAACCCACAGGCATTCTCTTCCGGGATGTGCTGACATTGTGCTGACGTAAATTTTCCATCATGCAACGCCCCTGTTCAAAATATGGAACAGTGTACCTCTTCCCTGACAGCCCCTCCAGCAGCTCCCTGGAGCATCTGGGAATATTTTATTCAACCTTGAGGGAGTATAATACCATTGTGTTAATAGCTTATAATTTAGCTCCTGCATATTAGTACACCTTGATGATCTTAAAGCAGGGTTTCACCTTAAAAGATTTGTTTTTAAAAGTCAGCAGCTAAAAAAAAAGTCACTGCTGACTTTTAATAAGTACACTTACCCTCCCAGGGCGCCCGCAATGTCGTTCGTGGAGGCCGAGATGTCCCTCGGCTATCCGGATCCAGCGCCGCCATCCTCAGTAAGGGAAGCAGCTTTGCGCGGCCTACTGCGCATGCGCGAGTCGGTGCACGGCCTACTGCGCATGCGCAAGTCGGCGCGCGGCCTACTGCGCATGCGCGAGTCTTATTTGTGAATGGGGAACGCGGTGTGTTGTGGGACACAGTTCCCATAACACACCGCGCCCCATTCACCTGAAGACGGAAGAAGAGAAGATCACTGCGGCGCTGGAGGAGGCAGATTAGGACGATCTGCCTAGCAAAAGCTATTTCTGGTAAGTAAAAAAAAAATATATATATTTTTTTTATTTTAAATTGTTACTAACATTTTTTTCTAGTTTTCATTTTTAGGGTGTCCCACCACTTTAATGTCAGGTGTATTATTTTCTGGCATTGTTCTGGTGAATTCTTTTTATCTAGGTCTCTTCCCCCATTTATCCAAGCTCAACAGTGTATAGCCCTCTGGGGGGGCTGTCAATAGCTCATATGTCTTAGAGATAACATGGGTCAGAGGTTCCTTCTCCTCACAGTACGTCTCAAACTTTGTTTGGGATCTCTCGTACTCCTCCGTTGGACCTAGTGTTTCTAAAAAATGTCATACTTGTCGTGCCTGCTGGAAAGGTATTTCAAACTGTCCTCCCTGTTGTATCAAGTCCTCCATCGAAAGCCACCTACTGGCTTTCAAGAAATGTGAGGCTTGAAAACATCCTTTCTCCCTCAGTTTCCCAAACACTTGTGTCTCTAAGCCCGGAGAAAATTCTGGGTTCCCCAGAATGGGAAACAGAGGTGAATTCGGAGTAGAGAGTCTATGTTTCTGAATAATCCTACCGCTTATTTGCAAAGTCGGTCCAATCAAAGGGTGTGTTTTTAACTCGGGGGGGTAAAGCTGCATAGCACCAAATAGCTCTATTCAGGGGTATTGGGCTTACTTGTTTTTCAATAGAGATCCAGAGTTTATATTCTCCATGTCTATTCCAGTCGATTATTCTGCCAAGATGGGTCGCTTGGTAGTATTTGTATAAATCTGGTGCGGCTATTCCACCTGCCTTTTTCGGCATTGCCAACAGATCTCTATTGATCCTTGGATGCCTACTTGCCCAAATGAACTTTGTAAATTCGGCACGGATTTGACTGAAGTAGTTCATGGGAATAAAAATAGGCAATGCCTGGAATAAATACAAAAATGTTGGCACTATGCTCATTTTTAAAATATTGCATCTCACGAACCAAGAGTGTATACCTTTATTCCACCTATCTAATACATGTCTAACTTCTCTGAGTAATGGTAGGAAATTCAACCCATATATGTCTGTTAAATTTGGAGGGATCTGCAAAATGGCGTTCTTGTCAGCATAATTCAGGTACCTGACTATGACTGCTCTGGGTTTGGTACGTTGCTCCGTGTGTTGTCCTATGCGATGAGCACGTTCAATAATGCATGGCGTACGGAGACCTAGCTGTTCAGGAATGGTCACCGTACAGAGGTCAGTTAGCTGTAGATTGGAAAATGATTCAGGCAGTCCCACAATCCTCAAATTATTCCTCCTCGAACGATTCTCCAAATCGTCTAATTTTTCCCACAGGTCTTTGTTAGAATGAGTAAGGCGAGCAATGGCAGCAGCATTAGCGGAAGTGTCATCCTCCATTATAGAGAGCCTCTCCTCAGTGTGTGAGATTCGCTGAGTCTGTGATTGAAGTTCGGCATGGAATTGTTCTAGGGCCTTATGCACTGCAGTGTCTATTGTGGCAGTTAATGTGGGCGTCAGGAGAGCCACCACCGCCTGAGCTATGCCTGCAGAGGAGTTAGAATCTGCGCCCGTCCTGACAGAGGGGGACGGAGAGAGGTCAGTGAGGCCGTGTGTGGGGGCCATCGTAGCCGCAGCATCATCTGTCGCTGGGTTCATCACTGCAGGGAACGATCGGTTGCTAGATCGCTCCACAAAACGGTCCATTTGTGTTGCACTGTCCCCTCAGGCAGGATGGGGATGTCCCAATATTAAATGCCTGAAGTGTGTAGCTGTTTTTTTGGGGGGTATGTGGAGGGATCTGTATTCCCAGATACTTTAATGCAGTTGTTGTTCACCTACACTTATAGTTATTCTGTAGGCTATTCTGCATGGGGCCTGCCAGAGCCATCCCCATCGCCTCCGACTTGCTGTAATTTATTTTAAAATTAGACAGGACCCCATATCTTTCCACTTCTTTCATAAGATTTGGTAATGAGATTTGTGGGCTAGTTAGTGAGAAGAGTAGGTCATCCGCATAAGCGGATACCTTATATTCCTGTTTTCCCAACTGTATGCCCTTAATATCCGGGTTCTGTCTAATTCTATTTAATAAAGGCTCCAACGTCAGTGCAAACAAAAGAGGCGAGAGGGGACAGCCCTGGCGGGTCCCATTGGAAATTATAAAATTTTTAGAGTGTATCCCATTCACCTTGACCAGAGCCTGTGGGGTGGAATACACTCTTGCTACCCAGTGGGTCATTCGGTCTCCCATACCCATGTATTTTAATACTCCCAACATAAATGCCCAGTTGACCCGATCAAAGGCCTTTTCCGCGTCTGTGTTCACAAATACACTTGACATTTTCTTTTGTTTTGCAAACTGGACAAGGTTCAGTACTTTAATGGTACTGTCTCTTGCCTCTCTTGAGGGAATGAACTCCACTTGATCCCAGTGTATCAACTGGGCAAGCTGGGGCTGTAACCTAAATGCAAGTATCTTCATTAATAATTTTAGGTCCACATTTAGCAATGATATCGGTCGGTAGCTACTGCACACTAAGGATGGGCCCGGTGCTCGATGCGAACCCACGTTCGCATCGAGCACCGGGCGTTCGCTCGCTCGGCGAGCCCAGAACTATTTTGGCCGCTCGCATCACGTTCGTGTGATGCGCGCGGCCCCGCAATGCATTGCGGCCGGCGCGGCCGACGCAGTGCATTGCTGGCTGATGATTGGCCAAGCATGCACTGTGACCCCGCATGCTTGGCCAATCACAGCCCCGGAAACTCGAAGAGCCATAATTGGCTACAGGCAGGACGCCTGTAGCCAATTACAGCTCAGGGGCTGTAGTACACGCCCCCCCCTATAAAACGCCGCCACGCCATCTGCGCCGGTCACATGCTGTTCCGGCGCAGATTGAGCAGGCTGTTTCTGTGACACTCTGCTGCATTTAGATAGATAGAGAGATTCACTTGCAGAGATTGAGTTAGATAGATTCAGTTACAAAGATTGATTGACAAAGAGGGGCTTGTAGTGTGCTCGTGGCAGGCAGGCAGAGCTCCTATATTTTGTTACCAGAAGCACCTATAGGACTTGTAGTGTGTTCGTGGCAGGCAGGCAGAGCTCCTATATTTTGTTACCAGAAGCACCTATAGGACTTGTAGTGTGTTCGTGGCAGGCAGGCAGAGCTCCTATATTTTGTTACCAGAAGCACCTATAGGACTTGTAGTGTGTTAGTGACAGGCAGGCAGAGCTCCTATATTTTGTTACCAGAAGCACCTATAGGACTTGTAGTGTGTTAGTGGCAGGCAGGCAGAGCTCCTATATTTTGTTACCAGAAGCACCTATAGGACTTGTAGTGTGTTAGTGACAGGCAGGCAGAGCTCCTATATTTTGTTACCAGAAGCACCTATAGGACTTGTAGTGTGTTAGTGGCAGGCAGGCAGAGCTCCTATATTTTGTTACCAGAAGCACCTATAGGACTTGTAGTGTGTTCGTGGCAGGCAGGCAGAGCTCCTATATTTTGTTCCCAGAGGCACCTATAGGACTTGAAGTGTGTTAGTCCCATTACACACACAGAGCTATATTTTCTTCCCAGAAGCACCTATAGGACTTGAAGTGTGTTAGTCCCATTACACACACAGAGCTATATTTTCTTCCCAGAAGCACCTATAGGACTTGAAGTGTGTTAGTCCCATCACACACACAGAGCTATATTTTGTTCCCAGAAGCACCTATAGGACTTGAAGTGTGTTAGTCCCATTACACACACAGAGCTATATTTTGTTCCCAGAAGCACCTATAGGACTTGAAGTGTGTTAGTCCCATTACACACACAGAGCTATATTTTCTTCCCAGAAGCACCTATAGGACTTGAAGTGTGTTAGTCCCATTACACACACAGAGCTATATTTTCTTCCCAGAAGCACCTATAGGACTTGAAGTGTGTTAGTCCCATTACACACACAGAGCTATATTTTCTTCCCAGAAGCACCTATAGGACTTGAAGTGTGTTAGTCCCATTACACACACAGAGCTATATTTTGTTCCCAGAAGCACCTATAGGACTTGAAGTGTGTTAGTCCCATCACACACACAGAGCTATATTTTCTTCCCAGAAGCACCTATAGGACTTGAAGTGTGTTAGTCCCATCACACACACAGAGCTATATTTTCTTCCCAGAAGCACCTATAGGACTTGAAGTGTGTTAGTCCCATTACACACAAAGAGCTATACTTTGTTCCCAGAAGCACCTATAGGACTTGAAGTGTGTTAGTCCCATTACACACACAGAGCTATATTTTCTTCCCAGAAGCACCTATAGGACTTGAAGTGTGTTAGTCCCATTACACACACAGAGCTATATTTTCTTCCCAGAAGCACCTATAGGACTTGAAGTGTGTTAGTCCCATTACACACACAGAGCTATATTTTCTTCCCAGAAGCACCTATAGGACTTGAAGTGTGTTAGTCCCATCACACACACAGAGCTATATTTTGTTCCCAGAAGCACCTATAGGACTTGAAGTGTGTTAGTCCCATTACACACACAGAGCTATATTTTCTTCCCAGAAGCACCTATAGGACTTGAAGTGTGTTAGTCCCATCACACACACAGAGCTATATTTTCTTCCCAGAAGCACCTATAGGACTTGAAGTGTGTTAGTCCCATTACACACACAGAGCTATATTTTCTTCCCAGAAGCACCTATAGGACTTGAAGTGTGTTAGTCCCATTACACACACAGAGCTATATTTTGTTCCCAGAAGCACCTATAGGACTTGAAGTGTGTTAGTCCCATCACACACACAGAGCTATATTTTCTTCCCAGAAGCACCTATAGGACTTGAAGTGTGTTAGTCCCATCACACACACAGAGCTATATTTTCTTCCCAGAAGCACCTATAGGACTTGAAGTGTGTTAGTCCCATTACACACAAAGAGCTATACTTTGTTCCCAGAAGCACCTATAGGACTTGAAGTGTGTTAGTCCCATTACACACACAGAGCTATATTTTCTTCCCAGAAGCACCTATAGGACTTGAAGTGTGTTAGTCCCATTACACACACAGAGCTATATTTTCTTCCCAGAAGCACCTATAGGACTTGAAGTGTGTTAGTCCCATCACACACACAGAGCTATATTTTCTTCCCAGAAGCACCTATAGGACTTGAAGTGTGTTAGTCCCATCACACACACAGAGCTATATTTTCTTCCCAGAAGCACCTATAGGACTTGAAGTGTGTTAGTCCCATTACACACAAAGAGCTATACTTTGTTCCCAGAAGCACCTATAGGACTTGAAGTGTGTTAGTCCCATTACACACACAGAGCTATATTTTCTTCCCAGAAGCACCTATAGGACTTGAAGTGTGTTAGTCCCATTACACACACAGAGCTATATTTTCTTCCCAGAAGCACCTATAGGACTTGAAGTGTGTTAGTCCCATTACACACACAGAGCTATATTTTCTTCCCAGAAGCACCTATAGGACTTGAAGTGTGTTAGTCCCATCACACACACAGAGCTATATTTTGTTCCCAGAAGCACCTATAGGACTTGAAGTGTGTTAGTCCCATTACACACACAGAGCTATATTTTCTTCCCAGAAGCACCTATAGGACTTGAAGTGTGTTAGTCCCATCACACACACAGAGCTATATTTTCTTCCCAGAAGCACCTATAGGACTTGAAGTGTGTTAGTCCCATTACACACACAGAGCTATATTTTCTTCCCAGAAGCACCTATAGGACTTGAAGTGTGTTAGTCCCATTACACACACAGAGCTATATTTTGTTCCCAGAAGCACCTATAGGACTTGAAGTGTGTTAGTCCCATCACACACACAGAGCTATATTTTCTTCCCAGAAGCACCTATAGGACTTGAAGTGTGTTAGTCCCATCACACACACAGAGCTATATTTTCTTCCCAGAAGCACCTATAGGACTTGAAGTGTGTTAGTCCCATTACACACAAAGAGCTATACTTTGTTCCCAGAAGCACCTATAGGACTTGAAGTGTGTTAGTCCCATTACACACACAGAGCTATATTTTCTTCCCAGAAGCACCTATAGGACTTGAAGTGTGTTAGTCCCATTACACACACAGAGCTATATTTTCTTCCCAGAAGCACCTATAGGACTTGAAGTGTGTTAGTCCCATCACACACACAGAGCTATATTTTGTTCCCAGAAGCACCTATAGGACTTGAAGTGTGTTAGTCCCATTACACACACAGAGCTATATTTTCTTCCCAGAAGCACCTATAGGACTTGAAGTGTGTTAGTCCCATCACACACACAGAGCTATATTTTGTTCCCAGAAGCACCTATAGGACTTGAAGTGTGTTAGTCCCATTACACACACAGAGCTATATTTTCTTCCCAGAAGCACCTATAGGACTTGAAGTGTGTTAGTCCCATCACACACACAGAGCTATATTTTGTTCCCAGAAGCACCTATAGGACTTGAAGTGTGTTAGTCCCATTACACACACAGAGCTATATTTTCTTCCCAGAAGCACCTATAGGACTTGAAGTGTGTTAGTCCCATCACACACACAGAGCTATATTTTCTTCCCAGAAGCACCTATAGGACTTGAAGTGTGTTAGTCCCATTACACACACAGAGCTATATTTTCTTCCCAGAAGCACCTATAGGACTTGAAGTGTGTTAGTCCCATCACACACACAGAGCTATATTTTGTTCCCAGAAGCACCTATAGGACTTGAAGTGTGTTAGTCCCATCACACACACAGAGCTATATTTTCTTCCCAGAAGCACCTATAGGACTTGAAGTGTGTTAGTCCCATCACACACACAGAGCTATATTTTCTTCCCAGAAGCACCTATAGGACTTGAAGTGTGTTAGTCCCATTACACACAAAGAGCTATACTTTGTTCCCAGAAGCACCTATAGGACTTGAAGTGTGTTAGTCCCATTACACACACAGAGCTATATTTTCTTCCCAGAAGCACCTATAGGACTTGAAGTGTGTTAGTCCCATTACACACACAGAGCTATATTTTCTTCCCAGAAGCACCTATAGGACTTGAAGTGTGTTAGTCCCATCACACACACAGAGCTATATTTTGTTCCCAGAAGCACCTATAGGACTTGAAGTGTGTTAGTCCCATTACACACACAGAGCTATATTTTCTTCCCAGAAGCACCTATAGGACTTGAAGTGTGTTAGTCCCATCACACACACAGAGCTATATTTTCTTCCCAGAAGCACCTATAGGACTTGAAGTGTGTTAGTCCCATTACACACACAGAGATATATTTTCTTCCCAGAAGCACCTATAGGACTTGAAGTGTGTTAGTCCCATTACACACACAGAGCTATATTTTCTTCCCAGAAGCACCTATAGGACTTGAAGTGTGTTAGTCCCATTACACACACAGAGCTATATTTTGTTCCCAGAAGCACCTATAGGACTTGAAGTGTGTTAGTCCCATCACACACACAGAGCTATATTTTCTTCCCAGAAGCACCTATAGGACTTGAAGTGTGTTAGTCCCATCACACAGAGCTCCTCTATTTTCTTTGCATAAGCACCCACAGGACTTCTAGTGTGTTAGTGGCATCACACAGAGCTCCTATATATTCTTCTCAGCAGCACCCACAGGACTTCTAGTGTGTTAGTGGCATCACACAGAGCTCCTCTATTTTCTTTGCAGAAGCACCCACAGGACTTCTAGTGTGTTAGTGGCATCACACAGAGCTCCTCTATTTTCTTTGCATAAGCACCCACAGGACTTCTAGTGTGTTAGTGGCATCACACAGAGCTCCTCTATTTTCTTTGCAGAAGCACCCACAGGACTTCTAGTGTGTTAGTGGCATCACACAGAGCTCCTCTATTTTCTTTGCAGAAGCACCCACAGGACTTCTAGTGTGTTAGTGGCATCACACAGAGCTCCTCTATTTTCTTTGCAGAAGCACCCATAGGACTTCTAGTGTGTTAGTGGCATCACACAGAGCTCCTATATATTCTTCTCAGCAGCACCCACAGGACTTCTAGTGTGTTAGTGGCATCACACAGAGCTCCTCTATTTTCTTTGCAGAAGCACCCACAGGACTTCTAGTGTGTTAGTGGCATCACACAGAGCTCCTCTATTTTCTTTGCAGAAGCACCCACAGGACTTCTAGTGTGTTAGTGGCATCACACAGAGCTCCTCTATTTTCTTTGCAGAAGCACCCACAGGACTTCTAGTGTGTTAGTGGCATCACACAGAGCTCCTCTATTTTCTTTGCAGAAGCACCCACAGGACTTCTAGTGTGTTAGTGGCATCACACAGAGCTCCTCTATTTTCTTTGCAGAAGCACCCATAGGACTTCTAGTGTGTTAGTGGCATCACACAGAGCTCCTATATATTCTTCTCAGCAGCACCCACAGGACTTCTAGTGTGTTAGTGGCATCACACAGAGCTCCTATATTTTCTTTGCAGAAGCACCTATAGGACTTCTAGTGTGTTAGTGGCATCACACAGAGCTCCTATATTTTCTTTGCAGAAGCACCCATAGGACTTCTAGTGTGTTAGTGGCATCACACAGAGCTCCTATATTTTCTTCTCAGCAGCACCCACAGGACTTCTAGTGTGTTAGTGGCATCACACAGAGCTCCTATTTTTTCTTTGCAGAAGCACCCATAGGACTTCTAGTGTGTTAGTGGCATCACACAGAGCTCCTATATTTTCTTCTCAGCAGCACCCACAGGACTTCTAGTGTGTTAGTGGCATCACACAGAGCTCCTATATTTTCTTTGCAGAAGCACCCATAGGACTTCTAGTGTGTTAGTGGCATCACACAGAGCTCCTATATATTCTTCTCAGCAGCACCCACAGGACTTCTAGTGTGTTAGTGGCATCACACAGAGCTCCTCTATTTTCTTTGCAGAAGCACCCACAGGACTTCTAGTGTGTTAGTGGCATCACACAGAGCTCCTCTATTTTCTTTGCATAAGCACCCACAGGACTTCTAGTGTGTTAGTGGCATCACACAGAGCTCCTCTATTTTCTTTGCAGAAGCACCCACAGGACTTCTAGTGTGTTAGTGGCATCACACAGAGCTCCTCTATTTTCTTTGCAGAAGCACCCACAGGACTTCTAGTGTGTTAGTGGCATCACACAGAGCTCCTCTATTTTCTTTGCAGAAGCACCCATAGGACTTCTAGTGTGTTAGTGGCATCACACAGAGCTCCTATATATTCTTCTCAGCAGCACCCACAGGACTTCTAGTGTGTTAGTGGCATCACACAGAGCTCCTATATTTTCTTTGCAGAAGCACCTATAGGACTTCTAGTGTGTTAGTGGCATCACACAGAGCTCCTATATTTTCTTTGCAGAAGCACCCATAGGACTTCTAGTGTGTTAGTGGCATCACACAGAGCTCCTATATTTTCTTCTCAGCAGCACCCACAGGACTTCTAGTGTGTTAGTGGCATCACACAGAGCTCCTATTTTTTCTTTGCAGAAGCACCCATAGGACTTCTAGTGTGTTAGTGGCATCACACAGAGCTCCTATATTTTCTTCTCAGCAGCACCCACAGGACTTCTAGTGTGTTAGTGGCATCACACAGAGCTCCTATATTTTCTTTGCAGAAGCACCTATAGGACTTCTAGTGTGTTAGTGGCATCACACAGAGCTCCTATATTTTCTTCTCAGCAGCACCCACAGGACTACCGACTACAATGGCTGGAAGACCGCCAAGGGGAGGCAGAGCGTGCAGAGCCAAGAACACAGGGCAGGCAGGCTCTGTTTCTAGTGGACGTGGCCGTGGACGTGGACGTGGTCGTGCATCGTCATCAGCACGTGGCCATGGGACACGCGCGTCTTTGTTTTCGGCAGCTGGACATGTGGAGCCGCATCATGCTGAAGGCTTGGTAGAATGGATGACCAAGCCCTCCTCATCCTCCTCATCCTCTCTCACCCAGGCTCAGGGTACTGACAGAGCATCATCAGCCACCCCTTCCCTAGACCCACCATGTCCTCCTGAGGAGTCCCCCGAACTCTTTGAGCACAGTGTTGGGTACATGCTCCAGGAGGATGCCCAACGATTCGAAGGCTCGGATGACGATACCCAGCTTGAGGAATCTGGCAGTACAGTTCCACCAGCTGCAGCTTACTGCCAGGTTTGCTCTAGTGGTGAAGAGGGAGGGGATGATGAGGTCACTGACTCCACGTGGGTGCCTCAAGGGAGAGAGGATGAGGAGGAGGACGAGGAGGAGGAGGATGCGGCGTCACATGTCCAACGAGGCAGGATGCCCCCTGGAGGCCAGGTAGAGGCCAGCACAGCAACTGTACAACACCGCAGAGCTCCGCCTGTGCAGGGCGCTGCCTCTGCACGTTATCAGAAAAGTTCTTTGGTGTGGGCCTTTTTTGAGACGAGTGCAGCAGATCGCACCACTGCTATTTGCAATATTTGTCTCAAGCGTATCTCGCGTGGCCAAAACATCAGCCGCTTGGGCACGACAAGCATGACCAGACATATGGCGACCTGCCATGCAGCTCGTTGGCAGGCACACATAAAAGACCCACACCAAAGAACTAAGCGGACCTCTCCTTGCTCCTCCTCAGCTGGGATCTCCATCCCCACTACACCTTCAGTCCTCTCTGAAAGCTGCTCTGAGAGGACTGAAGGTGTAGAATTCGGTGTGTCACAACCAAGTACTTGCAGTACACCGACGTCCGAATGCAGCAGGCAAATTTCCCTGCCCCAGCTGCTGGACCGTAGAAAGAAGTACACTCCCAGCCATCCACATGCCCAGCGGTTGAATGCTAGCCTTGCTAAATTGCTAGCACTTCAACTGCTGCCTTTTCAGTTGGTAGACTCGGCCCCCTTCCGTGAGTTTGTTCAATGTGCGGTTCCTCAGTGGCAGGTTCCCAAACGCCACTTTTTCTCGCGGAAGGCGATTCCGTCTCTCTACCGGCATGTGGAGGGCAATGTCCATGCCTCGCTGGACAGGGCGGTCAGCGGTAAGGTGCATATTACCGCTGACTCATGGTCCAGCAGGCATGGACAGGGACGGTACCTTTCTTTCACGGCCCATTGGGTCACTCTATTGGCAGCTGGGAGGGATGCAGGACAAGGTGCAGTAGTGTTGGAGGTTGTTCCGCCACCACGCCTCCAAAACGCGACTACTGCTACTGGTTGTGACACACCTCTCTCCTCCACCCCCTCCTCTTCTTCTTCCTCCAGTGCTCTGTCCTTGGAACCAGCGGTGCTCCGTAGGCGTACAAGGGGCTACGCAAGTACGCAGGCAAAAAGATGCCATGCCGTGCTTGCGCTGGTGTGTTTGGGGGACAGGAGCCACACTGGGCCAGAGGTTCTGGCAGCTCTGCAGGGGCAGGCCGAGAGGTGGTTGACGCCACGTCAGCTTAAGCCAGGAATGGTCGTTTCTGACAATGGCACCAACCTCCTCTCCGCCCTGCGACAGGGGCAGCTCACCCATGTGCCCTGCATGGCTCACGTCCTCAACCTGGTGGTGCAGCGGTTCTTGGGCAGGTTCCCAGGCTTACAGGATGTCCTGAGGCAGGCCAGGAAAGTCTGTGTGCATTTCCGCCGATCTTATAATGCCAGTGCTCGGCTGACTGAGCTGCAAAAGGAGCTGAACCTGCCCAAGAACCGCCTAATATCTGACATGCCCACCAGGTGGAACTCAACGTTGGCCATGCTGCAGCGACTGCACACGCAGCAGAGGGCCATCAATGAGTACCTTTGCGACTACGGCACCAGGACAGGGTCAGGGGAGCTTGGTTTTTTTTCCCCACGTCAGTGGAGCATGATCAGGGATGCATGCACTGTCCTCTCACCATTTGAGGAGGCCACGAGGATGGTGAGCAGTGACAGTGCATGCATCAGTGACACTGTCCCTCTTGTCCACCTGTTGGAGCATACGCTGCGTGGGATAATGGACAGGGCACTTGAGGCAGAACAGAGGCAGGAAGAGGAGGACTTCCTTGCCTCTCAAGGCCCCCTTTATCCGGACAGTGTTCCTTCTGTCCCACCCATCACACAGGAAGAGGATGAGGAGGAGGAGGAGGAGGAGGAGGAGGAGGAGGAGGATTGTGTAAGCATGGAGGTGGAGCCTGGCACTCAGCATCAGCAGCAGCAGTCTTTTAGGGATGATGTACAGTCCCAACAAGCCAGTGGACTTGTACGTGGCTGGGAGGAGGTGGCTGGCGATCATGTCATCCTCAGTGACCCAGAAGACTCCGGACCGAATGCCTCAGCTAACCTACGCTGCATGGCCTCCCTGATCCTGCAAAGCCTGCGGAAGGATCCTCGTGTTCTTCGGATCAAGGAGAGGGACCATTACTGGCTGGCCACTCTCCTTGATCCGCGGTACAAGGGTAAGGTTGCGGACCTTATCTTGCCGTCGCAGAGGGAGCAGAGGATGAGACATCTCAGGGAGGCCTTGCAGAAAGGTCTGTGCAACGCGTTCCCAGAAACTGGGAGGCTACAAACTCCTGGTCCTGGGCGACGAGTTGCTGAGGCTTCGGTCAGTGGCAGAAGGAGCGGTGGGGAAGGTGGACGTCTGACCGATGCGTTCAGACAATTTTTTAGTCCGCAGCCCCAAGGTATGATCGGTTCCAGCAACCATCGCCAGCGTCTGATATACATGGTGCAGGAATACCTTGGGGCAAGGTCAGACTTGGACACCTTTCCCACCGAAAATCCTCTGGCTTACTGGGTCCTGAGGATGGATCACTGGCCAGAGCTTGCACAGTATGCAATTGAGCTACTGGCCTGTCCTGCCTCCAGCGTTCTTTCCGAACGCACATTCAGTGCTGCTGGAGGATTTGTGACTGATCATAGGGTGCGCCTGTCCACCGCCTCGGTTGATCGACTGACATTCATCAAAATGAATCAGTCTTGGATCACCACCAGCTACCAGGCACCTGAGGCGGATATAACCGAATAATTTTTAATGTCACATCCCTTCAAGACTGCCTATGCTGATGCTGAGTGACTGTCCTCTTATGTTCACTGACTATCCTCTTCCTCCTCCTCAATGATCCATGCCACAGCACCAGTGCCTAAGGCACAATTTTTCAGCCCCTGTTTAACAGGGGCGTGTACTTACAATTTTTTAAAAAAATGCTTCGCAACACGTGTGACTGCTGTGCTCCAAGTACAGTCTCTGTGAGGGCCGTGTTGCAGTGTTGTGGCACCAGCACCAGTGCCTAAGGCACAATTTTTCAGCCCCTGTTTAACAGGGGCGTGTACTTACAATTTTAAAAAAAAATGCTTCGCAACACGTGTGACTGCTGTGCTCCAAGTACAGTCTCTGTGAGGGCCGTGTTGCAGTGTTGTGGCACCAGCACCAGTGCCTAAGGCACAATTTTTCAGCCCCTGTTTAACAGGGGCGTGTACTTACAATTTTTAAAAAAAAAAATGCTTCGCAACACGTGTGACTGCTGTGCTCCAAGTACAGTCTCTGTGAGGGCCGGGTTGCAGTGTTGTGGCACCAGCACCAGTGCCTAAGGCACAATTTTTCAGCCCCTGTTTAACAGGGGCGTGTACTTACAATTTTTTAAAAAAAAAATGCTTCGCAACACGTGTGACTGCTGTGCTCCAAGTACAGTATCTGTGAGGGCCGGGTTGCAGTGTTGTGGCACCAGCACCAGTGCCTAAGGCACAATTTTTCAGCCCCTGTTTAACAGGGGCGTGTACTTACAATTTTTTAAAAAAATGCTTCGCAACACGTGTGACTGCTGTGCTCCAAGTACAGTCTCTGTGAGGGGTTGCAGTGTTGTGGCACCAGCACCAGTGCCTAAGGCACAATTTTTCAGCCCCTGTTTAACAGGGGCGTGTACTTACAATTTTTTAAAAAAAAATGCTTCGCAACACGTGTGACTGCTGTGCTCCAAGTACAGTATCTGTGAGGGCCGGGTTGCAGTGTTGTGGCACCAGCACCAGTGCCTAAGGCACAATTTTTCAGCCCCTGTTTAACAGGGGCGTGTACTTACAATTTTTTAAAAAAATGCTTCGCAACACGTGTGACTGCTGTGCTCCAAGTACAGTCTCTGTGAGGGGTTGCAGTGTTGTGGCACCAGCACCAGTGCCTAAGGCACAATTTTTCAGCCCCTGTTTAACAGGGGCGGGTAATTACAAATCTTGATCTAATAGTTCACAGCAGGGCCCATTCCTGCGCCCACCAAGAGTAACTATGAGGGCCTGCAGTCTTGTGGCAACACCGTCCACCACCACCGCCAAAGGCCCAATTTTTCTGCCCTGTTCATCAGGTGCTTGCAATTACAAATCTTGATCTAATAACTCACAGCAGGGCCCATTCCTGCGCCCACCAAGAGTAACTATGAGGGCCTACAGTCTTGTGGCAACACCGTCCACCACCACCGCCAAAGGCCCAATTTTTCTGCCCTGTTCATCAGGTGCTTGCAATTACAAATCTTGATCTAATAACTCACAGCAGGGCCCATTCCTGCGCCCACCAAGAGTAACTGTGAGAGCTTACAGTCTTGTGGCAAAACCGTCCACCACCACCACCACCACCACCCCCAATTTTTCTGCCCTGTTCAACAGGTGCATGCAATTACAAATCTTGATCTATTAACTCACAGCAGGGCCCATTCCTGTGCCCACCAGTCTTGTGGCTACACCAACATCTAATAGGGCAAATTTCTGCAGAGTATATACGCCAGGCCCCTACTTTCAAACATCCAACTTACAAACGACTCCTACTTGCAAATGGAAAGAGAAAACAGGAAGTGAGAGGAAATCTACCCCTAGGAAGGGAAATTCTATCCTGTTAGATTTAATTGGGGAAAAAGGTATCTCCTCTCTACTGATACTTTATCACCAATCCTTGTTTCAATTAAAACCCCACTTTTCAAAAAACATTTGTCATTGGGACGGAAAGTGAGGTGACATGTTCTGAACAGATGTGCAAAGACAGCAAATGTTACAGGGGTGATAACCCCTCCCTATGTTCTCCAAAAAGCTTAAAAATAGATTTTTTTGGGATGGAGCTACACTTCATAATGTACCTGTTCAGATTCTACTTAAGATCAAACCTAAAGCCGCAAGTGGTTTTAAATGGCTTCTTTTTTTCCTTTACAAATGTCATTTTGTGCAAGGACAGTTCTAAACACGGGAAACACATGCCACTTCACAGGCATACTTTGGACACCCCCCAGGTACCATATTTAAAGGAAAATGTCACTTTTTTTTTTTCACTTTATGCATCATTAAAATGACTGCTCCCGAAAAAACGTTAGTTTTTAAAAGTTCTTTTTGCATTGATATATGTCCCCTGGGGCAGGACCCGGGTCCCCAAACCTGTTTTATGACATTAACATGCATATTGGCCGTTGTAATTAGCACTTTTGATTTCGAACGTTCGCGTCCATTATAACGTATAGGGTTCGAAAATTCGCGCGAACTTTCGGTCCGTTCGAAGGTTCTGGTTCGAACCGAACCCGGGGGTGTTCGGCTCATCCCTACTGCACACTGACCAATCTTTCCCTTCTTTCGGGAGCACTGTAATATGTGCTCTTAAAGCATCTGGTGGAGAGTTAGTTGTTTGTCCTAATTCATTAAACATATTTACCATATGTGGGCCAAAAACTGCAAAAAAGCTCTTGAAATATTGTATAGAGAACCCATCTGGGCCGGGTGCCTTTCCCTGTTTGAATGTCTTTATCACTGTGGACATTTCCTCCATTGTTATTGGTCTCTCTAATTCTCGCCGGACAGGTGATGAGATTCGTGCTAGATTGATCATAAAGTGAATATAAAACGAGTTTTAAAAACCAAAGCCTTTTTCTACCGCAAGCAATACCATACAAGACTCAGCTAAAGCGATAAAATCCAAAACAAATAAAAAATAAAAACACACACTGCTAAAAGTACAAAAACTCAGTTAAAGCTAGTCTTGTTATCTATTGAACATCAGTGCAAAGTAGAGATTTCATTCAAAACCATTCAATAGCTTCCTTGAAAAGTATGTAAAAAGTACAAAAATAGAATTCACTTAAAAGAAAAGCCTAGAGAGAAGGTGACGGCCCAGGCCACATGGCTACACACACACAAAGGAATTGGGGCAGCTTCCCCTGTAGGATGACCCACAGGTCAAACAGCACAAAATCCTTAAACTGCTCCTCTTAAAATGGCCGCCGACCATGGCCACATGGCAAACAACAAAAGCCAGGCTACGACAAAATGGTGCATTTTCCCGCCAAAACATCTCCCCACAAAACTGACAAACAATTGAGACATTAAAATGAACACTTACAACATTTTATTCTGCATACCACTAGGGACTTTGGCAGGCCTCAAACACAGGCTCTCCAACCAAACAACACATCCGAAAAAGCCAAAAGTTACATAAAATGCTAGTTGCAACAAATGAACATCGAGCCACAGTCTCGCGGTGACGACAAAATGGCCGATGAGAAAAGGGGCACACTAAAACGCCAACACATGAAATGCAATTGTTGATCCTGCTAAATCAGACTTCTTCACTAGAATCTTTCTCCACAAAGACTGACTACACATTTTGAAATGCACACTTATTCATAGACACAGTTTAGGAACAGTTCCACTGAAAAGTATGTAATCTCGCCGCACAATTGAGAATGCACACTTAGGAACACATTGTTGTGCTTTTTTAAGGAAAGTTTCCCGCACATTTTTATTAAGTAATTTTTAACGAAGATATTTTTAAGATACAAGATCAATCGATACGACACAGTCTATATATGCGAAACTTGTTCACGGAGACGAGTGATCATACTTAATAGTTACATTTATTGGTTGACAGAAAACAAATATTTACATGAAATTAAAATACAGATTGCATTATTTGAACATTTGACAATTAATGGAAATACCCTCAAAATGGGCGTAGTACCTTGGACACAATATCACCATGATAACTTCTTCAGTAGAATCAATAACCTTATACTTGACAATTTAACATAATGTCTGTATTTCACACACCCAGCCGTTACTATGCTGCAGGTAAGTAACGTTGAACAATGCGAAACAAATTAGACATTTGTTTGTCAATAAAAAGCAACTATGCAAAAAGTAATATATAATAAAAAGTGAATATTAGAGAAAAAATCTAAAAGGCGGTTATTGATTCTGGAGAATGATTACCAATATTAGAATATTCAATACATCAATAATTAAGAGAACATACAAGATAAAATCAGCATGGCATATTTACCCATTCCAAAATGGCTATTAGTCTGGATTTAAGATAGTTACCGGGTTCAGGAATCTCCTTGGAGGTTTAAAGTATATTTCCAGGCATGGCTGTCAGTCTATCTGGGAAGATGTTTCTCTCCCAGTGTCCCTTCCCCAGGGTGGGTCCCTGAGCTCTCAGGTTCCCCTGAGCTGCCTCCCTTTCACTATCTCTCTAGCTTCTTAAATACCCTCTCACACAATAAGATCATAAAATTTGTAATATGTTCAGCCCAAAAGGTATGTGTCTCTTTCCTATTGGCCTAAATGTTGTAAATGTAATTGCGCCTTCAACCACCAGGGGTCTCACATGTGTTTTGGGGCTGCTCTGTAAAGTAATATATTTTATTTTATACTGTATATTTTACTTTAGTGGAAATATCTATATCTTTAATATTTGGGAATTCTACTAACCCCATACTATCAAATACGCTTAGCATAATTATTGATCAATCACTTTGCATAAAAATGGTGATATATATGCATATCATTGTATATCTGTAAACATTTAGTCCATTTAAAAAGGACACAAGTTATATGTATATATATATATATTAATCAACATCACATACAGTTTTTATCTATCTGGATACCTGTATAATTTGGGTATCCAATCAATATTTGTTTATCTAGCATAGTTAAATTCTAATATATTCATAGCATAATCATATATATATCTTAATACTAATTTGTTCCTAAAACAATTCTATTAATAATCACCCTATATTTATTATGTTTTCTTTATAACCGATTTCATCAATTCATTGGATACTAAAATGGTAGTTTTATTTTGTGACTGACAGATATCACATATACTATGAATTGACTGGTAACATCATGTTTTGAGATGAACTTTGAACAGTCCAATACATGTTTTGATAGCTTAGCTGTGTACACAATTTCTAGGACTTCACACAATGGGCTTTGTCGGGAAAGGCCTTGGCTTTAGAATTTTTGTATTGATGGTTGTAAATTGTCCAAACAGCCTTCACCTCAGCACAAAGGATTCTCCCCAGTCACGAACCACCTCCAGTGATGACACCTAATAAATTTGGCCTTCTCAAACTAATCAACAAAAATAAGTACACACCTTTTGTTTGGTGACAAAGGCTACCATTGTTCCTGTCTCCTTTCTGGTTCAATACGGGCTTGTAAACTTTATATATTTGAGACTTGTAAATTAGGCAACCAGTTCATCTGCTTTTCAGGAGCAAAAGTTCATTTCAATTTTTTTGTTAGGCCTACTGAATCTCCCATCTCTGCCAGCGAATATTAGATATATTTCTTCATAAATTCACAACAAAGCCCCCCTTGGAAAGTTGTCGGTTGCCGGAAGTCATCTGACAGACTTTCCCAATGCAACTTGTTGAAGAAATATGGCTTCGTTTGGGCCTTGTAAGTCGAGTTGTGAAAATGGATCCGGATTGTGGATATATTTAAAAGGTATAGACACCTGCAGATGGGTGTAATTCTTTGGAAAAAAAAAATGGGTTTGTGATCGATGTGTGCATCTCAGGGCCGTCATCCGTTCTTTGGCGGGAAATGGATCACTCCGGGCACCTTTTGGTTCTTGGCTGTCCTGGTGGGTTTTGTCCCTGTAGACTGGCCATCAATGATGTCCCTGGATTCCACATACGGTTCCTTCTCTGGATGTTTCACACATGTTGGACTCTCGGTTCTGTTGACCAGCTCATGGACATATTGGTTCTGTAAAGGAAAATAGATTCCATGAGAAAAACATATATGTCCTTTTTCTTTTTATATGATTTATGTTTGAGATATCCATGTCAAGCAGGTATCCTGGGCTTCCTCTGAGCCCCCCTCTTTCCCATTGTGTTATCAGTCCTTTAACTAAACACCTTGGATATAAAGACAATGTATGACACATTTGCTATGGGAGACCAAGCTCCAGGGCTCATTATCATGAGGACATTTATTAATAGCTGTGGATACCAGACATTTATGACTGACTTATGTTCTTCAGAACCATTTTTCTTTTTTTTTTAGCTTAATTGTAGCGGTTCTGGAGTAACAATAAAAGCATTTCAGTTTGACATGTAAGTGACAACTCACTGTCAGTAATAAGATATTTGACATCATAGTCAACCTTCTACTTGTGAGGAATAAAACAAATAAATTCTCCCCCCTTTGGGGTGTCAATATAACTCATTTGAGGCAATCAAACTACCTTATGCGGGTGACTCCTCATCTTTTACCAAAATATCAAACCATTTAGGCCTCCTGATATTAATGTCTTTAGGATTCGGTCTTCCTCTGGAATTACCGTCTTCGTCGACTTCTTGAAATTAGGCTGTTTGGAGCGACCTGTTTATGTCAGAGGAATGAAGTGACCACTGAAAAATAGGAGAATAATTAATATCTAACAACCACAATCCCCCGGAAGGGATTTCAGGATCCTCATTACTGTGACCTGGGAGAAACATAGTGTTAGAACCTCTACTTCCTATATCTTTATTCAGTGCATTCCTCTGATTTATTTTAACATAGGCGCTTAAAAGGCTCTGTGGCCCTTGGCTGGCCACATGATTTGCCCCTTGAAGAATTTCTATTCATGTTCATTTTAGCAATGAAACCATTGATACACTCGTGGTTTTTAATCTATTCAATTAATTAAGTCAATCTATTTATTTATTTCACAAATTGGCACAACACACTGAACTAAAGTAACCAACTGGTCCACACCATTTGCCGGTGTACAATAGAAAGTTCAACATTTTAGATCCTATATATCTGTTCCTAATTTTACCAAGCTTTGGTTTGCACGAATTATCAAACCATAGATTGTATGAGGTTTATGCGCACTGCAGCCATCTATACCTCAGCAAATTCACCTTTTGAAGGAAGTTTTAATACACTTAACACTGTTTTATTTATTTTATCACGTATTCATATATCACATATTATTCACGTTTTGCGCAGAGGTCTCCTAAATAACTTATTTTAAACAATCTATTGAGTTTTTAAGGTTGATTTAAGCGCACCTATTACACAAAAATGTGTACTTGTCTTTAAATTATTTTACGTGTGGGAACACTATTATATGGGTTTCAGCTACATCATTTGGTTATCTTAAATATCGGTTGCATTTCTGATTTTAAATTCATAGTAGCGCTTGAGTACATGCATTCAGTACTTATTCAAACCGTGTAACATATCCGTAATTTTGTCTATTTTGGTTTCCGTATTGCTTACAGGCTGATCAGAATTGGGTTGTGGGACCCGGTTTCTGTACTTTCTGGGGACTACTGGCTCAGTTTGATCAGACATATCACCATCAGAAACATTGTCTTGATTTTGGGATAGATGTCTGGGCCTTAGTTGTTCCCTATTGTTCTGGGGATTTTGAGGTGTCCTACCCTGTAGTTTCTCCCTATTTACCCGTGTAGGCCCCCGAAGCCAATTACACCGGTAAAGGTGAGGGTGTCTACCCTTAGGTTTAAATCTGACCCGTTGGAGGTATACCCTATAGTTTCTCCTAAATCTCGGGTCTGGATCCTTTGGATGAGACTCCTGAGGTGGTCTTTGAACTCCCCCTCTAAAGGGTACTCTCTGCTCCCCCCTTCTGATGGGTGGGGACATTGGTCTCCCATTGGGGAAACTCAGTGGCATCTCTCCTCTGACTATATCAGCGTATCTCTTTTTCTTGGTTTTGGACTGTAATGATTGAGGAGATACATAAAATTCATCCACAAATTTCATTATAGGGCTTTCAGGCCTTCCATTGTTTTCACCAGTCTGTTGGATAGAGTACAAATTGTTACTCTCTTTTACCAAAGACTCCAGTGAACACCCCCCTTTGTAATCTTTCGCTAAATTTACTTTTATGTGGGTAGGCGGGGCCTCGAAGAACATGGGTTTGAACCCAGGTTTATCATAACCTGGCTCCTTTTCTGCTAAGTGGTCATCACTTTTGAGCACAGCCATAAATTCGGTGGGGCTTTGATTATTGGTACATGTGATATTGTGTATATCCGCGCTAGCCGCATTAACATTTTTGTGCGGGACAAATCCTAGATGACAGCCGTTTTTAATTTCTTGCCAGGCAGTACCCAACAGACTTTTTAACTCTTCGCAAAATGGACAGTGTTTGGTTTCAAATACCCACGGTAAGAAATTAATCCTAGATTGGTCATCATTTAGGCCTAAAGCTGATAAAGCATTTTCATAGGCCTCAATGTGGTCAATAATGCATACGGGTCCCTCTTCCTTAAACACTGGGACAGCATCTTTTAAAAATTCTATTATTTCTGAGGCGTCCTGTTTAGGGGTGCCTGTAGTTTTCTCTGATCCCAAAGAAAACTGATTAGACCTACTTTTATGTGGTGGTTCAATTTTTACCCCCCTTTGCTCTACAGATGGCTTGGGGTAGAATATGGTTACTTTTTCTAATTCCTCTTCATTATGTAACTCCCAAACTTTAGGTTGAGAGTCAAATTTTGGAGTATTATCAGATTCTATACTTTCAGGGTTAAGCATCTGAGCATTATTCTGGGGCATAAACTTCCCTTGTTCTTTTAATTCTTCTTGTTGCTTAATTAGGGATTCCTGTCCTGACCTAAGCTGATTTGTTTCTTCTTTTAAATTTCCACTGCATATTACTCTGCAACTTTTTAAATTTCCACTGCCTATTACTCGGCAACTTTTTAAATTTCCACTGCCTATTACTCTGCAACTTTCGTCAGGAGACTCGTTTTCCTGCAGAAAACTCTCCTTCTCTCTTAATTGTTTACACTCTTTATTTAATTGGTGACATTCTTCCAGCATTATTATTGCATTATTTTGCATCTGTTTTATTTCATATTTCATCATTGTCACTGTAGACTCATCATAACAATCTGCCTTGTCATTAATTTCCTTTAGCTTTTTAGTGGGCTCATATTCCCCTTCTATTAAATGGGACTGGGGTTCTAAGATATCACTTTCCTGTTGGGTATATTGACTTTTAAACTCACTATAAAGATACATCAGGTTATCGCTTAATTCAAAATGCATGGGATCAGGCCTTTCTATTTCCTTTGTCTCAGAGGAGCTGTCTGTGAGTTCATCGCTTTGACCTTCCACGTTCCACACGTCTTTTATTAACTGACGGGCGTGGTTTATAAGGCCTTCAATGCCTGCTTCTAGACTAGTCTCGTTAGACAAACTTTTTTCGGCATGATTTGTCATGTTAATTTTTGAAAACATATCCAACATTTCCTGTACTTGTATCACATTTGTCTGAGTACTCATATTACCACTAAGGACTGACTCTTGATAATCCCTATCAACATAAAATTCACTTTGACCAGACATTTTTCTTGGCAAAAATATTTTTTTTAAAAAGTTAATAATTAATAATTTCATGCAAAATATTATTTCTGTCACCACCGTAACTATGACTGATCCTGTACAAAATATCGACGTTATCTCACGCAGTGCCTCCATTTAATATGTTGTGCTTTTTTAAGGAAAGTTTCCCGCACATTTTTATTAAGTAATTTTTAACGAAGATATTTTTAAGATACAAGATCAATCTATACGACACAGTCTATATATGCGAAACTTGTTCACGGAGACGAGTGATCATACTTAATAGTCACATTTATTGGTTGACAGAAAACAAATATTTACATGAAATTAAAATACAGATTGCATTATTTGAACATTTGACAATTAATGGAAATACCCTCAAAATGGGCGTAGTACCTTGGACACAATATCACCATGATAACTTCTTCAGTAGAATCAATAACCTTATACTTGACAATTTAACATAATGTCTGTATTTCACACACCCAGCCGTTACTATGCTGCAGGTAAGTAACGTTGAACAATGCGAAACAAATTAGACATTTGTTTGTCAATAAAAAGCAACTATGCAAAAAGTAATATATAATAAAAATTGAATATTAGAGAAAAAATCTAAAAGGCGGTTATTGATTCTGGAGAATGATTACCAATATTAGAATATTCAATATATAAATAATTAAGAGAACATACAGATAAAATCAACATGTTATATTTACCCATTCCAAAATGGCTATTAGTCTGGATTTAAGATAGTTACCGGGTTCAGGAATCTCCTTGGAGGTTTAAAGTATATTTCCAGGCATGGCTGTCAGTCTATCTGGGAAGATGTTTCTCTCCCAGTGTCCCTTCCCCAGGGTGGGTCCCTGAGCTCTCAGGTTCCCCTGAGCTGCCTCCCTTTCCACTATCTCTCTAGCTTCTTAAATACCCTCTCACACAATAAGATCATAAAATTTGTAATATGTTCAGCCCAAAAGGTATGTGTCTCTTTCCTATTGGCCTAAATATTTTAAATGTAATTGCGCCTTCAACCACCAGGGGTCTCACATGTGTTTTGGGGCTGCTCTGTAAAGTAATATATTTTATTTTATACTGTATATTTTACTTTAGTGGAAATATCTATATCTTTAATATTTGGGAATTCTACTAACCCCATACTATCAAATACGCTTAGCATAATTATTGATCAATCACTTTGCATAAAAATGGTGATATATATGCATATCATTGTATATCTGTAAACATTTAGTCCATTTAAAAAGGACACAAGTTATATGTATATATATATATATATATATATATTAATCAACATCACATACAGTTTTTTATCTATCTGGATACCTGTATAATTTGGGTATCCAATCAATATTTGTTTATCTAGCATAGTTAAATTCTAATATATTCATAGCATAATCATATATATATCTTAATACTAATTTGTTCCTAAAACAATTCTATTAATAATCACCCTATATTTATTATGTTTTCTTTATAACCGATTTCATAAATTCATTGGATACTAAAATGGTAGTTTTATTTTGTGACTGACAGATATCACATATACTATGAATTGACTGGTAACATCATGTTTTGAGATGAACTTTGAACAGTCCTAAACATGTTTTGATAGCTTAGCTGTGTACACAATTTCTAGGACTTCACACAATGGGCTTTGTCGGGAAAGGCCTTGGCTTTAGAATTTTTGTATTGATGGTTGTAAATTGTCCAAACAGCCTTCACCTCAGCACAAACGATTCTCCCCAGTCACGAACCACCTCCAGTGATGACACCTAATAAATTTGGCCTTCTCAAACTAATCAACAAAAATAAGTACACACCTTTTGTTTGGTGACAAAGGCTACCATTGTTCCTGTCTCCTTTCTGGTTCAATACGGGCTTGTAAACTTTATATATTTGAGACTTGTAAATTAGGCAACCAGTTCATCTGCTTTTCAGGAGCAAAAGTTAATTTCAATTTTTTTGTTAGGCCTACTGAATCTCCCATCTCTGCCAGCGAATATTAGATATATTTCTTCATAAATTCACAACAACATGCTATCCAATGAAACAACAACGCCACATAAACCACAATATAACACAGCTCAAACATACCCTCTTTTCTCAAACAAAGTTCAATAATTATTCTGGCATCAGCTTTCACAGAAAAAACATTTTAGAAATACAAACAGCCATCCTACAAACCGAGACCATCCCACCCACAGTGAATGCTTACTCAGAACATCAACGTTCCCTTCCCACAGGGCGTAGCCCTTTAAAACCAAAACAGTTCCTATTGTAACAACCATGCTGGCTGCCCCTCCCCCGTGCATGGCCACAAAACAATCAGTTACTTAAAAACTATTCAGCCACACACACATTACAGGCTGCACCAAATAATCCCAATTCATACATTTCTATTTCTCATATCATTATAACACAACTTCAATCTAGTCAGTTAAACGCTCTACAAAACTCATGCAATCTACTTGTCCCATACACAGGCACACGCAGGCACACACACATGCAGGCACACACGCAGGCACAAACACACGCACACACACACACACATACAAATCCTGAGTACCATTATTTCAAAAAGACGCAAAATTTGTTCTTTCGCAAAGCCGAGCCTGTCCAACTCAGAGATAATGTACCCCTTTTCTCTCAGGACAACACGGTTTTGATGTCCTGGATATGGATGAGCTCGGTGTTCGATTCAAACTCATGTTCGACTCGAACATCGGCCGAATTCATGTGGCACGAACGGGCCACAATGCACTGCGCCATCGCAGTGCATTGCTGGCTGATGATTGGCCAAGCATGCACTGTGATCCCGCTGGCTTGGCCAATCACAGCACCGACAGTGAGGAGAGCCATAATTGGCCACAGACAGGATGCCTGTGGCCAATTATAGCTCAGGGGGGTTTAGTACACGCCCCACAAAATATAAGGCCGCCAGCGCGGCGGCCTTGTGTAGTGTGTTGGCATGCAGGGAGAGAGCAGGATAGGCAGGGACAGTGTCAGCTTTTCTTGTTAACCTAGCGCAGTTACAGTGGGTGTAGTGTGCCTCCTGCACAGTATACACCTGAAGCTACCCCTTATTGCTGGTGTTGTTCTGTTGTGCAACACAGGCATCTGCAGCAGTTTCAGTGGGTGTAGGTGCCTCCCGCACAGTATACACCTGAAGCTACCCCTTATTGCTGGTGTTGTTCTGTTGTGCAACACAGGCATCTGCGGCAGTTTCAGTGGGTGTAGGTGCCTCCTGCATAGTATACACCTGAAGATACCCCTTATTGCTGGTGTTGTTCTGTTGTACAACACAGGCACCACAAGCATGACCAGACATATGTCGACCTGCCATGGAGCTCGTTGGCAAGCGTACCTTAAAGACCCACACCAAAGAACAAAGCGGACCTCTCCTTGCTCCTCATCAGCTGGGATCTCCAACCCCACTATACCTTCAGTCCTCTCTGAAAGCTGCACTGAGAGGAATTAAGGTGCAGAATTAGGTGTGTCACAGCCAAGTACTTGCGGGCACTCTGCTAGCAATACACTGACGTCCGATTGTACCAGGCAAATTTCCCTGCCCCAGCTGCTGGACCGTCGAAAGAAGTTCACTCCCAGCTATCCACATGCCCAGCGGTTGAATGCTAGCTTGGCTAAATTGCTAGCACTTCAACTGCTGCCTTTTCAGTTGGTAGACTCGGCCCCCTTCCGTGAGTTTGTGCAATGTGCGGTTCCTCAGTGGCAGGTTCCCAAATGCCACTTTTTCTCAAGGAAGGCGATTCCGGCTCTCTAGTGGCATGTGGAAGGCAATGTCCATGCCTCGCTGGACAGGGTGGTCAGCGGTAAGGTGCATATTACCGCTAACTCATGGTCCAGCAGGCATGGACAGGGACATTACCTATCTTTCAGGGCCCATTGGGTCACTCTTTTGGCAGCTGGGAAGGATGCAGGACAAGGTGCAGTAGTGTTGGAGGTTGTTCCGCCACCACGCCTCCAAAATGCTACTACTGGTTGTGACACACCTCTTTCCTCCACCCCCTCCTCTTCTTCTTTCTCCATGGCCTCTTCCTGTGCTTTGTCCTAGGAACCAGCGGTGCTCCGTAGGCGTTCAAGGGGCTACGCAAGTACGCAGGTAAAAAGATGCCATGCCGTGCTTGCGCTGGTGTGTTTGGGGGACAGGAGCCACACTGGGGCATAGGTTCTGTCAGCTCTGCAGGGGCAGGCCGAGAGGTGGTTGATGCCACGCCAGCTTAAGCCAGGAATGGTGGTTTGCGACAATGGCACCAACATTCTCTCTGCCCTGCGACAGGGACAACTGACCCATGTGCCCTGTGTGGCTCACGTCCTTAACCTGGTGGTGCAGTGGTTTTTGGGCAGGTACCCAGGCTTACAGGATGTCCTGAGGCAGGCCAGGAAAGTCTGTGTGCATTTCCGCCGATCATATAATGCCAGTGCTCGGCTGGCTGAGCTGCAAAAGAAGTTGAACCTGCCCAAGAACCGCCTTATATGTGACATGCCCTCCAGGTGGAACTCGATGTTGGCCATGCTGCAGCGGCTGCACACACAGCAGAGGGCCATCAATGAGTACCTGTGTGACTACGGCACCAGGACAGGTTAAGGGGAGCTCAGATTTTTTTCACCACGCCAGTGAAGCATGATCAGGGATGCATGCACTGTCCTATCACCATTTGAGGAGGCCACGAGGATGGTGAGCAGTGACAGTGCATGCATCAGTGACACTGAATCTCTTGTCCACCTGTTGGAGCATACGCTGCGTGGAATAATGGACGGCACTTGAGGCAGAGCAGAGGCAGAAAGAGGAGGACTTCCTTGCCTCTCAAGGCCCTCTTTATCCAGGCAGTGTTCCTTCTGTCCCACACATCACACAGGAAGAGGACCAGGAGGAAGAGGAGGATTGTGTCAGCATGGAGGTGGAGCCTGGCACTCAGCATCAGCAGTCTTTTAGGGATGATTGACAGTCCCAAGAAACCGGTGGACTTGTACATGGCTGGGAGGAGGTGGCTGCGGATCATGTTGTCCTTAGTGACCCAGAGGACTCCGGACCGAATGCCTCAGCTAATCTACGCTGCATGGCCTCCCTGATCCTGCAAAGCCTGCGGAAGGATCCTCGTATTCTTCAGATTAAGGAGAGGGACCATTACTGGCTGGCCACTCTCCTTGATCCACAGTACAAGGGTAAGGGTGCGGACCTTATCTTGCCGTCGCAGAGAGAGCAAAGGATGAAACATCTCCGGGAGGCCTTGCAGAAAGGTCTGTGCAACGTGTTCCCAGAGACTGGGAGGTTACAAACTCCTGGTCCTGGACAACGAGTTGCTGAGGCTTTGGTCAGTAACAGAACGAGCGGTGGAGAAGGTGGTCGTTTGACCGATGCGTTCAGACAATTTTTTAGTCCGCAGCCCCAAGGTATGATCGGTTCCAGCAACCATCGCTAACGTCTGAGTTACATGGTGCAGTAATACCTAGGGGCAAGGTCAGACTTGGACACCTTTCCCACCGAAACTCCTCTGGCTTACTGGGTCTTGAGGATGGATCACTGGCCAGAGCTTGCACAGTATACAATTGAGCTACTGGCCTGTCCTGCATCCAGCGTTCTTTCGGAATGCACATTCAGTGCTGCTGGAGGCTTTGTGAACGATCACAGGGTGCGCCTGTCCACCGACTTGGTTGGATCACCACCAGCTACCAAGCACCTGAAGCTGATGTAACCAAATTTTTTTTTTTTGACATGTCACATCCCTTCAAGACTGCCTATGCTGATGCTGAGTGACTGTCCTGTTATGTTGACTGACTATACTCTTCCTCCTCAATGATCCTGCTGATAGCTTGGAAGAACATTTTTGGTTCTGGGCGCTGCCACCAGTGGCTAAGGCCCAATTTTTCAGCCCCCGTTTAACAGGGGGTGTAATTACAATTTTTGATGCAATACTTTGCAGCAGGGCTCATTCCTGAGCTCCAACTAGAGTATCTGTGAGGGGTTGCAGTGTTGTGACACCAGTGCCTAAGGCCCAATTTTTCAGCCCCTGTTTGTTTAACAGGTGCATGTAATTACAATTCTTGATATAATATTTCAAAGCAGGGCCCGTTCCAGCGCCCACCAAGAGTAACTGTGAGGACTTAGTGTTGTGGCACCAGCACCACCACCACCACCACCAAAGGCCCAATTTTTCTAGCACAATGGCATGTAATTACAATTCTTGATATAATAGTTCACAGTAGGGCGCTCCAGCGCCCACCAAGAGTCACTTTGTGGGCTTACAGTGTTAACTTGTGGCAACACCAACACCTTTAGGGACAAATTTCTGCAGAGCATATAGGGCAGGCCCCTACTTTCAAACATCCAACTTACAAACATCTCCTACTTGCAAACGGAAGGAGACAACAAGAAGTGAGATGAAAAAAGACAGACGGCCAAAAAAATTATACAGGGGTGATAACCCTTCCCTATATTTTCCAAAAAGCTTAAAAATAGATTTTTTGACTGGACTTGACACTTTAAAAATGTACCAGCTCAAAATTACAAACAGATTCTACTTAACACAACAAACCTACACAGTCCCTGTCTTGTTTGCACCGCATGTATGCTGCTGTTCTGAGTATATAGGGCCTGGGTGCCCCACGCCTTTCCTTTTTTTAATTTGGGTACGGGGTTCCCCTTAATATCCTTACAAGACCCAAAGAGGCTGGTAATGGGCTACCCATTCCATTTTTCTCAATGATTTTCATCCATATTGCCGGAACCAGACATTACATTAAAACCGCAAGCAGTTTTAAATGACTTTTTTTCCGTTAAATGTCATTTTATGCAGGAACTGTTCTAAACACAGGAAACGCATGTCACTTCACAGGCATACTATAGGCACCCCCCAGGCACGATATTTGAAGGAATATTTCACTTTTTTTTTCACTTTAATCATCATTAAAATCAGTGCTCCCGAAAAAACGTTAGTTTTAAAAAAAAAAAAAAAAAATGCATTGATCCATGTCCCCTAGGGCAGGAGTCGGGTCCCCAAACTCTTTTTAGGACAATATCTTTCATATTAGCCTTTAAAATTAGCACTTTTGATTTTGAACGTTCGAGTCCCATAGACTTTAATGGGGTTCCAAACTTTGCGCAAACTTTCGCTCCATTCGAAGGTTCTGGTGCGAACAACCGAACCGGTTGGGTGTTCGGCTCATCCCTAGTCCTGGACTGGGATCTGTTCTCCTTCCTTTCTTGCCTATGTAGAGGGGGCTCTGTTTGCTCCATAAGATCCTGGCCCACCATCTGTGGTAAAAAACTGTCTGTACGCGGAGTGCACAGCCATATCTCTTCTGCTAATAAGCACCCATTTCCGTCTTAATGAAATAATGCTTCTTTCCTTCAAACCCACTCATCCAAGTAATCAGACAGGACCATCCTTTTATATGTCCTCATCTCAGCATGACTGCCTCTCAGCAGTCCCTATTTTTTTTTTATTCACAGACAACAAAAGAAATTACAAAGAGGAGGGATTGGCTCTAACAGTCAATAGCCTCCTATACAGTTTGTGATCTCACAGGAAATGAACAACACAGCATGTGACCATATAAGGACATGACCAAATAAAGACATGATACAGAATAAATTAATTTATACAATAACCAATGAACGATGACTACAATTCTGCTGATGGTAATCCCTATTCTGAATTGTTCCAGAGAACAATGCATACCTGGATTATGCTACCCTTCCTTGTAGATGGAAGGCTATGAGCAGGTGCACACTGCGAATCTCAACATTTGCTGATCAGACACAGCAGAGACAATGAGCGTACATTGGCCCATAACCGATTCTTGCAGAGCAAACCTATTCCCTCAGATGATCGTCTGTGCAATGCACAGGGGCCCTTTCGCTGGCGGACATACCCTACACTCTGCAGGACATCCGGAGTCAATCAGGGTGGTTTTTGCCTAATAAATCTGACAGGAGTCACGATGCATGTCATAAAAGCAGCAGAGCTCTGGATCCTGCGTCCTCTCAGATCGCCATCTTGGCCACGCCCCCTACCCCCACTCTGCAAACACCTCTCTCCAATCCCAGGAAGTTTTCCACTAACTAACGGATCTCAACCAGTGTCAGCTCTTTAGAGCGGCCTGCGGGAGTGTTAACACTGGGAGACTCTTATGACAATACATCAAAATACATCTTCATAACATTTTCCACAACACAGGTCAGAATTGCAAAAACGAATGCAGTGAATGGTGCACATTTCTGTAAAACATGTGTTGGTGGCTACTGTGTCTATGTAAAGGATTAAGTGCCCAGTTAACTTGCCCCATGATGATGGTCATTCTCACATTCCTTCCAACTTTTTGAGATGGGAACGAGGGACACCTATTAGCAAAAGTACTGTATGTAGGCTTCAGTGCTGTGGATTTTTTTATTTTGTTCTGGGGGGGGGGGGGGGGGGGGGGGTCAGCATCAGGTAGGCACAACACAACGGCAATTATAGAAGACTCAGCCCAGTGCCTCAAACAAAAAACTTTGCCAGCAGTTCCCACAATCTCAGATACCTACCGTATATACTCGAGTATAAGCCAAGTTTTTCAGCACATTTCTTGTGTGCTGAAAGTGCCCCCCTCGGCTTATACTCGAGTCAATCACTTTTCTGCAGCAAAAAAAAAAAATTTCCGACCCGACTTTGCGGCCATGATTTGGTGTGCAAACCCAGTCGAACCAACACTACAACATATCCAAATCTGGAGTTCCTAGCACCAAGTGGCCCTGAGATACAGGACCCCAAATTCGGTCAACTGTGTCCGTCTGCAGCAATGTCATTTCGGGACCCTTTGGGTCCAGAGACCCCAAATTTTGGCTGCAGCTAGGGGGCATCTAGGAACCCTTAACTACCAATTTTGAAGTTCAGGGGACCTATGGCTTCAAATGGGCACAGTGAGGCATGCAAATGAGCAGTGAGGCTGCAAATGGGCATTGTTGACCCTCTTTTCCACCTACAGTAGCTGCGCATTTCTCACCCTAGGCTTATACTCGAGTCAATAAGTTTTCCCAGTTTTTTGTGGTAAAATTAGGTGCCTCGGCTTATATTCGGGCCGGCTTATACTCGAGTATATACGGTAGTTATAGTATGAATCAATGACAGGGAGTGATCCTGCACTGCAGTTTTAGCCTGAGGAGCACATTTTGGAATATATATATATATATATATATATATATATATATATATATATATATATATATATTCCAAAATTTGAAACTGCGCTTGAAAAAACATCATTAAAACCACAACTAATTGGTGATATAAGCAGGGACTCTGCTATGAGATAATTAACAAAGAATAAATTCAAATATGTAACAAAAGACCTGAGCTAAATTAAAGTGATATTAATAAAAATAATACTAATGTTCATATAATAATCCCCTTTTTTAGGGATAACCATACAAAATAAAGTCCAAATACAGGAAAGGAAAATATAGTGACAAATTGATGTGGAGAAGTAATAATCCTCTTCACAAGTGTTCAAAAACAGCCATATGAAAAGGGAACCTCTATCACCATCATTAACACATCCAAACCGTGACACTGCCACCTTAATAAAGGGTGCAGGCTTACCGACTTTAATGGACCTTCTAATTAAAGAGGTCTGCAGAACAAATGGCCAAACCCCCCGGCCAGGGTTCTCCCAAGATGTTACTAAGGGGACAGGAAGGACAGATATATTAACCACTTGCCGACCGCTGCACGTCGATATACGTCGGCACAATGGCAGCGGTGGGCAAATGGGTGTACCTGTACATCACCTTTAATTGGCAGGGCTAGCGGGCATGCGGCCGCCATGTACAGCATGACCGTGCCCGTGTGACCCGCGGACTATGTCTGCCGGTCTCCCGGCGATTGTGTCACGGAGCCGCAGAACGGGGAAGTGCCTATGTAAACAAGGCATTTCCCCGTTCTGCCTCATAACTAGACAGAGATCGGACAAAACCAATCAATATACGCTTATTGCAATTTTTTTTATTTTTATTTTTCTACCAAAAATATGTAGACAAATGCATATCGGCATAAACTGAGTAAAACATGTGTTTTTTTTTAACCACTTTCAGACCGGACCATTTTGCTGGCTTAAGACCAGACCACTTTTTGCGATTTGGCACTGCGTCACTTTAACTGACAATTGCGCGGTCATGCGATGTGGCTCCCAAACAAAATTGACGTCCTTTTATTCCCACAAATAGAGCTTTCTTTTGGTGGTATTTGATCGCCTCTGCGGTTTTTATTTTTTGCGCCAATTTTGAAAAAAACGCATTATTTTTTACTTTTTGCTATAATAAACATCCCCAAAAATATATAAAAAAAATTTTTTTTTCCTCAGTTTAGGCCGATACGTATTCTTCTACATATTTTTGGTAAAAAAAATAGCAATAAGTGATTAACTGCTCCTGAATATGTACAGACGAACTTAAAGAACAATTAAATTTTCAATCCCAAAACCCCAGGGAACCAGTGTTTGGGAGCATTCCAAAAGATGGTCGAGGATGACCTACGACATTTGGAGCAAAAGGACAATAAAAAGGGCAGAAATATTTGGAAAGCTATAAAAATGATCGGAAAAAGACATGAAGTAGTCATCAGGCCAGCTGACAGGGGGGGGGGGGGGGGGGCTGGTTATTTTAAGCAAAGAAGACTACCAGGAGGAAATGGATAACATTCTTAGTGTTGCGAACACCTATAAAAAACTAAAAGGGAACCCTAAAAAAGCATTCGAAACTAAACTCAGTACCTACATTGATAGAGGAAAGAGGCATGGCATACTGAATGACAAGGAAGCTGAGTATTTAATTTCAAATTCCACCAAAACCCCAGTCATATATTATATGCCAAAGATTCATAAGCGTTTGGAGAAGCCACCAGGGAGGCCCATTATTAGCGGGATTAACTCCGTGTTTTCTAGGCTGGGTGAATATTTGGACAGCTACTTAAAGCCACTTGTCAAGCAGGGCCGCTCACATCTGAGGGATAGCCTGCAACTTATTCAAGAGCTACAGAAAATTAAAGGAACAGATGACTGGATATTGGTCACTGTCAACGTTAACTCACTGTATACCAGTATTGAACAACCAGACGGGTTACTAGCGGTTGAAAAAGCTTTACACGAAGGGACCAGCATGAAGCAGCAACAGATCAGTTACATCCTGGAAGGACTCAGTATGGCAATGAGTTGCAACTACTTTTGGTACAACAAGGAATTTTTTGTACAAACTAAAGGGGTCGCCATGGGGGCTCGCTATGCTCCTAGTGTGGCGAACCTCCTGATGGACATGTGGGAGGAGGAATATATCTATGCCAGGAACATCCCCCAAATCAAAATGTACAAACGGTACATTGATGATTTGATAATACTCTGGGATGGCACACTCGACACCCTAACTGAATTCCTCAATAATCTAAATACTAACAGATATGGTCTCACCTTCTCGGGGAAATGGGACCATAACAAGATAGACTATCTGGACTTGGAAATCTACAAAGGAGCAGGCGAGCTATGCACAAAAACCTTTTTTAAAACCACGGACCGAAACGGGTATACTCCCTCCTCCAGCTGTCACCATCCAAAATGGAAGGGCAACATACCAAAAGGTCAGCTGTTGAGAATCCGGAGGAACTGTGATAACATCGAAGACTTCAATGCCCAATCCATAGTCCTAATCAACAGATTTGAGGAAAAAGGGTATTCGCGGGAGAAACTAGTAAAACTAAAATCAGAAATAGGCATGATGGACAGACAGGCATTACTTGAAAATAAACCTAAGGGGCAGGTAGAGAAGATGAACACAACATTCATAACAGGGTTTAATACCCAATATAGATCGGTTGAACAGATCATCAAAAAGTACTGGCCTATCCTCAAAGAGGACAGAACTTTGGCCAAAATTCTACCTGCAAAACCAAGCTTTGTCTACAGAAGGGCTCCCAACCTCCGCACACATTTAGTACATAATGTTATTGACCCCCCGAAGAAAGTAAAAATCTTTGCTGACATGAAAGGGTTCTATAGGTGCCAGCGGTGCCTCCCGTGCAAGGTTAGCAAGAAACAACCAAGAAAAAGGGAATTTTTCAAATCTACAGTAGATCATAAAGAATACCAAATAAGACAACTCATTACATGCCAAAGCACGCATGTAACCTACGTCATCGAGTGCCCATGCCACCTCCAGTACATCGGGCGCACTACTCGACCCCTATTCGTTAGAATTAGGGAACATATCAATAATATACGCAAAGGGTTCCCCAAACATAGCCTGTCGCGGCATTTCAACGAGGTCCATCACAGAGACCCATCCGGGCTTGTTTTTTATGGGATAGACCACATAGATGATCATTGGAGAGGAGGTAACAAGACCACCCGTATCTCCCAGAATGAAACGAGCTGGATCTACAGGTTGGGGTCCCTTGCCCCCAGGGGCCTCAATCTAGAGATTGATCTTAACTGCTTTATAGCTAACCCTTAGGACCCTGACCATACCATCACTGGACACTTGACAGCCCATGCTGGACCTATAACCTGACGGCTATGCTGGATTTTCAATCTGATTCATTACCATTTCACCGGCCCAGTTGGGTGAGATCTATGAGGACATACATCCACAGTTTATAAGGATATTCTTATGGGCTCATCAGACGATAGCTATGTTCTTCTGGGAACGAGACATTATGGACATATAATAGTACTGGTGCCTGGGGCTGTAACTGATTCTTTACTCAGTGTAGAAGGTACCCCTCAGTGTATACTACTAACTCAAGCTAATAGTACGCTGCAATATCAGGAAATTTTGTCATATATGCCTTATAATATACTATAATTTCTTCCATTCACCCATTGGGCATAACGACATTTGAGAATGAACCATCCCCTTTGTTGCTCTGGGTAGTTGGAGCTTATTATATCTGGAGGGCAAGTGTATTGAAGCAGCACACTGGATCTATCAGACATTTAATGGGACCGATATATTAGTTCCCTTGGATTGGGCCCTATTTTTCCTCTGGGCCCTGCAATATATTGGTTCCATTGGATATGACGCATGGGAAAGGGACCCTATAGGACTCATTACAAACTACTCACCTCCATTAAAAGTTTACACTTAACTCTCACATTTTGATCATTAATTTTTTATTTTTTTTTATTTCTACTGTTTTTTCTGTCTCATCTAGGCTTGGTTTCTATATAAAAATATATATAGGGTACTCCTGATATGGAGGGGTTAAACACTCTATGGAAGGGTTAAACACTTTATGTATGAATACATCCATGGTCCAACTATTATGAGGGCTTTTTAGCTTTACATGGTAGTAGCTGGGTTTGACTTGGCATTTAACTTCCCAGGGTGGATGTAATCCCCCCGGCCACCACAGCAAGCTGCATAATTGGAAAGCACTTATATAAAATAGTCAAGCTCACCCGCACGATGAACAAAAAAAGTTTTTTTAGCTACCAGTAATTTTTAGCATTCCCCTCATCTTGTCCTAGTTATGTAATAATACTAAGCATCAGCTGGGTTCGACCTGACATTTAAATCCCTGGCTGGGTGTAACTCCCCTAGCCACCACATTAACCACTTCCAGACCAGCCTCGTTTTGGATTTTAGGTGTTTACATGTTTAAAACTGTTTTTTTTTGCTAGAAAAAAACTTAGAACCCCCAAACATTATATATTGTTTTTTTTCTAACATCCTAGAGAATAAAATGGCGGTCGTTGCAATACTTTTTTTCACACCGTATTTGCGCAGCAGTCTTACAAGCGCACTTTTTTTGGAAAAAAGTCACTTTTTTGAATAAAAAAATAAGACAACCGTAAAATTAGCCCAATTTTTTTTTTGGATTGTGAAAGATAATGTTACGCCGAGTAAATTGATACCCAACATGTCACGCTTCAAAATTGCGGCCGCTCGTGGAATGGCGTCAAACTTTTACCCTCAAAAATCTCCATAAGCGACATTTAAAAAATTCTACAGGTTGCATTTTTTTGAGTTACAGAGGAGGTCTATGGCTAGAATTATTGCTCTCGCTCTACCGATCGCGGCGATACATCACATGTGTGGTTTGACTACCGTTTTCATATGCGGGCGCTGCTCACGTATGCGTTCGCTTCTGCGCGCGAGCTCGTCGGGACGGGGTGTTTTTTTAAAAAAATTTTTTTGTTTTTTATTATTTATTTTACTTAATTGTATTATTTTTTACACAGTTTAAAAAAAAAAAAAAAAAATTGATCACTTTTATTCCTATTACAAGGAATGTAAACATCCCTTGTAATAGAAAAAAGCATGACAGGTCCTCTTAAATATGAGATCTGGGGTCAAAAAGTCCTCAGATCTCATATTTGGACTTCAATGGGAAAAAAAAAAAAAAATTTTAAAAAAATGTCATTTAAAAAAATTACATTTGTAAATTTCCCTTTAAGACGTATGGGCGGAAGTGACGTTTTTGACGTCGCTTCCGCCCTCCTATGGTATAGAGATGAGTGGCGGCCATCTTAGCCTCACTCATCTCTATGCACAGGAGGGGAACGGACCCGATCGCCTTCGCCGCTGCCGACGGTTCCGGTAAGCGGCGGAAGGCACGGGAGAGCGGCGGGAGGGGGGGGGGGCACCTCTCCCGCCGCCGATAACGGTGATCTCGCGGCGAATCCGCCGCGATGACCACCATTATCGGAAAGGGGACCGCTCACTGTAAAGAGGGATACCTCGGTTGTGGCAGCAGCTGCTGCCGTTACCGAGATATCCCTCTTCAAAAAAATGACGTATATATACAGTGAGCGGTCGTGAAGTGGTTAAGCTACATAATTGGAGACCGCCTATATGCAAATAAGTAGCTCAACCTTATGAATAACTTTTTATTTTTATTTTTGTTTAATTGCTGACTCAACAATAACGTCTAGTATTCCCCTTTCACATGTTCTCGTCTTTAATGCAAATTAGTAAACGGCAATTGCCCTTCTCCTGTACAGGGTAAGCGGAGATGTGTGACCACTGCATCTGATTGGGGGCTATTTAGCCTGCCTTTTTTCAAATAATACCACCCATCTGGTCTGCATGGCCAAAATCTTCCTTGGTATGCAAGAGGATAATGTGGGGATCAATACACGCCCGGGTGGGCGTCTGATACTTCCATTTCGGTTCCCATTGGCTAACACTAAGTGGAACACACACCTCCGCTGCCTTCATAAACCGTGAGGTGTAGCAAGATGGCGTCGCCTTTGAGAACGTCTGACGACGAAACTAGTAAGGCGTGCTGACGTCACTTCCGGTGTGGGAACTAGAGGTCTGGTACGCAGCTGGGGCGCAAGCTGTACACCGATCCTATTCCCTCTATCTTGTCTACTGTGTGAGGCGGACCAGGTGTATCCTGCGAGATACCCTGGCCTTATATTTTTACGTTTTTTATATTATTTGTTTTTATCTATTTTAAATAAAATAAAAATTTTGCCACCTGATATCACACAAGGGATCTTCCTCTTTCCTTCCTTTTTTTTGGGAGTTTTACCCCCCACACCCGGTGGGGTACGCTGGATGCCATTACCCCTCATTCTTTGAGGCCCTTCAACACCTCCCAAGGAACCTGGGTGAATCCATCGGAGGGAATAACTGGCCAGGATACCTTCCAGAAACGGGATGAGATAAAGATATCTGAAAAAGCTGTTTACCCCTGCAGGGGTACATCAATCTGGTGAGTGAGGGAGCCAGAGGGGGCAACACCAAAGTCACCATCACTGCTGAAGCACAAAAGTCACTTTTGAACCACTTCTGGAAGAAAGCGTTTTTTTTGACACAGTGTTTTTTTATTGTTATTTTTTCTTTTCCACTTGAAACTGGACTTGTTTTTGTGTCTTACCCAGGACTTTTATTTAATAAACCACTTTCACTTTATGTTTCACTGGGACTGTCATTTAATCAACTTATATTGATTTGTCACACATTTTTTGGTCTTTATCTTATTTGTCACTTTATATACATATATATACTTTTATTTATATTTACCACTCACTGAGATTGGGGTTTGGATAATTGGGGCTGCTACCCCATTTTTAAAGGTGGGCCCCCTGTTCCCCTAAAAATCCTCCCCAATCTCTCACAAGTTTATGTACTTATAGGAGGGGAGGATAATAGGTGGGGCCACTTGCTTCACAAACGCACACTCACACCCCCCCCCTCGCTCATTAACCCTTGGTAACCCTGCATTTCTTATTAGAGGTAGCGCCAATTTCTTTCCTTTTATCCTGCATTTTAATAAGTGATTATTGATTGGTTTGCGCAAAAGTTATAGCGTTTACAAAATAGGGTATAGTTTTATAGCATTTTTATTAATATTTTTTTTTTACTAGTAATGTCGGCGATCAGCGATTTTTATTGTGACTGCGACATTATGGTTGACACATCGGACATTTTTGACACATTTTCGGGACCATTGTCATTTATACAGCAATTAGTGCTATTTAAATGCACTGATTCCTGTGTAAATGACACTGGCAGTGAAGGGGTTAATCAAGGGGTGGCAGTGTAGGGTTTAAGTGTTCCTAGGGGTGTGTTACTAACTGTGGGGGGCGTGGCTGTGTGTTAGTGAACACAATCACAGGGAGCAGAGATCAGTGTCAATTGTTGCTAGGCAGAACGTGGAGATGCTGTTTACTTCTGCATCTCCCCGTTCAGCCTTCCCGTGAGATGATCGCGAGTATCCCCGCGGCAAACGAGTCTGCGGGACCTGCGACCGGACTCACCGGGGGCCCGGCTGGCGGCGCACACGCAATGGCACGGCGGCATTCTTAAAGGGACGTACCTGTACGCCCTTATCCCTGTCTGTGCCATTCTGCAGACCTACATCGCCGTGCGCCGGTCGGGAAGTGGTTAATATATTTTTTGGGGTAATTTTTTTTATAGCAAAAAGTCAAAATATAGCTTTTTTTTCAAAATGGTTGCTATTTTTTGTTTATAGCGCATAAAATTAAAACTGCAGAGGCGATCAAATACCACCAAAAGAAAGCTCTATTTGTGGGGAAAAAGGACGTCAATTGTGTTTGGATGCAACGTCGCATGACCGTGCAATTGTCAGTTAAATCGCTGCAGTGCTGAATCGTTAAAAGGGCTTGGTCAGGAAGGGGTAAAATCTTCCAGGGCTGAAACGGCCCATAGCCGTATGACAGCTACAGGGTGGTTGCTTAACTCTGGGAGGGCCTACAAAGACGTCCTCCCAGAATTCCGCTCTTGTGCGCCCCCTGGTGCGCGCACTTGAGAATATCCGCGATCGCCGGGTCCAGAGGACCTGGCGGATCAGGGATCACGGTAAATGGCCGCTCATCGCGCCCGTTTACCACGTCAAAGGTCTGTACTGATCGGTACAGGGTAAGAGGAGAGGGGGAGGGATCGGTGGCAGCAGCGATGTGGGCGGGATCTTTAGTGCCCACAGCGCTTCTCTGCAGTCACCACCGATCCATCCATCCCTGCTCCGCCATCCCTCCATACCCTGCAATTCACAGCAATACTCTGCAGTGTATTGCAGGGTATGGAGGGATGGCTGAGCATGGATGGATGGATGGATACTATGCCATACCCAGCAGCAATCCAGCAGCTATACTCTGCTAAACTATGCCATACCCAGCAGCAATACCCAGCAGCAATACTCTGCGATACTATGCCATACCCAGCAGCAATACTCTGCCATACCCAGCAGCAATACTCTGCGATACTATGCCATACCCAGCAGCAATACTCTGCCATACCCAGCAGCAATACTCTGCGATACTATGCCATACCTAGCAGCAATACTCTGTGATACTATGCCATACTTAGCAGCAATACTCTGCAATACTATGCCATACCCAGCAGCAATACTCTGCCATACTATGCCATACCCAGCAGCAATACTCTGCGATACTATGCCATACCCAGCAGCAATACTCTGCGATACTATGCCATACCCAGCAGCAATACCCTGCAAAACTCTGACATACCCTGCAATATTCTGCGATACCCTGCCATACCCTGCAATACCCTGCAATACCATGCAATACCCTGCAATACCATGCAATACCCTGCAATACCATGCAATACCCTGCGATACTCTTCAATACCCTGCGATACTCTTCAATACCCTGCGATACTCTTCAATACCATGCAATATTCTGCGATACCCAGCCATACCCAGCCATACCCAGCCATACTCGGCCATACTCGACCTCTGTATGTGGCCAGGCTGTGGAAGTCTCACACGTGGTATCGCCGTACTCAGGAGGAGTAGGAGAATCTATTTTGGGGTGTAATTTTTGGTATGTACATGCTATGTGTTAGAAAAATTGTATAAATGGACAACTTTGTGTTAAAAAAAAAAAATGCATTTTAACAACTTCCCGCCTGCCGACCGTCATATGACATCCTTGACTTTGTGCGGGGATATCTGAATGATGCCTGCAGCTACAGGCATCATTCAGATATCAGATTTTTCAGCCGGCGATTCCCTACACCATAAGAATGATCATAACGGCTGTTCCGCTGCTTGATCGTTCTTACGGGAGGCGAGAGGGGACGTTCCCCCTCCCACCGTCCTCCGGTGCTTCTACCGACTCGCCACTACGATCAAAGCCAGGATCGTTTTTTTTTTTTATTTTAGGCTTTCCAGCCTAAAGGTGAGATGTGGGGTCTTATTGACCCCATATCTCACTGTAAAGAGGACTCGTCATGCCATATTCCTATTACAAGAGATGTTTACAGTCCTTGTATTAGAAATAAAAGTGATCAAAAAAATATTTTTGGGAAAAAAGTGTCAAATTAAAATAAATAAAGAAAAATGAACAATAAAAAATAAAAATTTTTTTTTTAAAGCACCCCTGTCCCCGTGCGCTCACATTCAGAAGCGAATGCATATGTAAGTCCCGCCTACATATGAAAACGGTGTTCAAACCATACATGTGAGGTATCGCTGCGAACGTTAGAGCAAGAAAATTTGGCCCTAGACCTACTCTGTAACTCAAAACATGTAACCAGCAAAAAAATTTAAAACGTCGCCTATGGGGATTTTTAAGTAGTGAAGTTTGGCGCCATTCCACGAGTGTGTGCTATTTTGAAGGGTGACATGTTAGGTATCTATTTACTCGGTGTAACTTTCACATTATGCAAAAACATTGGGCAAACGTTACTGTTTTGTTTTTTGTAAAGCTCAAAACATTTTTTTTCCAAAAAAAACGCGTTTGAAAAGTTGCAATGACCGCCATTGTATTCTCTAGGGTCTTTGCTAAAAAAACATATATAATGTTTTGGGGTTCTATGTAATTTTCTAGCGAATAAATTATGATTTTTACATGTAGGAGAGAAATGTCAGAATTGTCCTGGGTGCTCCAGAACACCTGATGGCGCTCCCTGCATGTTGGGCCTCTGTATGTGGCCACGCTGTGTAAAAGTCTCACACATGTGGTATCGCCGTACTCAGGAGTAATAGCAGAATGTGTTTTGGGGTGTCATTTGTGCTATGCATATGCTGTGTGTGAGAAATAACCTGCTAATATGAAAATTTTGTGGAAAAGAAAAAAAAGAAAAAAAAATCTTGATTTTGCAAAGAATTGTGGGAAAAAAATTACAACTTCAAAAAAACTCACCATGTATCTTTCTAAATACCTTGGCATGTCTTCTTTCCAAAAAGGGGTCATTTGGGGGGTATTTGTACTTTTCTGGCTTGTTAGGGACTCAAGAAATTAGATAGGCTGTTAGTACTTCAGGTGTGATGATTTTTCAGATATTGGCACCATAGATTGTGGACTCTATAACTTTCACAAAGACCAAATAATATACCCCCAATTTGTACTTATTTTTACTAAAGATATGTAGCAGTATACATTTTAGCCAAAATTTATCAAGAAAAATTACAAATTTGCTAAATTTTATAACAGAAACGAAGAAAAATTATTTTTTTATAGACATTTCAGTCTTTTTTCTTTTATAGCGCAAAAAATAAGAAACCCAGCAGTGATTAAATACCACCAAAAGAAATCTCTGTTTGAAAAAAAGGACAAAAATGTCATATGGGTACAGTGTTGTATGACTGAGTAATTGTCATTCAAAATGTGAGAGCACCGAAAGCTGAAAATTGGTCTGGTTATTAAGGGCGTTTATGTGCCCAGTGGTCAAGTGGTTAATCATCATCTCCATTGGATAATCATAGGCACACAACAGAAAGTTTTGCAATGTAAAAACCTTGAAGTGGTAGTAAAGGTGTTTTTGTGAATTATACCTACAAATAAGCCTATAAGGCTTACCTGTAGGTACAGTAAATATCTCCTAAATGTGTACGTTGAGGTCACCAGTGCATGCGCACTGTGCTCTCAATGGATGGTTTGCATTCCATTGAGAGAGCTGTGCCACAGCCCCCATGCATGGAGTCACGACATTGTGGCTTAGCCAGTCAGATGCCCACAGCCTGTGAACCCGAAAATAAGACTAGGTGAAGATAGAAGCCCTGTCAGCAGCTGCTGGAGGGCTTCCTTTTCAGGTAAGTCTTTCATAATGTGCTAGTATGCAATGCATACTAGCACACACTAACAAAAAAGAGGGTTTCACCATGCCAGATCAGTGTGCTTGCCACATCCCTGATAAACAATTTGAGAAAAAGAAAAATCCCCCTTCGTTGGGACTATGTAGGCAACACACATGTGTATATATAAGCAAAAAGTAATATATGCCCCAAAACACCAACCCCCCATGTTGAGGGCATGTGGCTTGGTATGGCACTCGCTCGCCCCCCCTCTCCTGACCTGCCAGGCTGTGTGCTCGGATAAGGGTCTGGTATGGATCTTAGGGGGGCCCCCACACCATTTTTTTGGTGTGGGGTTTCCCTTAAGATCCATACCAAACCGGAGGGTGTGGTATTGTCTTGGGGGGGGGGGGACCTCACGCAATTGTTTTTTTTAATTTGCGCTGGGTTCCCCCCTCTAGATTCTCAGCACACAAGTCGCACTGCAAGTCAGATACTCTTGATCCGACTTCTGGTGCGACTTCTATTCAAATCAATGGGCTCCCATAGGGGACCATTGATTTTGAATAGAAACAGAGAAATGCGGCTGAAAGGCAGCGCGGAGTAACTTGTGTTGAATTCAATGCAAAACGCAGATAAAATCGCATGAAGCCTTATGCCCTGTACACACGGTCGGACATTCCGACAACAAAATCCATCAGATTTTTTCAGACGGATTTTTGTGCCAAACTTGTCTTGCATACACACGGTCGCACAAAGTTGTCGGAAAATCCGATCGTTCAGAACGAGGTGACGTAAAAGAAGTACGTTGGGACTATAAATGGGCCAGTAGCCAATAGCTTTCATCTCCTAATTTATTCTGAGCATGCGTGGTACTCTGTGCATCGGATTTGTCTACACATGATCGGAATTTAAACGATCGGATTTTGTTGTCAGAAAATTTTAGATCCAGCTCTCAAACTTTGTGTGTCGAAAAAGTCCGATGGAGCCCACACACAATCGGATTTTCCAACAACACAATCCGATCGCACATTTTACGTCGGAAAGTCCGACCGCGTTTTACAGGGTATTATACTGCACAGTATAGAGCACAGAGTGAACACTGCAGGAAGTGATTTTATAAAATCCTTATCCTTGCATACAGAAAATATTGTCAACTCTGGAGGTAAGAGTGAATCCCTTATACATTCTATTGTGCCGCGTACACACAATCGGAATTTCGGCCAGCAAAAGACCGATGAGAGCGTTTCGTCGTAGTGTTGTAGGTCACCGCATTCTTGACGGTCGGAATTTGGTGTGACCGTGTGTAGGCAAGACTGTCTGAGTGGTATTCCGTCGGGAAAACCATCAGAGCTTTTTCCGACGAGAATTCTGATCGTGTGTACATTAGTGTTTAATTTTAGGACAGCAAAAAAAAAAGTCCAACCTGCCCACTGTGCTTATATTTAGAATGGCACAGGATTGGCTTTTGTAATTCCGCGTACACACTATCGGAATATCCGGCGGACAATCCGCCGGACTTTCCATACCAGACCCTTATCCGAGCACACAGCCGGTCAGGAAAGGGGGTGGGGACAAGCGAGCAGAAAAAAAACACACTACACAGGTTTTTTAAAGTAGTTTATTAGGCAGGTCTGGGGTTCTTCTTCCGACTTCGGGGGTCTTCTCGCCGGGCTCCTCCGCTATCTTCTGCTCTTTTACCCCTCTTTTACTAGTGGAGGAGCCCGGCTCTCTCCTTCGTCGTTGTCCGGGGGTCTTCCGACTTCGGGGGTCTTCTCCCGCTCTCCGGTTCTTCCGACGGGCTCCTCCGCTATCTTCTGCCAGCTCTTCTTCTTCTTCCGATGTTGACACGATGCTCTCTCCAGCTGTAATGCCGGGGATGCGTTGCGTGGCGACTTATATAGGCATAAGGGGCGGGGTCACCGGGTGATGTCACATGGTGACCCTGCCTCTTATGATGGGGCATCCCCCGGGACTGTACGACAGAACAAGCAAAGGAAGTCAATGTCGCCGCTTCCATCAGCGAGATTGGCGCCTCGCGAGCCCGTCGCCTGGTATGGGTTTTAAGGGCAACCCCTACGCCGAAAAAATGGCGTGGGGGTCCCCCCAAAGTCCATACCCTTATCTGAGCACGCAGCCTGGCCGGTCAGGAAAGGGTGGGTGATTGTCCACCGGAAAGCCGAGTCCGGCGGACAATTTTGAGTCAAGACTTATGTCTAAGTCCGCCAGACTTTTGGGAAGAAAAAGTCTGCTGGAGCCCACACACGGTTGAATTGTCCGGCGGACTCTCGTCCGCCAGACTAATGCCGCGTACACACGAAGGGACTATCCCGCGGGATTGTCCGCTGGACTCAAGTCCACCGGACAATCCCCTCGTGTGTGTGGGCGCCGGCAGACTTTTTGGCCCCAAAAGTCCGGCGGACTAGGTTTTAAGTTTTGTTTTAAAATTGTCCGCTGGACTTGGCAGTCCGGCTGACAATCCCGCCGTTAGTAGGCTAGTCCGCCGGACTTTTGAAATGAACGGACTTGCCGCTCATTGGAAAGTCCGTTCATTCCCGCTGACTTTTTCCAGTGGATTGTCCGCCGGAGAAGTCCGGGCGTGTGTGGACAAGTCACACGCTCGGAAGTCCGAGCGTGTGTGGGGAAGTACCGCCGGACTAGGTCCGGCGGACAATCCGCCGGACTGGGTCCGGCGGACAAAGTCCGAACGTGTGTACGTGGCATTAGTCCGCCGGATAGTCCGATTGTGTGTATGCGGCATAAGAGATCATCAACCTTGCACCTATTTTACATTCTGGTCTGGTGATATGCAAGCAGCATCATGCATGAAAGCATCACTTGAGTCCTGAGATAATTTTAAAGAGTTAAGTGGACTTCAGAACAGAAGAAAAAAAAACTGAACTCCTAATTGTTCTGGGCTGGCAGCCCTAACTCGGTCCTTGGTTGAAGACAGTTCTGATCTAGAATAGAGCACGTACAGACATACACACATACACAAACATACACACATACACAAACATACAGACAGACAGACACACATAGACAGACAGACACACACACACACATACAGACAGAAACACACATACAGACACACACATACATACAGACATAAAGTCACACACACAAACATACACACACATACAGACACACACATACAGACATACAGACACACACACACATACAGACAGACAAAGACACACACACAGACAGACAGACAAAGACACACACACACAGACAGACAGAAACACACATACAGACACACACACACACGCATACAGACACACACACACAGACACACACACATACAGACAGACTGATAGTGATTTAATTGATTATAGAAAACCTATAACCTAAGAAACTAATGGTATCAAACCAGTGGAAAAAAAAAAAAAAAACAAGATGGTGAGAGTGAGTGAAAGTGCACTTTCATTCACTCTCAACATCTTAGTTTTTTTTTTTTTGCACTGGTTTGATACCATTATTTTCTTAGGTTATAGGTTTTCTAGATTAGTTGAACTCAATTCACAAGACACAATTTTGTTGCCATCATCCCTAAAACTGGTATAAAGTGAACCTCTAGAGGTGGGACTTTACAGGCAACCATAATAAGCATAATATGCGAAAAATACATTTTTATAAATTTATTGTACAAAAGACATAAATTGTTACCAAAACACATATACAAATTTCCAAGTAAAAACAAGACCGATATATATATATATATATATATAGGAGTAGGTGAAGAATTCCGAAGCGTTTCCAAACGGCTGATAATATGCCTATCTTCCTCAGGGAATTATAATCACCATCTACAGGATATCAAAACATGCTGATTACATAATAATCATGTATAAAATTCAATACCAGACTCAACATAGAGTGGAATTTCATACAGTTAACAATAGGTTGAAACAGATGACTAGTATATAATACACTTACATCATCATACAGAACATCATACATATGGCATTGCCTCCCATTCACTTTCCGGAGAAAATCCCCAAGATGGATGTCCAAAATGGCAAAGGGGAAGACAGCATTCCCGAACTCTCTACAAGACGGCGTAGAAGGAAAAACTCTATAAACCCAATGGCGTAGAAACCTAAAAAAGCCACCAATGGAGAAAAAGGGGGAAGTCATGAAAACACCTGGATATATAATTGGGGGGGGGGGGGGGGGGGGGGGCGCCAAAAGCACAAAAACCCACCCAACTACCAAACTGCTTGCAACTCACCCACATGGTTCTATTAAGAAGATCCCGATTAAGAAAAGAGAGGTTCCAGAAAGAAGACTCCAAAATTGTCCAAATGGTGGAGAGCAGCTCACACAGCACCATGCTGTGGAAGGGAATGACGCCATATGTCGTCTTTGGCGTCCTTATGAAGGTGTGCTTGGATCTGTCCCGCCCCAGGGGGTGTTGCCCAATGAAGCCGGATGCAGATAGCGTCCGGCGTCATTAAGAGGTCCCCCGCCCATTGGGCTGCGTTTTATCCTGGATGGATCCACCGGACCATCCTGTGGTGCGGACGCCATGGGTGCATTCGCGCGGCAACTCTGCAGAGCCAGCTCGCGCACAGCGCAACTCGCCTGCGCAAAGTCTCCCCCCACGTCATCGCGCAACGCAGTGTGCGCATGCGCGATGAAGGACCCAGGCAAGGATGACGTGCTAACCACGCAAACTAAACGAAAGGGGTGTAAGCGAACAGACACCTGGGGAGATGGAAAACCTAGATACCCCCCAAAGGATGAAATTCAACGGTTTAACCCATGACATGCATGGGATCAACCGGGGGCCTAGAAAAATTATAAGGAGGGAGCCTATTGTTAATGGGAGGTCTCAGGGTGGCCCCAGAGTAGAACCCTCTAGCCTGAATTAGGCCCGGGCCTAGGCTGTGGGAAAAACCCACCCCCCAAAATTATAACAACAAAGGACTAAAACCACTGGCATCAATAACCACCACATTAGGGTCGGAAAGGACTCCTAAACCTCTGGGTGGATCTAACCCCAAACGGTCCAAACCCCCCCCCCCCTTTTATCCCTGCCCAAGAGCAGGGAGAAGGAGGGATTTAGCCCCCACCTAAAGCTCCCACGATGACAATCATCGCGGGATAAAGGGAGCCTATGGACCCGTTGGGGTTAGGATGCCAGGTAGAGAGTAACTGGAAGTGATCCCCTAAGCACAGAATGGATCATCCAAAATTCCATCAATGTGTAAGTCCGAGGAGGCAAAGCCATTTACAATGACATTATAAAAATACATTCCATACAAGAATTTATACAAAACCCCACATGAACCATTCACCTTTCCCAATAGATCACTAAAAAAGAAAACACCTCCCTGAAAATACCAAACTTTCGAAACCTACAGATAGAAAGGGGTGAGAGAAAAAGCTTAAAAATTAAAAATTAATTATTATAAATTAATAATTAGAAGAGACCAGTAAGCCCATAAATTGATTTAATCAGTTTTTCCCGAGCTGTAGCCGTCCAAAAACGGTCTAAAGCTTTCGACCTCATTGAGGCCTGGAGGGGTAGTTGCCTTCAAAGTCCTAATCCAGCGCATTTCCCGCTGAAGTAGCACCTTGTTCCAATCTCCCCCCTAATTGGAATGTGTAGTCTGTCTAAGACCGTAAAGTTTACTTTAGCTAGTCTGTAATTATGTTTTTTGGCCACATGGCGCCCCAGGGGCAAGTATAAATTACAAATCTTCATATCGTGCATATGTTTCTCCACCCTCTTGCTGAGTTTTTGTCTAGTCTTACCCACATAGAAAGCACCACACTGACACTGCATGAGGTACACCACCCCCTGAGTCTGGCACGATGCGTAATGTCTCAGGGAGAAGTCTACCCCATTTGGCAGCGTCAGTGTGGTCCTCTGTCCAATAACTGAACATTGGGCACAATTTCCACATGGGAAGGTTCCAAAATTCTTACATGGATCCCTTCGTGAATTTCCTCTGTATTCACCTTGTGTGACTAAATTACCAATCGAACCTGCTTTTTTTATACGAAATAAGTGGGAGGGGCCTAACCAAAACACCCACGATTGGATCCTCCGTCAGGATCGACCAATGCTTAGTGATGATTTTACGAATCCTCTCATGTTCATTCGAAAACCACAGTATAATGCGTGTATTGTCATCCAAATTCTTTTTCTTTTTGGTTTTAAAAAGATCTTTCCTGGCCAAAGATTTAACCCGGTTAAAGGCCTTCTTAAGGCACGTTTTGGTATAGCCCCTACTTAACAATCTTTGAGTAAGTCCATCACTCTCTTTCTGGAAATCCTCCTCTCCAGTACAGTTCCTTCTAATCCGAAGGAACTGACTGAAAGGGATAGACCTCTTTAGAGAAAGTGGGTGGAAACTATCTGCATGAAGCAGAGTGTTCCCGGCAGTTTCTTTGCGTAACAGCTTGCTAGCCAGGTTCCCATTGAGGGCTTTTTGAATGCAGATATCCAAGAAGTTAACCTCATTGGGATCAAAGCTCATTGTAAAAAATAGATTGAAAGCATTGTCATTCATAAGTTGTAGACATTCCAACAGTTGTGTCTCCGGACCGTCCCAAATAAAAGGGACATCGTCTATGTACCTCTGCCACATCAAAATGTGACAGGTGTACATAGACGCACGTTCACTGGCCAAAAAATCTTTTTCCCACTCCCCCAGGTACAGATTCGCATATGAGGGCGCACAACACGTCCCCATAGCTACTCCCTGTACCTGGAGGTAGTGGGAATCTTTAAAAATAAAAACATTATGCCAGAGGATAAAGTCCAACATCTGAAGAATAAATGCATTGAACTTCCAGTCTGTGGTGGTTCTCTGTTTGAGAACTCTGTCCACAGCCACAATTCCCAGATCGTGGGGAATGCTATACCAAAACGTGGGGAATGCTGTTGTATAATGACTCTACGTCGATAGTCACCAAAATCGCCGCTTCAGGAATGACCAAATCCTCAATAATCCGTAACAAGTGGATGGTGTCCTTGGTATAGGACGGTAGGTCCATAACATGAGGTCTTAGGTGATCATCGATCACCTGGCTGATACCTTCAGAGATAGATCCATTGCCTGATACTATGGGTCTACCTGGTGGACTTTTAAGGCTCTTGTGCACCTTAGGGAGGGCGTATAGAGTAGGCAGTCTAGGATGTCTAGTTCTTATGAAATCCCATATTTCTCGAGTTATTGCTCCCTCATTGAAGGACTCATCAACAAGGATATAGAAATCCTGGTTGTATTTGTCCACCAACGAGGGGGCAATTTTTCTATAACACTTAGAGTCATTTTTATAGGTTTTCTATGATCAATTAAATCACTAATAGAACACTTTTTTTTTTTTTCAATGAAACTCATTCGTTTGGTGCCCCTTTCCTGTTGGGCTCGCTCTTTTTGTTCCCCTTCTCTCTTTTCCCCCTTCCCATCTGCACCCTGGTCTCTGAAACAAACATGGCCTCTTACATACAGACACACATACGCACACATACATACACACACACACACACACACACATACAGACAGGCACACATACAGACAGACACAAGCACACACACATACAGACAGACACACGTATACAGACACACACACACATAGACTGATAGTGATTTAATTGATCATAGAAGACCTATAACCTAAGAACTAATGGTATCAAACCAGTGCAAAAACAAAAACAAGATGGTGAGAGTGAGTGAAAGTGCACTTTCACTCACTCTCAACATCTTAGTTTTCCCTAGTCGTCATTCAGGACAGCCACCATGAGAGATAGTCTCCTCCTCTTCCTCTAGGAAACACTGCGCCAGCCCATAAATTCTCACTTCCCCTGCCAGACCTCAGTTATTAGTGTTTCCTCCGGTGGGGAGACACTGTGCAAGGAACCAGGCTAGCAGCGGTCAGGGAGACTGTGGCCATTTTCAAATCCCTTAGGAAAGCAAGGGTTGCCAGGGGGCTAAACTAACATTGCTTACCTTATATACAGCCACCCCTTCCTTGTCGAGCGCGGCATCAGGTTGTGGGGGCCCCTTATCGCGTCCACAGGGGCGCAGCAAGGCAGCAGTCCATTTTCCCTATGCAAGGGTATAGGCTGCACATTTTTCTTTTTTGGAACCAGCGCGCTGGTCGACGGGGGACGTCATTTCCGGCGGAAAACGGACCTGTTACCTTTGACCCGTGACTTCCTGTTCCGGGTCACGGAGCTGATAAGGGGCCGGGCTCAGGCTGGAGAGAGTCCGGATCGCACACAGGCAGCGTGAGACTCCCTGGGAAGCAGCCACCTGCAGTCATGTCTGAGGCTGATGCTACACCACCTCCAGCCTTCCTAAGGTAAGAGCACCCTGGGGAAGGGTCCTCTCTATCTAGGATTGCCCCTCCATGGTATGGTTCCTATCTTGGGGGGAGCAGACCCCCTGGGTGGTCGGGGGGGGGGGGGGGGTTCTGATCCCTGTTGTATAGAGCGGGTCTAGTGCACTTCCAGGGTTGTTTCCTGCTACTTCCTCCTGTTTTTAAAAAATAAATAAAAAAAAACTTTCTTTTTTTTTTAACATGTTTTCTGCCTATCTTCCTGCATGTATTTCAGAAAGCTACGGAAAAGACAGGGTCTACCCATAGCTCTAAGAGGAAGTGTGCCTCTTGCAGAGAAGTTTTAGGGGAATCATGGACTAGAGTCATTTGCAAGGACTGTATAGACTCCCTGGTCAGAGAGAGGGAATCTGAGCAGGAGTCTGGTTTGGCAGCCTCGGTGAAGGAGCTTTCTTCTACCTTTTCTTCATTTAAGACCCTTTTTGAAAAGTTTCAGCTCCCTACCAACCCTATTTCACAGGAAACAACCCCGCCACAAGCTCAGAGCTCTGCACCTGCCAGACCTGCAGTCACAGTTATGGCAGAGGAGATCTCAGGCCCTTCCGAGGTGGAGCTTAGGCAGCCAGATAGTGGCACCTCTGACTCTCAGGAGGAGTCAGAGGGAGAAGGCCTGGATGGGGAATCCAGAAGGCCTTCCAGGTATAAATTGTCCCTAGACGAAGTCGAGGACCTTCTAGGGGCCATTTACACAACCCTCGGGATACAGGAGGATAAGAAACCCCTGTCCCTCCATGACAGAATGTACAAGGGCTTAGGGGAACAGAAGAGAAAGGTTTTCCCAGTCCATGATGTTCTGGTAGAAACCATTAAGAAGGAGTGTCAGGATCCCGAGAGAAGACCTTTTTTCTCTGGCTCTCTAAAGAGAAGGTTCCCCTTCTCAGAGGATCCTACGGCCATTTGGAACAAGAACCCCAAATTGGATGCCGCCTTCTCGCAGGTGTCTAGACATACGGACCTGGCATTCGAGGATATGGGTGCCTTGTCCGATGTCATGGACAAGCGAATGGACTCTTTACTCAAAAAGACGTGGGAGTCTACTGTAGGCAACCTAAAGCCTGAAATGGCTGTTACGGTGGTAGCCCGCAACCTGGAGCATTTGCTGTCACAGGTTCAGGAGCACATTGAGGCTGGTACAGCCAAGGAGACTATACTGTCATCTTTCCCCACGATCCTAAGAGGTGTCGCATATATAGCAGACGCCTCTGCGGAATCAGTCCGCATGTCAGCCAGATCAGCGGCCCTGGCAAACTCAGCCAGAAGGGCCCTCTGGCTAAAAACCTGGCCTGGCGATAGCGCCTCTAAGGTTAAGTTATGCGGGGTACCCTTGACAGGTGACCTCTTCGGTCCCAGGTTGGACACTGTCTTAGACAGAACGGCGGACAGGAAGAAGTCATTTCCTCTCAAACGGAAGGCCCCAGTGCAGATGAAGAAGGGGTTTCGTCCGCAAAAACGAAAAGATACTCCTAAACCAGAGGGGCAAAAGAAAGCTTGGGGCCAAAGAGGCAGGGGCCGAGGAGGGGCGATTTTTCGCCCTCCTGAAAAGGCCCGCAAAGATCAATGACTCCCTAAGTCCGGTGGGAGGAAGACTGGGGGCCTTCCTTCCGCAGTGGGAGATGATCTCCCCCAACCGGTTCATCCTCGGGGTCATAAGAAGGGGGTACCACCTGGAGTTCACAAGTCCCCCTCCGCTAATGTTTCTTGTCACGCATCTTTCCAATTGCAGGACAAAAGCCGAAGCATTGTTGGAAGCTCTAAGGGAGCTAGAACAACAGGAAGTTGTGCGCAGAGTACCAAGAGGGGAAGGGATTCTATTCCCACATATTCGTGGTAATGAAACATTCCGGAAAATTCAGGATGATCCTGAATTTAAAGCCCCTAAACAGGTCAATTACCTACAAGAGGTTCCGCTTGGACCTGAGGGACGCGTACTTGCACGTCCCCATCGCAGAAGCCTCTCAGAGGTTTCTCCGATTGGCAATAGATCTAGACGGTACAATAGTGCACCTTCAGTTTCAAGCGCTGCCCTTTGGGCTATCCTCGTCGCCCCGCATCTTTACCAAGATCCTAGCGGAGGCCATGGCTTTCCTGCGGTTACAGGGAGTGTCAGTCATAGCATATCTGGACGACCTACTCCTGTTTGCCGGATCCCCAGATCAGCTGCTCAGGGACCTAGATCTAGTAAAGAGGGTCCTAACAGGTCTGGGGTGGTTGTTGAACTTAGACAAGTCCAACCTCATTCCTACACAGCGCATTGTGTACCTGGGATACCTGCTGGACTCAACGTGGTTGAGGGTCTTTCTTCCTTTAGAAAAGATCACAAAGCTGGACAGAGTGGTGGCCGCTCTTCAGTGCAGTCAGCAGGTCTCCAAGAGGTCTCTGATGTCAACGCTAGGCCTTCTAACCTCAGCCCTCCCAGCAGTGCAGTGGGCAGGACTGCACTTTCAGCCCCTGCAGACTTTTTTGCTAAAGATATGGGACAACAGTCAGGGGGATCTAGACACCCTAGTACACGTCCCTCACCACATAAAAAGATCCCTTTGGTGGTGGAGGAAAGAGGGGAACCTGTCGCAGGGACGTCTATGGCTTATTCCCGTCTCTCAGGTAATAACGACAGACACAAGCGGCAAGGGCTGGGGGGCACGTCTGGGTTCCCTGGTCACCCAGGGTACTTGGAAGGGCGACGACCTGAAAAGATCTTCCAACTGGAAAGAACTGAGGGCAGTAGGACTTGCCCTCAGGTTTTTTGGGAAGGTTCTTCAGGGACAGCATATACAGGTACGGTCGGACAACTCTTCAACCGTAGCCTATATAAACAAGCAGGGTGGCACAAGAAGTGGGGTCCTGCTGGCCCTAGCGATAGACATTTTAAGCTGGGCCGAGTCCAACACCCTCTCTCTCTCTCAGCAGTATTTCTGAGAGGAGAGAGGAACATAATAGCGGACTTTCTCAGCCGCAGGAGGCTGAGGGAAGGAGATTGAAGACCTCCTGGTTGAGGACCCAATCTCATTTCCGAGAAATGGGGTCCCCCAGATGTGGATCTCTTTGCGTCAAAAGACAACGCGAAAGTCCCTTGTTTTTTCTCCCTAAACAGGGGAGAGGGAGCTCTGGGAGTGGACGCCCTGACCCAAAGCTGGCAGTTCAGGACGTGTTACGCCTTCCCTCCTCCGGTACTGTTACCAGCGGTGTTGAGAAAATTTCAGCTAGAAGACACGGCTCTGATTCTAGTGGTCCCATACTGGCCAAAGAGGGCATGGTTTTCGGTTCTCAGACAGCTGGCAGCAGAGCCCCCCCCCCTGTTCCTTCCAGTTCTGGAGGATCTCCTCTCGCAGGGCCCAGTCCTTTGCCCCCGAGTACACCAATGGAAGTTGGCAGCCTGGCTACTGAGGAGGGCATTCTGAAAGCTAAAGGTTTTTCAGAAAGACTAATCTCTACCCTACTCAGTAGCAGGAAAAGGAGACGCGGCAGATCTATAAAAAAGTCTGGCTCCGCTTCAACGACTGGTGTGTAGCAAGCTCCCTTTCAGTGCAGAGTCCCATAGCTGTGCTGGAATTCCTGCAGTGTGGGACGGACAAGGGGTTATCCGTAGCCACTCTTAAGAGTCAGGTATCAGCTTATTTGGAGAAATCTCTGGCCTCCAATCCTTGGGTGGTCCGGTTCTTTAAGGCTCTGTCTAGGCAGAGACCAGTCAGAAGCCCACCCTTCCCCGGGTGGGACCTATCCTTAGTCCTGCAAAGTTTAACAGGACCTCCTTTTGAGCCCTTAGATGGATGTTTGCTAAGGGATCTCACATTAAAAACAGTTTTTTTGGTGGCGGTAACCACTGCCAGGAGGGTCAGTGAAATTGAGGCTCTATCAATTAGACCCCCGTTTTGTGTAATTTTTCCAGACCGGATAGTGCTTAAAACTGATCCGGCCTTTTTGCCTAAAGTGGCTTCGGGTTTCCACAGAAGCCAGGAGGTAGTCTTACCTTCATTTTGTCCCAACCCCTCAGGTGAAGGGGAACTGAAATTTCATTTTATAGATGTAAGGAGAAGCATCCTAAAGTACCTTGAGCTGACCAAATCAATAAGAAAGTCAGACTCACTGTTTATTTTATTTTCTGGGGCCAGAAAGGGTTTCAGAGCGTCCCGATGCACAATCGCCAGGTGGCTCAGGTCAACAATTGGCCAAGCATATACCTTATCAGGGAAGGAGATTCCTTCAGGTATCAAGGCACACTCAACAAGAGCTATGGCAACTTTTCAAGCAGAGAGGGCTGGAGCAACGCCAGACCAGATATGCAGGGCTGCAACATGGTCCAGCTATTCCACTTTCATAAGACATTATAGAGTGGATCTGGTGTCGGCAGGCGAGCAAGCCTTTGGACGCAAGGTTTTGCAAGCTGTAGTCCCACCCTAACTGGTAAGTGCTCGCTTATACTCTCATGGTGGCTGTCCTGAATGACGACTAGGGAAAATTAGAGTTACGCTTACCGGTAACGTCTTTTCCTGTAGTCTTTCAGGACAGCCACGGTTACCCACCCGAGTAATTTTTGGGGGGTCTTACGTAAGACCAGAACGCAGCTTGACAATGTTAATTGAATGTTATTAATGTGTTCTTGTGTCTCCCCAGCTGGCCGGAGGTTATTTCGAAATTTTTTTTTTTTTGCACTGGTTTGATACCATTATTTTCTTAGGTTATAGGTTTTCTATAATCAATTAAATCACTAATAGAACACATTTTTTTTTTTAATAGAACTCAATCGTTTGGTGCCCCTTTCCTGTTGGGCTCGCTCTTTTTGTTCCCCTTCTCTCTTTTCCCCCTTCCCATCTGCACCCTGGTCTCTGAAACAAACACGGCCTCTTACACACAGACACACACACACACACCCACACACACATACACACCCACACATGCATACACACACATACACACACATACAGACACACACACACATACAGACAGACAGCCACACACATACACACACACATAGAGACACACACACACACACACACAGACACACACACATACAGACAGACAGGCACGCACACATACAGACAGACACACGCACGACAGACACACACATACAGACACACACCTACACATACATACAGACACACACACACACATATAGACATATACACACACACATACAGACAGATACACACATACAGACACACACACACACACACACACACACACACACATAGACTGATAGTGATTTAATTGATCATAGAAAACCTATAACCTAAGAACTAACGGTATTAAACCAGTGCAAAAACAAAAACAAGATGGTGAGAGTGAGTGTAAGTGCACTTTCACTCACTCTCAACATCTTAGTTTTTTTTTTTGCACTGGTTTGATACCATTATTTTCTTAGGTTATAGGTTTTCTATGATCAATGAAATCACTAATAGAACACATTTTTTTTTTAATAGAACTCATTCATTTGGTGCCCCTTTCCTGTTGGGCTCGCTCTTTTTGTTCCCCTTCTCTCTTTTCCCCTTCCCATCTGCACCCTGGTCTCTGAAACAAACACGGCCTCTTACATACACACACGCACACACACACACACACACACACTTACATACACACACAGACACACACGCAGACACACACACACACAGACATACAGACAGACAGACACGCACACACACGCAGACACAGACATACAGACACGCACACATACAGACAGACACACGCACACATACAGACATATACAGACACACACACACAGACATACACACGCATACAGACACACACACATACAGACAGACTAATAGTGATTTAATTCATAATAGAAAACCTATAACCTAAGAAACTAATGGTATCAAACCAGTGCAAAAAAAAAAAACAAGATCGTGAGAGTGAGTGAAAGTGCACTTTCACTCACTCTTAACATCTTAGTTTTTTTTTTGGTTTTTTTTGCACTGGTTTGATACCATTAGTTAGGTTATAGGTTTTCTATGATCAATTAAATCACTAATAGAACTATTTTTTTTTTTAATAGAATTCATTCGTTTGGTGCCCCTTTCCTGTTGGGCTGGCTATTTTTGTTCTCTTTCCCTCTTTTCCCCCTTCCCATCTGCACCCTGGTCTCTGAAACAAACATGGCCTCTTGTAGGTCTTCAGTTTAGCCGGGTGGGCAATCGTTTTCCTGTGGGGTGGATGCCTTTGGCCTTGCAGCGTGGTTCGGATTAGTGGGCACCAGGCGAGAGCATAAAATCTGGAAGTTACGATGTACACACGTCAGTGGTAAATATAAAAAAACTTTGAAATATAACCTCTTTTGGGAACCAATATACTTTATTGGCTAGTTTTTAATATATTTCTTCAAATACTATATATTTTTTAGAAATCTGTATCTTTTTCCCCCCTGAAGAAAACCTATACCACATGTGGTCAAAACGCATTGGGGCTCTCTTTACATGATGTTCTACAGATAATGTGTTATTTTTGAAGGTTCATTGTATTGATGTAATACTGTATGGATTCAACACTGTATGCTATGCATGTCTTCCAGTTTGGATTTTAAAGCTCATGCTTTTACTGACGTGCTATTTTGTAGCATACTTTTTTGTAATAAAATATACTTTTTTATAATTCATTTAGAATTTTTGCTGCAATACAAAACCCCACAGGGAAATTCCTTATACTCTTTTCTATATCTTTATCGGGCGTGCAGCTAAACATTTGCTCACCTAGAGTATCATCACAAAATGTGTGACAAAAACTGAAATGTAGGTTCAGATTTTATGATTGTCTAACACTTTATTCCCATACTTTTGCAGATGGTGAATCTACATTTGTCATCTACGGTAAGATACTTATCATACAATGCAATTTATTTTAAAAATATTACTATCTTGACTTCAAATATGTCCACCCGTTGTGTTTGTTTTTTTTTTTGCACACATTTTCCTTTGTCCTCTATTATTAGACAGAATTAAGATGCATTTTTCAAAGTTAAAGAGGGACTGTACCTGAAATTTGAGAATTGAGAATTTGAGAATTGTCCGCTCTGTCTGCTTGGACCTGTGTGTGTCCCGGGAGACAGCCCGCCGGGACAGGAAGTGGCGTAAACTCCGTGGGAGTTTATGCCCGGAAGTGGGTGTAAATACCTGTCTTAGACAGGTATCTGCACCCCCCCCCCCCCTGAAAGGTGCCAAATGTGACACCGGAGGGGGGGGGCGGGTTCCGATGAGCGGAAGTTCCACTTTAGGGTAGAATCCCGCTTTAACACAAGTATCAAAGATAATGAAACCAAAAAAGATAGCTATATTATAACTAGGGGGGTAGACAGACAGACAATATATATAGATGTAGCGCTGACATTCCTGCTAGGCAATGTTAAACTATGGACAATGCTATAAATTGGTATTTGGCACCATCTAGTGGCCTAAATGTAGAAGGGACTTTGTCTATTTTCTGTTGAAGAACATAAGAAAAATGTTACAGGAAGTGATTCAATTGTTTACGTTATACAAGGACTTACCTACCCACAATGCTAGTTCACCTACCTATGAACACTCAGTGACTGAACAGCATGCTGGGTAGGCTATAAAGGGCCCCGCTCAGCCATTTTCTTTCTCTTATGGACGCGTGGCCTGCCTACAAGGATATGTGAGGAGGTGTTCCAGAGAGAGTGGCCTGCAGTAACTGCGGAGCGGAACAACCAGCGATACTGCCTCATACCTGTGTGCTGAAGAGACAGTGTGACCGGAGGACACCTGACAGAGCCATTTGAGGGTCCCGGTCTTCTTGCGGAACAAAACGGTGTGGCGGCGCTGGCTGGCAGCAGGACTAAGATGATTGGAGCGGAGGTTTCCAGTTTTCCAGACCTGGTGTGGTGAGAGGGTTGTTGCCCACAGTTTAACGCACTTTACACATTTAGACTCATACCACAGTGTTGCTGAGACCAGTAGTCCCCAAAGAAGGGTCGCACTCAATTAGACTGAATTCAAGCAGGCCTCAAGCCTACGTCTCACTGAGACACCAACACTGTGCGGTTCAGAGACAAATATACCAGAGGCAGTTATAAGTGTGTCACACCACCGGATCAATTTAAATTGTCAGCTTACATTGCCTTTTTGTCATGTTAAAACCCTTGGATTACAATACACTACAATATAATAGCTAGCAGAAGACAGAAGACCAAAGACTGCATCTTTCTCTGAGAGGCCTTGTGCATAGTTGCTGTACCAAGGGACTGCACCATACCTTAAGGGGGAGCTATTGAGCAAAGTGTACTGTACTGTGTTTGTTTAACATTGTATTACTGTGATTAGTCAGTTTGCTTGAAGTGGGAAAGTGCCCAGTGTCAGAACATTGTCACTTTGAGCACTAGTCCCACTTGGAGACATGCTTACAGGGGTTAACCAAACAAACTATATATATATATATATTAAGAAGTTGCGAATATTCATTGCATTGTCACATTACGTTTGTGTGGCAGTGCGGTTACCGTAACTACTGTTTATATCTGTCCTAGTAAAATTCTTGTGATTATGCTTAATATCCTTCAGTAAACGTATTCTAATATATACTTACAAAACAGTGAGGTTGTTTTATTGCAAGCATGGAACCCGAAGTGTCAGAGGTAAGGGTAGCCCTGAATGTCGGGGATGGCCAGTGGTAAAATTAACAACTTTGCAGCTCCCAAGGGAGTAGTGCGCTACATGGAGGTCCCACCCAGATTTCCCAACTGGAATGCCTGAATAGACCAGGGGAGGGGTCAAGAGTAGAGGAAGTCATGGACCCAGCTATGGACGCTCGATGGAGTCGAGAATTTGTGGGTGCGTCCCAGAAAACCACCATTCTCAGACTGCCAGGAGACCAGTGGTTTGATAGAGAGGTGCGGCAACTAATGTGGAGAGCGGTGCCGGAACAAGGCTGCTATTTGCTAGATTTAAAGCAGGATGTGCAGGAAGATTTTACCTACGTCCTCTTAGAGGGGAATGAAGCCACCTCAACAGAGTTCAAAGAAGGAATGGTGAGCTTAGCAAAAGGCCTGGATGGGCGGTACAAGAATCAGAAGAAAAGCCACCTGTGAAACAGCCAGGGAGTCCGTTGGCAAGAAGCTCAATGAGGGTCAGCCCAAACTCTGTGTGCCCAGGATTAGGAGAGAACCTGGAGCATAGGATGCTGCCAGCTTCCTTGTATTTGGATATGAGTCGTTTGGTGGACAACCTGATACAAAGCCACCAGACATCCACGAATGAGAGGTATCGGAAGCTGCCAATATTCTCAGGGTGAATACCAAGGCCTGAGGGAGAGGAAGATTTCGAAAGCTGGATGGATCAAGCAACGCAAGCCTTAGAGGATTGGAATGTCCCGGGACATCTAAGGAGAAGGTGGATTAGTGAAAGCTTGCTAAATCCAGCAGATGATGTCATCAGAGGTTTTAGGAGAGGAAAACCAGACTGTCATGCAAGAGATTATATTAAAGTCCTCTATGCTGTGTACAGGAGGGTAGAAAAACTATCTGACCTGATGTATCGGTTTGGACATACTCAACAGAGGAAGGGAGAGAAATTGTCGGCCTACATTGTCCGTATAGACCAGATCCTGCATCAAATCATTCTAAAAAAGGGCGTTAACCCTCATGAGGCAGACCAAGTCAGATTAGAATGGACTTTACAAGGGGCCAGACCAAACCATCCCATTGCCCTTTGGCTACTCCTAAAAGGCACCGGTGAGATTCCTTCCTATCCAGAATTGATGGGACTAGTGAGAGAAGAAGAGGCCATCTTGGAAGAAAAGGGTAGAGAAGCCCGGCTGGATACGGGCATCCCACAGAGGAGTGAGAGGGTCGCTGCTCATTCGATATCATTGGAAGGTATGGAATATGTTGGTGAGGAGGAGTACGAGTGGAGAGAACACCATCCGACTCCGGTAGCGGAATCCTTGTCAAAACCAACCTGGGCCAAGCTGGCTGAGGACAGACTCCAAGCTAAAGCCCTACCGCAACAAGCGTTGCTCTGGATGATGGGGCACAAACCAAGAGTCCAGATGAACGGGTGGATGTTCGGAAGTGCTATCAGTGTGGGGATCTTGGGCATCTCAGGGCCCACTGTCCAAAGAAGGACCTGAATTCTGAAATGTTAAGGGAGCTAATCAGACGTTTGTTGAAGGAACAACCGGTGGGAAACTCCAGGGGGTCTCAGTGAAGGAGCCAGCTGAGAACCCTGCTAAAAAGCAGAGCTCCAAGAGAAATGAAGGGAGAGTAATAAGACAAAAAAAAGGAAGAAGAGGGAGTCCTGAAACCTCAGGAAGCAGGAAGATGAGCGGACAAACAAGTAACCCGACACCGGGGTCAGGGAACCGAGTGCAGAAAGTCAATGCTTCACCGGTTTCTAGAACCCCCGGCTGGGTCTCTTCAGAATGTTCTCAAGAGAGCCCACTCAGGAGATACCATTCAAGGGAACTCAAACCCACCGCCCAGAATTAGCGACCAGAGTTCTGGAAATAGAAAAAAAGGGAGGAAGAAGGACAGCCTTACTAACAAGAGGGTGCAGTCCGAGAGCTTCTCGGACAAATTAGTGGGGCCATCCCCTCTTGTATCTGTGCAGATAGGAGTCTACACTAAAGCTTTACTGGATACAGGAGCGCAAGTTACACTGTTGTATCAATACTTTTTTGACAAACACCTAAGTCATATCCCCATCCGTAATTTGAAGGAGCTCGAGATCTGGGGGATTGGGACCCGATGTCCTTACGATGGTTACATTCCCATTCAAATCTCTTTTGGGCCTGCGACTGTAGGGAAAGAGGAGACCTTTGACACACTGGCTGTCATGTGCCCCAGACCCACTGGAGCTGGGCAGAATTCCATACTGGTGGGGACGAATACGGATTTAGTAAGAAGACTGCTGTTTGCTGTCCTGGATGCAGAAGGGAGCACCACCAATAAGATCCATCCGCAATTACGACAAGCTTACCAACGGGTGGTCAGAGAAAAGGAAGCTCCGAGAGGTGAAGTGGTGCGGCTGTGGATCTTCAACAGCAAAAGGACAATATGGCTGGGAGAGGTTTCTCACGTGAAGGCCACCGTAAAATTTTAACATGGGATCAGCCAGGCCCATGTCTAGTACTAGAAATGGACGAGCGAGCATGAGCAAAAGGATTGGAGATGGTTCCTGAGTTGGTTCCCACCCGTGACCTGCACCAAATGGGAAGAAGAGTGCCCATCCGATTAAAGAATGTGACTGACCAGCCAATAACGCTGGGGCCTCAGATGCTAGTGGGACACATCAGCGCTGCCAATCCCATACTTCCGGAAGAGCTGAATAGTGAGGAGAGTGGTCAGAGTCTTGTTATGGAAAATCTGACTGTCTGTAGAGCAAACAGACAAATTTCCTGTTTCTAATATAACCAATGATACTTTCCGTCTTAATGATATAATGCCTTACCTTTAGCCATTATCTCCCAGCCCCCTCATCCATGCATACATCCTTATCTCAGCCAACATCCATACATCACCTTCCCAGTCTAACTGCTTTCCAGCCAGATCCCATTAAAAGAGACATCACCAGTATTTCTTACGTGTTACTCTCAGCAAATGGCAGCATGTCTCTCTGACCTGAGCCGATGAAACTGCTTTATTTCCAATCAACTCAAAGCCACGCCCTGGAGGGTTTGCCTCCAACAGCAAAACCCCTCCTACAAAGCTTGTGGCCTCATGAGAGACACAGGATGTGAATGACCATATAAGGACACAGAACAACAATACAGGATGTTACAATACAGGGACATTTGTTTTTCTTCAAAAGAACCAATCACAGACATGTATACATTCAAAACAGACTAGCAGTGATGTGTGCAAACGGTCAGGTGAGAACCATGCTTTCAATGACAACGAACGATATAAAACCATGGCTCAGTGGGTCATAATATTTATATTGTTATGCTAAAGTTCCCATGTACACAGACATGTTCGCTTGGAGTCATTAATGCAGTCACCAAGAAGTGGCCAGTTTTCGCTGCCATTGGTCTTCCGCCAATGTCTGTATGTGCGAAAACGCTCACATGAGCGCATTACAGCAAAACCGACACTGGGGGGCATCTGACAACATACATTAATACAATTTTCTACACTAGTCTGAAGAAGGAGCTACAGCATTGTACAGAGAACTTGCCTCCGCCTTGGCAGGAGAGGGCGAAGACCCAGTTGAAGAGGTGGAAGAAGTTATTTGCTCAGAATGATTTTGATGTGGGATGTGCGAAGAGTGCTTAGCACATGATTCGTCTTCAGGAGGACAAGCCATTCTGTGAAAGAGCCCGGAGAGTGCCGCTTAGCGACCTAGAAGACCTAAGAGAACAGCTGGCCAAGTTAATAAGGTCAGGGATAATCCAGGAATCCCTATGCCTCTCAGATCGTGGTAGTGAGGAAGAAGAGTGGGTCCCTCCGCATGTGCATTGACTATCGCACGTTGAATTGACGCACCTTCCCCGATCAATACACCACCCCCCGCATTGAAGATGCACTGCAGTGCCTCACTGGAGCCAAGTGGTTCAGTGTGTTGGATTTGAAGAGTGGGTATTACCAAATTCACATGCATCCGGAAGACCAGGAGAAGACATCATAGAAACTTCCCATTGAGTTTCTATGAAGTCGAATGCCTCAGGGTCTGTCGGGGGCCCCTGCGACATTCCAACGCCTTATGGAAAGGACGGTCGGAGACATGAATCTCGTGGAGGTCCTAGTGTATTTGGATGACATTATCGTGTTTGGGAAGACTCTAGAATAACATGAGGCTCGATTGGAGAAGGTGTTCTCCAGACTTTATGAAGGGGGTTGACGCTGTCATTAGAAAAGTGTCAGATCTACCGGACTTTGGTTACATACTTGGGGCATGTAGTCTTGGCAGGAGGAGTTGCTACTGACCCGCAGATGTTGGAAGCTGTCACCAGCTGGCCCCGGCCAAGAACGGTAACTGAGCAGAGATCCTTCTTGGGATTCTGTTCTTATTACCGAAGGTTCGTAGAAAATTTTGCGACTATTGCCCGACCCCTCAACGAGCTACTGCACAAGGTCATGGGGGAAGAAGAAGAACAGGGGGTAAAGACAAAAAGGAGTGGTACTCGTAAGAAAGGAGAATCTGTACAGGATCACTGGACCCATTCATGCGAAGAGGCGTTCAAGAGACTAAAGAAGAACCTGACAGAAGTTCCAGTTCTGGCCTATGCTGACCCTAGTCTACCTTATGAGCTACATGTAGATGCAAGCGGAGATGGCCTAGGAGGAGTGCTCTACCAACATCAGGCGGGGAAGTTGAGACCCATAGCCTATGTGAGTAGGAGCCTTACCCCCTCGGAAAATAACTACCGTATATACTCAAGTATAAGCCGACCCTAATATAAGCCGAGGCACCTAATTTTACCACAAAAAACTGGGAAAACGTATTGACTCGAGTATAAGCCTAGGGTGAGAAATGCACAGCTACTGTTAGTGGAAAAGAGGGTCAATAATGCCCATTTGCAGCCTCACTGTGCCCATTTGCATGCCTCACTGTGCCCATTTGCAGCCATAGGTCCCCCAAACTTCAAACTTGGTAGTTAAGGGTTCCTAGATGCCCCCTAGCTGCAGCCAAAATTTGGGGTCTCTGGACCGAAATTACATTGCTGCAGATGGACACAGTTGACCGATTTTGGGGCCCTGTATCTTGGGGCCACTTAATGCTAGGAACCCCAAATTTGGATATTTTGTAGTGTTGATTCCACTGGGTTTACACACCAAATTCTGCTGCAGAAATGTGCTTGACTCAAGTATAAGCCGAGGGGGGCACTTTCAGCACAAAAAAATGTGCTGAAAAACTCGGCTTATACTCGAGTATATACGGTACCCTGTGCACAAGCTAGAGTTTTTGGCCCTCAAGTGGACGGTGGTGGACAAGTTAAGAGACTATTTGTATGGAGCCGAGTTCGCTGTCAAAACAGACAACAATCCTTTGACTTACGTTTTGACCACCGCCAAGTTGGATGCCACAGGACACAGGTGGATAGCAGCGTTGGCAGGGTTCCGGTTAAGTCCGGTTAAGTACAGGCCTGGGGTTGGAAACCGAGATGCGGATGCTTTATCTCAAAGGCCACACAGACAAGAAGAAAAACCAGCAGAATGGGCCTGTGTAACTGAGGAAGGAGTGCAAGCTTTGTGCCAGGGTCTGGATAAGAAGAGAAGTGGGGAGGTGACTGCAGAATATCTAGGGGTTTATCCATCTGGCATCCCTAGATGATATTGTGGACTGGCACAAGTGAGAGGAGAAGGTTTGCAGCGACTGTTGAAAGTGGACCTGAGGAGGGACCAAGTGGAGGACCCATTGGGTAGATTAGCAGTGCATGCCTTGAAGAATCAGAACCCCGAGTTGCTACTAAAAAGTTGTGAACCCGAGGCAAAGATCTTATACAAGGAATGGGATTGATTGAAACTCAAGGATGGAGTACTATATCAATGTTGTCTCACGGAGAATAATGAAAAAAGATGGCAAATGTTCCTCCCAGAGAAACATCAGGCTACTGTCCTAGCCTCTCTGCATGAGGAACATGGTCATTTAGATACAGAGAGAACCTTTCCGGCTGATTAAGGATAGATTCTGTTATAGACGAAAAGGGGATGGTGAACTAGGGATTATAGCGGTGCAAAAATAATGTAGAAGAGTCGGGGTTAACTCACAGTTCAATGCTCATAACACATATTGATTAAAAAAATAGTTTTATTACATATAGAAAATTACATCAACACAAAAAATATATATAAGGAAGGTTATCAATGTGTATTTAGCAAGACTTAATCATAAAAAGTCATGACAAATAATGATTAAAAATTCATTTGAAACAACATATAGTCATTTGTATAGAGAGCAATCCAGAATTATCATTTGATTCGAGTGATACACATGGAGTTTATAAAGACGGTTCAAGATTACTATGAATAAGATGACCTGAGATGGACTAGGTACGTCTTAGTAGACAATTCCGACATGTTTCGCCATAACAATGGCTTCCTCAGGGTAGGTCTACTTTGCGAAATTAATATATCTAATGAAAAAAACGTCATAATTAGTCCAATTTAGTGATAAATAAGACCAGAGATAATCCAGTGTTAAAGTCAAATAGGGGATAGGGATTTCTCATAGAGATAGCCCGGGAGGATTCCACTGATTGCTAATCCAGAGGAGGTGCCCTCACCCCTCCTCCCCTGATGGTAAGAAAAACAGGGGGATCCCTTTTAAAGCCATCCACAACTTACCCAAGTCGGTGTATAGGTCAGATTCGGCTCAAACTGTGAAGTAAGGCAGTCATAAAGGATGCCTGAACTGCTTAGCAGAAGGCGGGTCAAGCCAGGTCAGAAATTGGATATTTTATCTGGTTTAGAAAGAGGAAAGAAGCAATGTTTCAAAGGAGAAAATGAATAAAAAAGTAATTTATATAGTGTTGTAAGTCCATGAGAGATTGATTCATGGACATAACGCCATACACTATATAAAGGACAAATGTCTCAAATATTTACTTACTTGGATGATTTAGAGAATACTGGTAGTGAAGTATAATGGGGGAACCATGAAATTCTGGGAAGAGGTAATTAATAAACGGGAGGCACCTGAAAAAGCATTAAATAAACAGGAGGTTCCAATATTATGAGAGGTAATAGTTGGGGGAGGGGGGAGAGGTAAATTCGTTATAATTACAGGCAATTATGGTCCAATACCTGTGTTAAGATATGAAGTAAAGAGCCAATTCTGCCTAAACTGGGCAATTATGGGCACCCTTAGGAAAGGGGGGGGATGTCCAAGCGGCCAAAGGTCTGCGAGAAGTTGAAGAGAAATATGTATTCAAACAAACCCACTTGGATAGAATAGAAGATAGTGCCAAAAGGGATCGAAACATAAGTGGCAAAGGGATTTAAATAGCTTACTTGGATGCAGACAGGTGCGGTGCGTCAGGTGCCTCCAGAGTCCCGTAGCAGACTGAGCTAACAGGCTGGTTTTTATACCCGCCTTCCAGATCGAGGAGGCGTGGGGACCGCCCCTCGATCAGCGGACGAAAGAGCCTGTGCGCAGGCGCACCACACACTTCCGCCAGGAGCCTACAATGACCATAGTTCCCGGCGGTGCGTGTGTAGTGCGTGGTGACGTCATCGCCGAAGTACGGCGAGTTGCTGGCAAGGGCTAGAGATGGGCGGGCTGAATAGCACCGCCCTCGGGTGTCCATGCTAAGTAGGGAGGCATTCCCAAGGAGACGTACCCGCCCTCCAATCAGCGGCCGAATCTTGACAACCGAACGATAGAATTAGGGTGCTTAGGAGGAAAGAAAAAAAGGGGGGAGGCAAAGAAGGATAAAGCCTGAGGGGTGTGTTCGAGGGGCAGTCCAGTGGATTACAGAGGATATCTCACCCAGTCACAATCTCTGATTTAGTACGATCAATACCAAATAATCAGAATTGGACATATTTGGGTCATATCTATTGGGAGACCTTAAGGGGCTGGTAAATAAGTGGAAAAAATTGGACAACGATACGTAAACGAATTTAGACATATCAGGCCAAATTAGAATTGGTCAGGTGTCTATTAAGAATGTTTAAATTAATTGCAACAGGGGCAGATTAACAAGGTCAAATTAGTAATATACAGTCGAAATTTAATTCCCATACAGTATATTTGATAGGGTTTAACAATATTCTAGATTAATTTCCATGTGTATTGAGAAATATCATGAATTTTTTTAGAAAACATTTTTCAAAAGTTCAATGGAAAATAAAGGAGCAGGCTTTGGCGCATGTTGGTAATAACCTCAACGGACGAGAACCATAGGGAGGGGGCATTTGTTGGATATAATTTGGAGGCTGAGGAGAGGAAAATTAGGACATGGAAGGTACAAGGGTTGGAAATGGAGATGGGCTTAAGGGGGGATAGGGGAAATGAAGAAGGGGGGGGAAAGTTAGGGAAAGAGTTAAAGAAAAGATTTAAAGCTGATATATTCGTTCATGCCCGGATATCTAGTGGCATCTAAGGTATATATCCACCTAGTTTCGAGTTGAAGAAGGCGGTTATCAATGTCCCCTCCGCGTATATTGAGGGGTAGGTGTTCAAGGGCAGAAAATAAAATTGCAGTAGGATCAAAATTATGTTTTTGGGCTACATGGCGATTAATTGCTGTTGAGATTTTCTTTTTAGATAAGGGTTTAATGTGGTCCTGTATACGGATAGAGAAGGCTCTCTTTGTTTTTCCAACATAGAAGCATCCACAGCGACAGGTGGCTAAATAGATGACTCCTACAGTGTTGCAGGTAACCCGATGTTTGGGCTTGTATAGATTCCCATTTGGTAGTAGCGTGCTATTGGAATTGGACAAAAATGTACAGGAGTCACAGTGACCACAGGAAAAGGTTCCTGATTGGTCCATTTTTCTGTCATCTGGGGCGTAAAAATGACTAGAGGTTAGTTTGTCACTAAGAGATAATGGTCGCCGGTAAGTGATTTCCGGATATGTTTTCACATATAGTCCTACTATGGGGTCCGATGATAGCAGGGGCCAAAATGTATTTATGGTATTCCTGATCTGAGCCGATTGATTTGAGTATTGGGTAATGAGACGTACAGGTTGATTTAGTTGAAGATTTTTGTCTCTAAAGATTAATTCCTTTCGTTCCAAGCATTTAACTTTATTAAATGATTTAACTTTATTAAATGATTGTTTAAGTAAATTATGGCTGTAGCCTCTTGATTTCAATCTTCGATATAGTTCATAGGATGATTGGTAAAAGTCTTTATCATTAGTACAATTTCTTCTTATTCGTAAGTATTGGCTGTACGGTATACTTTTTAAAAGATTTTTGGGATGAGAACTGGATGCATGCAATATAGTATTGCCCGCCGAGGCTTTTCTATATAATGAAGAGTATAATTTACCTTCATTATCGATGGTTATAGTGAGATCAAGGAAAGTGATCATTTGTTGGCTATAGTCCAGAGAGAATTTAAGATTGTATGTGTTAGTGGAAATCTTGTCAAAAAAACGTTGTAAGTCTGAATAAGTACCAGTCCAAAAAATTAAAATATCATCGATATATCTCAGCCAGGAGAGGATGTGTTGGGTAAAACACCTCATCTCCGGGTCCGAGAGAATTTCCTTTTCCCACCCCCCCAGATACAGATTGGCGTAGGAAGGGGCACATTTAGTGCCCATTGCTACGCCCTGTATCTGGAGGTAGTGGGAAGATCCAAAGGTGAAATAGTTCTTGGTTAGAATAAACTTAAGTAAAGATAGAACAAAGTTGTTGTATTGTTGTGCATTGGGGCCAAGACATTCTAGTTGTTTTGCTATAACTTCCACACCTCTTTCATGAGGTATGGCGTTATAGAGGCATTCAACATCTAACGCAACAAGGTATGAGTCTTTAGGTAGTTGTTGATTTTCAAGGATACGTAATAGGTGAATAGTGTCCTTAATGTGGGATGGAAGTGCAGAGACCAATGGGGCAAGATGTTTGTCTACGAGCTCACTAGCTTTTTCTGTAAGTCCTTCGCAGCCTGAAACAATAGGCCTGCCCGGAGGTTTTTTTATTGATTTGTGGAGTTTGGGGAGTGAATAAAATGTCGGGGTTTTAGGTTGAGTTACATGTAGGAATTTCCAAGTATTGGTATCTATAGTTCCCTTTTTGGTTGCATGAAAAATTAAATTTTGATAATCTAAAATATAGGATTTGATTCTGGTAGGTCAAATGGGTCTGTACCAATCGTGGTTGTCAAGGATGTCGTGGCACATATTCATGTAAGCCAGGACATCCATGACAACCACGGGATAGATTCTATTGGCCCAACATACGAAGAGAAGTGGAGAGTTACTGCCACAGAGAGCGGCCCCTATGGGTCATTTGCAGAGCCAAGAGCCCCTGGAGTTTGTGTGCATTGACTTTCTGTGCTTGGAGCCTGATATAGGTGGAAGAAGCAACATTCTAGTGGTAACAGATCACTTCATCCGCTATGCACAAGCCTACCCTACCAAATATCAAAAAGCCAGCATGGTAGCTAAAGTGCTCGTGGAGAAGTTCTTCATACACTACGGGTTATCAGTGAGGATCCATTCGGATCAAAGAAGGGACTATGAGAGTTGGTTAGTACGCCAGCTGTGTACTCTTCTGAGCATCAAGAAATCACGCACTACACCCTATCACCTCAGGGTGACACTCAACCGGGGCGGTTCAATAGGACCCTGCTGAACATGTTGGGGACCCTGTAGCCGGACAAGAAGCAACACTGGGAAAACCACATTGCAGCACTAGATTACGCATACAACTGTACTGAGAGTGATGTCACTGGATATTCTCCATATCGGTTGATGTTCGGAAGAGAGGCTCCCTGCTGACTTGGCTTTTGGTAGCTCTTTGGATGATGTCCCCCTTACCTCACATAAAGGATATGTAAATCGACTGAGGAAGAATCTTAGACAAACGTATGAGCAAGCAGTAGAGCATGCTGCTGTTAGGGAGTCCAGAAACAAACGGAACTTCGACGCCAGGGTGAAAATTCAAGATCTACAGCCAGGGGATCGAGTACTATTAAAGAATCTGGGCATACCAGGGAAGCACAAGTTGGCAGACAGATGGAAGTCACAGCCTTTTATTGTATGTAAGCAGGTCCCTGGACTGCCAGTGTATCAGATCCAACCAGAAGGAGAGTCGGGCCAAAGAAGATGTGGCATAGAAATCATCTGTTACCATTGTCTGATACAGTGAGGATTCCAGCAGTTCCTCAGACATCCCCTGAAAGATTAACCCCGGCTTGGACCCATTCAAAAAGAATCAAGTCAGGGGAAACCAATGAAAGTGATGAATCTGAAGACGACTACGAATATTCAGAAAACCCTACTTTAAGATCATCATCAGAAAAGAGAGATATGGGAGCAGTCGATGATGTGGTGTCCTTGCCTGCGGAGTTCTGGACAGAGGAAGAAGAAGTGACGGATGTTAGGTCTGAGACAATTGCCTCTGGAGAGCAGATTGGAGACTTGATAGATTTTCTTGGTGAAGAACTGTCAACCTTAGAGATTGAGGAGCTGAAACAGACTTCTGGAATCAAAATTCAGGATTCGTCTATCAGTACCAACACTCAAATAAGAGAGCAAGTCAAAGTGGAAGACTCAACAAAGCAGGAGGAGAATCCCTTGACTATGACGTTGAGACAGAAAGTGCACCCACCACAGAGACTCATGTACGATATGTTTGGGGAGAGTTCCGAAGAACCAGTTCACACAGTTCACAGATCTGACCCAGAGGCTACACCCCCTACTGTCAATTGGATAGGGGGTGAATCTACCTTAACCTATGACACTGCAGGGTGGGACACGGCAATTGCCATGGCCTTATCAGAAATTGATTGTGAGCTTACAGCTGATGTATACAAGTTAATTAGAGAGAGCCCAGAAGTGTGTAATTATTTGTCTACGTTCAGCTGGGACTAAAGTTATAACTTATTTCATGTTGTAAGTAAATTTCAATTCTATCTTTGGGGACCAAAGATTTGAAGCAGGGGGAGTTTGTAGCACTGACATTTCTGCCAGGCAAGGTTAAACTATGGACAATGTATTTGGCACCATCTAGTGGCCTAAATGTAGAATGGACTTTGTCTATTTTCTGTTGAAGAACATAAGAAAAATGTTACAGGAAGTTTATTCAATTGTTTACATTACACAAGGACTTACCTACCCACAATGCTAGTTCATGAACACTCAGTGACTGAACAGCATGCTGGGTAGTCTATAAAGGGCCCCGTGCGGCCATTTTCTTTCTCTTCTGGACGCGTGTCGGGCCTACAAGGATCTGTGAGGAGGTGTTCCAGAGAGCATGGCCTGCAGCAACTGCGGATCAGAACAAGCAGCAATACTGCCTCATACCTGTGTTCTGAAGAGACAGTGTGATGAGATTGGGAAGGATCTAGAGACACCTGACGGAGCCATTTGAGGGTCCCGGTCTTCTTGCGTAACGAAACAGTGTTACAGCATTGGCTGGCAGCAGGACTGAGACGATTGGAGCGGAGGTTTCCAGTTTTCCAGACCTGGTGTGATGAGAGGGTTGTTGCCCACAGTTTAACGCACTTTACACACTTAGACTCATAACACAGTGTTGCTGGGGCCAGTAGTCCCCAAAGAAGGGTCACACTCAATTAGACTGAATTCAAGCAGGCCTCAAGCCTATGTCTCACTGAGATACCAACACTGTGCGGTTCAGAGACAAATATACCGGAGGAAGTTATAAGTGTGTCACACCACCAAAACTGTTTAAATCATCAGCTTACATTGCCTTTTTCTCTTGTTAAAACCCTTGGATTACAATTCACTGCAGTATAATAGCTAGCAGAAGACAGAAGACCAAAGACTGCATCTTTCTCTGAGAGGCCTTGTGCATAGTTGCTGTAGCAAGGGGCTACACCATACCTTAAGGGGGAGCTATGGAGCAATGTGTACTGTACTGTGTTTGTTTAACATTGTATTACTGTGATTAATCAGCGTGCTGGAAGTGGGAAAGTGCCCAGTGTCAGAACATTGTCATTGTCACTCTGAGCACTAGTCCCACTTGTAGACATGCTTGCAGGGGTTAACCAAACAAACTATATATATATATATATATATATATATATAAAGAAGTTGTGAATATTCATTGCATTGTCACATTACGTTTGTGTGGCAGTGCGGTTACCGTAACTACTGTTTATATCTGTCCTAGTAAAATTCTTGTGTTTATGCTTAATATCCTTCAGTAAACTTATTCTAATATTTATTACAAAACAGTGAGTTTGTTTTATTGCAAGCATGGAACCCGAAGTGTCAGAGGTAATGTCGGGGATGGCCAGTGGGAAAATGAACAACTTTGCAGCTCCCAAGGGGAGTAGTGCGCCACATAGAAATACAAAGAAAGAGAGAGATATGGGCACTACCCATCAATCGAAAGAAAACAAAAATTGCAGTGTTCCAAAAGAAGAACACTAAATGAGTTCTTCCTTTACATTACTACTTCCCACCCGCCCATAGTACCCGTACAATGATGTACCAGTATGTCACTTAGTACATGCACACTGGCACACCCCCTTGGGTAAAATAAAAACGTGTGAAAAATTAAAAAGCTGAAAAAAGTGGAAAAATATCATTTAATTTCTTTGCTTTCCAAAAAATTATGAAAACATTACAACTTCAAAAACTCACCATGCCTCTTACTAAATGCCCCAGACTGTTTACTTTGTAAAAAGGTCATTTGGGGGATATTTGTACTGGCATTTTAAGGGCCTCAAGAAATGAGATCCATCAGTATATCAGGATTGATCAATTTTCAGATATTCAGATAATATATTTATATATAAATATATAGCTATATATTTTCAGATATACACCATACAGTAGTTTGTAGACACTATAACTTTCACACAAACCAATTATACACTTATTGGGATGTTTTTACCAAAGACATGTAGCAGAATACCTTTTGGCCTTAATGTATGAAGAAATTTTGGTTTTATTGGATAAGTTTCATAACAGAAAGTAGAAAGTGTTTTTCTTTTCAAAATCTTCAGTCTTTTTTCGTTTATATATTAAAAAATAAAAAAAAAACTGTGGAAATCCAACAACAACAACAAAAGAAAGCTCAATTTTTGTAAATAAAATGATATCCATTTAATTTGGGCACAGCGTTGTATGACTGCACAATTGCCAGTTAAAGTAGGGCAGGGCTCAATAGAAAAAAATGGCCTGGGGTCTCACCAAGAGCCTCAGGCCCTGTACTTTCGATCGGGACCCGGATCTCCTGATTCCAGGTCACCTGATTTGCTGTAATAACCTCTGATTGGCTACCACAGGGATCAGTCATTGTGAAGCCCGCCCCTGTGTTTTTTTTCTTTCTGTGAATGGAGAGGATACATTGAATGGAATGGATACATCGTATCTCTCTCTTTCCTTGAAGAAAGGTTATTGTAATACCCTCCACACTCCTCTCCTGTACATACTGCCCACTGTCATACCCTCCACACTCCTATCCCATACATACTGCTTGTCGTGGATATTCCACTACACTCTTGTGCTAATAAGCGTCCATTTCCGTCATAATGATATAATGACTTACCTTTTAGATCGTATGTCTCCCCTGGTTTCCCATTCCCCAGTAAACAGACATCACCAGCATTCTTACGTTCTTAGCTCCATCAGCATCACTGAGCTCTCTCAGCCATGCATCTCCTTTTATTTACATATCAACAGGAAGCCACACCCTGGAGGGTTTGCCTCCAACAGCTAAACCCCTCCTACACAGTTTGTGACCTGACAGGAAAATGAACACAGGATGTGAATGACCAAATAAAGACATGATACAGGATAAATGAATTTTATACATTAACCAATGAATGATGACTACAAATCCGCTGATAGGCATCCTTAATAGGGATGAGCCGAACACCCCCCCCCGTTCGGCTCGCACCAGAACCCGCGAACGGACCTAAAGTCCGTGCGAGCTTTAGAACCCTATTAGTTATAATGGATGCGAACATTCAAAATTAAAAGTGCTAATTTTAAAGGCTAATATGCATGTTAATGTCATAAAAAGTGTTTGGGGACCTGGGTCCTGCCCTAGGGGACATGTATCAATGCAAAAAGAAGTTTTAAAAACGGCCGTTTTTTCAGGAGCAGTGATTTTAATAATGCTTAAATTGAAACAATAAAAGGTGTAATATTCCTTTAAATTTCGTACCTGGGGGGTGTCTATAGTATGCATGTAAAGGGGCGCATGTTTCCCGTGTTTAGAACTGTCTCTGCGCAAAGTGTCATTTTTGAAAGTAAAAAAGCTATTTAAAATCACTCGCGGCTAATGTTAATTGACGGCTCCCGTAATACAGAGAACAGTCATTCATTGAAACTCATTCATAAAAAAAAGTCATTGATAAAAAAGAAAAAAAAAATGAAAAGAAAAAAAGCGTAGGGGTCCCCCCAAATTCAATAACCAGGCCCTTCAGGTCTGGGATGGATATTAAGGGGAACCCCAGCCAAAAAAAAAAAAAAATGGCGTAGGGTCCCCCTCAAAATCCATACCAGACCCTTGAGGTCTGGTGTGGATTTTAAGGGGAACCCTAGCCAAAAAAATGGCATGGGTCCCCCTCAAAATCCATACCAAACCCTTATCCGAGCACGCAACCTGGCAGGCCGCAGGAAAAGAGGGGGGGACGAGAGCGGCCCCCCTCCCGCCTGAACCGTACCAGGCCACATGCCCTCAACATTGGGAGGATGCTTTGGGGGTCTAAGACCCCTAAAGCACCTTGTCCCCATGTTGATGAGGACAAGGGCCTCTTCCCCACAACCGTGCCCGGTGGTTGTGGGGGTCTGCGGGCGGGGGGCTTATCGGAATCTGGAAGCCCCCTTTAACAAGGGGACCCCCAGATCCCGCCCCCCCCCCCCTGTGTGAAATGGTAAGGTGGTACTTTTACCCCTACCATTTCACCAAAAACGTGGCAAAAATGGTAAAAATGACAGGAGAAGGTCTTTGACAATTCCTTTATTAAAATCTTCTTTCTTCTTTCTTCATCCTTCGGTTTCTTCATCTTCTCCTTCCATCATCTTCTTCCATCTTCTTCTTCCTCCGATCCGCTTCTTCTTGCGCTGGTCTTCTCGTCCGGCATCTTCTTCCGTCGGCGTCGATGTTGGTGTCTTCTTGGGCCGCTCCGCGCAATGGAAGGCTCCCGCTATGTGAGGCTCCGCTCCGTCTGACAGGTCTTTTAAAACGGAGGGCACCTGGTGACCCCGCCCCCCTCTGACGTCATGGGGAAAGCCATCATGGAATTCCCCATGACGTCCCCGTGCTTCAGAGGGGGCGGGGTCACCAGGTGCCCTCCATTATAAAGACCTGTCAGACGGAGCAGAGCCTTACACAGCGGGAGCCTCCCATTGCGCGGAGCGGCCCAAGAAGACACAGAGACACCGACACCGACGGAAGAAGATGCCGGACGAGAAGGACGAGAAGACCAGCGCAAGAAGAAGCGGATCGGAGGAAGAAGAAAATGGAAGAAGATGGAAGAAGATGACGGAAGGAGAAGATGAAGAAACCGAAGGATGAAGAAAGAAGAAAGAAGATTTTAATAAAGGAATTGTCAAAGACTGTCTCCTGTCATTTTTACCATTTTTGCCACTTTTTTGGTGAAATGGTAGGGGTACTTTTGTACCCCCTTACCATTTCACACAAGGGGGGCCGGGATCTGGGGGTCCCTTTGTTAAAGGGGGCTTCCAGATTCCGATAAGCCCCCCGCCCGCAGACCCCCACAACCACCGGGCACGGTTGTGGGGAAGAGGCCCTTGTCCTCATCAACATGGGGACAAGGTGCTTTGGGACCCCCAAAGCATCCTCCCAATGTTGAGGGCATGTGGCCTGGTACGGTTCAGGCGGGAGGGGGGCCGCTCTCGTCCCCCTCTCTTTTCCTGCGGCCTGCCAGGTTGCGTGCTCGGATAAGGGTCTGGTATGGATTTTGAGGGGGACCCCACGCCATTTTTTTTTGGCTGGGGTTCCCCTTAATATCCATCCCAGACCTGAAGGGCCTGGTTATTGAATTTGGGGGGACCCCCACGCTTTTTTTTGTTTTTTATTAATGAATGACAGTTCTCTGTGTTACAGGAGCCATCAATTCATTAGCCGCGAGTGCTTTTAAATAGCTTTTTTCCTGCAAAAATGACACTTTTTTGCAGGGAAAGTTCTAAGCACAGGAAACCTGCCCCCCTTCACAGGCCACCTATAGACACCCCCCAGATGTGATACTGCAATGCTGTTCTAACAGCACGCACACACATATCCCCAGAAATAGAGCACATATTGTCAGCAGCACACTGACACGCTGACACTGACTGAAACAGAATATGCGAGGCCGCCGGCACCGTACCGTGGGGCGTGTACTAAAGCCCCTGAGCTATAATTGGCTACAGGCATCCTGCCTGTAGCCAATTATGGCTCTCCTCGCTGCCGGCGCTGTGATTGGCCAAGCATGCAGGGTCACAGTGCATGCTTGGCCAATCATCAGCCAGCATTGCACTGCACGGGCCGCAATGCATTGCGGGGCCGCTCGCATCACACGAATTTGATGCGAGCGGCCCCAATAGTTCTGGGCTCGCCGAGCGAGCGAACGCCCGGTGCTCGATTCGAACATGGGTTCGAATCGAACACCGGGCCCATCCCTAATCCTTAATATACATTGTTCCAGAGAACAATGCATACCTGGATTATGCTACCCTTTCTTGTGGATGGAAGGTTATCTGCAGATGCACGCTGCGAATCTCGACATGTGCTGATCAGACACAGCAGAGACAATGAATGAATGACAATCCCAGGAAGTTTTCCACTACCTAACGGATCTCAACTAGCGTCAGTCTGCCCCAGTCAGCTCTTTAGAGCGGGCTAGGGGAGAACGAACACAGGGAGACTTATGACAATACATATTAAAATACATCCAATACATTACATTTTCCACAACAGCTCCTCCTCTTTGTCATATGATCCCATGTGTCCCTCGATGAATCTCGATCTTCTTCTTACACCTGGCCTTACAGTCCATAAAAAGGAAAACATGACTTGACATGTAGACTCTGTTCTTCAGGAGAGATGACATGGTGAGCTGTAGTAGTCGTTGGTCAGTCTGGGATGCTCTGTATCTTGTTCGTGGGTCTGGCTTCGGGGCATCTCATCGAGGAAGATGTGGTCATCTGCTCGTCCTCTGGTCACGCGTCCAATCAGGCAACAGGAGCACCTCATCACGGCATATAGAAGGAATAGAAGCAAAGACAACATGAGTAAATATACCCCTACTTCCTTCAACTATGATCCGCTGCAAAAATAAAAAATGTAATCCCTGAAGACTCCCAGACCCTTAAGAGGATTCCAACCTTCACTAGCTATAGCTCTGGCTTTTGCCTTTTAGGTTTCTTAGCCTTATCCATATGGGCCTGAACTTTGTCACCAGTATCCCCGATCCAGGTATAGCAATCTTTACCTATGAATTCCCAGGAACCCCCCTTGGATTGTGGGAACTTCCTTGTAGCTTCAACAGTTACATGAAAACATCCCATCCTCAATGGATGAGAAATTGTTCAATTGTTTCATAAGCTCAAGCCCCCACTGTGTACAAGCAATTCCCTTCCAGCTGTCCCTGCCATTCTTACCTTCTCTCGCGCCATCAGATCCTCGCGATCGGCCGTGACATAAGATGCTGGGAGGAGTTTCATCAGCAAACATGAACCTCTTTCCTTAGGGAAATTACTTTAGAGTTAGCTGTAGATCTGCATTAATACCAAACTAAAGTTGAAGCACACTTATGGGCTACCTAGTTATCCCGATACCAAAGCTGGCAAGAACCAGAGCGATTGTTAAAATAATTAATTTTACCCTCTAGAAATGTATTGTTAAGTTCTATTGACAAGTGTCTGTTTGGTTTTTACTAGTTTGTCAAAACTCCTCACACCAATATGAACATCCTATATATCACACACCGCTGTCATTGTTGGGGCACTAGAGCTCAGTGGAGACTCAGAGTAGACCCAATAATGTGTCCTGTTCACTTTCTTAGCTAGTTGGAAAATACACTTTAAAAATAAAATTAAACAAAGATACTTCACATCCTTGTTGTCTTGTTCTTCAATCTTCTTTACAACGACCCAGTCACCTGTCACAAATTTGGCTAGAATTTGATTTGATATGGGATTTGTATTGCGCCGAATGCGCTCCTTTAGGAGCGTGTCTAGGCACACAGAGACCCTAAAATCAAGTGGAGATTTCCAATAGAACCTTAAAAAAAAGAGCCAAGGGTACTCAATATGAAAGAGGTAAAGTAAAACAGAAAGAAACCGGGGAGGGGGGGGGAAGGGACTAAACCGTCCAGATGGGGGAGGAAAAAGCGCATACAAAATCCATGTTTTTTTGCACAATTCCTATTCTTCATCAGATTATCCGTAAGCCTGGATAAAGAGGAAGGCTTTAAACCATTCTTGAAACTCAGGAGGGAGGGTAAGAACCTTAGAGATGCTGGAAGGGAGTTCCACAGCTCATTGCCTATTGTAACCAGGCGTCTGTTACCAGTAAATTTTAGTCTGCTGATCGTCGGTTCTGTGAGAATTAAGTTAGCTGATCGGAGTGGTCTTGACGGTACATAGTGAGAGGCCCATTCAGACAGATAAATTGGGCCCAGTTTCCGGTGTGCCCTATACATATAGCACATTGCCTTGAATAGTACTCGATTGGCGATTGGAAGCCAGTGCAGTCTTTCCAGCACAGGAGAGATGTGGTCTGTTCTGGTGCATCCGGAGACCAGGCGAGCAGCTTAATTCTGAGTCGCTTGCAATTTTCTTTGCCACTTCAATGGAAGTCCAAGAAAAAAGATGTAAGAGCAATCCAACTAGGAATGTACAAGGCCCTGTACGAGATTTCGCCGGTTTTCGTGTGAGAACAGATCTTTAATTTTCCGTCTCTGTATATAGAAGTTGGAGTTTTTGATACAGAGTTTAGGCGTGAGGTATAAATGACAGGCAGGAATCAAAGATGATACCTAGGTTCCTGACCTGTTTTGCTGGCATTGGGATGGGGCAGAATGAAGTGGGCCAGGCCAAGAGGAAATTGGTGGTTGATTGAGGGCCCACCAGCATCACCTCTGTCTTTGCTTCATTAAGGCCTAGCTTGTTATCGGCCATCCATTTTTGTATGTGAAGGAGTCCATTTCTCAGTTGTAGGTGCATATTTGGCCCATCGTCAGCGTCCACCAGAATCTGCGTGTCATCTGCGTAGATCTGGCATGCTAGTTTGTGTGTAGCAATAATGTCAGCGAGTGGGCACATATAGCAGTTGAATAGCAGGGGCGACAATGCCGAGCGGTTAGTATCATTGGTTTGAAAAATTATCATTCTCAGCACTCTCATCCCCCTTTTTTTCCTCCTCATTACAAAGTGGAGGAAGACACGCAGGGTTTAGAATGGTGCAGAGCCTATGATACTTTTACCTTCTTATACACCTGTACATACACTTTCAGAAACTCCTTGGACCTGAAAAGATACTTATACACAAAAGTTATTACTCTGTCCTTCATAAACAATACAACATTCGTGTACATTGGTAAATTGTCAATGACATTCCTCAAAACCGATAATAGCTAAACTCTCTGTAACCCTTTCTTTCACGTTCTTACTAAAATACAACACCCGCGACACGTAAGCGGACTGTCGCGGTAGGTTCAGACTTATTCTTGTTACCACATACAAACAATGAGAAGACTAAAACCTGAGACAAACATTTAGATACAAATGTGGGGGAGATATTTCATAGTTCCAAATCAAAAATTAAAAACGGCCAAATGGAATGCTGCCTTCACTCTTAGCAATAAAAAAAAAAAAAAATACAATGGGAGAAAGACGAGAAAATCTCAGAATCTTGTATGGACCAGCCACACAAAGTCCAAAAACAGGGCATGAGAATTTTAAGCACAGTTCCTCTGAGAATCACAAAAGCATGTACTACACATCCATAAACGCACTCATCATTACAGATTTCTACTACTTCAAAAATATTTTTTTATTCTGGGGTCTCATACCTCCAGACATATAAAAATACCTTCCAAAAGGAATACACCTTACTGTATCCTCTGACCATATATGTCACACTTTAAGGGGTCTCACGTCCGGAGCCCCAAACCCAGATCTCATGTATTAGTGCAGCTGTCTGACTGGTGTGGAGCCTCATTTTTTCCCTCCAACGCATGGACCGACATTACCCATGACGATTCAAATCGCTTATGAAGTGTCCCTGCGTCCAGGGCACCCTTGCACTAATCCTCATATCTACATGCTCTACTACCGGTTATCGGCAGCCCCATAAATGTGTTGTCAGACAAACTACAAAACACCATGAAATCCTCCACTATTCAAAACAATATTATGACTTCTTTCTACCTGCATCTAGATGTTACAACAATAATGGTGATGCCTCCTGTTTGCTCTCTACCCAAAACTGTGTTACAGTATAAAACTAAAAATGTAAAACACTCTTTCAAACGCCAGTGTTTTCCCATTGTCCTTCCAAGCAAAAATCTAATTTCTCACCTTTCAGAAGACCAAGCTCCTCCCACCAACTTCCTGTTACATGCCCAGCTCTTCAAACTGGTGTATTTCATATCAATGGGCAGGAAAAGGGAGGGGGAGGGTTAGCCCGGTTTTTCAAATGCAGGCTATACAATACAAGCCTAAAAAAACAATGAATTGCCCTCTGAGAAACTCCCATACATTTGTAAAATAGAAATAACACACCGCTGTGTACAAAAACTTATAAAGCTAGTTTCACTATCCACAAAGCAGAGATTTCAATGAAAACCCAAATTTGATACAGAAAATGCAATAGCTTAACTTAAAAATATGTAAAAAGAACAAAAATAGAATTCACTTAAAAAGAAAATGGTGCCTAGAGAGAAGGTGACGGCCCAGACCACATGGCTACACACACAAAGGAATCGGAGCAGTTTCCACTCTGTAGGATGACCCACAGGTCAAACAGCACAAAACCTTTAAACTGCTCCTCTCAAGATGGCCGCTGCCCATGGCCACAAGGCAAACAACAAAAGCTAGGCTACAACATAATGGCGCATTTTCCCGCCAAAACATCTCCCCACAAAACTGACTACACATTTGAAAATGCACACTTAAACATAGACACACAGTTTAGGCTAACTCACATTTAAAATTGTTAGTTACATGAAAAAGCAATTTAAAGCATACACTTCTTGTCCCCACCTAAAGTTCATATACTCAGCTTCTATAACAAGCCATTGAGAAATACAGTGATGTTTGCATGTTTACTCAGAACATCAGAGTTCCCTTACCACAGGGCGTAGCCCTTTCAACATCTATTGTAAGTAGGGTTGAGCGAACCCGAACTGTAAAGGACCCGGACCCGAACCCGAACTTTTGGCTGTAAGTTCGGGTTCGGTGCTGTATTGGCGCCTTTTTAACAGCTTTAGGGCAGCCAATGGATGATCGTTTCACTAGTGTGCCCTTAGAAGCCATCACAGCCATGCCTACTAATGGCATGGCTGTGATTGGCCAGTGCAGCATGTGACCCAGTCTCTATAAATAGTACACACACAGCACACAGCGTCATTCTGCTATAGACAGACACTGTTAAGCCCCATACACACGGTCGGATTTTCCGATGGATTCTGTCCTATCAGACAATGTTGTCGGAAATTCCGACCATGTGTAGGCACCATCGGACAGTTTCCATCGGATTGTCCGACGGACAAATTCCTATCTTCTGCTGGATAGATTTTTTGACAACAAAGTACGATCACACCAAATCCGATCGTGTGTAGCGAATTCCGACGGACAAAGTGCTACGCATTCTCAGATCACATTACAAGACCAAAGCTATTGGCTACTAGCCTCTACGTAGTCCCGTCGTAGGCAACAAACGTCACCACGTTCAGAATGATCGGATTTTCCGACAACTTTGTCCGACCGTGTGTACGCAAATCCAACATCGGACAAAGTACGACGGACATGATCCGACGGACCTGGTCCTCGGATAATCCGAGCGTGTGTATGGGGCTTTAGACAGGTTCCTGTGCTGCAGATAGATAGAGGATTTTAGGAGTTAGTGTGCTAAAGTCAGTCCACATTCCTTGAATTTTATTCTAATTAGTTAGATCAGTGAGCGATCTAGATAGCTACAGTAGGGAGTTTATTTAGCAAAAGAAAGAGGCAGAGATAATAATTGAAGAGATTCCTAAATCAATTGTACCCTGGCTGGGGTGCAGTGCACAGTCACAGTAACAGTGCCATGAGGCCAGTGCCAGACAAAATATAAACGTTTTACCTGCAAGCTCAATGCAACATTAGGACCAACACTGCATATACTAAGAGATACACCAAAGTCTGTGTGTATTCTGCTATTGGAAAAACATTGCATAAAAATAAAATTTTTCTTTTTTCTTTTTTTCCCAATAGCATTTTCTGCGTGTTCATACATACATTATGCTACTCTTCCTTGTGGATGGAAGGTTATTTGCACATGCATGCTGCGAATCTCGACATGTGCTGATCAGACACAGCAGAGACAATGAGCTCATTGGCTCACAATCAAGCCTTGCAGAGCAAACGTATCCCCTCAGAAGATCGTCTGTGCAATGCACAGGGGCTCTTTTACTGGCGGACATACCCCCACTCTGCAAACACCTCTTTCCAATCCCAGGAAGTTATCCACTACCTAACGGATCTCAACCAGAGTCAGTCTGCCCCAGTCAGCTCTTTAGAGCGGGCTAGGAGAGAACGAACACAGGGAGACTTATGACAATACATATTAAAATACATCCAATACATAAAATTTTCCACAACATGCTCACTGTCATACCCTCCACACTCCTCTCCCATACATACTGCCCACTGTCATACCCTCCACATTCCTCTCCTGTACATACTGCCACTATCATACCCTCCACACTCCTCTCCTGTACATACTGTCCACTATCATATCCTCCACATTCCTCTCCTGTACATACTGCCCCCATTATACCTCCCACACTCCTCTCCTGTACATACTGTCCACTGTCATCCCCTCCACACTCCTCTGCTGTACATACTGCTCACTGTCATTCCCTCCACACTCCTCTGCTGTACATACTGCCCACTGTCATCCCCTCCGTCCTCCTCTCCTGTACATACTGCCCACTGTCACACCCTCCACACTCCTCTCCTGTACATACTGCCCACTGTCTCTCTCTGCACTCCTCTCCCATACATACTGCCCACTGGCATACCCTTCACACTTCTCTCCTGTACATGCTGCCCATTGGCATACCCTCCACACTCCTCTCCTGTACATACTGCCCACTGCCATTCCCTCCACACTCCTCTCCTGTACATACTGCCCACTGCCATCCCCTCCAAACTCCTCTCCTGTACATACTGCTCCCATGATACCCTCCACACTCCTCTGCTGTACATACTGCCCACTGTCATCCCCTCCGTCCTCCTCTCCTGTACATACTGCCCACTGTCACACCCTCCACACTCCTCTCCTGTACATACTGCCCACTGTCTCTCTCTGCACTCCTCTCCCATACATACTGCCCACTGGCATACCCTTCACACTCCTCTCCTGTACATGCTGCCCATTGGCATACCCTCCACACTCCTCTCTTGTACATACTGCCCACTGCCATCCCCTCCACACTCCTCTCCTGTACATACTGCCCCCATGATACCCTCCACACTCCTCTGCTGTACAGACTGCCCACTGTCTTCCCCTCCGCCCTCCTCTCCTGTACATACTGCCCACTGTTACACCCTCCACACTCCTCTCCTGTTCATACTGCCCCCATGATACCCTCCACACTCCTCTCCTGTACATACTGCCCACTGTCACACCCTCAACACTCCTCTCTTGTACATACTGCCCACTGTCACACCCTACACACCCTCCACACTCCTCTCTTGTACATACTGCCCCCATCCCACCCCTCCACACCCTCCCACACTCCTCTCCTGTACATCTTCCCAATTGGCACACCCTCCACTCCTCTCCTGTACATAATCCCCCCATGATACCCTCCACACGCCTCTCTTGTACATACTGCCCCCATCATACCCTCCACACTCCTCTCCTGTACATCTTCCCCATTGGCATACCCTCCACACTCCTCTCCTGTACATACTGCCCCCATGATACCCTCCACACTCCTCTCCTGTACATCTTTCCCATTGGCATACCCTCCACACTCCTCTCCTGTACATACTGCCCACTGTCATACCCTCCACACCTAATGTTAGATCCTCCACATTGCTCTCCCTCACCTGCACATACTTCCCACTTTTATACCATCCATACTCCTCCCCTATGCCTCTTACCAACAAAAACAGTTCTTAAAAATGATATTGACTATCCTCAATGTTACCATCTTTAGAATCGGCACACTTTTGTTAGTTCAACTGTAGGAAATCTTCTTAGTCCTCATTTTTGTTCTGCCCATTATTAGTACTCATTTAATGTTGTGATTACTACTGTGATATATAGAGGAACATATGGGATGTCAGCTACTCTAAATATACCACTGGTAAAAAAGTGTCCCTGAAAATATTTTTTGAAATGTTGGCAACTATACACTTGGGCACTGCCCAAGGGTCACCGGGTCAGTAGGGATATCAATCGGTGGGTGGTGGGAGTAACTGGGAGTGATATCTTTTGGAGTAGGGTCTATCATCTACAGGTTGGGAAATGGTCACCTGTGATATAAGATGCAGGGAGGTTCTAACATGGGAAGTGGCTGGGGAGTGACCTGGTTGGTGGGGAGTGTGAAATGGATGATGTGTTTCAAGTTTCTTTCACATTTGCGGTAATGCTTACTGCACTCTGAAAAGTGATCTGTGGTGGATTGCTTTTCAACGAGTGGTATAGCGGCAGCTGACAGGCGTTCACGAGGTGCTACTGCCACCTCCTTGTTTTGTTTTACATTGCTGAATGGTATTTTTACATTGTTGGACTATGCTGCTACTGCGAGAGAGTTTGGCTTGCAGTTGCAGAGTGGCCCCATTGAAATCAATAGGCGAGTTTGACAGGTGGTGCTGCCTGTCATACTCTGCAGGGTGAGTTAAAGATGCTGCAGCTAAAGAAATTACAAAAAAAAAAAGAAAGTAAGGCATCAAAGCTCCGGCATTTGTACAGCCCTGTCAAAATGTATTTTGAAGATTTGGGTCAGGAATGTGCAGTGAAATGAGTGTCTGGTGAGGCACTGGTTAGTATCAGAGCCATATACACACAGGTTACATACGCAGTGATCGTTAGAGCGAGAGCAATAATTCTAGCACTAGACCTCCTCTGTAACTTTAAACATGTAACTTGTAAAAATTTTTAAAGCAACGCATATGGAGATTTTTAAGTACTGAAATTTGCCACCATTCCACAAGTGTGCGCAATTGTAGGGCGAGCGACGCACTGTCACCACCTCTGCTTTAGAACCTGCTGCAGTCTATCTCGATTCATCATTTCGTCCTTCGATGCTTTTGGTTGATCATTGTACATTTAAATGTAAGTGTTATCCCTTTTTAAAATAAATATTGACGTTATCACACTATGGGAGTTTTTTAATTCCTTTGCATGACGCACATGTCTTACTGACACCCGGAGGGATACATATTAATTCATATCGTTGGCTACCACTCTGGAGGGAGATTCGGAAGTTCAGTCTGAGTCCAGTGTTAAAAGCAAGCAGGGGGCTGTGACCGGTATGCCATTGGAAGCCAGCCTAAAGAAAATCCATTGAAATGCTCGTTTGACCCTCTGTGACGGGGGATCCCATACCTCTGGTAAGCGGCCAACTTATTCTGGTGGTGGTGTTCTTGGAAATTTACACAACCTGATAAAGAAATTTGTCATTGGACGTTCACTCCTGGGAACTTTTTGAAACACGAGTATTTTTCTTTTTGGAACACGAGTACTTGATTATTGGATTTTTTTTTTTTTTTTTGCTCCATTACTATTTTTCACATATGACCTCTTTTTAGGGATTTTTATGTATATTCAGTTATCATATGTATATACTCCTCACTTTTGGTTTTCACTTAAGATATTTTCACCTTTGACAGTTTTATCACTGGGTGTTTCTATGCTTATTTACAGTTCATTATGATTGTTTAAATTGGTTTGATGCTATATTGGTATCTTATTTCACCTATTTGTTCCCCTTTACCAGGGGTCTTAGTGAATGTGAGTTTTCACATAACAAGGTATCTCATGTTTATTGGTATGCGCAGCTTTTTGTTTTTCTAATTTGTTTCCACTGTTGTACACGGTATAGTTGCTGCTGCCTTATTGGTTATTAATTCAACCTTTTTAGTAAGTTGGTGACTTACTTGCATTGATGTGACCCATAGCGCCGGTCCTTCCCCAAATTTTTCAATTGTAAAGCGTGACATGTTAGGTATCTATTTACTCGGCTTAACATCTTTCACATTATACAAATAAATCGTGCTAGATTTACTGTTATTTTATTTTTTTATTCATGAAACAGTTTTTTTCCAAAAAAAACACGTTTGAAAAATTGCTGCGCAAATATTGTGTAACATAAAAAGCTGCAATGACCACCATTTTATTCCTTAGGGTGTCTGCTAAAACAATACATACTGTATAATGTTTGGGGGTTCTGAGTAATTTTCTAGCAAAAAATTATGATTTTTACATGTAGGAGAGAAGTGTCAGAATTAGCCAGGGTGGCAAAGGGTTAATTACCATAAGTAATATACAAATGATTATTATATATTGTTTTTAAGCTAATTTAATATATTTTCAAAAACTGTACTCAAGCAGGTGACTTCTTAACTGTGTGAGAAAAACATGGGATTGTGGGTAAATCCTATACCTATAAACATAAGAGGCCTGGGCTGGAAGGAAGTATTTGTCTTTTAGACACGCCCCTTCTATGACACTGCAGTGAGAGGCGTGTCTCCACTGCAGCATTTTTATTGGACAGCTTGGGACAATGGTGCTTTACCATTGGTCCAAGACTCCAAGCTGTCCATTAAGCTCAGTGCTTCTGATAAGAAGTGAGAGGCACTGTGAGCTCATCCTCTCAGTCTGCTGCAAACAGAGTGTGCCAGCTTGTATTTAAACTGACTGCTCTGTATGTAGCTTCTGACAGGATGCACAAGGAGCCCCGTATCTTCAGGACCATAGGTCGTAGGAGTCCCAAATTTTAACCAGTGGTGGGGTAGGTCTTCGGCTACGACCCACAAAACTCGATCTTTTTTGTTTGTGATTTTTTGGGCAAATGGGCCTATGTTAAGGTAAGGGGCCTGGAGCTGCAGCTCCAATAGCCCCTATGTTAATCCGGCCCTGTGAGCAACCCTTGAGGCCTGGCTAGTAGCTCAGGAATTGAAATTTTGAGCCCTTTTAAAGGGATTGTAAACCCTCGTGTTTTTTCACGAAAAAACTTCTGACACTGACCGGCCTCCCAGACCCCCCATTTTACTCACCTGACCCCTTTGGATCCAAATGATGGACTCGGGAGGGTGGCCGCACATTTACCCCCAAGGAAAGAGCTACTCCTAGGGGGTTTCCAGATGCGAGAAGGAGCCGCGAGCACTGTCGGGGGACCCCAGAACAGGAGCATCGTTTGGCCACTCTGTGCCAAATGAACTGCACAGTGGAGGTAAGTATGATATGTTTGTTTAAAAAAAACGATGGTTTACAACCCCTTTAGGGAGTATATATAGTGTAGGATAAATTAAGGAGTATATATAACAGAGGATAAATTAGGGAGTATATATAACAGAGGATAATGTAAGGAGTATTTATATAGTGGGGGATAAATGAAGGAGTATATATAGCGGTGGATAAATTAAGTTCCCTGGCCCACTGTCACAGGGAGGGGGTCAGGGGGGGGGGGTGGGCAGCAGGGAGATGCTAAACATGTGTAGGATCTCTAGCTTGTTTGCTAGGGTAGTGTACATGGTTTGTAGTTTAGGTAAATTTAGCCTGGATGAGATTCAGTTTAATTGACTGGATGAAAGCTGGATGACTCATCAGGCAGCACCTCTGGTACCTCCTCATACTTGCTGGAACCTTGGAGAAATTTCCAGAATAATGGGAGGGAGGTTAGGAGGAGCTGCCTGGAGTATTAAAGAGGTTGTAAAGGTAAAAGTTTTTTCACCTTAATGCATTCTATGCATTAGGGTGAAAAAATATCTGACTATACCGGCCCCCCAGCCCCCCCCCCCCCCCCCATTTTACCTCCCCCTCGAAAGTCCTGCGCTCGCTCCGACATCCTCTTCGCCGCTCACCCTGGCCGTTGATTGGCTAGAGTTGATGGATTGAAAGCAGCGCAGCCATTGGCTCGCGCTGCTGTCAATCACATCCAATGACGTGGCGCGCCGGGGGCGGGGCCGAGTGATACAGCGAGCGGCTATAGCCGCCGGCTGTATTACGGGAGCGCGCCCGGAAGTACTCCACACCATGCGAGGGAGCTCGCATTTAGGTGAGAAGTACTTGCGGGGGGGAGCTGAGACAGCCGTAGAGGGACCCCAGAAGACCAGGTTCGGGGCCACTCTGTACAAAACAAGCTGCACAGTGGAGGTAAGTATAACATGTTTGTTATTTTGAAAAAAAAATTATTTCCTTTACAACCCCTTTAAGACGGAGCCCCAGACAATCCCTAGCAAGTGAGCTGGGGAGAGAGGGCTGTCAGCCGGGGGGGTGGGGTGGGGGTGTGTTAGATGGTCATGGGGGGATATCAATCAGTGGGTGGTGGTAGTAACTGGGAGTGATATATTTTGGAGTCGGGTCTGTCATCTGCAGGTTGGGAAATGGTCACCTATGATATAAGTTAAAGGGAGGTAGATAACATGGGAAGTGGCTGGGGAGTGACCCGGTTGGTGGGGAGTGTGAAATGGATGATGTGTTTCAAGTTTCTTTCACATTTATGGTAATGCTTACTGCCCTCTGAAAAGTGATCTGTGGTGGATTGCTTTTCAACGAGTGGTAGATGCTGCAGCTAAAGAAATTACAAAAAAAAGTTGCAGCTGTGAAGTAAGGTATCAAAGCTCCGGCATTTGTACAGCCCTGTCCAAATGTATTGTGAAGATTTGGGTCAGGAACGTGCGGTGAGGTGAGTGACTGGTGAGGCACTGGCTGGTATCAGAGCCATATACACACAGGTTACATACACTGCGATCATTAGAGTGAGAGCAATGATTCTAGCACTAGACCTTCTCTGTAACTCTAAACACGTAACCTGTAAAAAATGTTAAAGCATCACCTATGGAGATTATTAAGTACTGAAGTTTGGCGCCATTCCACAAGTGTGTGCAATTGTAAAGCTTGACATGTTAGGTATCTACTCGGCATAACATCTTTCACATTATACAAAAAAATTGGGCCAACTTTACTGTTTTTTAATTTTTTTTATTCATGAAACAGTTTCTTTCCAAAAAAAACACGTTTGAAAAATTGCTGCGCAAATACCGTGTAACATAAAAAGTAGCAACAACCACCATTTTATTCCCTAGGGTGTCTGCTAAAACAATATATATATATATATATATATATATACCGTATATACTCGAGTATAAGCCGAGATTTTCTGCCCTTTTTTAAGGGCTGAAAGTACCCTTCTCGGCTTATACTCGAGTCAGTGCGGTCTGCCTACATGAACAGCTTGTCATGTAGACAGACGGCACTGTTCAAAAGCCGCGCCGCCTCTTCCCGCCCGTCCGTGATAGGCGGACACTAATTTTCCCAGCAGCGCAGTATTCCGCCTATCACGGATGTTCTCTCATTCTCATCTCATGGACGAGGATGAGAGAATATCCGTGATAGGCGGAACACTGCACATGACTGCTGGGAAAACCGAGTGTTCCTCCTATCACGGACGAGGAGGAGGCGCGGCTTTCAAACCTGCAATGGCGCCTCGCGCCTTAGCGTGTACGCTGATCGGCAGGACAACCGAGGGACACCGCAGGGGACATGTAGATGGGCATTTGGTGACACTCTTTTCCACTTACAGTAGCTGCTCCATTTCCCCCCCTCGGCTTATACACGGGTCAATAACTTTTCCCATTTTTTTTGTGGTAAATCAGGGGCCTCGGCTTATACTCGGGACGGCCTATACTCGAGTATATACGGTATATATATATCATTTTAGGGGGTTCTGAGTAATTTTCTAGCAAAAAAATTATGATTTTACATGTTGGAGAGAAGTGTCAGAATTGGCCTGGGTGGCAAAGGGTTAATTACCATAAGTAATATACAAATAAGTAGTATATATTGTTTTTAAGGTAATTTACTATATTTTCAAAAACTGAGCATTTGTCTTTTAGACACATGCTTCCTTCTATGACACTGCAGTGAGAGGCATGCCACCACTGCAGCCTTTTTACTGGACAGCTTGGGCCAATGGTACTTTACCATC